>CM067550.1:47177635-48377635 GCA_034509755.1 Anisodus tanguticus | reverse complement strand
AAACTTTATCTATGTTACACGTTTTACCACTGACAACAATATTTCTATGAATTTTGATCCGTTTGTTTTTTTTGTGAAGGATTTTCAGACGGGGATGCCGCTCATGAGATGCAATAGCACGGGGGACTTATATCCCATCACTTTTGTCTATGAAAACCGCATGGTCAAACCTTCCACCTTTGCGATCATCTCTCCTAGTATATGTCACAATAGGTTGGGACACCCAGGAGCACCGATTTTTAATCAATTTAGGAAGAATAATTTGGATTTTGTAATGGACATTTGGACTCTTCTGTTTGTCAAACTTATGTGTTTGGTAAACATATTAAACTTCCGTTTTCTGCCTCTACTACTAATACTGTTATGCTATTTGATATTTTGCAATGTGATTTGTGGACTTCACCCGTCTTAAGTGCTACAGGTCATAAGTATTATTTGCTCATTTTTTATGATTTTTCGAATTTTTTGTGGACCTTTCCTTTGGGACAAAAATCACAGACCTATAACATTTTGAAACAATTTAGTGTGTTTATCAAAAACTCAGTTTGGCAAAACCATTAAAAGTTTTCAATGTGATAATGGGGGAAATTAATAAATACCCAATTTCAGAATTTTTGTCAACAAAATGGGATGTCTATCCGTCTTTTCTGTCCACATACATCTTCTCAAAACGGGAAAGCTGAAAGAAAGATTCGAACAATCAACAATATGACTCGATCTATACTTATGCATTCCTCCACACCACCAAATCTTTGGCATCATGCTCTTCAAATAACTACATATCTCTTAAATATTCTTTCTAGTAAACTACTCTCCAATGTGTCCCCTACTCAGGTATTGTACAACCGTATCCCTTCGATTACACATTTATGAGTGTTTGTGTTATCCCTTGTTTCCGTCCACCGCCATTCATAAACTACAAGCTCGGTCTACTCCTTGCGTGTTTTTGGGGTACCCACAAAATCATAGGGGATATAAATGCTTTGATATGTCAACAGTAAAAATCATTATTTCTCGTCATGTTATCTTTGATGAATCAACCTTCCCATTTGGTACATCTCGAGCAGCATCCCCACCTTCATATGATTTTCTGGATGACGGAATTCATCCAATTTCGAGGTATCATCTAAACTCTCAAAGTAACAATTTAGGGCCATCACAAACCCTTATAACACAACCCGTCACCCCACCCCCTTCCGGCAACTCGCCGGCCCAGAACCATACTGAGTCCACTACCTCGGCCCAAAATACCGAAACCACCATACCCACTGTTTTGGCCCAAAATCCCAACACCACCCAAACCATCCCGCGGTCCAACACCTAAACGGACCATGGAAACGCGTGCAATGCACGAACTCTTTCGCCCTAAACACCATTTCAACCTAACCACCTCAGTCCATCCCTCACCAATACCAAAAAATCCCAAAACTGCCTTATCAGACCCGAATTGGGAAGCTGCCATGTTAGATGAATTTATTGTTCTTATTCAAAATAAGACGTGAGATTTGGTACCACGACCATCTAATGTGAATATTATTCGGTCCATGTGAGTTTTTTGCCATAAAAAGAATTCTGATGATTCTTTTGCGAGATACAAAGCTCGTCTTGTTGGTGATGGCAGGTCTCAGCAGGTGGGAGTAGATTACGGTGAAACATTCAGTTCGGTGGTCATGCCTGCAACTATCAGGACTGTCTGGCACTGTCCAATTCATGGTCCATTCATCAGTTGGATGTCAAGAATGCATTTTTACATGTCCACTTGCAGGAGACGGTATACATGCATCAACCGTTGGGATTCCGCGATCCTGCCCGTCTAGATCATGTGTTCCTGTTGAGAAAATCCTTATATGGTCTGAAACAAGCTCCTCGGGCATGGTATAACAGGTTTGCAAGATTTGTTTCCAAGTTGGGATTCTCTCACAGCAAGTCAGACCAGTCTCTCTTTATTTGTAGAACGGGCACTGATGTGGCTTATATACTTCTGTATGTTGATGACATTATCCTCACTGTATCTTTACCTTCACTTCGCTAGTCCATTATGTCTCTTCTTGTAGCAGAATTTGCAATGAAGGACTTATGACCGTTGAATTATTTTATTGGCATTGTTGTCACTCACTATGCAGGTGGTCTGTTTCTCAGTCAAAAGAAGTATGCCGAGGAGATACTTGACAAAGCAGAGATGTCTTCATGCAAACCTTCACATACTCCAGTTGACACAAAGGCAAAGTTGAGTAATGCTTCAAGTACTTCATACAGCGACCCCACACAATACCGCAACATGGTTGGTGCATTGTAGTATCTCACTTTTACGAGGCCTGATATATCCTATGCGGTCCAGCAAGTTTATTTACACATGTATAACCCAAAGGAAGAACATATGGGGGTTCTCAAGAAGATTATGTGGTATGTTAAGGGTACTCTTCAGTTCGGACTACATCTGTATAAGTCCTCCGTCACGAGTTTGTTTGCCTACACTGATGCGGATTGGGGTGGCTGTCCAGACACAAGGCGTTCCACTTCCGGCTATTGTGTGTTCTTAGGTGACAATCTCATCTCATGGTCCTCCAAACGTCAGTCCACACTATCTCGGTCGAGTGCAGAGGCGGAATACCGAGGGGTGATAAATGATGTTGTTGAATCTTGTTGGCTCCGTAATCTGCTACTAGAGCTCCATTGTCCGATTGAAAAGGCAACAATGGTCTATTGTGACAATGTGAGTGCGATCTATTTATCTGACAATCATGTTCAGCATCAACCCACAAAGCACATTGAAATGAATATTTTATTTGTCCGAGAAAAAGGTGCTTGTGGTCAAGTCCGTGTTCTCCATGTGTCGTTCCGTTATCAAATAGCTGACATCTTTACAAAAGGTCTTCCGCGCGTACTTTTTGATGATTTTAGGGACAGTCTCAACATCCGAGAACCTCCAGCTAAGAATGCGAGGGACTATTAGAGTGATTATGGGAGGACCTCCCTCATTATTATAATTAATATTATAATTATTATAATTGTAATTAGGATCTTGTATATCAGGTAAAGTAGAATATTAGTCTTCTAGAATAATCTTCTAGAATAGTCTTACTTTAGTACATGTATATACGTTGTATATTTGGAAGAATGAGAATCAAGGAATCAATTCTTACCCAAAAAAAAAAGTGTTAATGATTTTCCAAATACTTAACAACAAAAACATGGAACAAATTGCAAAAGAAATTTTTACCAAATCTAGTGAAAAGATTATGGAAAGTGAGCTAATAATAGAATTCAATAAACTTTGCCATCGTGTGCTTTTTAATGATTAGATCGTATTTATATCGAATCAACTCTTATAAAATACATCTTTTATATATTTATCACTTAATTGTAATTAATAAATATATATATATTTACATTAATTTTAATTATCAGAATTTAATTACTTAATTTAATATAAATATTGGGTATAGTATTAAATTTTAATTACTTCAATTATACCCCCACCAATTAGAAGCCTGCAGCACACCACACGCCAGGGCTTGGAATTTGATATTTTTTTTAGAAAACAATATAGTATGAATTATTATCGAGAGTTGTGACAGAATGGGTCAAACTCTTTCGCCCGTACTTACATGTCTTGAGTTTGAATTCTGAGTGTAAAATAATTATGGTAGAAAGTATTTTTCTCTTTTAATATGTCTTACATGATGCGTATTCAAATAATCACGTCTCAATACGAGTATTGAATACCGGGCAGAAATAAAAAAAAAAACAATATAGAAATTATGGAAAAGACTCAATTATGTCATTGAACTATCGAAAATGACTCATTTATGCCACTCGTCAACAGTTTAGCTCATTTATATCACTGTTGTTACAAAAATGACTCATCCATGTCATTTTTATTAACATTGGTTTTACAATACCAGAAATGACACACGGTCTCCAATTAGAGGTCCACAACAAACAACATACCCAGTGAAATCCCACAACGTATGGTCTGGGGAGAGTAGAATGTACACATACCTTACCTCTACCTTGGTAGGTAGAACGGTTGTTTCTGAGAGAGCCCCGGCTCAGGACAAGCAAAGCAAAAAACAGTCAGACCCGATCAAAAACTTAAAGCAGTAAGAAAATGTTGATAGCAAATTAGAGGTCCACGTCGTTTAATTAAACCGCCCCAATTTTAAATTTCAAATTAATAAAAATCCTACTCATACACCCGACCCACTCACAACCATAATCTAGTCGGAGGCCGCGTTTCATATCTGATATTGTAAAACGGGCGTTAATGAAAAATGGCATGGATGAGCCATTTTGGTAATGGTGATGGCATAAATGAGCAAAATTATTGACGAGTTGTATAAATGAGTCATTTTCGATAGTTTGATGACATATTTGAGCCTTTTCAGTAGAAATTATGTGAAAAGATAAAGGGTTCTATATGAATATAATTTGGACAAGTGGAATATGAAACATTATCTATGGGAGGGTTAGGACAGAACAACAAAAATGGCTAAGACAAAAAGTGATTGGTTCAAAGAGAGAACATTTGGATTTGTGAATAAGAATTGAAGAGACATGTGCAGTACCCCGAGCATAGTTGGATGACAAAGTAGGAAAACTTAAAATCTAGCTGGAGGCTGCAGCGTGAGTTCGAATCCTGGTGGGAGCAAATTGTTCTCTTCTGGAGTAGGACCTTGTACCGGGACTATTGACTTCAGCAATAGTCTGACGTAAGCCGGGAAGCTGGATATAAAAAAAAAGAATTGAAGAGACATGTGTGCGATGAGATGTCGAAACTGTGTCGTTTCCTACCTAAGTTATCATTTATTATCCCAAGAGTAGTTGTAGTGTGAGGTGGCGACCAGTATTTATAAATCTAAGTACACACTAGGCCAACTTCCAACCACACTAAGCCCATGTATAGTGACATATCGTAATTAGTATTACTCCTATTTTGGATTGTCAAGTGCAACTGACTGAATCACCAATAATTTGTGAAACATATAGAATTTTAATCCTTAAATAGAGATTTTCAATTTGTGTTTTGGGGAAAAACAACTATGATCCCCTTTTAGTAAGTCTCGCACGGTACGAATTTGTATTAATCAGAGCCTCAATGAGTATCGGGTTGAAAAATCCAAAAAGTTTACACTGACTTAGAAGTATGTAAATGTTGTTTTGGTATTTGCAAAACATTAAGTTCGTTATTTGGAAATTATTACCGATATATGAAAATTTGTTCAAGAATAAAAAATGTATATATACATATTTGATACTACGTATAAAACTTCAATTGTTATTTTCATAACCATACCTTTAAAAAGTGAGACACTTGAGAGTGGGAGAGAGTAAGTAATTTTAAAATATTTAATTAACCTTCCGAAAGGATATTTCTAATCACATGTCACATACAATTAATTGTCTTTTAACGTGAAAGCACAATTTCATGGAAGGTGGTGATATTCGACCTTATAGGCATTATTTTTTTGTCATGGGTAGTTTGTACTATCTTTTTTTAGTTCTCATTCGATAATCATATTTATATGGAGTTCGATTAATTTTGAATTCGTATATCGTAAAATTTATTAAAAAAAATAAAAGATTCATAATTTTTCTTATTATATCCATGGCTCAAATTGGGAGTTTTGGTATTTATAACCACAATATTTGATAGTTAGAGGCGAAGTCGGAATTTAAAATTTATTAATTTGAAATTTTAGTATTTATAACTATTATGTTCTAAATTAATAATATCTAGTTTATAAATCTTAATATAAATATAAAATTTGAATTAAAGTTATGCTAGGTAATTTGTACTCATTTAATGAGTTTCCTACAAGTGGTTATTATAAAAATACTTCTATAATTTTCAGCATATCGGATATTTCGAATGTGCGTGGGACAGCTGATTATTTTATTATTAAAAGAAATTGTTCAGTAAGTACATTATTTAATCACACAAAGCAAGTGCTGATTCTGCATGTGCATCATTTTGGAACCCCTTGATATTAAAATGAAATAAAATAATTTTAGGGATTCTATTCACATATGGTCAAAGGGTTTGATTAGTTACTTATTTTGAATCAAGAGATATGTAGTTTCTTTTTAGTCAAACATAAGATTTTTATAGTGAAAAACATTTTTACAAAATAATTGATTTCTTATGTTACTTGCCAATGTTTAGTTGGATATTAAATTGATAAAATGTGATAATACTTAAAGATAAGAAAGGTATTTTGCTTGGAGGGGTTGTGGACTTGTGGGACATTTTTTTTAGTAGGCGCAATATTATTTTATAGTTCATTGTTGTTTGATTTATGTTGTTATATGTTTTCTAGTGTACTTTATTTATTTTATTTACATGCATTAATTATTGCTTCTTTTTCATAATGCGCTATCATGGCTTAGTCGCTTTTGATACCAACATTTTCTCTGCTTTAAATTGCTTGTCCGGGTCTGACCGTTTCTCTTGGTTTGCTTGTGCTTGTGCTTTGTCTTGAGCGAGGGTCTCTCGGAAACAGCCGTTCTACCTACCAAGGTAGAGGTAAGATTTGCGTACACTCTACCCTCCCCAGACCCCACATTATGAGATTTCACTGGGTATGTTGTTGTTGTTGTTGAATGAGTTTCGGCTAACATTCACCAATTTTTGGCCAAATTGATATTCTAGGATATTTAATAAAAGTTGAGTGATTTGTTTTAGAAAAAATTGATTTAATGATTTTCCTACAATTAAACTATATAATAAGTTCAGTGATTTTTAGTATAACTAACTTCGAGATTATCAGTAGTATTATGACTTCTTAACTATCAAACTATTGTTGCAAAAAAAACTTATTTAATGAAATAATGCCGTCCAAAATCTTATTGAATTTAAAAGAGGACTCTATCAGACGATTTAATACATCTTCAAACTCTAAGGTCCGTTAGGTTTTTGGAGGCTACTCTACCTTAAATTCTAAATAAAACCTACATAAAGGATACATATTCTCTTGAAAAGACATCGAATATTTCATATATAAACTCATTTATATTCATAAAGAGATCAATATATCAAATATTATCTCAAATATCCCCTAAATCCATGGGTATTCACAAAAATAGAGATCAATAAATCATATCTCAAAAATTCCACAAATTCATGAGATATTCATAAAGAAATCAAGACATGATAGACATTTAATATTGTCTTTCTCAAAGCCGAAGTGATCAAGGGAAGCTCTTCATCAAGATCAACTCGAAGTGTTGCCCGATGTTCTTGGGGATCAAATACATCTTAAGAAGGTCCAAATCATCATACATTCGACAAATACGCTAATAACGGCCATCAAATAATGGGAAAAAATAGGAGATGAGAATCAAGAGAATAACCAGAATTGTACCCGCACAGTTTATATAAGAAATTCTTATATCTTCATATTTTATTTGTGGTTGGTGTTTATTTTCCACATATCGAAATTTGCTTCAAACAATGTCTTCTTTTTAATAAGGCATTAGTAGAAAAACATAAATTTTCTAGAGATTCTTTGATTAGAATATCGTCAGAAATATGATATTTCATAAATTTCGTTCTTTAACAATAGTATCTTAACAAAAATGAAAAGAGAAAGTTTGAATGTTGAGAACTCTTTTTTTTTCAGTCAATGCTATTAGTGGTTTTCATTTATTCATAATAGCTGTGTAATGAAAGGTAAGGGACAAGATTGATGAGAAAATTAAAGATAAGACTTGACAGTAATTAAAAGGTCACTATAATTATATACTATTTTCTTATAACACATGAAAAGGAAATATGTCTTTATTAATGAAAACGTCCAACTTACCCACAAAATATCTGGTATCCTCATTTCTCACCTAATTTTTAGGATTTGTAGGCCCTATATTTATAATTCCTCATTTAATTGGCAAATTTGATGGCTAACCAATAATTAATTATTTTATGGAGTAGATGGACAAAGCCAATGCCTTGTGGCTGGCTCTATGTAGTATAGAGTTCATCTTGGCTATCAAACACTTTCTGTTTTTTATTACACCGTGATATAAGAAGTCCAAATTGTATATTTGTAGTATATTATGAATAGGATACCTTAATTAGAGTTATACACCTACCATAATTGTATAGTTAGAATTATGGTAGAATAAGGATTTAGAAGTAGAATAGGAAAAGGATTTTCCTATTATGAAAATATGTAACTTGTATAAATAGCCTTTCAATTAATGAAAATAATCAAGGGGATTATTTCTTTCATGGTATCAAGAGACTAGGTCTAAACCAAAAGTTTTCTTCTCTCAAACTTTTGCCTCTTGGCCGAGAACCCCCTCCCTCGGGTTTTTCTCTCCAAATATCTCGTCTTCCGCTCTCAAAAACCTCTCTTAAATTTATCCTCCTTCTTTGTTCTTTCAAATATGTCTAAGAACAATTTTCACCCCACCGCCCTCACAGTTTCCAATATCAAGCTCGGTGTCCCTATTGTTCTTGAGATGGAAAACGTTCAATATGCAACGTGGGCGGAGTTGTTTAAAATTCACGCTATCTCTTATCAAGTTCTTCATCACATAATTCCTCCCGCTAGACCCTCGTCCCGGAGGATCCTGAGTGTGGATTACACTTGATGCTACCGTTCTTCGGTGGATATACGCCACTATTTCAGTGGACCTTCTACGACGATTATGGAGCCCGATACCACGGCTATGGCTGCATGGAATAGATTGCGTGACATATTCCAAGACAACCAGCATTCCCGTATCGTCACACTCGAGCAGGAATTCTCTCTCGTTCGAATGGACGTATTTCGAACGTTTCGCATATTGCAAGAAACTAAAGGAATTGGCGGATCAACTCCGTAACGTTGGCGCACCAAGTAACAAATAATCGTCTAGTTCTACGAGTTGGTTGCCGGTCTTTCGGAGGCCTATAATGGTGTTGGCACTCTCCTTCGCCAAAGCAACCCTCTTCCCGACTTCCATCAAGCCCGCTCCATGCTTACGTTGGAAGAAGCCGGTTTGGCTAAAAAGGCGGCTACCGGAGCGAGTTCAGTTGTCATGATGGCATCCTCTCCGAATCCGTCAGTTTTTGTTAATAATTCGGGCCAAAACCATAATAATGGTGGAGGCAAGAATAATCGCAAGAATAATAAAAACCGCGGGGGCAAACGCGATAGTAATGGTGGAGGTTCGGTAGTCGGCAAAACATCGGTGGGTCCCATCCGATGAACGGTGGCCCACCACCCCCATGGGCCCGCAGCGGTGGGGCCCATGGCAAGTGGAGGCGTGGCGGTGGACCGTGGGCCAACAACCCATACCGGCAGCAACAGGAAATTCCGGCGGCCGGTGGGGCCGGCCAACAATCCAGGCCCAATGCCCGGCGGTGGCGGCCCATCGCCGGTGGCCCAACAAAAGCAGCCAGAGTAGTAGCGCACGGGCCAGGTCCAAGACGGCCGAGGAGTTCTTGGGCCCCGACCTCCGCAAGCCCATCATGCGGCGAGCCCTACTCGGACCGATATCGAGGCCGCAATGCACACGTTGGGATTAACTCAACGGACCAAAAATGGTACATGGACACCGGGCCACTACTCACATGACTTCCGAATCGTGTACTCTCTCATCTTATTACAATTTGAGCACCCCTCGGGAATAATTGTTGGTAATGGCGCTCTATTCCAATTCTAGGGTATGGTCGAAAACGTTATCTCCTCCCAATCCACCTCTCCTCTTGAAAGATACTTTACATGCTCCTAAATTGATTAAAAATTTAGTGTCGTCCGAAAATTCACAAATGACAATTCTATTTCGTTGAATTTGATCCTTTCGGTTTTCTCCGTGAAGGATTTCAAGACGGGGAGTCATCTCATGAGGTGTGATAGTAGGGGAGATCGTATCCTATCATGCCTGGGTCCATCGAGTCCGGCCTTGCCATCGCTTTTGTACCATCTCTCCTTCCATGTGGCATGCTCGTTTGGGTCATCCGGGATCTTCTATTTTATCGGTTTTAGATAAAAATAGCTTTATTTCTTGTAAGGGTACGAGTCGTACTCCAATTTGTCGATCTTGTTCATTAGGAAAAATTGTTAAGTTACCATTTGTAGACTCCAATTCTCATACTTCTATGCCATTTGACATTATTCATAGCGACTTATGGACATCTCCTGTTCTTAGTTCAATGGGTCATCGATATTATGTTCTCTTCTTAGATGATTATTCTAGATTTTTGTGGACGTTTCCAATTGCGAATAAATCACAAGTGTTTTCCGTCTTCATAAAATTTAGAGCGCTCATTCGTACTCAATTCGAAAGAGAAATAAAAAATATTCAATGTGATAATGGGAAGGAGTATGACAATAGGGAGTTTCGAGAATTTTGTGCTACTCATGGGATAAATTTTTGGTTTTCATGTCCTCATACATCTTCACAAAATGGGAAAGCCGAACGCAAAATTCGTTCCATCAATAACATTGTCCGAACTCTCCTAATCCATGCCTCCATACCTCCGTATTTTTGGCATCATGCTCTACAAATGGCCACTTACCTTCTTAACATAATTCCGTCTAAAGGTCTGACATATTCTTCCCCTCTCAAAATCTTATATAATAAAAACCCGTCTTATTCTCATCTTCGGATTTTTGGGTGCTTGTGTTATCCATTATTCCCATCCACCACAATTAACAAACTTCGTGCTCGGTCTACTCCATGTGTATTTATGGGTTATCCGTCGAATCATCGTGGGTATAAGTGTTTTGATTTATCCTCCAAGAAAATCATTATAAATCGTCATGTCATTTTTGATGAAACCCAATTCCCTTTTACAAAAGTTCATACTCCCGAGCCTAAGTCGTATAATTTTTTGGATGACCAAATATCCCCGTATATTATTCGGAATTTTTCGGACAACTCCCGTGCCCAAAATCCTCCGGCCGGGCCCACCGCCCGCCGGTCCCACAAGACTGTCACCGTCGCCCCTATTTGTTCCAGGCCATCGGATGCAGTTCAGCCACATCGGAGTTCCGGCTATTGGGCCGCCCGGCCCCATTTCCGGAACCGGTCCAGAAACCGAGCCAAAGATCTACCGATTTGGGCGGCAAGCAGCCCACCGCCTCGCCGCCGTCCGTCCCGAGCCCAGAAAATTCCCAAAATTCCATTAATTCTTCCTCGAGTCATAGACCGGTCACTCGTAGTCAACGGGGCATTTTTACACCTAAAAGACATTTTAATTTACATTCTAATGTCTCTAAATCCCCCTTGCCCCGCAATCCCGTGTCCGCATTAAATGACCCTAATTGGAAAATTGCTATGACTGATGAATATAATGCTCTTATTGATAATAAGACGTGGGAGTTGGTGCCCGTCCATATGGTACTAATATTATCAGGTCTATGTGGATTTTTGCTCATAAGGAGAATTCGATGGGTCCTTTGCTCGACATAAGGCGCGACTTGTTGGTGATGGTAAGACTCAAGCAGTTGGAATTGATTGTGGTGAGACGTTTAGTCCGGTGGTCAAACCGGCTACCATACGCACCGTGCTTAGCTTGGTTCTTTCAAAGACTTGGCCAATCCATCATTTGGATGTCAAGAATGCCTTTCACATGGTGACCTCAAGGAAACAGTCTATATGCATCAGCCGTTGGGTTTCGGGGATCCCAACCGCCCTCATCATGTACGTTTGTTGAAGAAGTCATTATATGGGCTTAAGCAATCCCCACGTGCTCTGGTATACCCGATTTGCGATTTTGTTTCGACTATTGGGTTCACACACGCAGCAGTCGACAATTCTTTGTTCATCTACCGCCGTGGTTCGTCATTGGCCTATATTCTGTTATATGTGGATGATATCATCTTGACTGCCTCCTCCGATGCTTTGCGTCAGTCTATCATGGCCATGCTCAGTTCTGAATTTGCTATGAAGGACTTAGGGCCGTTGAGTTATTTTTTGGGGATTGCCGTCAAACGTCATTCAGGTGGCTTGTTTCTGTCTCAACGGAAGTATCTTCGCCGAGATCATAGAGAGGGCGGGATGTCATCCTGTAAGTCCACTTCCACACCGGTTGATGCAAACCCAAAGTCGAGTGCCGCAAAGAGGTGCACCATACGAGGACCCGACCCGGTATCGCGATCTTGCAGGAGCACTCCAGTATCTTACATTTACCAGACCAGATATTACGTATGCGGTTCAACAGGTGTGTTTATTCATGCATGATCCTAGAGTTGAGCACATGAATGCAATCAAACGCATCATTCGGTATATTCAGGGGACACTAGACTATGGGTTGCACTTGTATCCTTCATCTACATCCACACTTGTCTCTTACACGGATGCTGATTGGGGTGGTTGTCCCGACACCAGACGGTCGACTTCCACTCGTATGTATGTTCCTTGGCAACAACTTGGTCTCCTGGTCGCCAAACGTCAAGCAACTCTATCCCGCTCAAGTGCCGAGGCGAGAATATCGAGGGTAGCGAATGTGGTCTCCGAATCATGTTGGCTACGTAATTTGCTTTTGGAGCTTCATTGTCCAATTCGAAGGCAACCTTGGTATATTGCGATAACATTAGTGCAATCCACCCTGTCGGGTAATCCGATTCGAAGCACCAACGCACCAAGTATATCGAAATGGACATTCACTTTGTCCGTGAAAAGGTTGCAAAGGGTCAAGTTCGTGTATGTCATGTCCCGTCTCGTTATCAAATTGCGAGACATCTTTACAAAGGGTCTACCGGCGGTTCTCTTTGAAGATTTTAGGGACGATCTCGGCGTTCGAAAACCGCCCGCTATGATCATGCGGGGGTGTGTTAAACGAGAGGTAATATACCTGTGATATACACCGAATATACAAAGAAAGATACATCACGGGTATACAAGCAATAACAAAGCAAAGGGCAGCATGGTGGGCAATACACCAAAGAGCCCATTTCGGTGGCGGCGATCCAGCAGATTCAAAGCGAGCCCATCTCGGCCAAGAAGTCCAAATTGTATATTTGTAGTATATTATGAATAGGATACCTTAATTAGAGTTATACACCTACCATAATTGTATAGTTAGAATTATGGTAGAATAAGGATTTAGAATATTTCTTTCAGGATTAGTGGTGTGATAGATAAAATATTTTCGCCATTAATTAGAAGTCTCGAATTTAAATTTTGAGAATGAAAAAATAAATAGATAATTCTTTCTCTTTTAATGAACCTTACTCAATAATTTCGGATGACTCGAGAACCAAAATGGGTTACCCAACACCACATGAGAAGCAAAAGAAAAACTTTTTATTTTCTATGTTATCCTTTTTTTTAGGGAAAATATTTTTATTTGTTGAGTGATAATATTATCATATGATTTCTTCACGCTTATCTAGAAATCTCAGCGTCAGGTCTTAACGATGAAAGAACTCCTATTAAGAAGCGTTTCTCCTATCAGCAAACTTTACACTATGCAAATTAGGATGCAAATTAGGAATAGTTGTGCTTGTGAACTTCGAACAGGGTAGAGCTAGATGAGGAAGGGGGTCATTTGAACTCCCTTCACACGGAAAATTATACTATATCTACAAGATAGAGTTTATCTATATACAACAATAATATTAATAATAATAATAACATATTCAATATAAACAAGTGGGAGTCTGAAAAAGATAGAATATGCGCAAATCTTATCTCTACTTTTGTGGGGTAGAGAGATAGTATATATACCTCCTTCTATAGAAAAATCACACTATATATTACAAGGTTAATTTTTTTAAAAAAAATACAAAGTAAATGAAGAACCACTATCACAATTCTGTCTCTGCCACTGACTTTGAATACCATATAATTAATTTAAAAAATCTAAAATATTCTATTTCAAGTTAAAGTTGGAGTACCTTCCAAAACTATGCAACAAATGTAGGTATAGTTGGTGTCAGAAAGGTTAAACAAAATAAAAGATGATTCGAGAGATGACTCTATGTCTTTAAGATAAAATTGTCTCGTATATATGCTTTTACAGTAATGGACAATAGTCTCCCAAGATAAAACAACAACAATCAATAATACAAAGCAAATAAGGTTGATTCCATCGAAGAAAATAAATATAGAATAGAATGTTGAAGAGGAAAGGATCTGTGTGTGTTTCTGTATATTCTTTTCCTTTTTTTTTCGACCTGAACATAAGGGTTTAATTTATAGGAAAGAGGAGGGCGTTTCTGACTGTTGAAGTCAGATTAGTTGCAACGTTTGGTTATCTCCGAAACTTTCAGGACCAAAATGTAAATAAGAAATATTTCAGGGATCAAAAAAAAATTCAGAAGACAACCCACAACCCGTGACCCGAGCCTGAGCCGGACCGGACGGGAGGGCGGCGACGCGCGTGTGGGGCTTAGCCCCGAACCCAAGCTCACCTAGGTCCTCCTTCTTCTTAACACATGGTTATCCCTTGAGGTCTCAAACCCTTACTCAAAACTAGAGTTTATATAATGATCAATCCTTTCATCTTCTACCGATGTGGGAGATTTGTTATTTGGCCAAAACAATCCATCTATTCATGTCTCAAACACCTTAATTTGTGTACCAATATATCTTTCATTTCTTAACGAAATTTGACGATACTCGGCACTAATATCATCTACTCATTTAGTAGATTAGGCATGTGCGAAGAAATGATATTTCTAACATGCAGGGCCCACGTGTTTAAGTCACTAAATACGTGAAAAACTCAATCCCACATAGTTAAATTTCCAACAATCCCCTATTGAAAGAGAATTGGTGCACACAGGGTGCCAAAGTTCAACAATCTTTCAGTGAAAAGATATTGCATCAGGAAAGGTAGCTTTCGGCTTTGAACCTTCCTTAGTCGATTACCGTCGGATTTATTTACTGCGCGGTGAACGTGATGTATTGAACCGTCAGTGTTTAGTGTAAACCAAGACAAAGATATCAACACAATAACTCCTATTATTCATTTCTTCTTATAGTTTTGTCCTTTGTGGCCGTAGACAACTTCTTGGATTCTTAAGTGCGTACTTTTGAAGCGGCATGTCTTCGCACTTAAATAGGTGATCTCCTATAAAGAATCATGTTATACCCCACTCGCAAGTGTTAGGAATCATTAAAAGATTTTAGAAACTTATCATTTACCCATTATGAAGGTAGCACTTAATTTATATCACGAGAACAACTTTGGAATTATATTTCTTTAAAGAATAATAATCCAAAGTGCTCTTACTTCAAGTGAAGCGCTAAAACTGAACCTCTACAATTTAGTTTTCCCATTGAACCAAATTCTTGGGATCTCCAATCAGTAAGGTTGGGTTACCACCATAAAGATAATTATCATTTGGGTTTAAGCCCATTCCCCTAGATAGACAGAATATTTGATCTTTGGGTAGGCCTTTAGTTAATGGATCCTCTATATTATCATTTGATTTGACGTAATAAATGGAAATGACACCCGTGGTGATCAACTGCCTAACGGTTTTATGCCTCCGATGAATATGTCTAGACTTGCCGTTGTACATACTATTTCGTGCCCTTCGTAAAGCCGATTAGCTGTCACATTGAATCATCACCGAAGGTACATGTTTATCCCAACAATGGATATCCTCTAAGAAGTCGTGAAGCCATTCTGCTTCTTCTCCTGGTTTATCCAAAGCAATAAATTCAGATTTCATCGTGGATCGGGCGATGCATGTTTGCTTAGAGGACTTCCAAGACACAACCCCACCACCAATTGTGAAAACATACCTATTGGTGGATTTGGTGTTCTTTATGTCCGATATCCAGTTTGCATCACTGTATCCTTCTAATACGGCTGAATATCTTGAATAATGTAATCTGTAAGTCTGCGTATATTTCAGATATCGTAGTATCTGATTTAACGCCTTCAATGATCATTTCTAGAATTACGAGTAAACCTAGCCAACTTATTGACTGGATAACTGATATCGGGTCGGGTGCGGTTTGTAATGTACATTAAACTACCAATGACCTGCGCATATCGCTCTTGGGATATGGGTACACCATGATTCTTATCAATTCTATGATTCATATCCATTGGTGACTTCATAGGGGGGCTGTCAAATACATCAAATTTCCTCAAAACATCTTCAATGTAATAAGATTGAGATAGGACTAGTCCGTCAGATGTCTTAGAAATCTTAATTCCTAAGATTACATCTGCAATACCCATATCCTTCATGTCGAATCATTGTTTCAACATATTCTTGGTTTTCAGGATCAAGTTTAGACTACTTCCGGTGATGAGCATGTCATCTACGTAAAGACATATCATGACAAATGAGTCAGAGTTCCCTTTTATATAGATACATTTATCACATTTATTTATGGAGAAACTTTTTTATAATAAAATATTGTCAAACTTTTCATGCCATTGTTTTGGGGCTTGTTTGAGTCAGTACAGATACTTAACAAGTCAACATATTTTCTTTTCTTGTCCTGGAATTACATACCTCTCGGGTTGTTCCATGTATATTTCCTCTTCCAACTCTCCATTTAGAAAGGCTGTCTTAACATCCATTTGATGTATCTCAAGGTCACGCAAAGCTGCTATGGATGAATACCCTTATGGACGTTAATCTAAACACAGGGGAGTATGTGTCGAAGTAATCGAGGCCTTCCTTTTGTCTGTAACCTTTGACTACTAATCTGGCCTTATATTTGTCAATAGTTCCATCTGCTTTGTACTTTCTTTTGAGTATCCACTTGCAACCCAAAGGTATGCTTCCCGGAGGAAGGTCAACTATTTTCCAAGTATGGTTCTGCATGATGGAATCTATTTCACTTTCTATAGCTTCTTTCCAAAGCGGTGCTTCTGGAGTTGACAATGCCTCCTTAATTGTCCTTGGTTCATTTTCAACCATATAAGTTATAAAATATGGACCAAAAGTTTTATCCTTTTTGGCCATATTGATCCGTCTTGGTTCAACCTCTGGAACCCTTAAGTTTTGTAGATCTGGAACATTAAGTTCCGGATAGTCAGCAACTTCTGAGTCATGTTGATCTAGAACGTCTAGTTCCGGATAATCAGAAACTACCGGGTCTTGTTGATTTTGAGCATTTTGTTCATAACTTCCTTTGCGCGAAATTAACTCTTTTTCCTTTCGAGGAAAAATATGTTCAAAGAATTCAGCATTCCTTGATTCCATGATCGTACCCTCGTGGATATCAGGTATCTCCAACTTATACACTAAGAAACGATAAGCACTATTGTTATTTGCATATTCAATGAATATGCAATCTACAGTTTTAGGTCCAATTCTGACATGTTTTGGTTTAGGTACTTCAACCTTTGCCAAACATCCCCACACTTTCAAATATTTGTAAGTGGGTTTCTTTTCTTTCCATGATTCATATGGTGTTTTATCCTTACGCTTATGCGAAACTCTATTGAGAATTGTATTAGCGGTAAGAATCGCTCCGCCCTACATGTTTTGGGCTAAATCGGAATTGATAAGTAAAGAATTCATCATTTCCTTTAATGTACGATTTTTGCGCTCGGCAATACCGTTAGACTAAGGCGAGTAAGGAGGGGTCATTTGATGAACAATGCCGAATTGAGCACAGTATTATTCAAACGGTGCTACGTATTCTCCCCCCTTTATCACTACGAATTGCCTTAATCTGTAGGTTTAGTTGATTTTCAACTTCTGATTTGTAACGTTTAAATGCATAATCCGATGGATATATGCATGCTCTCAAACGCATTGTGCGTTATATTCAGGGTACTCTAGAGTATTGCTTGCATTTATATCCATCGTCGACATCCACCCTTGTCTCTTACACGAATGACGACTGGGGAGGATGTCCGGACACCAGACGCTACACTTCTGGTTATGGTATATTCCTTGGCGATAACTTGGTATCTTGGTCCTCCAAACGGCAAGTAACGTTGTCCAGATCCAGTGTCGAAGCAGAATACCGAGGAGTTGCCAATGTTGTGTCTGAATCTTGTTGGCTTCAGAATCTTCTTCTAGAACTCCACTGTCCGGTTCCGAAGGCGACATTGGTGTACTGTGATAATGTTAGTGCTATCTACCTCTCAGGGAATCCGGTGAACCATCAACGAATTAAACATATTGAGCTAGATATCCACTTTGTTCGTGAAAAGGTCGCTTGCGGACAAGTGCGTATCTTGCATATCCCATCGCGCTATCAGATTGCAGATATTTTTACCAAAGGTCTTCCGCTGATATTATTTGAAAATTTTTAGGACAGTCTCAGCATACGCCTACCTCCCGCTTCGACTGCGGGGGAGTGATAGAATAATTATTAATTGATAGTATAATTAATAATTATTATAATTGATTGTAAACCATTTATATATGGTAGGTAGATTAGCATTAACTTAGTCTAATCTTATCATAATGTAGGTAGATTAGATGGCTTGATCTTAGCATAATCAAATCATATTATTAGCCTAATTGTAGGTTGTATTAGTGGTATAATTACCACAATGTTGGAAGATGAATATTCTTACAATAATGTATCTTTATAAATATAATGAAATTCATGTTACCACAATGTTGGAAGATGAATATTCTTACAACTAGGGATCAAAAACTTTATAAATATAATGATCATATTCAAGTCACCAAAGACGAATCAATTAAGGATAAAAGGTACTTGATCATCAATTTTAGTTTTTCCTAAAAGATATTTTTCACTCAGCAACCAAATACCAAAAAATATTTAAGAGACTCTTTTGTTGAAAAATGACTTTCATGATACCAATCACTATATAACGTCTTTGATTCACATTTCATCAAAGGAATCAGTATATAAAAATACAAGAGCTGGTAATTGCGAACTTTAAAAGTCTAACAACTATACGGTGATTTAGTCGACTAATATTGAGTTCGACAATCTACCCAAATTAGTGTTTATTTTTTCGAATAAAATGAAGATAATGAGTAATTAAGAGTAAATTATAATAATGTAAAGGAATAGAATTTTAAAAAGGTTCGGCAAACTAACATGTAGTTCCTTTGAGCTACAAATATAATGTTTGGAGTACTTTGAAATTTGTGATTTTAATACAAATGAGAGTTGTTTTCGCTCGCTCACTTACCAATAAAATTAATAGGAAAAGGGTTAAATTTGCTCTCAAACTATGCTTTATAGTTTAAAATTGTCATTCATCAAACTTTGGGATCAAAATTGCCTTTTCCGTTAGCATACTTATTACATTTGCCCTTACATGGATGGAAGTCTGACTTGGACTCCATCACACTTTAAAAAAATTCCATGTCAGATCCACGTAGGATCCACTTAGGCTCCCACCCAATTGTTTTAACCCGTAACCCGTACCCTACCGACTTGCCTACGATCCAAATCTATATCCACACTTGCAAAGCTGAAAGTGTTGTGTTTACAGTCATGGTGTTCATCAATATTCCCAATCACAAAACCCTAACCCTAAACATCAATCCATATTCATATTCTCTCCAAACCCTAACCCTAGAAATCCACTCAAAACTTCACATCCCAATCACCCAACAACACCTCTATTCATCATGCCATCGTCTCCTGGACACGTCACTACCCTTGTCCAATCTAGATATTTCCCCAAATTCAACTCTAACCCTACACATTCGGATTCAGTTACGGGTCAAACTGTTGTGGATCCTAAGGGATAATTGAGTGGTTTGAAAAGTATGAAGATTACTAGTGATGTTGAGATTTCAGATATAAAGAAGGCTAGGTTGTTGCTCAAGTCGGTTACTCAGACGAATCCAAAGCATCCTCCTCGTTGGATAGCAGCTGCTAGATTGGAGGAGATTGGAGGAGGTTGTAGGAAAGATGCAGGTAATGGGACAGTTGATAAAGAAAGGTTGTGAAGAGTGTCCTAAGAATGAGGATGTTTGGTTGGAGACGTGTCGTTTGGCGAACCCCCTTGAGGCTAAGGCAGTGATTGCTCAAGGTGTTAAAGCAAATCCTAATTCAGTAAAGTTGTGGATGCAGGCTTCAAAGTTGGAGGAAGATACAACAAACAAGAGTCGTGTGTTGAGGAAAGGTCTAGAGCATATTCTCGAGAGGTTGTGGAAATGGATTCTAATTAGACTTTGGCTGAGGGTTGTGGAGCCTGTGGATCCTACGTGAATCGACATGGCAAAATTTTTAAGTGTGATGGAGTCCATTGACTTCCAATGAGGCAAATGAAGATGCTAACGGGAAGGGCAATTTTGATTCCAAAATTTGACGAAGGGCAATTTTGATCCCAAAATTTGACGAAGGGCAATTTTGATCCCAAAATTTGACGAAGGGCAATTTTGATCCCAAAATTTGACGAAGGGCAATTTTAAACTATAAAACATAGTTGAAGGGCAAATTTGACCCTTTTCCCAAACTAATAAAATGGACACATTAATAAATGACATTTTGACTCATATTGGGCCTAAGCAGTAATTACGCCTTTTCTATTGTTGCTAAATTCAGCTCACTACGGGCTACGTAAAGGGCTTTAGGGAACCATGACTCCAGATCAACATTTGGTTATAGCCCAATTAGCAACTATTGCTCTTACGTAGGGGCCCAAAAAGAAAGATGTTATAAAATCAGATTCAGAAAAGCAAAATAGAATTTTAAACATTTTTAGCCGGTCAATTATTTTCTTTTTAGCTGTCATGGATATACATTGATAATACAATGATTATACTGACTAAAATTTGTAAAAACATAAAAATTAAGGTTAATTGCCTTATAAGAAGATTCATGGTCTTTGTGGTAGGATGTACGCATACCTTACCTCTACGACTCTATCTTTGCGGGGCAGAGAGGTTATTTCCGATAGACCATCTGCTAAAAAAAATAAAGTTCATGTGAAGTAGAGTCATAAACTAAAGAAGACAGACTGTCTGATAATTGCCTAGCAAAAGTAATCTTAATTTATCTGCTAATTCCGTTTTCATTGTAAACACAGGAGGAACTAGGGAAAACACTCAAGAAGAAATTTCAATCTACTATAGTAGGTTGATCAAAATGGTCGGTTTAAAAATTGATTTTGCCATTTATGTTAGGGTCTGAATCATTAACACAAGACTTAAAATTAAATAAAATTGAAATTCCTGTTTTTAGGTTCAGTTTTTCCATTTGATTTTGCATGAAAAATAAAATTACTGACAACAAAACCTAATTATTTATTATATATATTTTCTGAATTTATTTAGTATACGAGAATCAACTCTCTCTTTATTACGACAACCCAACATATTCAGTGTAGTCCCACATGTAAATGAATATTATTAGAAGAAAATTAATGAGTACCATTTTAAGCCATACTAGAGGTTTTTTACATTTTCTCAATCAATACTTGATTTTAATTTTATTCAACAGATTAAAGGACAACATCCCTCACGTACATCTTACCCTCCTCAATCCATTTTGTGAGATTATATTGGGTATGTTGTTGTTGTAGTAGATTAAAGGACAAATGTTTAGCTACTACAAGATTAAACTTTCTTTTAGAACTTTGGTGGCTAAGATCTAAATTTTTATTTGTATCGGGTGTCTATATCAAATCATCTAATTTTAATAGTTAGAGTTAAATTAGAAACACATATTACTTAACCATGATTTAGTGATAAGTATGTATATAAAAGACATACTCCTCTTAGATTTTGTTGAATTGGTTTAAATATTCAATCACTACCAAAATAAAATAGTCAATATATTTTTGAGATGTCTCTAGATAAAACTATGCACAATGCTTAAACATAATCCACTATATAGTATATACTACACGTATATATAACGGATATCATAATCCCCCAAAATGGAGCAAGATGCTTGGGTGGATATGGGTTTAGACATATTTGAACCACTTCTTTCACAAAGGGGAAAAAAATGGAACTTTGACAATAGAATCCAATCGAGTGGTCATTAATGTAAGATAAAATGACATGTCTATCAAGAATTAAATGTGATGTTGACACCCATTAATGGTGTGACCTAGTGGCCGACACAAGCATATTCAAAATTTTAAAATTTTGGGTTTCACATTATAATTCTTTTTTTTATATCCAGCTTACCGACTTACGTCAGACTATTCCTGGAGATAGTAGTTCCGATCCCATCAGCATTACTATCAGTAAATCGCGGGATGTATTTGAATGATCAGGTTTGCGAACAGAGCAACTGATATCACCTACAAGGTCCTACCACATAAGAGAGCAAATTGCTCCCATCAGGGTTCGAACGCACGCTACAGGCCTCCAGCTGAATTTTAATTTTCCTCCTTTGCCATCCAACTATGCCCCGGGGACCCCTTTTTTATTTATTGGAGCACGAATATTATATCGGGTTTGTTGGTGTTGTTGATAATAAATAGATAAATTTATGCATATTAAAAGAACATTTTGACGTAAATATAGGGTTTGAGGTAAAACTAGTTAATCCCATCAAATTCATAACTTCAACGGTAGAGCCGCTCATGGTGGCTAATGAATTGAGTGCAAACTTTGGAGATCAAGGCTCAAATTTTAATAGAAATAAAAGTACAGGTGATTTCTTTCCATTTAGTTGAGTCTTGATGTGTCAGAATTTAGATTCTTGTCGAATAAAGTGTTTTTTATAATTTTTTTTTATATATTTTAAGGTTTAAAATTGAAATTTCTTATTAAAGATAAAAGAAATGTCAA
Organism: Anisodus tanguticus; assembly: GCA_034509755.1. Lineage (NCBI taxonomy): Eukaryota > Viridiplantae > Streptophyta > Magnoliopsida > Solanales > Solanaceae > Anisodus > Anisodus tanguticus. The sequence goes on along the minus strand of CM067550.1, from coordinate 48,355,034 downwards.
TCATCTCATCATATCGTGAATAATGATTAAATTTTGGCATTTAGTCATGTCTCAATCCTTGCTTAACACAATACATCCCTTTTTTCTTATCAGTGTCTCTTTTTCTATTTTGCATCACTTACTAATGTACTAAATCGATAGAAAGTTAAGAAATTGAATAGTGACTCACTAAAAATAGAAAAGAAATAAATATTTATTTCCTTTTGACTTGGTAAATTTGCATTCCTATAATTAGCTGTTCTCCTTCTTATTGGAGAAAGACAGAATGAAAAAATTTCATATATTTATATAAAAAAGTTGATTTGGTATAGCACTCTGGTTCGTCTGCAATTACAAATTTTCATTGAATTAAACATATGTTATTCGAGTCGCTAGTTCAACATTTATGGAGAATACAACTATCACACAACTTGCATTCCTATTTTCTAAGGGTTAATAAAGAAATATTAACTTTCCCCCCAAATATTCAATAATTTCTTAAAGTGGAAAAGAAACCAAAGCACAATAATTGATCACGTGCGAAGCACGTGACATTCATAACAACAACAACATACCCAGTAAAATTTCACAATGTGGGTCTGAGAAGGGTAGAGTGTATTTTCGAGAGACTCCCGGCTCAAGACAAAACACACGCCTAAGCAAAGTAAGACAACCAAAGTGAGTAAGTCATGATAGCGAATTCTGAAAGAGAAAAAGAAGAAAAAAGAAGTAATAAATAATGAAGATAAACAAAATACACATAACATCATAAATCAAACGACAAGTGACTATAAGACAATATTGTGTCTACTAGTATGAATCATGTGACCTTCATAAAAGAGACAAAAAAACTAAGGGACGTATTCTACCTAGTTATGTAATATGTTACATGAAATATCATAGAAATATTAATATGTGTATATGTTGAACAATCCAAGCTTAACTTCAATTCTTTAGCAAAAGTATGAAAGGTCAAACAAAAAGAAAAGTCAAAGTCTGAATATCTGACCAAAAAAAATCAACTTGGTAAAATATAACTCAAACCTTAAACATCCCACTAATATTGCTTTAAGAGAATCTAGTATCATTGCTTAGTCAAGAGATTATTTTATCCCCAAGGATGTAATGAGATGAATGAACCTCTTCCCTCCACATTTGATCACAAATTTTGAATTCAAACTTTGGGAATGAAGAAGCTCGTAGTAGGGAGTGTTTCTTCCTTTAATGAATCTTAAAAAAAGGACAGTCTGGTGCAATAAGCTCTCGATATGCGCAAGGTCCGGGGAAGGACCTGACCACAAGGGTCCTATTGTACGTAGTCTTACCTTACATTTCTGCAAGAGACTGTTTCCACGGCTTGAACTCACGACCTCCTGGTTATATGACAACAACTTTACCAGTTACTCCAAGGCTCCTTTCTAATGAATCCTACTTGACGTAAATTTAATCTAGTTGGATCAATGAGTTCATGATACTCGATGGTTATAAAAAAGGCAAAAGAGATTCGATTTTACAACAGTACTATATGAAATTGCTCAATTTTACCTTCTATTATACTTTTGATTCATTCATACCCTTGCAACTAATAAATCATCTCGTACTTGTCGTTATGGTAAACTCCAACGTCAAATGGGTGAATTTCATCTTAGGAGAAAAAACGATAAAGAATTTAGTTCACTACTTTTAACTATGATTTAAAATTATTCTTAGATTGAAGCTCCATAAGAGGTCAAGGTTGAAAACGAGACTGTTCTCTAATGGCCTGATTAATACTATTACTAGATCAAATGTCTAAAGTTTAGTGAATGACAAATTGCTCACTGAAACACCCCCCCCCCCCCCCCCCCCCACAAAAAAAAGAACCTTAGACATAAAAAACCAATTTATGATATTTTTTTTATAAAATATAAACTTATGGGTCAAGTTTTACATTTAAAAAAAATTGAAATCATGATTTGAAATCCCAAATCACACATTTTTAGTTGATTTGTGATTCAAATCATGATATGAAGTTGAAGTTGAATTTTTGTCCAAATTACATGAACAAACAGTGAGTTGAAGTCAAATTATGAAATCATGATATATGATGGCCAAACGCCTACTTAGGATATTCAACCCTCTCTTGATTCTTCCAAATTCTGAATAGTTAAACTAAAAGCTTTTTGGACATAGAATTTGATAATACTGAGGGTCGTTTGGTTTAAAGACAAGTTATATTGAAATTAATTATGTTGGGATTACTTATATTATGATTAGTTATGTTACGGTTAGTTATCTTGGTATTATTTTGATTTGTTGTATTAAAAGTAATATGCATTGCAAAATTTTTAAGAAAAAAATTGTTTGTTCACAAAAATACTCTCCACCTTATTTAGTAGTAAAAAAAAGGATTTGAAGACCTCAAGTCTTTTTTGTCATTTCATTATTTTATCGTGTGATACTAATCTTGAGATTGTTATTCCATCATATGCCAACGATAACTTGTCTCGTTACTATTTTTAATTATAGGATAACTTATCAAGACTTACTAACTAACAAGGAATAAAACGGTACTAAATTTTTATCCCTCAACCACATTAATAGAACAACAAATCTTGTTTTTCCAACAAAAAATTGGAACAATTAATGATCAAAATTACAGTTCATAGAATAAAAAGGCAAAAAATTTCTTTGTAGCTGCAAAAATAATCTTGAAAAATTCAAACTTTCTAAGATATAAAAGGTACATACATAGTCAACCCTTCTGTCATATAGATAGTTGCAGAAAATATGTAACACCAAATAAAGCTATCTTTTTGCTAACAATAAGGTACAAAAAACAAAAATCCAAGAAACCCCTCTTCCCTTTTCTATCTTTAGTATATAATTTTTCATTATTTACCTGTTTAGTTGTATATTTTCTTGATTTTCAAGATTACAGATGAACCAAGATTTAAGGTACTCCTATATCTTGATAGCATCATTAAATCTTTGTGTTTTTTCCTTAATCTTGCAAATAGATAAATGTTCTGCTATTGATGCACAATATGTAGCATGTTATCCAGTAGGTTGTAGATATGGTCCAAGAATAAGTTTTCCATTTTATATTCAAGATGAGCAAGAATCTTATTGTGGGTACCCTGGATTTGGGCTAAATTGTAGTGAACAAGGGTTTCCTGTTGTACATATTGATGAAAATGAGTATATAGTTGAAGATATTTCATATCAAGATCATATTTTTAAGCTGAAAAATTCAGTCTTTAATGGAACTTCTACAAGCAATGGTTGTGTTTCTGAGATCAAGAACGTGTCACTCGATAATCGCCCTTTTAAGTATGTTAATGATTCAAGAATTTACTTGTTGTCGAAGTGTAATGGATCAATACCCGAACCTCTTTTGAAGCACAAGATTGGTCTAGGTTTTGGTTGTGAAGAAAATGGAAATGATTTTGGTGTTGCTATATTTGGTGAAGATGATAACTTTGAGTTTGCATTACAAGTGTGTAAAAAACATGTAGTGGTACCAGTAGAAATGCTTGGAAATGAGCAAGTTATTGACTATCAAGTGATATTGAGAAGGGAGTTTAGATTGAGCTGGACTGCTAGTAATTGCAGTAAGTGTGCAAGAAGCGGAGGGCATTGCGGATTTGATATACAAAATTTTCAATTCAAATGTTTCTGCACTGATAGGCCTCATGCCTCGAGTTGCAAACCTACCAGTAAGCCCCTATCTAGCTGTTAATTTTCCAGTATAATTATGCAGAACCTTATGCTATGCTTACGCACGAAAATGTATCGTTTGATGATCTAAGAATCAAGACACAGCTGAATTAATCGTGTGGATTATGCTATTGATGATTAATAATGTGTTTACTACAAGATTTGTGAAGCCAAGGAGTTATCCTTATAGCTGCTAAGAACTTCTCTGATGACTGGTGTCTAGTTTTGATTAATCCAAGCATTTTGGGGTTTGATCTTTTTTGTTCTATTATTTTTGGTTACACCAGTAGTATTTTGTTAAGTATATGAGGGTACCTATTGAAGACTTGTTTAATTTTTCTTTCAATCTAATAGGCCTCTAATCTCCTTTTAATTAACCAATTCAAGTTTACATTTTCAGTACAAAATGTCACCTATAATGATACTTATGAAAGACTAGGTTAATAGTTTGAGATGGTTAATTGAAGTAGGACTAGGTTATTCAGTCCTTTTGAACTTGTGGTACTTTCTATATCAACCGATTGCGGGTTCGTCACTATAGCATTGTGGTTGTGAAACAAATAGGTGAAAGCAAAAACATATAGGTGTTCGTGAAAATAGCAACCAGTTTCTTTTCATTTAGTTTCTGGGGTGCCTAACTATTTGGAAATGACAAGATGCAGAATCTAAGTCAAGATTGACGGAACTAGAGGCCATGCCAAGTTTCACACATCTATGAATATCAACTAATCTTAATGTCAAGAGTCATGAATAAAATCATTTCCTTTTCTAGAATGAAGCCTTAAACTTTCCAAGGAGATCATCTTGAGCTTTATGAAGGAAAGTACTCATCTTTCTCACCTGTGGCCAAATCCAAAATGAACTATGAACATTTGGAAAGAGTCTCCTCTTGAAGTTTTGGCAGCCAAGTTTGTGAACGATTTTCAGCAGTTCTTGAAACCAATTCCCTATATGTTTCTCCAACAGATTCTTCATTAAACTCCCCTATGGTACATTTCTGCTATAGGCATCGAGAGTAAGTACCCTTCTGGCTGGTAAAAATCTGAAAGAGCATCATCATTTAAGGTCAAGCAATGCTAATCGTGCTCCTTGAACTTAATCTGTTCAACAGTTTCAATATCCTTATACTCTTTCTTTTTCAAATCCTTGTTGAGATTGGGATCTACTTAATAATACATGCATAAATTATATTGTAGACATTTATTTGCTGCAGATAACTCTTAAATTCAAGCAAGGCGTCAAGAATTGTAATTATACAAAGTAAAAAAGCTTCAGAAATGCAGGACCATTGATTGTGTCCTACATTGTTTCAACTTTTTGATCCAATCTTTATTCCATCTATCTAGTCGAAACATTTTAAATAAACATCTTTGACTGACAAAGTTTTCTTCGATGTTGTCAAATGTTCCATGCTATGTATGCTCGGGAACTTAAAATAAAACATGAAAAGAATATCTCATCATTATTTTAGTATCCTTATTTTTTTATTGCTTTATAGTAAGAACTTGTAAGCCAAGTTCCTCCCCGTACTACCATTGCATATTTCTTTTTATCTATATATAACAAAGCACAACTGTAATTAATATGTATAAATTGGCTGCTCATATCGTGCAGTTCCTTGTTTGACAGGATCAGAACTTACATTATTAACTTTAATATAGGTAGGAAATTGCGACATGTAAAAAACCAAGTCAAACTTAAAATAAGAATAAGTAAAACATTTCAGAAGTATGTAATCAGGAGCTGACTTTTATGTTTTATCTTACTTTATTAGCTTTAGTACAGGTAAAAAATTTCAACAGCAACTATGTTTAATACTTGGCATATGTTACATATTATTCCTTCTTACTCATCAATCATGTCAGTTCAAGTACAACTTACTCCCTCCGTCCCAATTTATGTGATGTACTTTCATTTGGCACACACTTTAAGAAATAAAGGAAGACTTTTGAATTTTATGGTCTAAAATAAGCCAAAGATATTTGAGTGGTTATAGATCATCTCGTTTTGCGTAAAAGGTAAAGTTTAAAGTTACATTTTTGCCAAATAAGGAAATATGTCATTCTTTTTGGGACGGACTAAAAAGGAAAGTGAGTCATTCTTTTTGGGACGGAGGGAGTATCAAGTATTCTTTTCATATCATAGATAAATATCTATATTTATGTGGTTACCCTGGTTTTTTGGTTATTTAAGCCATTTTACTAAACCTCCAGCAGTAACTACATTAAGATACTAGACATAAGATACTGATTATTTGCGGAGTTACAAAATCTAACAACGATTGAGGAGGCTTTCATGTGTATCATAAACATCCAAATCTCTTCTCTTATCTATTACTATAAACTGCATAATCTAATGTAGAGAGGATTATGTTCTTTTTCATTCTTTTACTACCAGTTTGCACTGAGTAAAGTTCCGACGATAGTGTTGTCCTTTAACTCCACTGAAACATTTTATTAGTTCTATTTTCTTCCTTGTCAGATGCAGATTATTGCTTCTGTATACTACCTCATCCACGATTTGTCTGACGTTACTTCATTTTCAGGGAAACATAAACTGGGATTGATTCTTGCCTCAGGTAAATCAGTACTATATTACTATCCCTGAACTTGACATTTCAACATAGTTCGAACATCGTGTTAACTTCATTTTTGTCTTTTTTTCAGTTTTAGGTGGAGCAGTGTTGATAATCTTGGTGGTCGCTTTCATTGTTTGTCGTTACAAGAAAAAACACAAAAGTTGTTTATACTTCTCCTCAAGAAACAAATCTTCTGATCCTTCCTTAACACATGACTTCGATGGAGATAGTATTTACCATGGGGTCTCGGTCTTCTCCTATGCCGAACTTGAAGAAGCTACTAGTAACTTTGATTCCTCCAGAGAACTAGGAGATGGAGGTTTTGGTGCTGTTTACTATGGTAAGGATCTTGAAAGCAAAATAGATGTTCGAAGAGAAAATGACAAAAATGGTTCCTTATGTTTGAGGGTAGGTTCAAAATAGTCCCTTAAGTATATAATGAACAGTTTTGGTCCTTTAAATTTTCCAAAAGTTGACAAGATAAATTTGCTAACTTTTGGCAAACTTAAAGGACCAAAACTGTTCAGTGCATACTTAAGGGACTATTTTGAACCTACCCACAAACATAAGGGACTAATTTTTGTTATTTCTTGATCTTCGAATGACACGACTAGATAACTAAATTTGTATTACATTCCTTACTAGGTAAACTTAGGGACGGGAGAGAAGTTGCAGTAAAGCGACTTTATGAGCACAACTGCAAGAGAATGGAGCAGTTTAAAAATGAAATTGAAATTCTCACTCGCCTAAGGCATCAAAATCTTGTTACCCTTTATGGTTGTACATCGAAGCATAGCCGTGAACTCCTCCTTGTTTATGAGTACATTCCCAATGGAACAGTAGGGGATCACCTGAACGGAGATAGAGCAAAGGACGGATTCCTTGCATGGCCCGTCCGCATGAATATTGCTGTAGAAACCGCTTGTGCATTGGCTTACCTCCATGCTTCTGACATAATACATCGCGATGTGAAGACTAGCAACATACTCCTCGATGGAAATTGTTGCGTCAAAGTCGCAGATTTCGGGCTTTCGAGACTTTTTCCGAATGACGCTACTCATGTCTCGACTGCTCCTCAAGGGACAGCTGGATATGTTGATCCGGAGTATCACGAAAGTTACCAGCTCACTGATAAAAGTGATGTTTATAGTTTTGGTGTTGTCCTTGTAGAACTTATCTCATCAATGCCTGCTGTTGATATTACTAGACGTCGACATGAGATAAATTTGGCCAACTTAGCGATAAACAGGATTCAAAGATGCGCGTTCGATGAGTTGATCGATCCGTCTCTGGGATTTAAATCGGATCCACAAGTTATGAGAATGACAACTTCAGTAGCAGAGCTAGCATTTCAATGCTTGCAGCTCGAGACGGACCTGAGACCTACAATGGATGAAGTGTTAGCGACACTAAAACATATTCAAGGCGCCTATACAGATCACATCAAAGATGAGAAGGCGAATGACTCAATTGTCGATGATGGTGAAAAGGCACCTACTTCTCCTAAATCAGATAAAGTAGTTTTGTTAAAGAAAATGCAATTGCCACCTTCACCTATTTCTGTAACTGAGAAGTGGGTTAGTAGCTGTAGCAGTAGTAATATTAGCGGGTGAAATTCTTACACGTTTTTTCTTTCCAACGCACATGTTACAAATATGTATTCTTTCATCTGTAAAGAAATAAGCTGCTGAGACCTTTTTGTGTTTATTAGTTTTTACTTTTGTTCTTTGTTCGCCGTTTTCTGAACACAGTTTCTGATTTATAGAGTGTAACTATCGAATATGGACATACTTTCTGCACTAATGAGCATGCATATTTTTCATGGTATCCTAGATTTGAGGTTACTTAAATGAATATCAGCCACTTTACTGGGACATTTATCTTTCTTTTGTATTAGAAAAATCACTTATTTTGGTGATATTTCACTCAAAAGGTCGCTCAAGCCGGAATGTGATATATCCGGCTACTTTTTAAGGTGACTTTGTTCACCATTTTCCAAAAGAAAATTACCCATAACCAAAATACTTCTTCTTCATACCAACTTCCCTCCCTCTCATGGAAATATGATGTGAGCCAGAATACTTGCCTTTTGCTTAGGAAAGAAGGCACATGCTTATTAAGACTATGCATAAGATTTTGCTTAAAACAGACAAAAAGGAGCAGAAATATCTTACCTCAAGAGTCAATGAGTCAAGTCTTTATATAGTACTTAGTCAATGAGGAAAGGAGAGTAGAAAAATCTTCCATCTTGGCCCTCTATTGAATCTTTTTCCTTTTCATCAAAGTCTTTGTAACAAATTTCCAAGGCAACCAGATAGAAAATTAAACCAGATAACAAGGTTAATATTACAGAAGAATAACCTGAACACTCACATTTCCAGTTTTCTTGATATGGCTTCTACTTTCTTGTTTTTGTGTTGTTTAATGATCTTTAACCTACATCAAGTACAAGGTAACTCCAAATCCAACTGCACTGATGAGTTCGAGTGTGGAGTCCTTGGAGTTATGAAGTTTCCTTTCACAAATTCAAGCAACCCCAAGTGCGGATTATGCAAGTTTGATTGTCTGGCTAAACCATATCCAAAAATTGAACTTGGTGAACACAAATATGATGCTTTAGTGAAAAAGGGTGATTTCTTCGTTCTTTCCGATCCTGAGCTTCAGAAGCACTTAGATAACAAAAGTTGCAAGTCTTTTAACACAAAATTCTCATTTCCAAACTCCCCTTTGATTTCTTTCCAAATTGTTCCTAATTTAACCTTGTACAGATGCAAACATAGCCATAACAACACTATCCAAAACCAAAAGACAACTGATTCCTTTTCCGAGATTTTGAAAGATACAAGTGTGAAGATTTTAATGTTTACTATCGCCATCCCAAAATATCATTGGGAAATACTAGTGCTAAGATAAATGGCATACTCCCAAAGGACTGTTCACTTGTACAATTGCCAATTCCATTGCCTACACCATCTAAATCATATTCCAGTGACTTGTTTGAACTGTTGACTTCTAATATTCTTCTAGACTGGGAGTTGTCCAAAGATTGTCATTACTGTCTTGACGAAGGAGGGAAATGTCTGATCGGCGACGAACACAAATTTCACTGTTCCAAAGGTATAAGCTGTAAACAACTTGAACTTTGGTGGAAAAAAAACTCTTGCTCTGCTTGTTTTCTATTGAGGTTTATCTAATAGTTTTTTTCCCTTTACATCAGGAGAAAGAGGACAAAGTAAGTTGAGAATGATTATTCTGGCCTCAGGTAATTGTCTGTTATTAACAATATTTGTTGCCAATAACAACATGTTTACTTTATAGTAGTCAGTGGCGGAGCTAGATTTTTCAGTAAAGAGATTCAAAATATACAGAAATAAACACACCAAGAAGCCAATGGGATTCAACATCTACAATATATACATAAAAAATAATTTTGACCGGCGAACTCCCTGGCTCTGCCCCTTAGTAGTACACTTTCAAAGAATCAAACTTTGATTACTGTATCTTATGTTGTATAGTTTTAGGTGGAGTTGGTTTGATCCTAGTATCTTCCATTGTCATCTTTTCTATCTGGCGTCGCAAGAGAACGAAGGATGGTTCAACACAATTTCGTCGGCATCTTGAGGTAGAAAGCAGATATTTTGGTTTTCAGGTTCCAGTTTTCACCTATGCTGAACTTAAGGAAGCAACCAACAATTTTGATCCCTCTAATGAACTTGGAGATGGAGGTTTTGGAACTGTATATTATGGTAAGTATATCTTTAAACCTAGAATTATGTTAAAAAGACACCAATAGCTAGTGTCCACGCACAGTCACGAAACCAAGAATTTCGCTAATGGTGTTCAAGATATAGTATGTATATGTATAAAATGTAATTTTTGACCTATATACTAATATAATTTCCTATATCCATTGTATAATTTTTTGGCGAAGGGTGTTCAACAGATCACCTTTCACTATGAGTTGAAAAACTCAGTATCTCATTGTTCTCGCACATTATGAATTAGGAGAACTATATGATGGAAGACAAGTTGCAGTAAAATGCCTCTATGAGCACAACTGCAAGAGAATGCAGCAGTTCATAAACGAAATTGAGATTCTTACTCGTTTGAGGCACCAAAATCTTGTGTCCCTTTATGGCTGCACATCCAGACGCAGCCGGGAACTTCTCCTTGTTTACGAATACATTCCAAATGCAACCGTTGCTGATCATCTCCACGGCGACAGATCAGCAGAGGGATTGCTCACATGGCCCATCCGCTTGAATATTGCAGTAGAAACAGCCGGCGCATTGGCTTACCTCCATGCTTCTGATGTAATACACCGCGATGTCAAGACTAACAACATCCTTCTTGACAACAACTTTCGTGTTAAAGTTGCAGATTTTGGGCTGTCGAGGCTTTTCCCTAACGATGTTTCTCACATATCAACCGCTCCTCAAGGGACGGCTGGATATGTTGATCCTGAGTATCACGAATGTTATCAGCTTACTGACAAAAGTGATGTTTATAGTTTCGGAGTTGTCCTTATCGAGCTTGTATCATCAATGCCAGCCGTGGATATAAGCAGGCATAAGCACGAGATCAATTTGGCTAACTTGGCGATAAACAGGATACAAAGATGTGCATTTGATGAACTGATCGATCCATCATTCGGGTTTGCATCAGATACGCTTGTTAAGAAAATGGCTATATCTGTCGCGAAGCTAGCTTTTCGATGCTTGCAACTTGAGAAGGATATTAGGCCAACGATGGATGAAGTATTGGATATTTTAAGAAATATTCAAGGCGGAGAGTTTCATCAAAATGAGAAGACATTAGATGGTAGTTTTAGTTTTAACTTAGTCAAGTCTAAGAGTGTTAATATACCTCCTTTTCCCTCTGAATCAGATGAAGTTGCATTGCTCAAGAAAGTTAAGTTCCTAAGTTCATCAGATACTAATAGTGAGATATGGATTAGTGGCTCTACCATAACAAGCACTAGTGAGTGAATAGTTCTATGTTGCTCGGACCCTTAGAAAATGTTGCCGTACCTGTGGATCATTACAAAATGTATGCTTTTGGAGAATCAGACACATCCAACGATATTTTTGAAGAGTCCGAGCACCACAAGTGAATATCTTAAGAATGTACGTATAGAATAATGTATTTTCAGACTTCAAAATCTACTAACTCTGGCTATGTTCTTGATGTTAGGCTTCTTTTTGCTTTTCAACTGTGAATGTTCCTGAAATTACCTCCTTTTTCGATTTTCTCTGATCCAAGCTATGTCGCTTGGACCTTCAAAAGATACTGCCGCAACCGTGTTGGATCCTTTTAAAGTGTCTTTTGGAGTATTCGACACACAACGATATTTTTGAAGAGTCCGAGCACCATTGGTCTCAAGTTCAATGATGGTAAATCAACTCTGGATAAATCAAGAACAATAGATAAGAAGACAATAGTCTATTTCTTCAATAAATATGGGACACTCAACACCCCCGACATGTCCAAGATTGAACATTTGGAGCGTGGATAATATAGTATTCGGGTCCAACACAAGAACAAAGATGAGCCTCGCCGCTAATACCATGTGGCATAAAATGGAAGTTGGAGCTAACTCAATCCGAAAAACTAGCTCTCTCGATGAGAACTACCCAAGACCATAAGACTACAGTCCATTCTGCCAATCATTTCTGACACTTAACTCAATTCATTTGTGTATTTAGCAGTTCATTTTCACTCTCATTGAAGCATCATTAGTTTTGTGAACAGAAAAGCTGACGCCACAAGCTCCATTTAGCATTCAAGTCATTAGGAACTTGAAAGTGATGGGACATTTTGATGAGAACACTTTTGAAATTTGTGATTTTAAATATGTGATAACAATTGATTGGACGCTGGCTATAATATTTTTAAAATTTGTGATTAAACATGCCATAACATTTATGTGGCTATAAAAACTATTCACTAAGCATAAAATGAGAAGTTAAAGTTTAATCGTTTCCATATATAAAATATATCATTCTTTTTTTTTTTTTTTAAACAGACTAATAAAAAAATAGTATTACATAAATTGAAAAATGAAGGGAGCATTAACTTATCTCCAATTCTACAGTTTTTCTTTTCTGGAAAACACTAAGTAGTGTAGCTACATAAAATGAAGGGTAGTCAATTGAACACCTTTCATCGAAAAATAAAACTATGTATATAAAAATATACTAAATATATAGATCAGAGCTACATATGAAAAAAGCCATATATACTAAATTTTAAACACTCTTGACGAAATTTTTGATTTCACTGCTGATACCATAAACCAAGTGGAAACCTCAATTAAGATAAAAGTAGACGGGTTTTGTTCCCATGAGTAAAAACTAAAAACCATGAGAAGTACTATATATTTCCTGTCCTTTTCAAGACCAAGTCAATCATAAGGTGAGTGGCAAATTTGTCCAGTTTCTAGTTTAGAAGGTCCCCCTTTTTTTATGTCTGTTTCTTCAGGACTTTGCTAATAAGCCCCAAGTCAAGCTCAGAGTGTTGGAAACTTTTGGAAGATCAATCATTTTAGTTTAATACAAGTGGATCAAAAATGGCTCTTTACTTCTTTCAACTTGGCTTAAATAAATGATTATACACTCAGATCTTTCTATAATTGTCATTCGTTGTAATGACTTGATTTTCTCCGAAACTAATTTTTTATGTTATATTTACTTCTCTATAACAACATTCTACCTATAACAGCATTGACATTCATTATAGTGATACACTCTTTGTAAAATTTTCTCTCTATAACAACTATTTTGCAATTATTTCGTAAGAAATATCTTCTGTATAAAAATAATTTACTAAAATATTTATGGTAATCATCATTAATGTCATGCACATAGTAAATTTTAAGTACGAATATCTAAAAGGATATATAATGACAACAAGTTCAATTTACGACAAGCATTTAACACTCTTATAGAAGCATGAAATGATGTTAAGACCTCTATCATTCTCCATTGTTGGAGAAATACCGGAATTCTACCTACAAATGACAACCCCAATGTCAATAGTGAAAATTTAGAACTTGTTGAGGATATTGTAGTGTGTCATCACTTATCGCCCAAATCTCATCTCATAACACCAATCAAGCAATGTATGTTACTACTTTTATGGAGTTTGACACAACACTTCCAATTCCTAAAACTTATACCGATGAAGAGATTATTGCACAAATGATTGGAGTGAAAAAATAAGAGATCGCCGATGCAGAAGGTGACAACGAAAGATGAAGAGCTTCAACCTACTGCTTCTTGGAGTGAGATAGAAACGTCAACTGTTAAGCTCTTAGACAATATTTATGGAAAAGCTATTGAATTCCCTTTTGCTGAAAGTTTGGACAAAATTCTTGTCAATTCAAGGCGTTATATTATCACTAAGAGACTGAAATTTACGAAATAACCTACAATTGTAGAAGGCTTATGTCAAACTTGAAATATTTAAATTCTCAATTAATTTTAAATGCATATGTTCCTTATATTTTAACTTTTTTATCGATATGGTACGTACAACTAGTTATGAATTTATTAGTCTTTTCAACTTTTAATTAATGAGTTATGAAAATCAATTGAGATTTTAAAATTAACAAGTATATATTTTTTCGTTTATAACATAAGAAGTATAAAAATATATAGCAATTGTTTTTGTACTTTTGTTTATAACAGCTAAATGAGATATAAACATCAAATGTCAGTATACAACTATACATACATAACAACATCTCACTATAACAACTATGAAATTTTCGAACAAACGCTGTCATTATGGAGAAGTTTAACGGTAGTACCTAGTTATTTATAGTTCTTTGTTACCTAATCTAGTATGTCTCATAATTTAAATCCAGACCTTTCCCCTTCTGAAATATATGTAAAATTTGTTAGTGTGATGATGGAGGAGGAAAGTATCAAACTAACAATGAGATACTTACAATTTACAAAAAAGAAACATAGATGTGGTGGAATAGATATAATCCCTCCATTTATAACTAGAAGTTCCGGGTTCGAGCCTTGAAATGTTGAGAATGAATAATTTTTTAGTAGACAACGCTTTCCCGGTAAATATCCTTATACGGAGTGAATTCAATTTAATCAAACCAATGGATCGTGGATATCAGTATCATGGACATGATACAAAAATAACAACAACATACCCAGTGAAATCCCACGGGCTTTATGATCGGAGAAAGAGAAGGGGCGTGGTTGGTGTGTCATTGGGCTTTACTTATTCAGAGGGGGGAACCCGTAGGAAGGGGGGACGACCCGCCGAATTCACATCAGAAATCGCCAACATGAACACAAACGAAATCTTGAATTGCGTATAGAAAGAAAACGAACTGCGGAGGGTAGAGTGTACGCAGACCTTACTTCTACATTGGTAGGTAGAGCGGTTGTTTTCGAGAGACCCTCGGCTCAAGACAGAGCATAAGCACAAGCAACAACAAAAGAAAACAAAGAGCAAAGCAAGAGAGACGGTCAGACCCGATCATAATTTTTTTTAAAAACCAGTATGAAAATGCTGGTATCAAAAGCGAATAAGCCATGATAGCGCATTCCGAAAAAGTAAGCAGTAACTAGCGCAAGTAAATAAGCTAAACAAAGTACACTAAATGACACATAACATCAGAAATCAAACTATAAGGGACTATAAAGCAATAATGCGCCTATTAGTATGATAGGCTAAGCGAGCCTACAATACTAACACTATAACTACCAGTTTGCAAGCATAAGTAGGACTACACTTGACTACCTACTACCTTTCTACCCTAATCGTGTCCTCCACAACCCCTATCTAAGGTCATGTTCTCAGTAAGTTGCACCTGCGCCATATCCCATCTAATCACCTCTCCCCAATACTTCTTTGGCCTACCTTTACCCCTCATGAACCCGTCCATAGCCAACCTCTCGCACCTCCTCACTGGGGCATTTGTGTCTCTCCTTTGCACATGCCCAAACCATCTCAACCTCGCTTCCCGCATCTTATCCTCCACCGAGGCCACTCTCACTCCTTCCCGGATATCATCATTTCTAATCATATCTCTCCTTGTATGCCCGCACATCCATCTCAGCATCCTCATCTCTGCAATTTTCATCTTTTGGATGTGCGAAGTCTTGGCTGGCCAACACTCCGCCCCATACAACATAGTCGGTCTAACCACCGCCCTATAGAACTTGCCTTTAAGTTTTGGTGGCACCATTTTGTCGCATAAGACTCTAGATGCGATTCTCCATTTCATCCACCCTGCCCCAATACGATGTGTGACATCGTCATCAATCTCTCCATCCCCTTGGATTTGTTGCGTCAGTCCATCCATCACCAAGACAAATAAGAATGGGCTAAGAGCTGATCCTTGGTGCAGCACCATCATCAATGAAAAGTGCTTCGAATCTCATCCTACTGTTTGTACCCTAGTTTTAACTCCATCATACATATCCTTGATCGCCCTAGTGTACGCCACATGCACACTTCTAACCTCCAAACATCTCCATAGGAACTTTGTCGTATGCCTTCTCGAGGTCGATGAAAATCATATGTAAGTCTCTCTTCCCCGCCCTATACTGCTCCACCAACCTCCTAATAAGGTGAATGACTTCTGTGGTCAAACGTCTCGGTATGAATCGAAATTGGTTCTCGAAAATAGACACGCCTCTTCTCACCCTCATCTCTACGACCCTTTCCCAAACTTTCATAGTGTGGCTTAGCAGCTTGATATCTCTATAGTTGTTGCAACTCTGGATATCACCTTTGTTCTTGTACAAAGGGATCATTGTACTCTACCTCCATTCTTCGGGCATTCTTGCCGTCTTAAAAATGACGTTAAACAACTCAGTCAGTCACTCCAAACCTGCCCTGCCTGCGCTCTTCCAAAATTCAACTGGGATCATGATCTTTTATGGAAAATTATTTATAGGCTAGATCACATACGAGGACTTGTGAAAGGAAAAGTTTGGTGCCACCAGTCGTGTGAAACTAACTTATATTTAAGTTGTTGTGTTAACAAACTAGTAATTAGATATTGAGATGGTTGGCAGGATTGTCCTAGTAATGCATCCATCCTTTTGTTCCTAGCCTTAATTAGTCGAATCATGCCTTAAACACTTCTATTTTGATGAAATTAGAATTTTCAATGCAAGCTTAGATAACTTTTCGAGTTTTCAAACTAGACATCTCCACTTATTTTTTTTAGAGTTAAGGATAAAAATACACTTCAAGTATCACTTTTCTTTGAGTTTTCTACCTGATCTATCAGATGTGAGAGTTTCCTACTTAAACTATCATCAACTAGTTAGTTAGCAAAATACATCTAAATTACATTTGTTCACTTATCCTACCAGATAGTTGAGTCAGAAAAAGTGAACAAATGATAGTTTAAGTAACTTTTACTAACTAATTGATGATAGTTTAAATAGGAAACTCAAAAAAACATAATGCTTAAGGTATGTTATTGACTCTTATGTCTATTTTTGATCATCAACTAAGCTTATGTGCGATTGATAAAATACATAGTTACATAGGATATACAAGAGGGTGAATATGGTGATTTTGTTAAATAAGGGGACTAAAATCAGAAGAAACAAAAACTAAAAGTATAAAAGACAAAAACATCATCGCCGGCGACTCCTCTCTGTTCTTAGACAAAACACAATTTCCGGTCAGGCCAAAGTCGCAAATGCAAATACAAAGGCATGGGGTTCCATAATGGAGGTTTCGGGTTCGAAACCCCAGCGAGCTCGTGGCACAAGACTTGCCTAGTGCGGGTTATATATCCTGTGTGGGCTATTGCACATGAGCGGAGTTTACCTGTGCGGAACTGGTGAAAACAGAAAAGGAATAGGATAAGTTAAAACAAATCTGATTTGTTATCCATATCAGCACCAATTGAAGAGAACACTGGATTAGAAGTGTTTAAAACGCTTAAGTTTTACAAGTTGAGGTATCATTTGGGTATTAAACCATAGTTATTTCACTCTTAATCATAGACTCATAATATAGAGGTCATTTGGTTAGCGGACTAAATTATCCGGAATTATAGTCATGAGATTATAATTCTTAAGGGGTGTATTCAATTAGGATTTTAAAAGACTATTTTGGGATAAATTAGTTCAGTGTATTTTAAAAGACTATTTAGAATGTAATGACTTAAAATATTTTTTTAAAAGTCTAGTGGATTTCCGTTTGAATTTTAAAAGATTTATCATAAAATTTATAAAGATTTGAAAGGACCACATAATTTTTTTTACTTTTCTATTCGGTTCCAACTTCACCCGGGGTTGTGCTAGATCCGTCCCATTGGATTTTTTTCCACCGCCGCCACCGATGCCGGCGGTGATGTTAAAGAATGAGAAACCACGGGAAAGTTTATTGAGGGCTAACATTTTAGGGAAGCAAAAAAATATTCATTTTTTTCCATTACTACCTTGTTCAAAACTATCAAGATCTTGCCAGTTTTTTTACCAACCTTTCACTTGCAGAAATGTTAGAATTTGAGAACTTTTCACTTGCAAATTTTAAAATTTTCATCTTGTCGTTTTTGAAAATCGAAACGGAAATCCATAACAACAAAAGATTAAAAAAAAAATCTACAACCCAAAACTTAAATTCTCCTGTTGTTTGGCTTCATATCTCTCTGTATTTTTAAAAAAATTGAGTTCAATTCTTGAATGAAGAAGGAAAAACTACAACTAGCCATGAAATCTTCAAGGAGTGGATTTCAAGTAACTGGAAGGGTTCTTGATTATAACAATGCCATGGAAAGGAATTTGCTTCTCTTTATTTAGGATTAGAAGTCTACTAATTGCTTTCAAAACAACATGCGTAAAATTGTGTCATACTTTGAGAAGTGTGGATTTTTATTTTAAAGAAAAAAATACGTGATATACATGAATCAACAAATGGAGATTGTGGTGAAAGGGGCAACATAAGCAGCGATTTTGGAGAACAAATTCCAGGATGGAGAAAAAACTCTGATGGGTTTGGATGAGATTTTTTATAGGGTTTGATATTTATACCTTCTGCTAAAAAGTAACACAAAATCATGATTGTTTAAATTCCTGATTGTTTAGCAAGTTTTTAAATACCAAAAGACTTTTTGTTATTTGTTTAAAATCATGATTGAATACTACTAGATTTGGACACCCTCTTTAAAAAGTCATAATAGTCTTGATTAAATAACACGAGACTTATTTAGATTATTTAAAAATCTTAATTAAATACCACAAGACTTATTTATCCCAAAATAGTCTTTTAAAATCCTAATTGAATACACCCCCTTAAACTATTTTATCCCATCTGGGAGGTGATAAAAAAATCCCAAGTTTGATTGATAAGGTGAGATAACCAAGATTAAGTATGAGATTAAATTTATACTGTGTTTGGTTGACGATATAAATTTATCTCAACCAACATAATATAAATTTAATTTCGAACTTAATCCCAGGATAACCTATCTTATCCCGCGTGTCAAACGACTCCTCATATAGTGTATTGGATTCTGGGGTGAGTGTTATATAAGGTAGAGATAGCAATTAAAAATTGATTCTTTTTCAAATTTTTGAAAAAGATGGCTTTGGAACATACTAGCAAATAGCTGATACCGTGAATACTCTGCCAATTTTTAGAAACTTTCTTGGTAGTTTCTAATGAGAAAGTGAGCAAATTGAAAGTTGGATCTTTTATGCAATGTTCTAATTACATTTTCATACTATCTTTACCTGTCTTTTAGGTGCCTTCTTTTCACACTATTACGGATATGAAAATAATGGTCAAAATCAGATTCAATTGTCAACTGCCCCTATCGAAAATAGACGAGGGTTTATGAATCACTCAAACGAGCTTTTCTAGCCGCATCTGAATCGACATCCCTATCCATATGTTTATGCGCAGGGGCATCCAAATCCGAATTTGTAGAATCTATTGGGGAATCACTATCCGCACCCGAACTAGAACAATTTCATTTTTTCGCTTTCGCCTTTTGGATGTATCTGCATACCATTTAACTTTCAGACAACTTAAGTGAATATTGCCATGATTTTCTCACTGCTGTGACTTCTTTTCGAACTACTTGCATTTGCTTTTACGTTAGCCGAGGGTCTGTCGGAAACAACCTCTCTACCTCCTAAAGGCAGGGGTAACGTCTGTGTATACTCTACCCTTCCGGGGCCGGCTCAACGTTCTCAGTGGCCTAAAGCCAAATCTTGATTAGAGGCCCCTACTTTCCTTTTTTAAAAAACTTCTTCTATATTTTTATTACGAAGTCTATTTTTCTAATCGGTGCAATCAACATTAGTAACAAATAGAATAGTTTTTCTTCCCTTTTTTAGTTAAAAGTTATTTCTTTTTACTTTTAAATACTACTCTTTCCGTCTCAATTTATGTTATACTTTTTGCTTTTCGAGAGTTAATTTGACTACATTTTGAAGCTAAATTATATTAGATTAACTCAATAGTTTAAGATTAAAATTTTTATATTTGAAAACTACATGAAAAGTACTCTAAGTTACTAATTTATTCATATCAATTTAGTGAAAAGATACAATCTTAAAATGTTAGGTCAAAATTCATGCAATTTAAAATTTCAGAAAGTGAAAAGTATCACATACATTGAAATATTTAAAAAAAAAAATAATTAATTCATAAACCTACCATTAGTGAAAATGGGCCCCCCAAAATTTGGGGGCCTAAAGTCATTGCTTTGGCTGCCTTGCCATTGTACCTTCCTACACTCATTTGTGAGATTACACTGTATATATTATTGAAGTGAATATAACTTTTGTATCTATTCAAGTCATCCATTTTTGGAGATTTTTGTACTGAAAATGATGAGTAGTTGCTGTTAGTATGCAGAGTCAAGAAGTCAAGTCTTTGTACTGATGTCACTGTGAAAACTTCATTTTTTTTTCTCTGTCTGCCTTTCTTTTTCCCAGTAAGTCGACCCCTCTTATATGTTTAGTCTTTCTTTTTGGCAATTATTTCCAATAAGCTAAAAGACTATTAATAGAGAAAGTGTTTAGAAGTCATGCACTTGATCTTATAAGATATCTGGTGAGCTAACTACAGTTACAATAAAGCTTAGACAAGCTTTCCTCTTCTTGTAGTTGGATTCACAATATGCCTTTGGCTTCTTATTTCGTTTGCTTCCTTCTATATCTTCTTCTGATCTTAGTTCAAGCTAAGGGCAGTAGTAATTCAACTTGTCCAAAATCCTTGTCATGTGGAAATTTTACTGACCTGAGCTTTCCTTTCTCTCTTTCCACACAACCTGAATGTGGAATAATGCTCATGTCTGGTTGTGATGCTAAACCACATCCAAGAATCCAACTGCTTCCTGGAGGAGATTGGTACTATGCTTTAGCCACACATTATAGTTATACAGTTAAGTTCTGGGACCCGAAGCTTCAATCGATGTTGAGGCAGCACAAGTGCCAAGCTTTTAATAAAAATATCTCCCTTCCAGATTCTCCTTCTATTTCTTTCACTATCATTACGCTTTACAACTTTTTCAAATGCAATAGAACCAGTAATAACATCCCAAATATTACCCAGAAGAAGAACGAACACTTTGCTGGTTATGAAATGTACAATGGCTGTAAAGGCTTTAGCATTTACTACAAGCATCTCGGAGATGATAATGTTACAGACATTCAAGCAGACAATCTTCCTGCTAACTGTTCACTTATCAGATTGCCAATTCAGTCGCTATCAAGTAATGTTGATTTATTCAACTTGTTAGGTCCCAAAATTCTAGTAGAATGGAAACTGTCCGATGATTGTTACCAATGTCACTATGGCGGAGGTCAATGCCGGACTGATAGAATCAACAAATTTCATTGTTCATATCCAAAAAGTCCACATGCTCAAGGTCTAGTGCATATTTCTTAGAGTCCTTTCTTGTTTTCATATCACATATCTATAATATTTCATAATATATTTTCTCTTTTTTTTAGATGCAAAAATGACTAGAAGAAAGTTCGGACTGACTCTGGGAGTAGGTAGTTAAATATCCATTTACTGCAGTGCTCTTTCTATTATTTCCATGCATATCATTTGAATTTCTTCTTCATTGTGGTAAGATATCTAAACATTTCCATAATGATAAAGGATGATAGAGACAAGTATTTAAGCTTACACAAATGTATGGATAGTGAAGTTGAGAGGAAGCTTTCTTTCTCCTTGCGATGTTTTCTTTTGTCTGAATACCTCTGATTACTGATTTCTTTTCCAGTTTTTGGTGGATTAGGATTGGTGATGATTTGTTTAGTTGTCTACTTTATCTGGTGTTCCAAAAAGAGGAAAGTTAGTCCATCCCGCTTCCTCTCAACAAAGAAACTCTCGGACATTTTTAAACATGATGTTGAGGGAGGCAGTACATACTTTGGTGTCCCAGTCTTCTCTTATTCAGAACTTGAAGAAGCCACAAATGATTTTAATTCCTCTAGAGTACTTGGAGATGGAGGTTTTGGAACTGTTTATTATGGTGAGAAACTTCCTAACCCAACTGAGCTATGCTTCAACTATTTCTTCATGTGCCTGATTCTTGTTCATCAATGACTAGGAAAACTTAAGGATGGAAGAGAGGTTGCTGTAAAGCGCCTTTACGAGCATAACTGCAAACGAATGCAGCAGTTTGTAAATGAAATTGAGATCCTTACTAGGCTAAGGCACAACAATCTTGTCACCCTCTATGGCTGCACTTCATGGCGAAGCCGTGAACTACTCCTTGTCTATGAATACATTCCTAATGGAACTCTTGCTGATCACCTCCATGGTGACAAAGCGAAGGACAGATCACTCGCGTGGCCAATCTGCATGAACATTGCCATAGAAACTGCTGGTGCATTGGCTTACCTTCATGCTTCTGACGTGATACATTGCGATGTGAAGTCTAACAACATACTCCTTGATCACAACTTTAGTGTTAAAATTGCAGATTTTGGGATTTCAAGGCTCTTCCCAAATGATGTGTCTCATATCTCAACAGCACCCCGGGGGACCCCTGGCTATATCGATCCAAAGTATCACGAATGTTACCAGCTGACCAGTAAAAGCGATGTTTATAGCTTCGGGGTGGTCCTGGTCGAGCTCATTTCATCAATGCCAGCTGTGGATATGAATAGGCATAGCCAAGAGATTAATTTGTCTAACTTTGCAATAAACAAGATTGTAAAAGGTGCATTTCACGAGTTGATTGATCCATCCCTGGGGTCCGATTCAGATACCAAGATTTGGGAAATGACTACTTCAGTGGCAGAGCTGGCTTTTCTATGCTTGCAGACAGATAGGGACATGAGACCTACTATGGTTGAAGTTTTGGATACTCTAAAGGAGATTCAGAGTAGTGAATTTGATAATGAGAAGAGAGCTGAGTCTAATCTCAATGGTAATGAAGCTAAAATAGTTACAGCACCTCCTTTCCCTGAAACAGAAGATAAGTTATTGCTTAAGCAAGTTAAATCACTACCTTCACCAAATTCTGTGACTGATAAATGGATTACTTGCTCCAGTATAATTACTACGAAGTAGTTCTATACCTCTTTCCTTTGTTATTGATGTAGATTTTGGGAGACTGCAAATGTACTGCTAAGAAGTTTCTTGAGCTACGTATCTATGATTGAAAGTGATTCAATTTGTAATTTCATTGTACAAGAGCTGTTATATACACTGGCAGGTCAGAAAATGTAAAGGTTAATGTGTTGCGGGGTTAGAAGTGCTTAAAACACTTGTATCTTTTACAATATGAGATACTATTTGAGAGATGGACGAGTGTCCCAGTTTGTACTTGGTGGACAGCGTGGAGGGAGAGAAACCAAAGATGCTTTAAAGACAAGTGCAGCTCCACCCAGAAAATGAAGATGAAGTGCCTAGTTTTGTTTTGTTTTTGGTGTAAACCAGAATATATGGAAGTTCTCGAGTCTTTTGTAGATGTTATAGGATCCTTATGAATCTAAGGATTATGTGATCTTTCTGTAGTCCTCTTTGTAAGTAAGTTTTGATTGCATTAACTCTGGTGCAGTTTTTGATAAATACAACAGTTGTTACTTTCTCAATTAAAAAAGAATATGAGGTACTATTTGTGAACTTGTGAAATTGAGGGGCCTTCATTAGAAATCTAAGTAAGTACAAGTGTCAATTAGTTTATCTAGTCATAGTGATATGCACAGTATTGTTTCAATCTTAGTCATAGACTCGTACTGTCTTGGATTCTAGGGCCAGTGTTCCATTAGCTAAGGATGTCGTTTAATGATTTATTCTTTTTCAAAATTTTGAAGAAGATTGCATTGAATATTGCAAATGTTTCTAGCTTACACCGTATACACTTCGCCAAAATTTGAAAAACTTTCTTGGTAGTTTCTAGTAAGGAGATGAGCAAAGGGAAGGCTGGATTTTTTAAGCAGGAGGAGATATGAAGCTAAGTGCTAAGTATGCAGTGTTCTTTTTACATTTGCAGACTATCTTTAGTTGTGTTTTTGGGTGTGACTAGAACCTTTTCCATTATTTTTTCCTGTTTTTCAACTTTGGATGCATAGCTTCTATTTCTACAGGTTAAGTCAACCATTTTTGGAGACTTTGGTCCTGAAATTGATGAGAAGTTGCTGTTATATTGCAGAGTCAATAAGTCAAGTCTTTCCACTGGTACAAATGTCTAGAAAGGCTAATGTGAAAGTTTACTTTTTTTCTAAGCCTTGCCTTTCTTTCCTCAATAAGTCCGAGACTTTTGGTTCCACATAGTGTTTCTTTTTGACAAATTTTACCAATAAGCTAAAGACTATTAATAGAGAAAGTGTTTAGAAGTCATGGTACTTGATCTAATAAGATATAAGCTGGTGAGCTAGAGTTGCAATTCACAAAACTTGATCTTGCAGTAGGTTTCACAATATGGCTTTAGATTCTTCTTTTGTTTGCTTTCTTCTATCTCTTCTTCTGATCTTAGTTCAGGCAAAGGGCAGTAGTAATTCAACCTGTCCAAAGTCCTTTGCATATGGGAATCTTACTGACCTGAGCTTTCCTTTCTCTCTTTCCACACAATCTGAATGTGGAATAATGCCTTTGTCTGGTTGTGATGCTAAACCACATCCAAGAATCCAACTGCTTCCTGGAGGAGATTGGTACTATGCTTTAGCCACACAGTATAGTTATACAGTTAAGTTCGGGGACCCGAAGCTTCAATCGATGTTGAGGCAGCACAAGTGCCAAGCTTTTAATAAAAATATCTCCCTTCCAGATTCTCCTTCAATTTCTTTCAAACTCCTTCCCGAATATTGCCTGAAAGTATACTTATGTCCTAGAGACAATCTGTATTAAGACAAATGTACTTTATACACATTCATATTATTATTAATGGTGATTAATATTTTGGCATTTTCAATTATTGAATTATTAATTGAGTGTTTGTAATATTCTATAATATGCATCCCTGGAGGTTACGCTGTTATTAATAGTGTGAGTTATTAATATTATAACGTAACTCTTAAAATAGCCTCGACTAATGATCATCGAGAATGGGATATCCATGATATGTGATAAGTCGACATGTGGTCTGCATCACATCCTCGGAGGATGTAGTATGTCTCACATGCTACGAGTAATGGCTACTCGTGATGGACACATGGATACTTTGGAAGTATTGGTATACCCTGCTGATATAGTGTTTGTTATACTTGTCTAAAGTATGATCAGCGTGTGGGAGATAAAAGTCATTAGACTTGAGGTCAATACGCGCCTTGTCTGCAAAGTAATGTACTTTGATCCCGTCCTAAGCTCAAATGCCTTATAGGTTGAGATACGACTTGTATTGGGTACATTACGATGTGGATTAAAGGTGGTAGTTGAGCCAAGATTAGGATTCATTCCTCGAATGTATATTCGAGAGAACACTCGGATTCTCAGTAATGTTAGGTTGACTAAGTCGTTGGCCAACGCAATAGACATATTTTGAATATGGTCTAGTTGTCAACTAATATAGATGAGATACAATGATTAAGCCATTTGAATAGACACTTGACAAATCCTAAGCTTGATTGGGTGTGTCGTGAATGAAAGGATTTTATCTTACCACATAAAGGTTAAGTTTATTGGATTTGTGTAAACGTACTTCACATATTGAGTTCGTCTTGCGGCGCCGTCTAGGAGTTCCGCGTAGACTTTAATTTGATTAGTCGATATGAGAAGGCCTGTAGGGTCACACTATATCGATTGTCCGTTTAGATCTAAGGATATATTGAGAGAGTAATTAAATGTTCGATTTGGAATCGAGATATTTAAATGAATAATGATTATTTTAATTAAGTCAAAATTGGATTTTGGATTTAATTAAAAATGCAAAGAAATAAATCGAGACAGTGCAGGAGCACGCCGAGCGCCGCGACGCCCATACCCTAGGGCCGCGACGCAGTGCAAGAGCACGTCGAGCGCCGCGGCGCCCATACCCTAGGGCAGCGGCGCCTCTGCATCGATTTTTGGGTCAGGCCCAAGGTCAACCCTAATCCAGTTTTGACCTAATTTTCAACTATAAATAGAATCATCTCCTTCATTATTCATACACCAATTTTTTTAAAATCATTGTAAGCCTTAGAGACTTAGAATCTCTGTCGAACATCTGCCGGATTTCCTAACTTTTCGAAGGAGAAATACATTGAAGCTTGGAGCTTGCAATCGGAAGGGCAACCGCGTGTGCACCTTATAGTATACAATGATTCCAGATACTATAACTTGTAAGTTTATGCTTTATGTTATAAGTTTAATTGTTGTATAACCATGCCAGAAATGTTTTGGGGTAAGTAAGAAAAAAAAATTTAAACTTCCGTTGTTCCTTACTTATGTGTTTTGTACCCAACAAAACACTACATTGCCAACTTCTTCAAATGCAACAGCACTAGTAGCAACAACCCATACATTACTCAGAAGATGAAAGATCATTTTGATGGTTATGATTCGTACGATGGCTGTGATGGCTTCACCATATACAAGCTTCCTGAAGTTGATGATGAAGACATTCTAGCAGGCAATCTTACTGCCAACTGTTCACTTATCAGATTGCGTATTTACCCAACAGTATATGATGATAATTTGTTCAACTTTTTAAATCCTGAATTTCTAGTAGAATGGCAACTGTCTGATGACTGTTACAAATGTCATTACGATGGAGGGCAATGCCAGACTGATAAAAACAACAATTTTCTTTGTTACAGAGGTAGGCATCTCCAAATAATCTATATTTTCAAGGTCAAGTGCATGGTCCTTTCTTGTTTCTGAAAGAAATAATCACTTGATTATTTTTATTGATTGAAAGGCTATATATACAAGTTACATATTTCCATAATAGGAGAATCCTATTCCTATTCTACTCCTAAAACCTTATTCTACTTGGATCCTAACTATACAATTATGGTAAGTGTATACTACTAATTACACCACAACACCTTACCTCATAGCGGGCGGTCTTCGAACGCTGAGGCTGTCCCTAAAATCTTCCAAAAGGACCGAGGGAAGACCCTTTGTAAAGATGTCGGCAATTTGATATCTTGACCGGACATGACAGACGCGTACCGGACCACGAGCAACCTTCGCGGACAAAGTGAATGTCCATCTCGATATGCTTAGTGCGCTGGTGCTGAACTGGATTTTCAGAAAGGTAGATGACACTAACATTATCGCAATAAACCAAGGTTGCTTTCTGAATGGGACAATGAAGCTCCAAACGTAAATTCCGTAACCAACATGATTCCGAGACCACATTAGCGACCCCTCGATACTCGGCCTCGGCACTGGATCGGGACAATGTTGACTAACGTTTTGCCGACCATGAGACCAGGTTATTACTAAGAAACATACAATAGCCAGACGTAGACCGTCTGGTGTCCGGACAGCCACCCCAATCAGCATCCGTATACGAGACAAGTGTGGATGTCGAGGAGGGATATAAATGCAAGCCATAGTCCAGCGTACCCTGAATATACCGAATGATGCGTTTGAGTGCATTCATGTGCTCAATCCTGAGATCATGCATGAACAAACATACCTGCTGGACAACATATGTAATATCTGGTCTCGTAAATGTAAGATACTGAATGGCCCTGCAAGACTGTGATCGCGGGTCGGATCCTCGTATGGTACGCCGGTCGCGACACTAAGCTTGGGCTTAGTATCAACTGGAGTGGAAGTGGACTTATAGGATGACATCCCAGCCCTCTCAATGATCTCAGTTGCATACTTCCTTTGAGATAAGAACAACCCATCTGCATACCGAGTGACAGCAATCCCCAAAAAGTAACTCAAGGGCCCCAAGTCTTTCATAGCAAACTCAGAGCTGAGCATTGTCATGATAGACTGGCGTAAGGCATCGGAAGAGGCAGTCAAAATAATATCATCCACATATAACAGAATATAGGCTAAGGACGAACCACGACGGTAGATGAACAAGGAATTATCCGACTTGCTGTAAGTGAACCCAATAGTCGAAACATAGTCTGCAAACCGTGTATACCAGGCCCGTGGAGACTGCTTAAGCCCATACAAGGACTTCTTCAACAAACATACATGATGAGGATGTTTGGGATCCCTGAATCCCAAAGGCTGATGTATAGACTGTTTCCTTGAGATCCCCAGGTAGGAAAGCATTCTTCACATCTAACTGATGAATAGGCCATTCTTTCGAAAGAGCCAAGCTAAGCACAGTGCGAATGGTAGCTGGCTTGACCACCGGACTAAATGTCTCACCACAATCTACACCAACCTGCTGAGTCTTACCATCACCCACAAGCCTCGCCTTATGTCGGGCAAATGAACCATCTAAATTTTCCTTATGAGCAAAAATCCACATAGACCTGATAATATTAATACCAGATGGACGGAGCATCAACTCCCACATCTTATTATCAATAAGAGCATTATATTCATCGGTGATAGCAATTTTTCAATTCGGGTCATTTAAGGCAGACACAGGATTACGGGATAAGGGGGATTTAGGGACATTAGAATGTAAATTAAAATGTCTTTTTGGTTTAAAAACACCCCGTTGACTACGAGTGACCGGTCTATGACTCGAGGAAGAATTGGGCGGATTTTAGGAATTTGCTGGGCTCGGGACGGACTGGCCAGCAGGCAGTGGGCCTGCTGGCCCAACTCGGTACATAGAAGCAGATCGGACCAGCCAGAATTGGGCTAGGGCGGCCCAATCGCCGGAATCGGCCCAACTAGGATTTTAGATCGGTGGGTGACGGACCAGCGGGCAGTGGGCCCGCTGGAGAATTTTGGGTGTGGGATATGTCCGAAAAATGGTGAATAATAAACGGGGATATACCATCATCCAAAAAATTATACGAACTAGGCACGGGAGTACTAACCTTAGCAAACGAAAATTGGGATTCATCAAAAAATACATGGCGATTAATGATGATTTTATTAGAGGATAAATCAAAGCATTTGTAACCACGATGTTTAGACGGAAAATCCAAAAACACACACGGAGTAGACCGGGCCTGAAGTTTGTTAATTGTGGTGGACGGGAATAACGGATAACACAAACACCAAAAAACCCGAAGATGTGAATATGAAGGAATTTTATTATATAAAATTTGAACGGGGAAGAATATGTCAAACCTTTGGAAGGAATTATGTTAAGGAGATAGGTAGCCATTTGTAAAGCATGGTGCCAAAAAGACGAGGGTACGAAAACATGAATTAATAAAGTTCGGACAATGTTATTTATGGAACGAATTTTGCGTTCGGCTTTCCCATTTTGTGAAGACGTATGAGGACAAGAAAAATGAAAATTGATCCCATTATTAGCACACAATTCCCGAAACACCCCATTGTCATATTCTTTGCCATTATCACACTGAATATTTTTTATTTCTCGTTCGAATTGGGTTCTAATGAATGCTCTAAATTTTAAGAAGACGGAAAAAACTTGAGATTTTTCGGCTATCGGAAACGTCCATAAAAACTTAGAATAATCATCCAAAAAGAGAACATAATACCGATGACCCAAAGAACTGAGAACAGGAGACGTCCATAAGTCGCTATGAATAATATCAAATGACATTAAAGTTTGAGAATTTGAGTCTACAAATGGCAACCTAACAATTTTTTCTAAAGAACAAGATTGACAATTTGGAGTACTATTCGTACCCTTACATGAAATAAAATTATTTTTATCTAATGACGACAAAATAGATGATCCCGGATGACCAACACAAGCATGCCACAAGGAAGGAGAAAGGGTTGCAAAGACGGATGGCAAGGCTTGACTCGATGGACCGGAATTGGGTGTGATAGGATAAAGATCTCCCCTACTATCACACCTCATGAGAGGACTCCCCATCTTGAAATCCTTCACAGAGAAACCAAAATGATCAAATTCAGTAGAAACGGAATTGTCAGTAGTGAATTTCCGGCCAGAGACTAAGTTTTTAATCAATTTGGGGCATGTAGGGTGTTTTTCAAGATAAGAGGTGGATGAGGGGGAGATAAAGTTTTATGACCATAACCACGAATTGGAATATAATTACCATTACCAACAATTATACTGCGAGGGTTGCTCAAATTGGAATAAGACGAGAGCGTACCTGAATCGGATGTCATGTGGATAGTGGCACCGGTGTCCATATACCAATTTGGGTCTGGAGGATTTAAACATAGCGTGTGAATTGCGGCTTCGATGTCGGTAGACGTGGGTGCCGCTGCGTGATGGCCCTGCGGGGGTCGAGGCCCAAGTACCCCTGCTTGCTGCCTCGGCCTAGAAGACTGGCTGTAAGTGGGCCAGGGCGAAGTGGAAATGGAATGTTGCTGGGCAGCCCACTGCCAGGGGGGCGAAAACTAGCCTGGCCCAAACTGTGGCTGTGGGGCCCACTGCCATGGCATAGGGGCCCATTGTGGCGCCCAGAACTGCTGCTGTTGTTGCTGACCACTGCGGGGGCTACCACCGCCACCACTGTTCTGTCGGCTGCCGCTGCGGTTCTTGTCATTATTTTTCTTATTTCCACCCCTTTTGCCACCACCGTTGTTGTGGTTTTGGCTTGAGTTGGTGGAACCGGTAGGATAAACCGTGGACTCAGTCATCATGACTACGGGACTAGCACCGGTAGCCGCCCTTTTTGCCATGCCTGCTTATTCGAGTGTAAGCATAGAACGGGCTTGATAAAATTGCGGAAGCGGATTGCTTTGCCGAAGAAGTGTTCCAACACCATTATAGGCCTCGGAGAGGCCGGAAACCATTTGGAGGACCAAACGATCATTCGAAACTGGCGCGCCAACGTTGCGAAGTTGGTCAACCAATTCCTTTAATCTTTTGCAATAAGCCGAAACGTTAGGGAAATCTTCCATATTGACGTGGGAGAAATCCTGCTCAAGAGTAACGGCTCTAGAATTTTGATTATCTTGGAATATATCACGCAGTCTATCCCAAGTCGCATGTGCCGTAGCGTCAGGCTCAATAATCGTTTGCAAAAGGTCGGTAGCATCAAGAGTCGTCCACAACGTAGGATCATCCTCGCGTTTGGGTACCTCCGTATCCTCAGGAGCTGCAGGGATTATGTGATGGATGACTTGATGTGATCGTGCGTGAATTTTGAACAGTTCGGCCCACGTCACATATTGGACGTTTTCTATTTCAAGAACAAGAGGGATGTTATTCTTGATGTTAGAAACTGTAAGGGCAGGATGAAACGTGTTCCGGGAGGTAGACATATTGATATAACAATATGTGATTGAGGGATTTGGGAGAAAATTTTGGAAGAAAAAAAATCAGAATGAAGAACAAGCAAACCGAGAGAAGGGATTCGGGTTTGTTGCTCGAGAAGAAAGAAATTTTTGGAGAGGAAATTCCGAACCTAGACTTCTGATACCATGAAAGAAATAATCCCTTGATTATTTTCATTGATTGAAAGGCTATATATTCAAGTTACATATTTTCATAATAGGAGAATCCTATTCCTATTCTACTCCTAAAATCATATTCTACTTGGATCCTAACTATACAATTATGGTAAGTGTATAATACTAATTACACCACAACACCTTACCTAATCTATCTTGTACATACAAGGTAATACAAGGACTACATACACGGTAATACAAATACAAGGAACCCGAGAGTAATATACACAATATACACATGTATATTGTGTGTGTATTGTGTATATTTAACAGTTTCATATCACATATGGATAATTTTCCCTCTTCTTTTTAGATGCAAAAGCGACTAGAAGCAAGTTGGGACTGACTCTTGGAGCAGGTAGTTAATTATCCATTAACCTCATCTTTCTTTCCATTTTTAGAATTTCCATACATAGCATTTGATATTTATTCTTCATTGTTTTAAAAGCTCACTACTCATTTAATTCTTTTTTGTTTTCCAAAGACCTTGACATCTGACTTCTCTTCCAGCTTTTGGTGGAGTAGCATTGGTGATGATAACTTGTTTAGCTGCCTACTTCATCTGGTGTTACAAGAAGAGGAAATTTAGTCCATCCCGCTTCCTCTCAACAAAGAAAATCTCGGACATTTTCAAACACGATGTTGAGGGAGGCAGTGTATACTATGGTGTCCCAGTCTTCTCTTATTTGGAACTTGAAGAAGCTACAAATGATTTCAGTTCCTCTAGAGTACTTGGAGATGGAGGTTTTGTAATTGTCTACTATGGTAAGTTACTTCTTAATCCAACTGAGCTACGCTTCAACTGTTTCTTCATGTGCCTAATTCCTGTTCATCAATGACTAGGAAAACTTAAGGATGAAAGAGAGGTTTCTGTGAAGCGTCTCTACGAGCACAACTGCAAACGAATGCAGCAGTTTGTAAATGAAATTGAGATCCTTACTAGGCTAAGGCATAGCAATCTTGTCACCCTCTATGGCTGCACTTCAAGGCGAAGCCGTTAACTACTCCTTGTCTATGAATACATTCCTAATGGAACTCTTGCTGATCACCTCCATGGTGACAAAGCGAAGGACAGATCACTTGCGTGGCCAATACGCATGAACATTGCCAATAGAAACTGCTGGTGCATTGGCTTACCTTCATGCTTCTGACGTAATACGTTGCGATGTGAAGACTAATAACATACTCCTTGATCACAACTTTAGTGTTAAAGTTGCAGATTTTGGGATTTCAAGGCTCTTCCCAAATGATGTCTCTCATATTTCAACTGCACCCCGCGGAACCCCTGGATTTAGATCCAAAGTATCACAAATGTTGCCAGCTGTCTAGTAAAAGCGATGTCTATAGCTTGGGGGTGGTCCTTGTTGAGCTCATTTCATCAATGCCAGCTGTGGATATGAATAGGCATAGCAAAGAGATTAACTTTGCTAATTTTGCAATAAACAAGATCGTAAAATGTGCATTTCACGAGTTGATCGATTCATCTCTGGGGTTCGATTCAGATACCAAGATTTGGGAAATGACTACTTCAGTGGCAGAGCTGCGCTTTCCTATGCTTACAGACAGATAGGGACATGAGGCCTACTATGGTTGAAGTTTTGGATACTCTAAAGGAGATACAGACTAGTGAATTTGGCAATGAGAAGAGAGCTAAATTAGTAGCAGGGCCTCCTTTCCCTGAAACAGAAGATATGTTATTGTTGAAGCAAGTCAAATCACTACCTTCACCAAATTCTGTGACTGATAAATGGATGACTTGCTCTAGTATAACTAGTACAAAGTAGTTAAAGTTCTATACCCCCTTACTTTGTTATTTATGTAAATTTTGAGTGTACTACTGTGAGAAGTTTCTTGAGCGATGTATCTATGACTTGAAGTCATTTAATATAGTTTCATTATATATGAGGTTTTGTTATATGCTGTGCAGTGTAATGAATTTTACTCTATTTGTCTAATGCTGCAGTATCAGCTTTTGTACTGCTGGACAGTCTATTTTTCTAATAAAATTTATTTTTACTGATCAAAGAAAGAATATTTCGCTAGTTGTTGTAGCAGGTTTTCTACTTTTCAAGCTTATCATACATCTTTGTTACAAACAATTACTTGTTATTGCAGGTAACTTAACCCAATAACATAAGAATATTATACACTCAGTACACACAAGAGGTTGCTGAACCCTCGCAGGTTGGAGAATGTAAAGGGAACACCAGAGTGACAGTGGCTCATCTGTCCAAAGGCCTCCTCCTTGTTTTGGGGTCAAAACTGGTGATAGAGAAAATGAACGGGAGAAGTTGAAAAAGGAAAAAGAAAGAGAAGGAATGGAAGAAGGTTAATGTTATCCATATCAGGCAATTGAAGAACATGCGGGGTTAGAAGCATTTAAAACATGTATTTTTCACAAGTTGAGGTATTTATATCACTATGCACTCTTGTTTCAATCTTACATAGATTCATAGCAAGTGTTTCATAAGCTAGGGATGAAAATTATTGATTAGTTCTTTTTCAAATTCTTGAAGAAGATGGCTTGGGACATAGCAAATATTTCTAGCTTACACCGTATATACTCAGCCTAACTTGAAAAACTTTCTTGGTAGTTTCTAGTGAGTAAATGAGCAAATGGAAGGTTGAATTTTTAACCATAAGAAGATGGAGATATGAGGCTGACTGCTAAGCAGTGTTCTTTTTACATTTTCAGACTATCTTTAGGTGTGTTTTGGGGTGTGACTAGAACCTTTTCCTTTTTTTAGTTTTTCACCTTTGGATGTATAGCTTCTATTTCTACAGTTTAAGACATCCATTTTTGGAGACTTTGGTCCTGAAAATGATGAGAAATTGCTGTTATATTGCAGAGTCAAGAAGTCAAGTCTTCTGGTATCAATTGCTAGAAAAGCTAATATGGACATTTCCTTTTTTCTTCACCTTTCTTTTCCCTAATAAGTCCAACCTTCTTATACGTTTTGTTTCACATGTTTCCTTTTGAGAAACTTCATCAATAAGCTAAAGACTAGTAATCGAGAAAGTATTTGGAAGTTATGTTACTTGGTCTTATAATATAGGCTGGTGAGCTAGAGTTGCAATTCACAAAACTTCAGCTAGCTTTCCTCTTCTTGCAGTAGGATTCACAATATGGCTTCGAATTCTTCTTTTGTTTGCTTTCTTCTATCTCTTATTCTGATCTTAGTTCACACAAATGGCAGAAATGATTCAACTTGTCCAAAGTCCTTTTCATGTGGACATTTTACTGATCTGAGCTTTCCTTTTTCTCCCTACAATCTGATTGTGGACTAATGACCATGTCTGGTTGTGATGCTAAACCATTTCCAAGATTCCAACTGCTTCCTGGAGGAGATTGGTACTATACTTTTGCCAAGCCGTTTAATAATACAGTTGCGCTTTGGGACACCAAGCTCGAAACCACGTTGACGCAAAACAAGTGCCAGGCTTTTAACAGAAGTTTTTTTCTTCCAAACTCTCCTATTTCTTTCACTACACCTTCACTTTATGACGTCTTCAAATGCAGCAGCACCAGTCATAACGCCCCAAACATTACCCAGAAGAAGAAGGATTATATTGCTGGTTATACAATGTACACTGGTTGTAAAGGCTTTAGCATATACTACAAGCTTCCCGGAGACATTCGAGGCGCCAATCTTCCTGCCAACTGTTCACTTATCAGATTGCCATTTGAATCAATATCATATGATGGTGATGTGTTCAAAATGTTAAGTTCCGGTTTCCTAGTAAAATGGAAACTGTCCGATGATTGTTATCAATGTCACTATGGTGGAGGTCAATGCAAAACTGATAGAACCAACAAATTTCATTGCAGATTTCCAAATAATACACCTGCTCAAGGTTTATTGCATATTTCTCGGAGTCCTTGATTTTTTTCATATATTGATAATATTTCCTATTATAATTCCTATTTTCTTTTCAGATTCAAAAGCGAGTAGAAGCAAGTTGGGACCGACTCTGGGAGCAGGTAGTTAAATATCCATTAACGGCAGAGTGCAGGGTTCTTTCCTAATTCAGAGTTTCCATGCAGATCATTTATATATTTTTCTTGATTGTGGTACCAGCTCAAAATATTTCCATAATGACAAAGAAAGATAGGAGATACAAGTAGACTTAGGTTTTATAAATGTATGGATAATGGAATCAAGGAAAAATACCTTCTCGTTGTTAATTCTTGTTTCTTTTTCCAAATACCTTGATTACTGACTTCTCTTCCAGCTTTTGGTGGAGTAGGATTGGTGATGATAACTTGTGTAGTTATATACTTTATCTGGTGTTACAAGAAGAGGAAATTTAGTCCACCCCACTTCCTCTCGACAAAGAAATTGTCGGATATATTTAAACATGATGTTCAGGGAGGCAGTATATACTTTGGTGTCCCAGTCTTCTCTTATTCAGAACTTGAAGAAGCAACAGATGATTTCAATTCCTCTAGAGTACTTGGATATGGACGTTTTGGAATTGTTTACTATGGTGAGAAACTTCCTAATCCAACTGAGCTATGCATAAACTATTTCTTCATGTGCCTAATTCTTGTTCAATAACCAGGAAAGCTTAAGGATGGACGAGAGGTGTTCGCGTATCAAGCCTTCATTGACCAGTTTAGTTTATGAGATTGGTATGCTCTAAATTCGCTGTAAAGCGCCTCTACGAGCACAACTGCAAATGAATGCAGCAGTTTGTAAATGAAATTGAGATCCTTACTAGGCTAAGGCACAACAATCTTGTCACTCTCTATGGCTGCACTTCATGGCGAAGCCGTGAACTACTCCTTGTCTATGAATACATTCCTAATGGAACTCTTGCTGATCACCTTCATGGTGACAAAGCGATGGACAGTCCGCATGAACATTGCCATAGAAACTGCTGATGCATTGGCTTACCTGCATGCTTCTGACGTAATACACTGCGATGTCAACACTAATAACATACTTCTTGATCACAACTTTAGTGTTAAAGTTGCAGATTTTGGGATTTCAAGGCTCTTCCCAAATGATGTGTCTCATATTTCAACAGCACCCCGGGGAACCCCTGGTTATATCGATCCAAAGTATCATGAATGTTACCAGCTGACTAGTAAAAGCGATGTCTATAGCTTGGGGGTGGTCCTTGTTGAGCTCATTTCATCAATGCTGGCTGTGGATATGAACAGGCATAGCCAAGAGATTAATCTGGCTAACTTTGCAATAAACAAGATCATAAAATCTGCATTTCACGAGTTGATTGATCCATCCTTGGGGTTCGATTCAGATACCAGGATTTGGGAAATGACTACTTCAGTGGCAGAGCTGGGTTTTCTGTGCTTGCAGACAGATAGGGACATAAGACCTACTATGGTTGAAGTTTTGGATACTCTAAAGGAGATTCAGACTAGTGAATTTGGTAATGAGAAGAGTGCTAAAGTAGTAGCAGGGCCTCCTTTCCCTGAATCAGAAGATATGTTAGTGTTGAAGCAAGTTAAATCACTACCTTCTCCAAATTCTGTGACTGAAATGGATTACTTGCTCTAGAATAACTAGTACTACTAAGTAGTTAAAGTTCTATACCCCATTTCTTTGTTGTTGATGTAAATTTTGAGACTATGATTGTACTACTGTGAGAAGTTTATAAAGAATTTTTACTTTATTTGTGTAATTTAACATGTTATAACTGGTTTATCTACTATACTTTCCAACTTATCATATCACTTTTGTTATAAACAATCACTTCTTCTTCCCTTTTTATGCGACATATTTTCTTTTTTAGTTTGTTTGAAAAAAATGATATTTTCCTATATTTAGAGTAATTTAATTATAAACTTCTCATTTTATTATTAATGAGATGATTTATAGTCAAACAAATATTTTTATGACTTTTTCTATTTCATAAGTTTCAAAAGTCTTTCTCTCTTGATATCCACGCACATTCAAACTGTGCTGCATAAATTGAGACTAAGAGGATACTTGTTATTACAAGTAAGGTAACCCAATGGTATAAGAATGTTATCCACTTCAAGTGCACAAACCTTAAATTCTTTAACCAATCATTAATTCTAGTGTAAAATTGTCATATTTATGTAAATTTTGGTCCATTCATACTTTTATCGTTAGCAAGTTATCATGTTTTCCTTGCCATAAAAGGAGCTCCAACATCAAAAGGAAGGACTCTACGTGTACAAATTTTCGAGAAAAAGAATCCAAGTTTATCCCTCGACTTTTTATCATGATCTAAATTATTCTTAAGTTGGAGCTCCATTAAAAATAAGGACAAAAACGAGACATTTTCCTAACTCGAATATGAAATGGATGGACTCTATATTCCATAGGGATCTAGCCAATGGTTGACCTACCAAAAAGAAGACAAAAACAAAAAAGAATATTTCACCTCTATATTCAATTTTCGTGCATTGAGCCACATAATTATGGATCCGAATTCGTTAATACGGAACATTTTCTTTTCCAAGTGAAATCCCGTAGGTTTTATTGAACAAAGACTTTTTTTTAAAATCTTTGCGTTCTTATTTAATGGATTAGTCTAAGGAGGTCACATTCAAAGAAGTTTGCTCTAAATGTACAGTACAATTTAGTGTTCTTAAGGAAAATGCATTATAATAAATTAGCTGTCACCACTTGTTGTCAGAAAAATACAACGGAGTAGAAACCCAGGCATAGACTCATTCAAAAGTACTTTCTAGATTAATAAATAGTATTTCATGTTAGAGTTTGTTCTGGATTTTTTATCTTATTTATATTTTATTATAATTATATTTTATTTTTAAAATGTTCTTTTGATGAAAAAAGTTTTCTTGGCGAAAACGATCTCTTCCATATTGAATAATCATTTCTTGGAGAAAAAGTTTCGAACTTCTATAAATTCTTCACCCGTCTCTCTCATAAAAAAAAGCTAAAAATATTCACAATGTAGTCTCTAAAGAAGCTTTATTCAGGAGAGATTATTGTCTCATACAGTTTTTATACTTTATTTTATGTTAGTTTTTATATGTAGGTCGATTAACCAAATCATATTAAATATTATGTTTCTTTTAGTATAGTTTTTATGTCATCTGATTTATCACCGTCAAAGTTTGTAATTATTAGTTTCTACATGAAGCTCTATTATTTCGATCCTAACATTTCCTCTGTCCCAATTTTCGTGGCATCATTTCCTTTTTGGTTTGTTCCAAAATATTATCACTTTTTTTATATTTAGAAATAATTTAAACTTTATGAAATGATTTACAATCACATATTGAGATATGACTTGTTTTGGATCACATATTTTAATTTTTTTATTTTTTTAAATTTCGTACCAAATCAAATGATATCACATCAATTGAGACGGA
The DNA here is from genome assembly GCA_034509755.1 of Anisodus tanguticus. NCBI lineage: Eukaryota > Viridiplantae > Streptophyta > Magnoliopsida > Solanales > Solanaceae > Anisodus > Anisodus tanguticus. The sequence continues at coordinate 48,316,551 of CM067550.1, read as the reverse complement.
GTGAGTATATGATTATTTTGAAGAGTCAAATTATTATTGAAGTCTTTTAATTCGGCTATGAAGTTGGTAAGCAAAAATACTCTTTATTATTATATTTGTACTTGCAGCCAATGGTCCCCACTACTTTTGGCTTTTATTTTACTTGTAACTTTTTTTATATATAATTGTTAATGCTTGGTTCTTGAATTATTGGTACAAGATAAAAAGTCAAATGACAAAAATGGTCCTTTATATTTTGAGGTAGGTTCAAAGTCTTAAATTTCTTCTGAGCAGTTCTAATCCTTTAATACATATGTTTAACAAATTCTGCCTGTTAGATTTTATAAGAATTATGAAAAAAAAGAAGATTTAATGGAAACTCACATTGTGACTGCAGTTTTTTTTCTATCCTTGGTGTCTGGTGCAGTTTTTTCAAAATACATTTTTTGCTATTTTTGGTCTATTTTCGGTGCTGGTTGCGGTTATTTGGTGTTACAGTTTGGGATTTGACGGGACTTTTTTGATGTTTCTGGTTAAATTCTTTTTTTCACGGTTGCCATTCTAAAAATTAGGCGGTGACTAAAAGTGCTCAATTTGGCAACCTTAAAGGACCAAAACTGCTTAGAAGATATTTAAGGGACTAATTTGAAGCTACCCTCAAACATAAGAGACCATTTTTGTCATTTTCTCAAAGAAAGTCCAAACTCAAGTATAATGAGTGAACAAGAGTAACATTTTTGGTAATACTCATATTTTGTCCACAACTTTTCTACTTATGTATGTGTACTTGTTGAGGTTGTTAGAGTAAGACTAATGGCTGCAGCCTGTTTATCTGTTATGTTCTTTGTGTTTCATATGTTTATCTTTAACTTAGTTAAATGTGAGAGTAAATCCTGTCCAAAAGAGTTCAATTGTGGAAGACTTGGTAACATGAGTTACCCTTTCTCAGAGTTCAACAAACCTCATTGTGGATTATCCAAGATTGATTGTAATAACACTTTTCTATATCCAAAAGTTGAGCTTGAGGGAGTCTTATACAATGGTTTCAAAAAGTGGCTATGGATTAATGGTATCGATCTTTCGGACTTGATTCTTGAAGGTTATTTGGCTAAGAGAAGTTGCAAATCCTTTGAAAGGAACCTATCTTTTCCCAACTCTCCTTCTGTTACATTTGGAGTTTACAATAATATCACTTTGTTCAAGTGCATGAATGGTAGTAGTGAGGAGATAGGTGATTATTTTCGACGTTATGAGAACTACTCGAATTGTGATGGATTTAAGTTATACTATCATAAACCAAGAACAGATGGAAGACATAATATTCCAGCTGATCTTCCTGCAAATTGCTCGATTATTCGATTGCCACTGAAGTTTCTTTCAAATTCAGAACCAGTTCCTACTGATTTGTTTGACCTGTTAACTTCTAATTTCACATTAGATTGGGAAGTGTCTAAAGTTTGTTCTAAGTGTATATATAGAGAAGGGCAATGCCAAAGTGACAGCAAAAATGACTTCTTTTGCTCCAAAGGTATTGCATATATGATACTTTGTCAGTTGTCTGTTTAGATCTTATTTCAATTTTGGAAAGGATTTAAAGACTGTTGTTTGGTACCTTATGTTAAAGTGGATGAATGTGCATTGCCTTCAGTCTTATTGTGACTAATTAATCTATCTTTTGTGTGTTCTTGCAGCAAGAAAAAGAAATTTGGGACTGATTCTAGGCACAGGTACTTGTCTATAATCAATAACTTTTATCTGTAAGACTGTAACTCTATGTTGCTCGGACTCTTTTAAAAAGCAGTCAAGTGTGTGCCGGATCCTAGAAATTTAGTGAATTTTTGGAGGGTCCAAGCAATGTAGTTGTAACTAGACTTGCACAGAAATCTCCTATTGTTTTCCTCAAACTTAGAATTCTTTTATATGTTGAGGGGAAACTATTTTATCCATTTCAGTTCCACAATTGCAAAATGTAACTTGTTTAATCTCTCATGTTCCCTGCAGTGCTTGGTGGTTTATTTTTTATCATAACCATCAGCATAGTGATCCTTATAATCTGCTACTGCAAGAAGGGAAATAGAAGTTTTTCGAATATTCTTCCGAGAAGCACCCCTTCGGAGCCCTCAACACAAAGCTACGAGTTAGACAGCGGGTTCTTTGGGGTTCCCATCTTCTCTTATGCTGAACTTCAACAAGCTACCATGAATTTTGATTCATCCCGAGAACTCGGGGATGGAGGATATGGAACAGTGTACTATGGTAAGAAACTGTTGGTCTTTTAAAAGATGGTGCAGCAAAATGGTTGGAAGAATGATTGAAATTTTCCCTCCGTATTTTTGTTAAGCATAGAGGGCTTTAAATAGCCAACTTAATAACAGAAAATCTGCAGAATAATTTCAAAAGCCTAAAATATCTCAACAACCTGATCTATCTAACAAAAAATTAAATTTAAACAATGTAGACTCATCATACAACTAAACTACTTAATATTCTAGTAAATCAGCAGTAACAGAAGAAATTTTCAACAGAAACTTTTTAGAATCAATCACCAAGTCAATGATGCAGGTGTCTAGTTATCACTTTTCTTCCTTTTTGTTGATTCTAATTCTTGTATGCTACAAAAACTATAGGGAAACTTCAGGATGGAAGAGAAGTCGCAGTAAAACGCCTGTACGACCACAATGCCAGGAGAAAGGAGCAGTTTGTAACTGAGATTGAAATTCTAACAAGGCTAAGGCACAAAAATCTGGTCACTCTTTATGGTTGCACGTCTAAACTCCGCGATCAACTCCTACTTGTATACAAGTATGTCCCTAATGGAACGATTGCTGATCACTTGCATGGTCATAAAGCAAATGATTGCTCACTCACATGGCCTATCCGCATGAAAATTGCTATTGAAGCTGCTAGTGCTCTGGCTTATCTGCATGCTTCTGATATAATTCACCGCGATGTGAAGAGTAACAACATACTACTTGACCAAAACTTCTGTGTCAAAGTCGGAGATTTTGGACTTTCAAGACCTCATCCGACTGATATTTCACACATATCAACTGCACCTCAGGGTACCCCTGGATACGTCGATCCAAAGTACCACGAATGTTACCAGCTCACCGATAAAAGTGATGTTTATAGCTTTGGGGTAGTCCTTGTTGAGCTGATATCGTCCATGCCTGCAGTGGATTTCAGTAGACGTAACGAAGAGATCAACTTATCTAACTACGCGATAAACAGGATTTTAAGGTGTGCATTCGATGAGTTGATAGACCCGTCCCTTGGTTTTCAATCAGATGCAGAAGTTAGAAGGATGATTACTTTAGTAGCCGAGCTATCTTTTCGATGCTTGCAACATGACAAGGACATGAGGCCTACTATGGTTGAAGTACTAGAAACATTGGAAGAAATTCAGCATGGTGAGTTTAAAGATGATAAGAAAGTGAGTTGTGATGGCAACACTAAAGAGAGTGTACAAGTTCCTCTTTCACCTGAATCAGAAGTAGATGTATTATTGAAGAAACTTAACAAGTTTCCAACTTCACCAAATTCTGTAACTCAAGTGTGGATTAGTGGCTCTAGTACAAGTACCACTAGTACATGAGATTCATCTACTTTTTCTTTTTTGGTTTCCTAGTTCATATAGATAAGCAGAAATACACAGAAAATTGACCCAAGTCATGACACTAACTGAATATTATTGGATACCTGTTTCATGCTCGCTTCTTTGTGCTTGTTGCCTCTTAGTCTCTTGCTCCTATTAACCTGGCCGTAGTAGAAGTTGTTAGTTTCACTGGGTGAACGGTCTATCCACCCTTAAGTGATATTACCGACCACTCTGGAGGATCAAAGCAGTTGTTTTAGCAATTTCTAGTCGTCGTCTATCTGGTGTTCCATGCATTTTAGGTTGAATCTGGAAATTCAGAGACGGAGTCAATATTTTTGATTTATGGGTTTTGGATTCTAGTAATTATTTATGCATATTAAGTGGATTTTTAATGCAAATACAAGATTTAGGACAAAGTTATTGGTAATGACAAACCCGAAAATCAAATTGTAGCTCCGCCGCTGCCTGAAATGACTATGCATAAATCACTTCTATTTGTGTTTGTGTGGTCCGTTCTAGTAACACCATTCCACATATTGACCTGTCAAAATATTTCCTATTCTGCTGTAGCTTATTCAAAAAGCACCATAAAGTCTTTATGAGTGGCATGGATAAATAGGTCCTATGCAGTTTTTGAAATGAGACACACCAAATGCAATTCTAGAGTATACTTGGTGAGGATTATTTGATCAATGCAATAGGAAAAAAATGAGTAATTGGATGAAGTTACTAGAGGGTGCATTTGCACTAAACATATTAAGTGGCGGAATCAAAAATTTTACTAAGGGGATTCAAAATATAAAGAAGTAAACACATGAAGAAGCCAAGGAGATTCAACATGTACCATAATATCCATAAAAAAGTAATTTTGACCTGTACCAAAAAAACAAATTGACCTTGCATCTTTCTCTTTGTTAAAAATAGTGGTGACTGGTGAAGGCTACAAAATTGGGGTCCTTCCTTTTACCTTCTAAAATAATCGGCTAAATCTTGATCATTGACCCATTCTTGGATGCAATTTCTAATAAAGGAATTTGTCTGCAGACAATTTATTGCAGGTACTGGACAAAGAATTAGTCATAGTTTGAAATCCCATCTCATTAACTTTCTTGACAGCCAGTTTTTTCCAAATCATTAATGAGAAAACGAACACGAAAAGTCCAGACAAAAAGGCGACACGCGCTACCTCCTACCCGTACATGTATTAGATACGGGTAATACTATCCACCAATATAGGTATTAGGTAACTATGTTAACCAAGTTTTACAGAAAAAAATCACCTAGCAGTTTTTGTCTCTACTGGAATTTGAACGCGGTCATCCATGGTTTTCACCACTTCATTAACCGTTAGGCTACGCCCTTTGATGCTACATGTATTATATGGATTATTATTGTTGTGGACTCAATGCAGCTGCACAGAAGTGGTAGAGATGTACAATGTTGGAGTTTTCTTCAAAGAGAGATTGCATAAAACTTAAAAGGAGCAAAATTGCTTGTATGTCCATCAAAAGTAGCAAGACATTTTCAAAGAAATCTTGATATAGTACAAAAGTAAACTTTTGTTTTTTGTAGACAAACTCAGAGCCAGGATAACCCAAAGAGAAAATTTTCCAAAATCTTCAAAGGGGTAAGGGTTACCTTTATTTGCACCAACCAATCGTAAGCTATCAGTCTAAAGACTGTTTTGCTTGGACTCTTCAAAAATGCCAACGGCTGCATGTCAAATCGTCCATAAATAGTGTATTTTTGGAGTATCCGACATAGGTGAGGTAACATTTTAGGAGAGTCCGAACAACATAGTCTAAAGGGGAATGTGTTTTACTTCGGTGATGACAAAGGAGCCAAATACATATATGACATAACTAACAGTATAAGAAAGCTTCATTTACTATGTTCATGACCTACGCCTCAATCATCAACCAATTAAACAGGCTGAAACAAGCTAAAAAACTCTAGAAAAGTGATATCATGCTAATCTTGATATGTATCTAACATGAAGGGGGGAAAAGGGTTTATGAATATCATCCTCCAGTACTAGTTGTAGTGGAACTACTAGCCCATCTATCAATCACAGTATCAGGTGAAGCTGGGATATTTTTCTTCAATAACACAGCATCATCTGTTTCAGAAGGATGACGGCGAGTTTTTACAGTTCTTGGCTCAGAACTATAGCTATTGGTATCCTTTTTGTGATAATTTTTCCATTCACCATCTTTAATAGTCTTCAACGTCTCGAGTACTTCTTCCATTCTAGGCCTCATGTCCTTCACAACTTGCAAGCACTGAAAAGCTAGTTCTGCAACCGATGTTGTCATCCTCCTAACTTCAGCATCTGTGTCGAATCCAAGAGATGGATCAATCACCTCATCAAACGCGCATTTTAGTATCCTGTTCATCGCGTAGTTAGCCAAATTAATCTCATGCATATGTCTATTCATATCTACAGAAGGCTTGGATGATATGAGCTCAACAAGGACAACCCCAAAGCAATAAACATCACTCTTATCAGTAAGCTGGTAACATTCGTGATACTGAGGATCAACATATCCCGGGGTCCCCTGAGGTGCAGTTGAGTTATGAGTAACATCGTTAGGGAAGAGTTTTGACAGCCCGAAATCTGCTACTTTGACACAAAAGTCATTGTCCAGGAGAATGTTATTAGTCTTGACATTGCGATGTATGATGTCAGAAGCATGAAGGTAAGCCAATGCACTAGCAGTTTCTATGGTGATTTTGAGCCTTATTGACCATGTTAGTAACTTATCCTTCGCTCTATGGCCATACAGGTGATCAGAAATTGTTCCATTGGGAATGTACTCATAAACAAGGAAGAGTTCACGGCTACCTCTTGATGTGCAGCCATAAAGGGTAACAAGATTCGGATGCCTAAGGCGAGTGAGAATCTCAATTTCATTGATGAATGCCTGTGATTGTGCTCATAAAGGCTCTTAACTGCAAGTTCTTTTCCATCTCTAAGTTTTCCTGATTTTAAAACATACAGAATTAGCCATTAGATCAAGATGCTTGCTAGATACATTGCCCCTCGGAAAGTAAAATAAACGAAACAGACTTTTGCGAATTGGCTTTAGAATATCAACTTATATGAAAAATCCTTCTTACCATAGTACACAGTTCCATAACCTCCATCACCAAGTTGTCTAGAAGATTTAAATTTGTTGGTGGCTTCTTCAAGTTCTGCGTAGGAGAATACTGGGATCCCTAGGTATTCACAACGTTCCTCGAGCTCGTGATTCATCATTGAAATGCCAGATGTATTTCTTGAAAGAAATGGTGAAGAATCATTTTTCCTCCTCTTGTAAAACCATAGAACACAGGAAATTGTGCAGAGTCCAACAACGGAACCGCTAAATGCTGAAACTGAATCACAGAAAAAGCCGATCAACAGACATAAAGTGTGGAGACTAAAGTTAAATATTTAGCTTATTTCTATCATTGTTATTGAGAACAGGAATCTTGACGCAACAATAAGAGTTTCCGCCGTGTGACCAAGTGATCACGGGTTAAGCAGTGGAAATACCCTCTTGCAGAAATACAATGCAAGGCTGTGTACAATAAGACCTCATGTCGTCCGTCCCTTCCCCAGACCTCGCACAAAGTGCAAGTTAAGTGCACCTAGCTACTTTTTTTTTCTTTATCATTGCCATTATAGAAATTTAAACATAAAGACTAAATCTTGTGATGGACAACAAAATTGCAGACAAAATGGTAAAGGTAAATACCTGCAACAATCACTTTCGCCACTTTTCTATGTTCTGCAACCATAGTAAACAATGAAAATGTAAGTTCAACCAAACGAAAAAGAGAACCAAAATCTTTAATGTGAACCATGAAAAAAGATTTACCTTTGTTGGTATCAGAACAAAGAAAGTTGTTAGTAGTACTATCAGTTTGACACCTGCCTCCTGTATAATAACACTGATTACAGTCATCAGACACAGTCCATCCTAGTATAACTTCATCAGTCAACAGATGAAATAAGCCACTATCATTTGATTTTGGTTCTGAAATGGGCAAATGAATAAATGAACAGCTACTAGGAAGAGGAAATCCTGGATAATAAAAGTTTGAGGTGTTATAATATGAAATTTTCACAGAATTGTAGCTTTGATAACTTTTGGAGTTGAAAAATACTTTATGTGTACTCTTCTGGCTACTGTTGCATTTGAACAAAGTGACAAAGGGGTTGAATCTATATGTGATAGAAGGAGAAATAGGAATAGAGAGATTTTTATCGAAAATCTGGCAACTGTTCTTCAAAAGTTCTCCGATACTAGAGTCCTTAAGTTTGATAAAAACATCATATTTTTCAAGAGCTTGATACTTCACACCTTCTAATTCAATTATGGGATGTGTAGCAACATCACAATCCACAATCAAGTTCAGTGGATTTGTAGAAAGGAAAGCTCAAAGTTCCTAATTTTCCACACTGAAATTCCTTAATGCAACTTGAGTAGGATGTGTTGTGTCCTTGAGCTGAATCAAAGCACAAAAAATGAAACAAAATGAAGACAAAAACCCAAGAAAGTAAATCCATGATGAACCCTTTTGGATAAAAGAACAAAAACAAACATCCAACATTAACAAGAATAACCAAGAATGTTAAAAAATACTGAACTTTGCGGAGTTTCTTTTATGGTTTGATTGTCTTTGCTTGGCAATAGGATTGCATTAATGTTGTTGTCTTTTGGACACGGGAAGTTGACTCAAACATGTGGAAGCAAGACTATGAAGAAAGACAGTTTGATGGAAGATTGGCCAAATGGGGTGTGGGACCTTTGTGACTTTTACAGCATGGGGAATTTTCTATTCACCTTCCTTCCATTTATTAATGGTTCAAAGACAAAATTTTCCCGCGTCCGCAATTTACTGACCCGATTAATTCAGATTCACGTCACGTAAGACCGTTTAGTGGTGTTATTAGTACTTTAATAGTATCTTACTCTCCAATTTTTATTACTACATGTTGCTTCTTTTGTTTTGTCTTACTATTTTGCTCCCGATATTTTTTCTTTCAAACTTGTTCTGAAAACACTTTCCTGAGTCAAGAGTCTATCGAAAACATCATATCTACCCCCACAAAGGTAGGTATAAATTATGCGTACGTCCTACCCTCACCATACCTAATTACACCGGATTATTTTTTTTTGTTGTTGTTGTTTTTGTCATGTAAGACCGCTAAGGAAGGTAAGTTGTTCCTTATCAAGATGTTCTCTTTTCTCAAGACTCAAGCCAGAAATATTTGGTTAAGCTTAAACGGTTCTCAACTATCCTACTACACTCATTTTACAAAATGGGGAATTTTCTATTCACCTTCCTTCCATTTATCAATGATTCAAAGAGGCACACCCAACTAATTCAGATTCACGTCATGTAAGGTCGCTAAGGGGGTAAATCATTTCTTATCAAGAGGTTTTTTTTTCTTCAGATTCGAACTCGAGACATCTGATTAAGAAGAGAGGGGGTTCTAACTATCCTAGTTTTAAAATATTACTATCCTTACAAAGAGACATGTCAAATCATTCCTTCCACATATAAGATGACCCCAGAAAGTAGTTAGGAAAAATGAGTACCTTCAGTTGAAAAGGACACTGCATAACAAGTCTTTTTTCACTTTGGGCTCTTCTTGGGTATACTTTTGTGGGGGAAATGGGTCAAGAATTAAATTCTTTATTTTGTTTCTCCAGTCCTTTTGGATTAAGCATGCCATATTGGACAAGATTTAAGAAATCAAATAATCTACTCAAGATCCCCTAAAATAAAAACCACAAGTTCTTGTAGCTTTGTTTCAGAAACTTGTTTGTTAACCAAAAGTTTCTATTTAATGTATTTCCTTTTTTAATTGTTTTGCTTCTTTTGGCATCAGTCTAAATTTTTACTTTTGAGTACCACAAATTCATTAGATGCAAAATTTTGTTCAATGACAATTAATGTGGTTTACTGCTACTTTGATTATGTTAAACTTGCATTTTTAGTTTAAAATGTTCTTTTTATTTTTTTCTAAAACCAAACTCAATAAATCTATTTAGATTAAACCTTACCTTATCTAAAAAAAAAAAAAAAATCAAGTTACTCCTAAACTGTAGTAATTGAGTCAATTACAACAACAACAATATCCAGTGAAATCTCTCCTACCTTGGGAGGTAGAAACTGTTTCCAATAGACCCTCGGCATAAGAAGATTAACGAGATGGAATTCTTAAGACCAACTTAGCCCAGTCTAAATCTAGATTAGTGGAATTCTTGACCACATAATATAGTTATCTAACTTCCTTTAATATTATTGTAACCGGTATTTGGTCATTGCATTATTTCTAGTGAAGCCAATGAGGGTGAAAATGGAGCCTCCTCAGTCCTCACTTTGTACTGTGGCGGAGCTAGGGAGGCGCAAGGAAGTTCATCCGAACTTCCCTAGCCTTTGAAAATTACACTGTAGATGCAGTAGAACAAATAATCACAGATGTAGAAGAATTCAGGCTTACTGGAAAACTCTTCGCGCCCTTCTTTATTAGATCAAAATATAAGACTTCCTTGCCCCAAAATAGCAAGTTACAAAACGAAAATTTGTGCAACAGCAAACACTTGTTGCAAATTGCCTCCGCGAAAAAAGAGAAGAACATCTCTAATCAATGTCTAGCAGTTAGATTATCAGATTTACTCAATGGAATTAAAGGAGTTCTCTTATTCGATATTTCGATGTGCTTTCTGATTGTTGTAAATTTTCGTCATTGTCTCCACGTTCTTCGACTACCTTATGGGATTCACATCTCGGATTTGGTTCTGAACGCTCTGGAATTATAACTCGCTGGAATATTCTATGGATCATTTCATAACTTGTAAATGTAATAACAGCAGAGGGAGTAGTCCGTAGAAGATTGGTTCCACAACCCCGGTAGAATCCGGTCAGATGCTCCTGTTTGAACATCTTTTTAACACAATCAACGACCCCGTTATATGCTTTCTCCGAGTTTCTTACTTGCCCTTGTTCTTGTAGTTTAGAACGTACGACCTGGTCAAAGAATGACATTAATAGGTAGCACAGTGATTCCATGAAAGAACATAGGCTTAGTACATCAACAACCCCTTAAACTTGTTAGTAGATTTCATTTAGACACTCGAACTACCGTTTGTTTCAATTGAACACATGAACATGATGAAGTGTTCCGAAGACACTTCCAGTCCAAATTTTGAAAAAACTTTTGCGCGTGTTCTCAAGCGTTTCTTAAGTAGTTAAGTTAACCATATAACATATGTATCTCCTTTAACTATATACAATAGCCTTAAATGGAACACACCTGAGGTTTTATGGCTTATTGAGGCTAATGCGTATAATTAAACGAGGTGACGTATTTTAAGTGGTTAACTTATCTCGTAATGGCCACTTGCGAACACGCAAAAGTTTATCATGTGTTCAAGTGCTCAATTGGAACAAACAGTAGTTCGAGTGTCTAAATAAAATTCACTGACAGTTTAAGGGTTTGTCAATGTATTAAGTCAAACGAAAAATAATCTTGGTTCATTTTCCGCTTACCTCATGTGGGTAAGTCATTATAGAGGCAACTACTTTGGCCGTCGAAGAGGCAATCGCTACTTCACCAGGGTTCAGTTCATTGGTATGCTTATTAGCTGGCAGTTCGAGAAAGAGATCACGTGATCAATCAGATAAGAGAGAAATGGACAACAAACTACCACAACTGATTAAACAAAACAGCTTCTCACCCCTTCTTGCCAAGTACAATTTCAGCTTTTCATATGCTGGAAACTGGATAGCAACATGACTTATCCCAGCCAAAGACGGCAAGAGGCCACTGCAACTCAAAGTAAACGGAAATATCAAAACAAAAATAACTAGCCAGAGATATGAACATTCAGGCAAATTTTTCCCCGTCTCTTTATCATAAAAAAAAGTTTTCCTAAGAAAATGTTTTCAGGTTCGCATAGTTGGCTAAGAGGATATGGAACTGAAATGTCTCTGCAAAGGATGGAACACACATAAGTAAAAAGTATGTATATGACTATCTTCACTATATAACTAACCTGTACCATCCGCGGATCCCTTCTTCATGTGCTATTCGTATCAAAGCAGACAATATACCTTTATAAGGAACTACACCCTCCCTCATTCCCTGTGTCTAAAGAATGAGGAAAAGCAAATATCAGGAATAAGATACAGTAGCAAATGCAAGTTATTATTCCAATACTAGTTTAAGGAAACCCTAACAATAAACTCAATGGTATTAGAAACTTATGCTTTAGCCTATGTTGCATGAACTCTTAGCACATTTGTGTTGAACTAGGATGACAACTGCATCGGCACCTTTGAAAGGTATTGAATCACACAACACTAATAATATCTTTTTTTAAATCGGAAGATTGCTCTAAAGAGAAATATTGACTAATTCTATGCTGGTTGTCAACCTATCGTAACCTTCTCCCCTATCCGGACTTGGAGCCGGCAATGCAACATAAGTATTAGCAAAGAACCATATGAGGGCAATTAGATTGATCTCCCGACAGAGGCGAACCCGAGATTTCAAGGGGATGGGTGCACCATTGCTTTTAAGATAAGATAAAAAAAATTATAGAGCGCAACAAGTTGGGTTCGATCCCTCGACCTTCAGGAATTAAACCCAACACCTTAACCAGTGCACCACTCGGTCACTTTTGACCATGAGTTCCCTCAGATAATATTAGACATTTTAAAGAAATATACACATCATATACTAAGTTTAGTCGGGTGACCATGGCTCACGTGACCCAATTTTTGCACTTAAATTCGCCCCATATATATATATATATAGTGAATCCCTCCCTGAAAATTAACCAAAAAATCTTTTCTTTTTCTAGGAAAGCAACCAGCTTTGCTCCTATTTTTGGTCATATATCAAGAAGGTTCCCAACTTTGAATTCTGTTTCTTGTCATAAATTTCCTAGTTCCTCTGAAATAGCAGCTGCAAAGGGAAAAGGAACTTATGCTGCTTATTGGATGTAATTTCCCGTCAAATTTCCCAACTCAACTTTTCTACTACCCATGCATCGATTGGAGAGGTTAATGCATCTATCAGGTTTTCTAAACTATGTGAAATCGTCTCTCTATTAAGAATGAATTCTTGAAGTCTAAAAATATCTTCTATTAAAACTTGCCGTCTGTTCAGGAATCACCACATGATAGAAAAGTGAACATGCTACACGTGCACATGAGAAACTCCTTTTTGGTACGGGTCAGGTTGGAGAAACCAGAGGAATATTTCTTTCACTCGCTATAGAACAGCACAATACTAATTGAAATAACAGGTTTAGATACAGACGGTAGATACTCTGGTACTCTAATAAGTCCAATTCCAGTGGAGGTAAAAAGTACTAGGTGATCTCTTCCCCATCTGCTTAAGCCTTGGTTGGCAGAGTTACCCGGTACCTGTGCTAGCGGGAGGTAGCAGGTGCACGGTAAAATAGTCGAGTTGCGCACAAGCTGACCCGGACACCACCAACATAAAAAAGAGAATATTCTGATACTCCACATTTAAACCCAGAAGGAATAAAATTGCATTTCATCTATTCCCAACCTTCTCTCTGATGATAGTTGGTAAAGGAAAGCATACTTGGACGATAATAAACTACAGCAGGACAAAGAAATATATAGAAAAATGAAAGGGCATGGATTATGGCTCCCTACTAACAACGCCAATTTCCCAAATTGAAGCGAAGACCACTTAATCAAATTGGTACTCTATTATATTTATGTGCACTTATGCACTTTTAAGGCACAATAAGTGTGCAGAGAGATCTAGACTACGCTCTTTTTGCTTATGGATCCTCTCTCAAGAAATATTTGTAATAAGAAGCATCAAAATATAGAATTTGAACCATTCCATATGAGAACACGAAACCTACTTGGAGCCGGGTCTTAACAACCCACAATGGATTTGTCGTAATAGATGTTGCAGCCCCCGCTCCTGCTGCAGCAATCATGTTTGCACCAATTGTAAGCTGCCCACAGCTATCCACTGCATCTACCGCACAAGAAAATTCTTTCGGTAAAGATAGGTGCTTAAGTTTCCTATTTTCTTCATAACAACTTCCAAATGCTAAAGGATTGAATAATATGATGCCATTCAAACAAACATATAAATAAAAGAGGTGATGAAAGCTAATAGCCGATAGAGTAAAAGTTTTACCATGCGAATGCAACAAATCCTTGAGATGTCCATAAACTGTAAAGTATACCTGCAGAAGATGAATGTTTTCTCTCAAAACGGTTTCTTATATGGAAATTTCAGAAAAGAGGCGAGTGGATTCAGCATTTCAGCATGTATAGAAAATATATGCCAACATGGAGCCAGTTGTAAATAAAGCCAATAAGATTGCAGAGAACGTAGTAAAAAATCAACGTTCTACTTCCATTAAAAAGCTATCCAGGAGTCCAATACCTGCCCCCCCCCCCCCCCCCCCCCCCACAAAAAAAGGGCAAGTTACACATCTGGCTGGTCGGCCAAAAATAATTACATTCGTTAACCAAATATACAAAATATATTACCATTATGTATAAAATATGTATATTATACATTAATATACAAAAAGTATACATTTTACTAGCTATTATTTTGGTGGGCGGTTATTTATGTCAATTTCTGAAGAAAAAAAAACCTTATTCATTTTGATTCTTCATCAGCAATAACGACAGGTACATTGTGGTGTAGAAGGAAGGCCTAGTCATTGCATTATCATAATAGAAAAGAATTCAGTTGAATAAGAGACCAACGAGAAAATCTGAATATTGTTTCATTCAATTTTAATGATTTATTTCGTTTCAAGAACTCCAACTAATTGCAATCTACAGAAATAGAAATTGCACAAGATGATGCTTACCGCCCAGTTTGGAAGAAGAGCTGTCAATGTTGGTGAAAGACCTCGATAAAGTCCCCTGAAACCTTCCGTTCTTAGTATATTCTGTAAGCTTGTGACAATGACACTACCTGTTTGTTGCCCAAAGAATTCAAGGAAAAATAAGTGTGCCAGCAATATGGATTTGGATCTTAATAGGCTTATCAAGGAGACCAAACAACAATTTATCTATCTCAAGAAGAAAAAGGATGAAAGACCTTTATCAGCTCTTCAAATTAACACTTGTTTAAATTGAGAAGACAAGCAGAGTTCTTGAACAGTTGAACATAATCTAAAGAAAGTTCCTACATAATGCAAAATATTATTTTATGTTGCTATTTTGGAGCTCAATAGAGATCCCACCCGTGCATATTGGTTGGATACATGTTTTCGTAGTCACATCTTTGTTTCGGACGAGGTAATTGTATAATCCTACTAGATGCAGCTCCCCCATTTTCTGCTAACATATGTCTTACTTAAAGAATTTAAAAGAGAATTTTGAGGAGGAGATCTTGGAGTGCATCAAGCTATGTGTTATAGACAAGGCCACGGGACCTGATGGGTTCTCCATGTATTTTTTACTTTTTGGGATATGCTGAAGGGTTGTTTTTTACTTTTTGGGATATGCTGAAGGGGGATATTATGGGTACTATGCAGTATTTCCATGATTACTAGGTGTTTGAAAGGAGTCTTAATGCTACTTAGGTAGCCCTTATTCCCAAGAAGGTAGGAGCAGTTGAATTGAGGGACTTCAGGCCAATTAGTCTCATTACTGGGGTGTATAAAATAATTGCAAACGTCCTAGCAGAAAGATTGAAAAGGGTGGTGGACAGTCTGGTGAAGAAACATCAAATGGCTTTTGTGAAGGGAAGGCAGATCATGGATGCAGCACTTATTGCAAGTGCATGTGTGGACTCAAAAACAAGAGGGGATGCCCCTGGGATCATGTGCAAGCTTGACATTGAAAAATCTTATGACCATGTAAATTGGGCTTATCTTTTAAACATCCTCAAACAAATGGGCTTTGGTGATAGATGGTTGAACTGGATAAGCTTTTGTATTAAAACTGTTAGGTTTTCAATTCTAGTTAACGGAGAACCTGTTGATTTTTTTCCTTCTGAGAGGGGCCGTAGACAGGGAGATCTTCTCTCCCCTTTCCTATTCATTCTGGCAATGGAAGGTCTTAACATTATGGTGAGGATTGCTCTTCAAAACAACTGGTTAAGAGGTTTTAAGATTGGAGGTGGGGGAGGAGGAGCTGGAAATCTGTCATCTGCTCTATGCAGATGACACAATTATTTATTGTGAGCCAGAAGTTGACCAGATCAGGCACATCAGAGTCATGATAGTTTTTGAAGCGACTTCTGGTTTGAAAGTAAATTGGAGGAAGAGCAGCTTATTCCCCATAAAAGAAGTAGCTCACGTACATACAGTCTTTGGCTGGCATACTTGGTTGTAGGGTGGAAGATTTGTCTACGGTCTATTTAGGCATGCCACTTAGCAATAGATATAAGGCTGTGGATATTTGAGATGGCATTGTGGAGAAGACTGAGAAGAAATTAGCTCAGTGGAAGTGGAAGGCACAATACTTATCCTTAGGGGGAAGAATCACCTTAATCAATTCTGTTTTGGATTCTCTTCCAACTTATGTGATGTCTTTATTCCCCATTCCCTCCAGTGTGGTGAAGAAGCTTAACAGATTGAGAAGGCACTTTCTGTGTCAAGGAAACACAGAGGGTAGCGGCTATAATTTAGTGAAGTGGGAGATAGCTCAGTTGAGCAAGAGGCATGGTGGACTTGGCATCAGAACTTGAAGATACAGAACAACTGTCTTCTGATGAAGTGGTTATGGCGGTTTAGTGGAGAGGAATCAGCCTTATGGAGGGATGTTATCTTGCATAAATTTGGCCAAACTAGCCCTTGGTGTTCTAATGAGGTTAATACAACATATGGAGTGGGAGTTTGGAGATCAATTAGATCTCTATGGTCAAAACTGCAGGGGGATATCAGTATTAAGGTGGGAAACGGTACCAGAACTATGTTTTGGAAGGATATTTGGGTTGGACAAGCTCCTTTAATGGATTCATTCCCTGACTTATTTTTGCTCTGCAACAGACCTGATATAACTATCAGTGGTTGCTGGTCCCCACAAGGCTGGAATTTATTTTTTAGGAGGCATTTGAATGATTGGGAAGTGGTGGCAACCCTTTTGAAGGAGATTGAGGGTTTTACGGGTACTTTGACTGAGCCAGACACCTTGAGATGGAGACATACTACAGATGGAGTTTTCTCAGTCAGCAAGATCTATAAGGAGATCAGTGTAGAGGTAGGGATCTGTACAATGACTTGGAAGAATATCTGGAGAAAGTTTGGCACCAACTAAGGTGAAATGTTTCACATGGTTGGTGACAAAAAGGGCTTGTCTCACCCATGGAAGTATTACAGAAGAAGGGCTTGCCAATAGTGACCAGGTGTTTTTATGCAATGAGACGGGCGAAACCAACAGTCACCTATTCCTTCATTGCAAATTTACTGCTCAACTATGGAGTATGTTTTTTAGTCTCTCAGAGATCAAGTGGACAATGCCTGAACATACTGCAGATCTGATGAGTTGTTGGATCAGAAGAGGGGGTAGCAAAACTCAGAAAAAGTGGTGGAGGATTATACCTTCCTGCATTTGGTGGGTTGTATGGAAGGAAAGAAATGGTAGATGCTTTGAGGATAAAATCAATTCCATACATAAAGTGAAGTGAAATTGTATTGTGTCTATATTCTTTTGGTGTAAAGATAATTG
Organism: Anisodus tanguticus; assembly: GCA_034509755.1. Taxonomy (NCBI): domain Eukaryota; kingdom Viridiplantae; phylum Streptophyta; class Magnoliopsida; order Solanales; family Solanaceae; genus Anisodus; species Anisodus tanguticus. Next base: position 48,299,282 of record CM067550.1, on the reverse strand, counting down.
TATAGAGGAAGTAGATGACCAAGTAGATTTCTTAGGAGTTTTGTAAATCTGTTCTTCCTTACTTTCTTTTCTGTCTTGTTTTTGGAGGAGGCCAACATACCCTTAATGCTGAGGAATACAATTGTACCCGTTTCAAAACAAAAAAAAAAGAGAAGGACAGGGTGGAATGAGGATACATTGCGGCTCAGTAAATCAGTCGATCAAAATATAATAGTCGATCAGAATATAATAGGACTGGGAGAACTTTGAATCCATCGTACTGGTAAAATCGGGGTAAAAGTTGTCTTTAAATTTCGACAATTTTTGTAAAATCCAAGTTAACTAGGAGAGAGGAGCAGGACCTGAAACAGTATATCTTTCCACATGAGGAAAGCTTAGGTCTTTCGTTTATGCTTTATTGGATCAGATAAGCATTGATGATTGGCAATCCACTTTTCGGACATGTTGATCCGAGCAGTCTTTTTCTCACACAAAAGGACAACAGGATACATAAGTATTAAGTGTTTGTTCTTACCTGATATATAGAGGAAGTGATTGATGTGTAATAAAGGGAACTATAGATCATCACTACACCAACAACAACTAGCCTCAATCCCAAACAAGTCGATATTGACTATATGGATCCTTTTCTTTATAACCAACGTGTCTAGGCCTGCTTGCGCGCACATCGACTAATTCCATGAGCCACCTACTACCTCCCACATCAACAGGTAACATCTAATTCTGTCCACCAAGGTTTAGACATATGATAAGAAATCACCTATGTTTTAGTCTCCGCTGGGATTTGAACCTGAGACCTCATGATTCTCCTCCCACTTCATTGACCACTAGGCCACACCCTTGGGTGACTATATGAATCCTCACTGACCATATTACTCCATTTAACTCATTTCATGTCAATATTAAGCAAATACAAATACAAAGTATTAAGGTTCTCTATATTTTCTATATCTATAATTCTCTTAAAGGATAAACCACTCCTAAAAAGCATAAAATCCATAGTAAAAGTGTTTATCATGTCTAAAACATATTCTCAACTATAGGTATCTCCTATATACTAGATCTTTTTCTTTCATTGTGCCCTATATTTCGCTAAGTCTATGTGGATTCCCAGAGATTTTAGGTCCTTCAAGACAACTACAAATCATTACTAGAGCTATGAAATAATTCAATTAGAAAATCACATTAATCCTAATATATCAATTTGTATTTGTTCACTTGGAAACATTTTGGCACAAGGTATCAATTCTCATCATTTCACATAAAAGAGACGACGATGAGCACAAACCTTGACGACCAGATTGAGAAACCTGAGGAGGACCATGTACTTGCAATCTTGTCTTAATAACATCCAATGGACACATAAATGTAGCAGCAATAGCACCTAAAAAAACCAAAAATACAAAAAGAAAACATTTTTACAACCCCAATTAACTCAAAATCACATTCAAATAGCTCAAAAAACTCAAAGATCAAAAAGTAACACAACAAAATGATCTCTTACTCCCTTCGTCCCAATTTATGTGGCTTCAATTTGACTAATCTTTGACATCAAATTGAATTAGATCAACTCATCAATTTAAATTATAAACTATATATTTAAAAACTATAAGTAAAGCACTATAAGTTGCAATTTTTCTCATGTAAGTGTGATGAAAAAAAAAAACATTTTAGTTGGTCAAACTTTACATAGTTTGAATCTCGAAAAACGAAAAGTGTTAATAACATCGAATGGACACATAAATGTAGCGGCAATAGCACCTAAAAAACCACCCAAAATTACAAAAAGCATATACTTTTACACCCCCAATTAACTCAAAATCACATTCAATTAGCTCAAAAAACTCAAAGATCAAAAAACAACACAACGAAATAAATCTCTTTATCTTTTTTAGCAGTACAAAAATTAACCAAATACACAAAAAGCAAAGTTTTTTACAACCCCCAATTAACTCAAAATCACATTCAATTAGCTCAATAAACTCAAAGATCAAAAAACAACACAACAAAATAAATCTCTTATCTCTTATAATGAACAACTTAATTTCAAAAAAAAAAAAAAGGCAAAGAATACACCTGCAGAGGCACCAGCACCAGCATCACAAATAATATCTCTAACACTCCTCCGGTCGCCGGCGACTGCGTTGGACATTTTTTAAAGATTCTTGTCGGAAAATCAAGAACCCAAAAAAACAACAAAAAATGAAAATTTCACTCTTTTTTTTCAAGAATTGAATGAAAATGAAAGAACCCTTAAAGATTTAGCTAAAAACCCAGATGGGTTAACAAAAAAAATTGCAAAAACTGAAAAATTAACTTCTTTTTTTCAAGAATTGAATGAAAATGAAAGAACCCTTAAAGATTTAGCTAAAAACCCAGATGGGTTAACAAAAAAATTGGAAAAACTGAAAAATTAACTATTTTTTTTTCAAGAATTGAATGAAAATGAAAGAACCCTTGAAGATTTAGCTGGGTTTTCATGATATATAAATACCCTTTTGGGTTTTCAGAGAAATGGACCGGTCTTAGTGACGTGTTGGACGAGTTAGGAGACTAGATAACTCAGTACTGAGTCCTTTTGATGATTTTTTTATATCCAATTTTCCGGTTTAGCGATTATTTTTAGAGAAGTAGTTCCGATATTTCAGCACTATTACCAGTAAATAGCGGGATGTGATTGAATGAACAGAATTTGAGAACAGATCAATTAATATTAACTATAAAATTCTACCTCAGAAAAGAGCAAATTGATCCCACCTAGATCCTTTTGATGATTCTTTATTGCGTGTAGATAGTGTTTCTTTTGAATTGGAAAAGGAAAAGAACGAAAATTGAATTATAGTATGGTTAAAAATTTTTGGACTAATTATTTTGATAACATGGGTGTGTATTAATATTGCCGATATTAGAAACTCCACTATAACACGGTAAGTGAATGACAAAGAAAAATAAGATGACAAATGATCCTCTAGGATAAACTATTATATCATTAGTGATAAATTCTGACGTTATATTTTTTTATGATTGAAATTATATTTTTTAAACCTTTTTATTAAAATAAAATATGATTATTTCATTGATGTTGTTTTCTTTTACTGGCATTTCAACTTTGTATTTCGATCTGGTTAAAAAGATATTTTGGATAATTATTTTGATACGAAACATTGAGTGACAAGCTATTGCATCATCTTAAAATAACATATTGCATCAGCAAGTGATAAGCTCCTCCTGTATGGCTCTATCACATTCTTGGATGATTGGTTACTTTCAATTATAATTTTTTAATTTTTTTTATTAGAATAAAACATAATTTACCTCACTGATGTTATTTCCTTTAATTAGCATTTCAATTTTTTTATTGCTTATTTAGTGTGATTGTTAATGTATTTTCAATAGTCTAGAAAATGATCACTCATGCTTCACAAGTATTGGTATCACCTTCTTTTTAAAGAAGTGTAAAGCTACTTGATGAAGCCAACAAAATACTTCATATATCTTATTTCCGACATAAATGAATCAAAAACATATATTTTTTAATTAATTAAAAGTCAAATATTTAAAGACAAAAAAATCAATTACTAAAGAACCTATCGTGCTTGTGACATAAATTCTACTAATATTAAAAACAACTCAAATGCCAACTGAAATTTGTATGTTTGATCACATTTGGTAGGAACTTGGACATAGTCATTATTTTCCTTTCCCTTTTATTTTTTTGTTTTCCTTGGGTCATTTAATTATCTTTAAGTATATCCTATTTAATTATATACTATCACTATCAAAGCAAAAGACAATAAAAGGATTTGATGTGTTTTTTATAGTTGTGATTGAGAGTTGCTATGTATATAATCCTCTTTTTGAACTATGGAAGGAATCAATTCCCTCCATTGTCTTCTCGCCTATCTATAAGGGCAAGATTCTCTCCAATTTTTTTTTTTGATTTCCTATCCGATATCCGATATCAATATTGGAGCTCGGATTAATCCGAATTTATATCCCGAAAGGCATAATAAAAAAACTTTTTATATATTCAAAACTCAAATCCGAGACTTCTGATTAAGTATCGAGGGTCCTTATTCATCCTATCACAATCCTTTGTGGTTTTTCTAGTTATCAAACCGAAAAACATATGTGTCTATTATATGTACCTTTATCATTAATCATGGTTAATTGATAGGTGTGCGTTTTTGTGTGCGCGCGTATCATTTGTCTTTGCTTAATCATGATAAGTTAATGGGACATTTTAGTACAAATATCAAGTGTTGATAATTTTTTCCCACTAGGATAGCCTATGTTGACTTTCCTTTTAATTATCTTTATTCTGTGGTGGAATTTGTAACTATAACTTTTTCTTGTTCGTGGAATTTATAATTACCCTTGTTCAATTCTTGGCTACTACAACAATTGCCTCTTCTTTTTGGTATCTTGTTCCATGCTTTTGTGTTTTTTCAATCTCAAAGATACTGAACTTATTTGGTTGAGATGTAAAGACACAGAATGAAAAGGACTTGAAGTAAATGTATAGTGTCAGGGTGCGAGGGTCTTTTTTTTTCCTACTCATTCAATGTTCGCCACCTGCATTGGGTCAGAGAATTCAAATTAACGTCAGCGTTTAAATCCGAAACATCTGATTAAGAATAAAGAAATATTTATTACACAAAATGATTTTTTTACTTAATTTAGTTAAGATAGAAGAGAACATTTTTTTATGAATATGCAGACAAAATGCATAAACTGATTAAATGAAAAATATAAATATTTTGTTAGGTTAACTCCAACACTCCCTATTATCACTAATTCCAAACATACTAATGAAGAAATATAGGTGAAAGAAAGACAAATTACAGAATGACATTTCTAGTAAATATGGTCAAGATATAAGAGATAATGTAGCAGCGACAGCAACAATATTGGTCCAGTTTTTCAAAGGTCAAAAATCTTATTTCATTTCCTTCAATGTTACATGATAAAAAGGACAGTCCAATGCACGAAGCATCCCGATTTCACGCAAGGTACAGAGAAGCATCAGTAGTTGATTCCACGGCTCGAACTCGTGACCTTATAGGTCCACGGAGACAATTTTACCATTGTTCCAAGGTTCCCATTCATGTTACAACAGGATAATGTCTCAAAAACATCAGAGAAAAGAATAGAGATGTTTTAGGCTACGCGTAATACAACACTCAGCAATTTTGAATCCTCCAAACAATTACATAAATGGCAAAATGCTACTCACTGCAAATGCATCTGCCAAAATGATCATTTGCTAAGGTTAAGGAAGCCTCTCCATATAATTTAAACAGATGCTGGAGTTTTGCTGTCAATAGACTTGAGCACTTCTTCACCCATTTCCTTGCACCCAACCAAATTCTGAAGACAAGCATTTCAACTCATTCAGCAAGTTAAATATGAAAGCAACAACTACTGCGCCTCCGTCCCAAACAAGTTACAGTCAACTATATGAATCCTCACTGCTTCATTTAAGCTCAACTCATGTCATAAGTTTGATATAAAAGCATTAGCCACTAAATAGTTTCAGCATTCAAATTGGTGCAACCTATGCATAGAGTTTAGAATAATCTAATTTTTCTAGTTTGTTGGATAATTGCCGCATGCCCAAATGTCTTTCAAGTGCAAGATCCGACAGATGAAAATTTACAATCAAGAATTATTGAGATCTAAATAAACCCCCCACCATCCCCTTATGCTGAACAAGAATTAGAGATCAGCTAAATCCCGAGGAGAAAAAATGTTGTTGGCTACTTTGTAATAGAGCTACTTAATACAGATAAAGCTCACCTGTCCTGCTGAGTGAATGTCACCAGTACGAAATCCTCGATTTAAGGTGTCTAAAACAGCTGCTTCAATTCTCTGAGCAGCCTTCTCCTCACCTAGGCCATATTTCAGAAGCATAGCAGCACTGAGCATTGTTGCCAAGGGGTTTGCTTTATCCTGCATGTTTAAAGTTAGTGTGTAAACATAAACATATGCAAATTTTCGAAAAGCACAAAAGTTTGATAGTAGTAGAGCAAACCTGCCCAGCAATATCAGGAGCAGAACCATGTATAGGTTCAAACAATCCAGGTCCCTAGAGGCAACAGGTGCCCACAAGTAAAAGGAGATTAAATTGAAGAATTTGTAGTGAGAAGGAAAAAAGAATCAATATTTCCAAATAAATGAGATTATCCGGCAATACCTTTTCACCAAGACTGGCAGATGGAAGCATCCCGATACTTCCTGTAATCATTGATGCTTCATCGGACAGGATATCACCAAATATGTTGTTTGTCACAATTGTATCAAACTGCATTTTGATTGTTTCGAGGATCAACTCCATGGACTAGTGTGTCAATCGGCATGTTAAGGCCAAACTTGAGAAACAAGCATCGTAAAAGTATATGCCAAAGGTAAAATGAAACCTGCTTTGGGTTGCGAACAAGTTGCATGGCTGCATTATCGACATACATGTGAGAGAGCTCTACATCAGGATACTCTGAGGCTATTGCTGTAACTCTCTTCCTCCAAAGCATAGAGGCCTGGCCAATATCTCAAAATCACGAACTCCATCACTATATTGCTTACGCACTAATTCAAATTTAATACGTTGCCTATGCATTAATTATTTGCCAAAAAGCAGATACGGTCTCCAAGTTTCCAAGGAGCAATCAAAGCTCAAAAAATTAGAAATACTTTTACATTTTAACATATAAAGTAACTTCCTATTGAGCATATCCTACTTTGCACACAAGTGTCAACCGTATGCTCCCTCTAAAAGCATTTAAAAAGACCATCAAACAATCAGTATTCTCGATATCAAAATGGGTTACTTTGGCTAATAGCTTGTTTGGCAAAGCTTCTGGGCAGCCAAAAGTGCTTTTTTTAAAAGTGCTTATTTTAGAGTTGTGTTTGGCCAAAAAAAAATAGTGATTTTGACTAGTAAGAAAAAGCCATTTTTCATAAGCTAAAGAAAGTAATTTTTCCCCGGAAGAACTTTTTGAACCGGCCAAGCACAAATTGTTGCTCTAATATTGGTAAAAGTCCTCTCCAAATTAATTAGCCAAACATAAAATGCTACTCTTTTTCTGGAAGTGGTTTACTTGCTTTATAAAAAAAAAACGGAATTAGACATGACAGTTGATGGCAGATATAGAGGAGAAGAAAAGAAGGATGAGGAACGGGGAGAGGAGGATTAGCTTTTACCTCCAAAACATTTGCTTTATCCACGCTACAGAGTTTTCCTCGACGCTTCCTTGCGGTTTCAAATGCAATACGAGCAATTCTGTCGATCTGAAAAGAAATTAAGCCGAATACTACTAATGTAAAGGTTGTGAACAAATTTCAGGTAAAAAGTTTGATCTCAATAAGTCTAATATCTATCCTACTTTTAGTAACCATAAGACATTACTGGATGTAGTTTCCTTGTGAACTTTAACAGTGATTGAATGATAAGCAAAGCTAACCACTTGAATTTTTTGCATACAAAATGATGCTTGGCAATAGTTCCAAGATAATAAATTCTTATATGGACGTCTGTCCAGAGATAAATTTCAGAAACTGCACCACGTGTTATAACTAGCAGTTAATCTTACTAAATACATAAAAGAAAATAATACCAAATTCTCTAATGAGCAAACTCAACCAACATATAGTTTCAAGCCAAGCAAACAGAAATGACACAACTGAACTACTCTTCCAATCATTACCTCATATGCTGCATACACTTCAGTGTTGAAACCTATTTCCTGAGCATTTTCATTAGTGCCAAAACCTCTTGGTTTTCCAAAATAAATACCTAATTAACATGAGGAAAAAACAGTAAGTTGCGACAAATGAGAGAGCATATATTTAGAAAGAGAAGTCAAGAAACAACTTAAAGATGACGGCATTTGATTTGAATATTACAATTCCAAACTAACCTCCTGTAAGTTCCCTAACAACCATTAGGTCTACACCTTCAGCAACTTCTTTCTTCAAAGTTGAAGCATCTACTAACTGCATTAAGTGAGGAATATGAATATGTGGGAATATGCCGAAGCTCAGAATGTAATTTATGCGTACAATGATTTAAAAGACAAGTGTCATGAAGAGTATGTTTCCTGTTTGGCAATAAATTATGGTGCATGCTGGCTTTGCAGAAGAGAGACTAAGTTTACAAAACAGTAAAAATAAGGCTCGTGCCTTCAAGAGCACATACAGATCAAACTAGAAAAGATAAATATTAGTAAAGGATGAAAAGAAGTTGCAATTTTAATCATGCAATTCCCTCTTTAGTATCATGCTTCTCTCATTGATTTATGCAAAAACTTTATTTTTTAAATCCAAATAGACGTGTCAAAAGAAATCTAAATCCAGAATGAAATTTGACATTTCCCTCTTTATGCGAACTTTGAGGATTATCAGTTGCAATTTTCATTATGACAAAATTTGTAAGTCAAAAACATTTACCGAGTTAGCAGTTGAGAATTACTCTCAAATTGATATCATAATCTTCTTATTTGGTGATAGTAACTGAAAACAAAAAGTACCTGTGGTAAAACAGTGGCTGGTCTCAAGTTAGCAAAGACCTGCAAGCCTTCTCGAAGTTGAAGTAATCCAGTCTCGGGCTTCAAATGTTTTTCATTATTGTCCCACTTATATCTTTACATTTAGATGCAAGAAAAATCCAGCACAAGAAACTAGAAAATATGAGATTCTATCAAAAACAACCATATGAAATATAACAAAATATTCAGAAAAGGACCCTATAATGTAGTAGTTACCCTCCAATTGCTCCAAGAAGAGTAGCATCAGATTGCTTAGCAGAATTAAGAGTCTCATCAGGCAATGGCACTCCTACAACATCCAATGCAGCCCCTCCCATAGGCATCTCCTCGAATGTGATTCCAAATCCTGCTACGTTTCCACGAGTTATATCCTTAACCCAAAAAACTATCAAATGAAGCTTGAAAATCACCACATAAGCACCCAGGGTGTGGCCTAGTGGTCAATGAAGTGAGCTGAGAACCATGAGGTCTCAGGTTCAAATCTCAGCAGAGACAAAAACACTAGGTGATTTCTTCCCATTTGTCCTAGCCTTGGAGGACAGAGTCACCTAGTACATGTTGCTGATGGGAGTGGCAGGTATCCTATGGAATTAGTCGAGGTGCGTGCCAGCTGACCCAGACACCACGGTTATAAAAAAAGTCACCACATGAAATTTACTCCTTCTGTCCCAAAAATAAATACCAGGGACAACAACTTTAATTTTCAGTATGAACTTTTATTTCGACATCAACAGTGTTTAGGCCAGCTTGTGTGCTAAACAGTAGTAGAGCCACAAGACCTGTCCAAAGCTCGGGCCGGGTCAAATGGCTTTTTTTTTTCTGCTTGCCTGACCCTGACCCTGTTTTTTTTTTAATTTTCCGACCCTGGCCCTGACCCTTAGGGGACCCTTCGGGGACCCTTCGGGGACCCTACGGGTAATGGGTCGGCCCTGACCCGCTCTACAAAATAATTTTTTTTTTATTAAAATAACGGTCCAAACTAAAGTCCAAAAACATAACATATATTCTTAAAACATGTAAAAAACTCCAAATTAAAGGATTTTTTAAAAAAAAAAATGAATTTCCAACACTGAAATTGACATTCACACCTACATTACCACGAAATTTCGACGTTGAAATGTATTGTATATCGTGAGATCTTTACAGGGAAATTAGAAATCGATTTGGGGAAAAACACAAATTGATTGGGAAAACGGATGTTTTCCAAAAAATTGGCAGCGCCAAACCTCCCTGCGGCAGTTTGACCAGCCGCGTCTCGAAAAAATACTCAAAATAAAAAATAAATCGGGTAAAACGAACATCCGAACGCAGAGTTATGACCATTTAAAGTTGCATCAATTTACAACTACTTTCTCTCCCTACATTTTATGTCAATGCTTCCGTTAATTAAGTTCATGCCGCATTCGACTTCCATAAAAGCTTCATAGATTGGCTTCAATGTCTATGATTCAAGAGATAACAGTAGCCTAAAATAAAAAATAAGATTAATTACATAGGTAGGTTCGGTTTTTCGGTTTGGTTCATCCCCAATACTAAAGAACCGAACCGAATTACCTTAAATAAACATTAATAAAATAATAATAAAATGAACGGGTCGGGGTCGGGCTGGGTCAGACGGTAAAAAATTCTGATCCTGGCCCTGGTTTTTTCGGGTCGGGCCGGGCCGGTCCCCGACACGATGGACAGGTCTAGCCACAACCAAGGAAGTGGGTTCAATTATATCCATTTCCTCGAAATGCCATACTGTGCAAATAGGGCAAAAATAATTTCTTCCCATATAAATTAACTTCTGAATTCCCTTGACATAAGTAAGTTTTCATTTTAATGGCAAATGTAGTTCAAAAATTGCTTTAGATCACAAGTTCAAATTTTTTGAATCACAATATGCATCACTGCCAATTGAAAACAAATTCTAGTCATTTATGCAATTGTCAATGGATTCTCTTATCGAATGCCACTAGACTAAATTTCTCAATATGAGAGAGTCATTCCAAATAGTGTCGAACCAGAATTACTACAATTCTTTCCCTTGTTAATATCCTCGACTCTGCCACTGGAGCTAAATAGTATGAACTAGGACATCAAGTTACAATTTTTATACTCATTAAAAGAATAGTTTTAAAATCCTACTCAAAAATAAAAAACTATTTAAATCTGAAAGAGTAATAGTGCCACAGCAAATTCAAATCATGATTTAAAGTAACCACATACAAGTTACTCCCCTATCCCAAAAATAGTTTGGGACATCCATTTCTTAACATACTCCAAAAGTATTTAAGTTATTTACACTGACAGTGTAAATTCATTATTACTAATTAATGATTATCAAGAGATTTAACAGCAACTAACTCCAGATTGTGTAAACATTGTTTACACCGCCGGTGCATAAAATTAACTTTTTTCAAGATAAAATGCATATATTCAAAAATACACTAAAATCACTATAACTAACTTCTTTATATAAATACCTTCAAGGGAGGGGACAAGTTGGAAGGCAACCATTGCTTAACATTTTTCAAAAGGGGTTTAAGTCACACACACTGACATTATAAATTTTTTACACTTTCAATGAATTTTTAACCTATAATAGCAAGCTGCTAGTTATTTTTACCAGATTGCCTATTGCTCCCTCAGGATCAAAAAGAGTGTCCACTTAACCATTTGCACACGCTTTAAGAAAATACTAACACCTAGACAATAGGTAATTTGACTAAAATTCTCCTAATTCAATAGGTATTGGGATTTGGTCATCTAACACTTATTAGCAAATCTGGAAAAGTGAGGTCTTTCTTGATTTGGTAAGGGGACACTTTTTTTAACCAAAAGATAAAGGCTAACTGGACACTCTTTTTTATCCGGAGGGAGTAATAATTATCAAGAGTTTTAACAGTAATTAACTCCTGATTGTATGCTTACATTCTACTCTTCCCAGACTTCGCTTTGTGGGATTTTACTTGGTATGTTGTTTTTGTTGTAACTCCTGATTGTGTAAACATTGTTTACGCCATCAGTACATAAAAATTAAACTTTTTTTCAAGATAAAATGCATATAATAATATTATCAGTTAATGCTTATCGAGAGATTTACAAGTAATTACCTCCTAATATATGTAAAATTACATTAAAATCAAAGTAACTAACTTATTTTTTCGTTATTACCTTCGAGGGATGCGACGAGTTGGAGGGCATTTTTGGCAACAGAAATGACTTCAGGGCCAATACCATCACCAGGGAGAAGAGTGATGTTGTAGCTTTTGCTTGGTGAGGCAGCGGAACAGCGAATAGTACCCCATTTAGCGGCGTGTTTGGGGACTTGTTTTGAATGAAATTGGAGTTGTTTGAAAGGTGTTGCAGTGAATTGTAATGAAGCCGCCATTGATGATGATGAGAGTGCTGAAGCAAACAGAGTATGGTGGAATATCGAACCGGTCCATTTGTTATATACAGGGTTTAGGCCAAATAGGTCCATCAAACCACTATCTTATATAAAAAACAATAACATATTCGATGAAATCTTCTTCCGAGAGCATATAGAGGATATTTTTTGATAGACCTCAACTTTAGAGAACACGTATGTATTTATTTTTTCAAAAAAAAATTAAGTTATATACACCAATTAATAATGGGTTAATTAATATTTTTATCCAAAATTAATTATTATGTATTTGATAGAGAAATTTATTTGTAGTTATTCCTTTTGTTTTAATTTATGTGACAATTTTCTCTTTTCGAGATTTAAATTTCTTAATTTTGATCGTGTATTTAAACATAGAATCTTTAAATTTTTTAAAATAAAATTTATATATTTGAAAACTACATAAATCACAACAATAAAAATTAAAATATTTTAAAGCAATAGAAGAAAATTAAGGCCAAAGAATAACTCGTTTGACTCGACATCTGAACACTCTCACATAAATTAGAATGATGGGAGTATATTATATGTATATTTAGTATAAGTATACACAAATTATATATATTGTACATATTTTGTAAATTAGATCATTCAAAAATATTGACCCGTAATTTCCCAACTAACAACACGTGGCTAAAGTTTTGTGGCTATAACTTGTGAAATGAGTTTTAGGAGTAGGCGCCATTAAAAAACTATAACCTCGGCTATTAAAATAAAGTTCACTTCAATTAATTTTCAGGATTAACTATTGCCTAACGGACCAGCCAATATCTTATTTTAGCCCGAACTGAACACATTCAAAATGAAAATTATGATATAGGTCAAAAATTTGTCATTTCACATTTTATGCACAAAAGAATAAGAGGTGAAATGTCGGAACTCTTAAAATACAGTAGCAACTTGGACATGTCGTTTCACTAGTGAATATTGAAGTTTTTGCACGGATTGTCTCTATTTCGGGATGGTTTTTATTGTTTGTCGTTAAATATGATAATTTTTAATTTTGTCTCTGCTTCTCATATAATGAAAATTTGTAGGCCAAAGTATCTTATCTATGACCTAAGCAAGGCATAAGTTTAGAAAACTTTTGCTCTGTCCGGCATAATTATGTTGGAATTAAATTATCCGGCATAAGTTCTGTAGTATCTAATTCGCTCGGCATAAGTTTAGAGAACTTTTATTTTGTCCTGCATAAGTTCTGTAGGAACTAATAACTTGTGGTTTTGAATTGTACTTATGCCTCTATCGGCATAAATTATGTAGGAATTAAGCGTCATAACTTGTTATGCCTTGTAAGGCATAACTTGCGTTATATTATAATGCAAAAATATAAACTTCTATCAATGCCAATTTTTTTTTTTGTTTTTTCGATGTCAAGCGTATTTTCGATCACTTTTTTTATTACTTAAGTGTCAAAGGATAAAAACTAAAGACCACAAATTTGAGGGACAAGAATTAAACATTATCCCAAAATAAGGACATTCGTGCGAATGACCCGTGAATATTTGGGCCAAAATCGTATTCCTCTACTTTATATGCTGGGAATATTTGCACACAAGTAGGTTTAGTTGAGTCCGTTATTTAAATTTTGTCTTTATTTAAAGAATTTGTGTAGAACAATCTCCATGATATATACTTCAAGAAAATAAAAGTTACGCTTTCACGAGTTATATTGGACGAGATGTAACTTTAGTACATTCCTATTTTGTCTATCTTATTAAATTACTTACAAGTCTTATCGAATTAATAAATCTTGCCTTATTCACAAGTTATGCCGGGTGAGGCATAACTTTAGTCTTATTATTCATTTTACTTATCTTGTTAAATTGCTCAAAAATCTTATCGGATTGACAAATCTTGTCTTGCTCACAAGTTATAATGGGTGTGGTGTAACTTCAGTACAATCTTCATTTTATCTATCATTGTTAAATTATTCATAAGTTTTATCAGATTGACAGAAATTTACATGTGTAATTTTTCACAAGTTCTGCAACCACATAAAAGGTAACACAAATCAATAAATTTATCACATCCATGCCAAGTTATATATGTTTCATATATATGTTAAAATTACAAATGATCACCAACATAAATTACAAATAAAAGAATCTTGTTGGTTAATTGATATGACATGGAATCAATGAAATTATGTACATTCGTAAAAGCGTTGTCGAAGAAGAACGCCTTTCACTCCCCAAATAATAACACGGCCAAATAAAATTGGAATAACGGATTAAGGGAGTGCTTGTTTTCGATATGTTGATCGAAAAATTAAACTTGAAGGACTAAAGTTTGGTAATACAAATTTACCATGGTTATGGCACATGTCAAAGCATTGTTTTTCAGCATATAATGGACTTCCTTCACCAGCAAAAATACCTTGATAACACTTTTGGTAACATGGTTCATGTCCTGGTTCGATCTTTAATTGTAGTCCCGCAAATTCATATACTGGCCCCTCAGGACCATGGGGGTGGGGGTGGTCGAGGTGGGGGTGGGGGTGGGGGTGGGGATGAATTTCCTCATGTGCCCATGCAAATTTACTTGAAACAAAGATAGTAGCAATGGCAATTAAAAGTATAGTTGTCATATTCTTGTTAATAGCCATTATTTCTTTTAATTCACTCTGTTCTTTCCTGTTGATTATGAGAAAGTTAAAAGAGGGAAGAAAAAGATAATATGAGAATGATGGGGACAAGGGTGATTTTTATAGGTGAAAGAATGATATATTTTGCTGAAAATTAGGTTTTAGCATAGAGTATTTAGTGGATGTCCATTGAAAATTCGAAGGTAGGAGAAGGGGTGTCCATCAAAAGTCTAATGTGGTGAAGAAAGAAATAAGGGACAAAAAAGGGCAGTCCAGTGCACTAAGCTCACACTATGTGCGGGGTCCGGGGAAGGGCCGGACCACAAAAGTCTATTGTACGCAGCCTTACTTTGCATTTCTGTCAGAGGTTGTTTCCACGGCTTGAACTCATGACCTCCTGGTCTAATGGAGACAATTTTACCAAGTACTCCAAGGCTCCCTTTCCTTATGAAATTAAGGGACAAAAAGGGAAATTATGAAATTTTTGAAGAGTTTAAATTTTATATAATGATTTTGTAAAAAATATTTACTCCTCAGTCCAAAAAGATAGTCTTGATTCGGATTCGGATTACGATGGTCAAACTAACCGATGTTCAGTGTGAATTCCGACATAAAATCTTTATTTTTTTTGAAATAAAATTTACATATTTAGAAACTATATAAAAAGTACTATAAGTCACAATAGTTATCAATTCAAAATATTTAAAAAGTATTTAAAAAAATTATGACCAAAAAAATATCCTTCGACTGTGCTGGTTCGATTTGCAAAGAAAATATCTCAGACTCGCTCATAACCGAGCTTAGTGCATTAGGCTGCCCTATATATCTTGGTACCTCTCTTTCTTGACATAAAATGCAATGACATGCAATGGCAAGAATTGAAGTCTGAGACTGCATTTTCTTCAGTACCAATGCACATTTGATGTCTCTTAGAATCTCAGAACTACTATGAAAATCCCAACAATCTCTATCACACTTCTTCACTTGATAGAACTTATTTACATTATTAGCTGACATACAGTATGCTCTGATGCCAATGTTCAGTAAATCACCTTAACTATAATTTTGTTGTTTGATCTGCTTCACCAAATCAAAGACTTCTGCAAATTGTTATTCTTACATGGAGAATGTACATGCTAATTAGATCATATGCAGCAGTTATGAAATTCCTTTAGGCAAATCACTGATCTTTTAGTATTGTCATTAAAAGATCCCACACTCGAGAACATCCAAGTACATTGGATACTAAAGCGTGCAACCTTCTCCAAAGGAGAAAAATAGAGACAACAGTACCTGTTTTACTAAAATTATATAACAAAATGAGACTACACAAATGATAGGTTACATATCAGCAAAACAAAGACTAGGCGAGTTCTACTGCTGATGAATCTACCTCTGTTCTTGAAGGAGAATATAGGTAAGGCTTGGGAGGAATTTGCAGAAAGTCTAGGTTCCCTTCTAACATTTCCACAACCTTAGTCATAGATGGTCGATTTGAGGGATCAGTCTGTATGCACCATAAACTCACCATCACCATCTTTCTTGCAAATTCTTTCTCCTCTTCATTCATTATCCCGGTTAGGTGAAGCTCTTTGTCTAGTTCAATTCGTTGATAAAGCCAGTGTGGAAAATAGATTTCACTCGTGCGATCAACTCCGACATCAACATTTTTTCTTCCTCCAACCATCTCTAGGACCATCATTCCGTAGCTATAGACGTCAGACTTGTGAGAGACGCCTCCCAAGTTTCTGCAAACAATTTCAGGAGCAATATAACCGATAGTACCTCGTGCACCTAACATTGACACAACGCTCTCCTTTTTTATGCACAGTTTGGCAAGACCAAAGTCAGAGATCTTAGGACAAAAATCCTCGTCAAGTAGGATATTATGGGGCTTTATATCAAAATGCAAAATCCGAGTGTTACAACCACGATGCAAGTACTCCAATCCTCGAGCACTGCCTAATGCAATTTTATATAATATTGGCCAACCCAATTGGCGAACTCTGTCGGATCTTTCCTCATAGATAAACTTTTCAAGAGATCCATTTGGCATGAATTCATAAATGAGAGCTCTTTTGCGACCCTCAAAACAAAATCCCACAAGGCTCACAATGTTAACATGCGATGTCCTGCTAATACTTGACACCTCGTTAATGAAATCTTCACCGGTGCCTTTCAATTCATTCAGGACCTTCACTGCCACTTGACTCCCGTTATGCAAACTTCCTCTGTATACATTACCAAATCCTCCTTGGCCTAGTTTGTTTTTGAAGCGGCTGGTGATTCGTTTGATTTCTGTATAGTTGTATCTTTTTGGAGCATATGACCCATAGTTCTTCAGAAATGCTTCAATATTTCGGTGATCCTCAGCTTTAGATTCCCAAAACCTGAGGTTTTTGTGCCAGAAAATATTTTTTCTCAAGCAGAAGAGCAAAATCAAGACTCCAGTGCAAGAGAAAACTGCAAATGTGGGAAAATAAATGAAAGTCAAGTACGTGAAACAGTATGGTGTTGGGACAACGCAACAAGTACAACATTTGCAAAACATATAAAAGAATTCTAAGTTTGAGCAAGGCAATAGGAGGATTTTGTGCAAGTCTAGTTACAGAAAAAAGTTAATGATAATACCTGTGCCTAGAATCAGTCCCAATCTTCTTTTTGCTGCTGCAATAATACAGAAATGACAGTTTAATTAGTCATAATTGATAGAATTCATGAAAGTCTTTTATTCATAACATGAATTCTTACAAAGCAATAACAAGATAATAAAATAATATTATTCTTGAGAGCTAAAAGTGCAAGTAAAAGAAAAGCAAATAAAGCCCTTTATATAGGGTCTATTACATGGGATACAAATATGTTTTTCCAATGTGGGACAAAAGCAAATGCTAATATCTCCGCGAGTTGGTGTAGACAGAAGCATCGAGAGTTTGCCAAGAAAGAACCGGTGACGCTTTAAGGTATGCGCCTTTGTGAAGAAATCTGCAAGTTGCATCGCAGATGAGACAAATGGCAAGGATAGAGTGCGCTGCTGAAGATGATATCGAATAATATGACAATCAATCTCAATTTGCTTGGTACGTTCATGAAAGATCGTGTTGTGCGCAATCGAATAGAACTCTTATTATCACAATACATCGGTGTTGGTGAAGAAAGACAGACACCCATATCAACCAATAACCGACGTAACCATACAATCTCACACGTAGTAGAAGCCATAGCACGATACTCTGCCTCAGTTGAAGAGCGAGAAACCACATCTTGTTTCTTACTTTTCCATGAGATGAGTGAATCTCCTAAAAATACACAATAACCAGTAGTTGATTTCCGATCGGTTAGGTCACCCCAATCTGCATCAGAAAATGCACGAAGCTCCAAGGATGAGGTCGATGGAAACAAGAGACTCTGATAAATCGTTCCTCGAAGATAGCGAAGAATACGCATAACTGCAGCCCAATGTACAGATGTAGGAGAGCAAACAACCGATCGACAATGTGAAAAGATATGCAATGTCGGGCGAGTAATGGTGAGGTACACCGGACTCCCTACAACCGAACGATATAAAGTGGGATCGGGGAAGAGGATCCCCGTCGGTAGGTGTATATCGAACATTAACCTCAAGAGGAGAGTCAACTATACGAGTATCCGTGAGACGGGCCCGCTCAAGAATATCACGCAATGTACTTAGGGCGAGAGAGAAGATATCCCTTCTCAGAATAAGCTACCTCAATGCCTAAAAAGTAACGTAGATGACCTAAATCTTTCATCTCAAAACGGCGAGATAAAGTAGATTTTAGGTTTGCAATACCATCAATATCATCACCTGTAATGATCATGTCATCAACATACAACAAAAGCAAAATACAACCTGCAGGGGATGATTTAACAAATAACGCCGAATCATGAAAGCTGGAAATAAACCCAAGAGATGATACTACAGTGGAGAACTTGTCGAACCAAGCTCTTGGAGCTTGTTTGAGACCATACAGAGCTTTCTTAAGCCTGCACACTTGTCCTGGACTATGTGAAACACCAGGTGGAGGGACCATGTAGATTTCTTCTTGAAGATCCCCATTTAAAAAGGCATTTTTAACATCCATTTGTGAAATATGCCAATGACGAACGAGAGGCCACCGCAATAAGAACCGGACAGATGTCATCTTTGCAACGGGTGCAAAAGTCTCATCATAATCCATACCATATTCTTGAGCAAAACCCTTTGCAACCAAACGAGCTTTATATCGCTCAATAGAACCATCAGACTTTGTCTTAATCTTGTACACCCATCGAGAACCAATAGTTTTCTTACCAGTCGGTAGAGAAACCAAATCCCAAGTACCAGTTTTGTTCAAAGCAACCAGTTCCTCATTCATAGCCTCTTGCCAAAGAGGATCATGAGCTGCCTCAGAGTAGGATGTAGGCTCACATAGAGAATTAATAGAAACTAGAAAGGAAGCGAATGATGGAGCATAGCAAGAATAATCAAAATCGGATACCTGAGTAGATCGCAGAGTGCGTTTAGGATAGCGAGGTGGATATGGATCTGCAACCACAAGAGGTTCTGAAATAGGCGTAGGAGGGGCCGAGTATCAATATCATGGGACACGCCGTAAGGCGAGAAGGAACAGATGATATAGATGTAGAATCGGATGGACAATCGCATCAAAGGGATCAATATCAATAAGGTCGATTTTGTCATACCATGTGAGGTAGGTGGGATGGAAAAGAAAGGAACATGCTCAATAAAGGAAACATTACGAGACACATACAATTTTCCGAAACCGGATCATGACAACGATAACCTTTCGCCCAACCCCATATCCAAGAAAAACACAAATGGCGACACGAGAATATAACTTAGTACGCTCTGCGTGTGGACGTAGAACAAAACATGTAGAACCAAAAACTCTCAAATGGGAATATAGTGGGGTGTGACCAAATAGTCTAGCATACGGAGAAATACCGAATTATGAGAGGTAGGGATCCTATTAATAAGATAAACAGATGTAAGGACAAACTTTCTCCCCAAAATTCACTAGGTACACTAGCGGACAAAAGCATGGATCTAGCTGTCTCAACAATATGCCTATGTTTTCTCTCGGCTACCCCATTTTGTTGTGGTGTATCAGTACAAGAAGACTGATGTATTGTACCATCAGCTTTGAAAATACCGAGAAAGATCCCCACTAGTATATTCACCTCCTAAATCACCCCGAAAACATTTAATAATGGCGAATGTTGAGTTTTCACATAGGCTTGAAACTCAACATAAGTATGAACAAAATCGAGCGTCTTTTCAACAAATAAACCCAACAATGACGAGTATAATCATCAATAAAGGAAACATAATATACGGAGCCATCCTTAGTAGGGATAGGTGTTGGCCCCCAAACATCCGAATGAACTAGATCAAATGGTGCGAAGAAGTAGAAGTACTAAGATTAGAAGGCAAAGCGAGAAAATTTTCCAAGTTTACATCCACTACAATCGAAATATCATCGGATTGTAAATCACCAAGAACACCAAGTTATTACACATAAAACGCAGCGAGAACCCGATACATGACCAAGTCTAGAGTGCCACAAATAAAACTTCGAAGAGGAATGTGTTAAATGAAAAGAAGACAGATTAACGGGCATAGTTCTTTGCATGAGTAGGAAGATGCGGCTAACTCATCCAAAACATATAGACCTCTCCCCTTTCTACGCCCGTCCCAATCACTCTCTTGGATTTTAGATCCCGCACATAACAAGAATTAGGGAAGAGTCCAATAAAACATCCGAGTCACGTATTTGACCGGCAGAAGCAAGATTTATATGTAATTTTGGAATGCAATAAACATCGAGGTAATGATATAGTGGATGTATGAATGGTGCCAATGCACTGTCAATGGCATAGGTGTGCCATCGCGATCACACACGAAGTGGAAGGGGAGTCGAAGACATAGATACAAAGACGGAAGAATCGGGAGACATATGATTTCCACTCCGAGTCCAAGATCCAAGAAGGCGAAATGATACCGAACCAATAGATGGTGATGAGCGGAAGGAACGAGAAAGAGCATAAGACCGAGAATTTCGTTGAAACCGTTGGAAGGCGAGGAACTTCGAAATTGGTCGGCCCTACGAGAATCGCATCGTGACTCACGCGAGGCTCCCGAAGCCGGGTGATCAAGAGAGGGCACAAAGGCGACTGAGTCGGTGGATACAAGTTCGGAATTGACCCCCGAGAATATGGCTTCGTTGAGAAGGCTTCGTCCTTGTCCCGAATGTGGAGGCTTAGAACACGACGTCTTCCGTAGCTCGGGACATTGATTCTTCCGGTGTCCCGGTTTCTTACAATAATTACAATTACCTACGATAGATGTTCTATCTTGGTGTGTAGGAGCCGCAAGGACCTGTAGACGAAGGAGTCGCCCAGTACAAAAGTAGAAGCCTTATGTACCCCTTTTAGAGTCTTCAAACATGTCTCTTCAGCCATAAGTTCATTTACCACATCTTCAACGGATGGTAAGGGTTTGCGGTGCAATAAGCACGAACGGCAATTCTCAAATTCCGACCGAAGACCCATCAATAGCCGAACAAGACGATCTTCATCTCTCGCATTTTATATAAGCATCGCATGCTTGCAATTCGAGAGATCGTCATAGCTAATCGATCCCACAAAGTGGTCATTGCACGTAAATAATCTTGAATGCCCAAGTCATTTTGTACTAGTGCACGAATTTCATATTGTAAGCGATATTTAACAAACAAAATTATTCGCACAAACAATCTTGACAAATAATCCCAAATCTCTTTAGCAGTTTTGAACTTAGTCAATTGAACACCAATTCTTTGTTCAACGAGTTATTAATCCAAGTAATAATCTTTGAATTATTGGTCTCCCAAGTCCTAAATAATTCATCAAAATTTTCATCTCCAATTTTAGGACATTTGGTTTTTCCAGACATATAATCCCAAAGCCCTTTTCCCTTCAGAAAATTTACCATGACATAGCTCCAATATGAATAATTTTTTCCATCTAACCTAACACCAATAGTTTGCAAAGAATCATCACCTCCAGCCATTATGAATTTTAAACAGAAAATCCCAAATAACAAGCAGCAATCCCAAGCAACAAAATAAAAAAAAAGGGCAGATCTCACCAATCAGATGCGGAAGCCAAAAAGACGAAACCCAGATGTGGAAGCCAAGATCAGAACGAGCACGAGCAGCCAAAACGAGCACGAGCTTCCAAAACAAGCCAAAAAAATTTTTAACTGATACCAGGGGCGTGCTGCATACGAACCCCCAACTAACTCACCGCGAAGTTGAATCCGCGATCGAGCTAAAAATATTAACTTGTGCTCTTGGCTTTGATACCATGATAGAATTCATGAAAGTCTTTTATTCATAACATGAATTCTTACAAAGTAATAACAAGATAATAAAATAATATTATTCTTGAGAGCTAAAAGTGCAAGTAAAAGAAAAGCAAATAAAGCCCTTTATATAGGGTCTATTACATGGGATACAAATATGTTTTTCCAATGTGGGACAAAAGCAAATGCTAATAATAATAAGACTGAAAGCAATGCGCATTCATCCAAAAAGAAGGGTGGCCCGGTGCACTAAGCTTCTCACTACGTGCGGGGTTTGGGGAAGGACCGGACCACAAGGGTCTATTGTACGCAGCCTTACACTGCATTTCTGCAAGAGGTTGTTTCCACGCATTCATCCACATTAACATGTTAAACATCTTGGAAGGTACCAAATAACAAATATTTAAATCCTTTACAAAATTGAAATAAGACATACACAGGCAACGGACAAGCATCTTGTACTATGCAATACCTCTGGAGCAAACAAAGTTGTTTTCAATGTCACTTTGTCATTGCCCTTCTCTATGAAGACATTTGGAACAATCTTTCAACACTTCCCAATATAATGTGAAATTAGAAGTTAACAGATCAAACAAGTCAGTAGGAATTGGTTCTGACGATGAATAAAACTTCAAAGGCAATCGAATAAACCAGCAATTTGCAGGAAGATCACCAGCTGGAATACTGTGGTTTCTATCTGTTCTTGGTTTATGATAGTATAAGCCAAAGCCATCACAATTCGTGTAGTTCTCATAACGTCGAAAATAATCACCTATCTCCTCACTACTACCATTCAAGCATTTGAACAAAGTGATATTGTTGTAAACTCCAAATGAAACAGAAGCCAAAAAACCTTCAAGAATCGAGTCGGAAAGATCGATACCATTAACCCACGACCACTTTTTGTAAGCATTGTATGACACTCCATTAAGCTAAACTTCTGATATAAAAGTGTGTCAGCACAATCAATCTTGGATAATCCACAATCAGGTTTCTTGAATTCTGAGAAAGGGTAACTCTGAAAGACTACGAAATATACACGGCCAAAACCGTGTATATCACATGTCTTTATTTTATATATATTTTACCATATTTGTAGAATTCTTGTACAAGTGTAATTATGGTAGT
Organism: Anisodus tanguticus; assembly: GCA_034509755.1. Taxonomy (NCBI): domain Eukaryota; kingdom Viridiplantae; phylum Streptophyta; class Magnoliopsida; order Solanales; family Solanaceae; genus Anisodus; species Anisodus tanguticus. Next base: position 48,276,243 of record CM067550.1, on the reverse strand, counting down.
AGTCTTGGATTAGGAAAAGGTAGATTTCTTTTCCATAATTAGATATTGTATGTCATGTATATATACCTCTTCACTAATGAAAATAATCAAGGAATTATTTCTTTCATGGTATCAGCAGTCTAGGGCAATTTCTTTCCTTCTCCAAAAACTTCTTCCTTCCACCGCCCTAACTCGTTGGCCATCGATCACCTACCAACGACGTCTTTTCAATATTTCTTCCAAATCCCTCATTCTCCTCTTGTTCTTTCATCATGTCTACCACAAAGAACACGTTTCATACTGCCCTTGCAGTTTCCAACATCAAGAACAACATACCTATCGTTCTTGAGATGGAAAACGTCCAATACGCGACGTGGGCAGAACTATTTAAAGTTCACGCACGGTCTTATCGAGTCCTTCATCACATCATTCCTTCGGCAACAGGCAAGGAGAAGGTGCCTACCACCGATGATGAAATACGGTACTCCAGTGGATTTATTCCACTATCTCTACGGACCTCTTGCAGATTATTATTGAACCGACGCCACGGCCATGGACACTTGGAATAGGTTGCGTGATATATTCTGAGATAACAAAATTTGCCGTGCCGTGACCCTTGAGCAGTTATTCTCCCACATCAATATGGAGAGTTTTCCGAATGTCTCAGCCTATTGTAGAAGGCTCAAAGAGTTGTCGGATCAACTCAAAAACGTTGGCGCGCCCGTCACGAATGATCGTCTTGTTCTTAAAATGGTTGCAGGCTTATCCGCGGCTTATAATGGCATTGGAACTCTTCTTCGTCAAAGCAATCATCTCCCGTCGTTCTACCAAACACGTTCCATGCTCACATTAGAAGAAGTCGGGTTGGCTAAAAAGGAGGAAACCGGAGCCAATTCCGCCATGATGATAGCCACGTCCGATGACCCTCACTCATTCTCGGACAATTCTACCCAAAACCGTAACAACGGTGGCGGCAAAAAGGGCTAAAATCGGAAAAATAGCAGCAAAAACCGCGGCGGTGGCGAGTGGTTACAGGCAAGGCACCTTGGCCACTAAACCCATGACAGCAGGCCTGGGCCGCTGGGCAGTGGCCCATGCCGCCCTACCAGCTCCAGCAAATTGGGCCAGGCCCAACTCTACACAACCGCGCGGATCATTGTTGGGCCGGTGAGCGATGGCGCGGCATGCGCTGCTTGCGCCTCGGCCTCAGCAGGCCTTTGCTGCTGCGGGCCCAGCGTCAGTTCGACCCCACGGATATCGAGGCAGTGATGCATACACTTGGATTAAATTCTCCGGACGCAAATTGGTATATGGACACCGGGGCCACTTCTCATATGACGTTCGCACCAGGTAATCTCTCGTCTTATTTCAATTTGAGCAAAAATCGTGGCATAATTGTTGGTAATGGTAATTCAATTCCAATTTGTGGTTATGATCACACAAATTTATCTTTCCGAACCCACCTTTAGCCTTGAAAAAAGTCCTTCATGCTCCTCGCTTAATTAAAAATTTGGTGTATGTTCGAAAATTTACAACTGATAATTGGATTTCTATTGACTTTGACCCTTTTGGATTTTCTGCGAAGGATTTCACGACGGGAATACCTCTAATGAGATGTAATAGTCGGGGAGAGCTTTATCCAATCACCACTACTCAAGTCACACCGTCAACGTTTACCGCTCTAGCACCTTCTTTGTGGCATGCGCATTTGGGTCATCCGGGGGCATTTGTTATTTCCTCTTAAAAACAATAATTTTATTGAATGTAATAGTACGCGTAGTATTAATATTTGTCCTTCTTGTCCGTTTGGAAAACATATTAAATTACCGTTTGTAGCCTCAAATTCTAGTACTTTGTTGCCATTTGATATTATTCATAGTGATTTGTGGACATCTCCCGTTTTGAGCTCTCTGGGCCACTGTTATTATGTGTTATTTTTGGATGATTATTCTAATTATTTGTGGACCTTTCCTTTATCTAAAAAGTCTCAAGTTTTTTCCACATTCCTAATGTTTAGAGCATTCATTTGTACCCAATTTGAACGGAAAATTAAAAACATTCAATGTGATAATGGAAAGAAATTTGATAATGGGCCGTTTCGGGAATTTTGTAATACAAATGGTACATCTTTTCGTTTTTCTTGTCCTCATACGTCCTCACAAAATGGGAAAGCCGAAAGGAAAATTCGTACCATTAATAATATTGTTCAAACCTTACTAGCCCATGCTTCATAACCACCTTCTTTTTGGCATCATGCATTACAAATGGCTACGTACCTCCTTAACATACTCCCTAGCAAAAGATTAGCATATCAATATCCACTAAAAATCTATATCATAAAGATCCTTCGTATTCTCATCTTAGGGTGTTTGGGTGTTTGTGCTATCCACTTTTCTCGTCCACTACAATTAACAAACTTCAAGCCCGTTCTACCACTTGTGTATTTTTGGGTTATCCGTCTAATCACCGTGGTTACAAATGTTTTGATTTATCCTCTAATAAAATCATAGTTAGTCGCCATGTTATTTTTTATGAAACCCAATTTTCGTTTGCTAAATTGTATTATTTCGTGTCTAGTTCTTATAATTTTTTGGATGATGGGCTCTCACCGTATATTCTCCAACAGTGGGCCCAACCTACCCGAGATCCAATTCTGCCAGCAGGTCCACTGCCTGCTGGCCCAAATGGTCTCGGTACAGTTCCAGCTTCTCGGCCAGCAGGCAATACTGTGTCCTCCCAATCCAGTTTCAGTTTCTCGGCCAGCAGGCCCACTGCTTAATGGCCCAGTAATTTTTCCACCCTATCCCGGTATAGTCTCTCGGCCAGCAGGCCCACTGCCTGCTAGCCCAATGCCACAGTCCGTCGGTCCAGTTCATTGGCCAGCAGGCCCACTGCCTGATGGCCAGTCCCGAGAAGACCCGACACCATTCCGAGCCCAGTCCACTTCTATTCTGAGTCAAGGGCCCGTTACTCATAGCAAACGGGGAATTTTTAAAACAAGACGACATTTTAATCTTAATTCTAATGTCACTAAATCACTCCTACCACTTAACCCAGTATATGTCCTTCATGACCCGAATTGGAAAAAATGGTCATGGATGATGAATATAATGCTCTTATTGAAAATAAGACGTGGGAGTTGGTGCCCCGTCCGCCTGGTATCAATGTTAGTCGTTCTATGTGAATTTTTACTCATAAGAAAAAATCTGACGTTTGTTTTGAGAGACATAAGACCCGTCTTGTAGGTGATGGCAAAACTCAACAGGTTGGCGTGGATTGTGGAGAGACATTTAGTCCGGTGGTCAAACCTGCCACCATTCGCAATGTTCTCAGTCTGGCTCTTTCAAAAGCATGGCACATTCATCAGCTGAATGTGAAAAATGTTTTCTTACACGGTGATCTAAAGGAGACAGTATATATGCATCAACTCTTGGGTTTCAGGGACCCCGATCATCCTAATCATGTCTGTTTGCTCAAAAAGTCCTCATATGGACTTAAACAGGCCCCACGGGCTTGGTATAAGAGGTTTGCAGATTATGTGTCTACTATTGAGTTTTCTCACAACATGTCTGATCATTCTCTGTTCATCTATCGTCGTGGTACTTCTCTGGCATACATTCTGTTATATGTGGATGATATTATATTGACTGCCTCTTCTGATAAGTTGCGCAAGTATATCATGTCTCTTCTCAGTTCCGAATTTACTATGAAAGACTTGGGGCTCTTGAGTCATTAGACTTGGGGCTCTTGAGTTATTAGACTTGGGGCTCTTAAGTTATTTTTTGGGTATAGTTGTCACACGTCATGCAGGTGGTCTATTTTTATCACAGAGGAAGTATGCGGCTGAGATTATTGAGAAAGCTGGCATGTCATCTTGTAAGTCCTCTCCTACTCCGATTGATACCAAACCGAAGCTGAGTGCTAATTCTAGCACACCTTACGAGGATCCCACCCACTATCGCAGTCTTGCCGGGACTCTTCAATATCTTACTTTCACGAGGCCCGATATTACTTATGCAGTGCAGCAGGTGTGTTTATTTATGCATGATCCGAGGGACGATCACATGCATGCTCTTAAACGCATTGTGCGATACATACAGGGCACTCTTGATTATGGTTTGCATTTATATCCATCCTCCGTCTCTAATCTCGTCTCTTATACAGATGCTGATTGGGGTGGATGTCCAGATACCAGACGTTCGACATCTGGTTATTGTATGTTTCTTGGTGATATCTTGGTCTCTTGATTGGCAAAACGTCAGGCTACTTTATCGTGATCCAGTGCCGAGGCCGAGTATCGAGGGGTAGCCAATGTGGTGTCTAAGTCATGTTGGCTGCGTAATCTTCTATTAGAGCTTCACTTTCCTATTGAGAAAGTTACATTGGTGTACTGTGATAATGTTAGTGCAGTCTACCTCTCTGGAAATCCTGTCCAACATCAGCGCACTAAACATATCGAGATGGATATTCACTTTGTTCGCGAAAAGGTAGCTCGTGGACAATTACGTGTCTTGCATGTCCCTTCACGGTACCAAATTGCTGACATCTTTACTAAGGGTCTTCCCTTAGTCCTGTTTGAAGATTTTAGGGGCAGTCTCAGCGTACGACAACCGCCCACTATGATACACGGCCAAAACCGTATATATCACATGTTTTATATATATATTACCATATTTGTAGAATTCTTGTACAAGTGTAATTATGATAGTAGTCTTGTATTAGGAAAATGTATTAGTCTTGTATTAAGAAAAGGTAGATTTATTTTCCATAATTAGATATTGTATATCATGTATATATATCTCTTCATTAATGAAAATAATCAAGAAATTATTTCTTTCAAACTCATATTTCCAAGTCTTCCACAATTGAACTCTAGTGGACAAGATTTACTCTCTCCTTTAACTAAGTTTAAGATAAGCATATGAAACATAAAGAACACAACAGAAAAACAGGCTGCAGCCATAAGTCTAACTCTAAAACTTCAACAAGTAACATACATAAATGATAAAGTTATAGACAAAATATGAGTAGTACCCTAAAAATGTTCTCTTGTTCACTCTGAATCCATCTTATACTTGAGTTTGTACTTTCTTAGAGAAAATGAAAATAATGGTCCCTTGTGTTTGAGGGTAGGTTCAAAGTAGTCCCTTAAATATCTTCTGGTCAGTTTTGATCCTTTAAGTTTGTCAAAAATGAGCACATTTGGTCTCTGCCAAATATTTAGCGAACCCTTCCAGTTAGATGTAACGGAAATTGAGAAAGAAAGATTTAACCAGAAACATCAAATAGCAAAAATTGCACTAAAAATAACTGGACCAGACACCAAAAATACAAACAGCAGAACTGCACCTCAATGTTAATTCCCATTAAATCTTTTTTTTCCCACAATTCTTGTAAAACTTAACAGGCAAGTTTGTTATATTTGAAGGAGACAAAAAGTGCTCTCTTTTGGCAACTTAAAGGACTAAAACTGCTCAGAAGAAATTTAAGGGACTGCTCTGAATTTATCCCAAACATAAGAGACCATTTTTGTCATTTTCTCGACTTTCTTATCTTGTACCAATAATTCAAGAAACAAGTTTGTATTTCCAAATACTCAATCGCCAAATCAGAAAGGTCACCCTTTGGAGATATGCGTTTGAAGTTCTCCACGAAATATTCAGTTCAGCTGTAATATTGTATGTCCACATGTTTCTAAGCAATGTTTTTTTGCAGTGTTTATTTATGTTTTGTTTGGTCCTTAAAAATTTTGACCAAAATGATTTGGAGAAAGTCAATAGTCAAAGCCTTACAGTAGCAAGACAGCAGCAATTATCCACAATGAAGTAAAGAGAATGGGTCACCCACTATACTCGTGGGCAGAGTCGGATCCAGCATTTGAACTTATGAGTTCTAAATTCTAGGATAGTGACGTCTTGTGTTATTAACGACATTCTGAATTTAAATTTTGTACATATTTTATAGTCGAAGTTTTCAGGAAGCAATGTAGTGGTGTTTCCTTCTTGTAATTGTTTCTCTATTTAATACAAGCAAGCTTTTATTCAATTCTCTCTTTACATATTGTGATTTTGACATTGGCTTGTCCGTACGACACTGACCAGTCTAGGGGTCTTAGGTTGGCGGAAAGTAATCACATGCAAGTCGGTTATTTTGCCTCACATCGCCCTTCCAAGACATCTGAGGAAGGTTCTGCGTTACAGTTGGACCAAAGCTACTGAGTTTGGCCAAACTAATAGGTAACCTTCTAGCTCGGCCCTCTAGTTGTGGGATGGAATCAACTTTTACCTCCGTAGTTATTTTCGGTAGACTCTTGTTTATTAAATGAGTTTATTGTTACAAAAAAGTTACGTACTATGCTAAGTAATACGTAAACACACCTCAACTATCAATTGTTCACTTTTCCTACCTGATAGTTGAGGTAGGAAAAGTGAACAACTGATAGTTGAGGTGTGTTTTGCTAACTAGTTGGTGATAATTCTCACATCTAATAGTTCAGGAAGGAAACTAAAAAAAAAAGAAAGTGATACTTGAGGTGTGTTTTTGACACTTGACTCAAGAAATTTCATACCAAGATCATACTTTTCAGCTGAAAAAATCAGTCTTTAACAGTTCTACAAGCAGTAGTTGTATACCTGAGATCAAGAACGTCTTACTCGCTAATCGCCCTTTTAGATTTGTTAGTGAATCAAGAATTTACTTGTTGTCAAAGTGTAATGAATCGATACCGGAAAATCTTTTGAAGCACAAGATTGGTTGTGGTGAAGAAATAGAAATCATTTGTGTGTTTCAATGTATGCTGAGGATGAAAGCTTTGATTACAAGTGTGCTGAAATCATTATAATAACATTATCACCACTTGTTGTCCGAAAAATAAAATGGCTTAGAAACCCAGGCGTAGACTCATTCAAAGATATGATTATTTTGAAGAGTCAAATTATTACTGAAGTCTTTTAATTCGGCTAACTACAGTTGATGAAGTCAATGAAGTTGGTAAGCAAAATACTCTTCTTTGATATACATACTTCTGAAATGTTTTACTTATTCTTATTTTACGTTTGACTTGGTTTTTTACATGTCGCAATTTCCTACCTATATTAAAGTTAATAATGTAAGTTCTGATCCTGTCAAACAAGGAACTGCACGATATTAGCCGCCAATTTATACATATTAATTACAGTTGTGCTTTGTTATATATAGATAAAAATAAATATGTAATGGTAGTACCAATAAAATTCAGCACAAAGCCAGATGTACCTTGTGCTTTCAATGCAATTATGCAAACATATGTTTGGGGGGGGGGGAACTTGGCTTACAAGTTCTTACTATAAAGCCAGATAAAAAAAATAAGGATACTAAAATATTGATGAGATATTCTTTTCATGTTTTATTTTAAGTTCCCGAGCATACATAGCATGGAACATTTGACAACATCAAAGAAAACTTTGTAAGTCAAAGATGTTTATTTAAAATGTTTCAACTAGATAGATGGAATAAAGATTGGATCAAAATGTTGAAACAATGTAGGACACAATCAATGGTCCTGCATTTCTGAAGCTTTTTTACTTTGTATAATTACAATTCTTGACGCCTTGCTTGAATTTAAGAGTTATCTGCAGCAAATAAATGTCTACAATATAATTTATGCATGTATTACTAAGTAGATCCCAATCTCAACAAGGATTTGAAAAGGAATGAGTATAAGGATATTGAAACTGTTGAATAGATTAAGTTCAAGGAGCACGATTAGCATTGCTTGACCTTAAATGATGCTGCTCTATCTGATTTTTACCAGCCAGAAGGGTACTTACTCTCGATGCCTATAGCAGAAATGTACCATAGGGGAGTTTAATGAAGAATCTGTTGGAGAAACATATAGGGAATTGGTATCAAGAACTGCTGAAAATGGTTCACAAACTTGGCTGCCAAAACTTCAAGAGAAGACTCTTTCCAAATGTTCATAGTTCATTTTGGATTTGGCCACAGGTGAGAAAGATGAGTACTTTCCTTCATAAAGCTCAAGATGATCTCCTTGGAAAATAAGTTAAGGTTTCATTCTAGAAAAGGAAATTATTTTATTCATGACTCCTGACGTTAAGATTAGTTGATATTCATAGATGTGTGAAACTTGGCACGGCCTCTAGTCCCGTCAATCTTGACTTAGATTCTGCATCTTGTGATTTCCAAATAGTTAGGCACCCCTTAAACTAATTGAAAAGAAACCGGTTGCTATTTTCACGAACACCTATATGTTTTTGCTTTCCCCTATTTGTTTCATAACCACAATGCTATAGTGAGGAACCTGCGATCGGTTGATATAGAAAGTACCACAAAGTTCAAAAGGACTGAATAACCTAGTCCTACTTCAATTAACCATCTCAAACTATTAACCTTGTCTTTCATAAGTATCATTAAAGATGACATTTTGTACTGAAAATGTAAACTTGAATTGGTTAATAAAAAGGAGATTAGGAGGCCTATTAGATTGAAAGAAAAATTAAATAAGTCTTCAATAGGTACCCTCGTATACTTAACAAAATACTACTGGTGTAACAAAAAATAATAGAACAAAAAAGATCAAACCCCAAAATGCTTGGATTAATCAAAACTAGACACCAGTCATCAGAGAAGTTCTTAGCAGCTATAAGGATAACTCCTTGCCTTCACAAATCTTGTAGTAAACACATTATTAATCATCGATAACATAATCCAAACGATTAATTCAGCTGTATCTTGATTCTTAGATCATCAAACGATACATTTTCGTGCGCTTGGTAAATCACACGAAAAGAACCTAAGCATAGCAAAAGGTTTTGCATAATTATACTGGAAAATTAACAGCTAGATAGGGGCTTACTGGTAGGTTTGCAACTCGCGGCATGAGGCATATCAGTGCAGAAACATTTGAATTGAAAATTTTGTATATCAAATCCGCAACGCCCTCCGCTTTTTGCACACTCACTGCAATTACTAGCAGTCCAGCTCAATCTAAACTCCCTTCTCAATATCACTTGATAGTCAATAACTTGCTCATTTCCAAGCATTTCTACTGGTACCACTACATGTTTTTTACACACTTGTAATGCAAACTCAAAGTTATCATCTTCACCAAATATAGCAAGACCAAAATCATTTCCATTTTCTTCACAACCAAAACCTAAACCAATCTTGTGCTTCAAAAGAGGCTCGGGTATCGATCCATTACACTTCGACAACAAGTAAATTCTTGCATCATTAACATACTTAAAAGGGCGATTACCGAGTGACACGTTCTTGATCTCAGAAACACAACCATTGCTTGTAGAATTTCCATTAAAGACTGAATTTTTCAGCTTAAAAATCTGTTCTTGATATGAAATATCTTCAACTATATACTCATTTTCAGCAATATGTACAACAGGAAGCCCTTGTTCACTGCAATTTAGCCCAAATCCAGGGTACCCACAATAAGATTCTTGCTCATCTTGAATATAAAATGGATAACTTATTCTTGGACCATATCTACAACTTATTGGATAACATGCTACATATTGTGAATCAATAGCAGAACATTTATCTATTTGCAAGATTAAGGAAAAAACACAAAGATTTAATGATGCTATCAAGATATAGGAGTACCTTAAATCTTGGTTCATCTGTAATCTTGAAAATCAAGAAAATATACAACTAAACAGGTAAATAATGAAAAATTATATACTAAAGATAGAAAAGGGAAGAGGGGTTTCTTGGATTTTTGTTTTTTGTACCTTATTGTTAGCAAAAAGATAGCTTTATTTGGTGTTACATATTCTCTTCAACTAGCTATATGACAGAAGGGTTGAATACGTATACTCAGGTATCACTTTTTTTTTTCTACCTTAACTAAAGTTAGCAAAACACACATCAACTATCAATTGTTCACTTTTTCTACCTCGAAAAAGTGAACAATTAATAGTTAAGGTGTGTTTTGCTAACTAGTTACACATTACTTAGCATAGTACGTAACTTTTTTGTAACAATAAAATCATTTAATAAACAAGAGTCTACCGAAAAATAACTATGGAGGAAAAGTTGATTCCATCCCACAACTAGAGGGCCGAACTAGAAGGTTACCTATTAGTTTGGCCAAACTCAGTAGCTTTGGTCAACCTGTAACGCATAACCTTCCTGAGATGTCTTAGAAGGGCGATGTGAGGCAAAATAACCGACTTGCATGTGATTACTTTCCGCCAACCTGACCCTTAGACTGGTCAGTGTCGTACGAAAAAGTCAATGTCAAAATTAATAGAATATTTCTTAATATTCTTTCATTAATTGTATTAATTGTATCTCATATTTTAGTTAGAATTATAATCATTTTGTAATTAGGTTAATTAGTTACCTAGTTTGTATCAAAGTAAATATTCTTGTAACCTTATATATATTGTAAATCATTCATCAATAAAATCAAGGAACATATTCCTTTATGGTATCAATAGCCTAAAACTATAAACTCTACCCTAGCCGCCGATACACCTTCTCGGCCACCACCCTTTTTCCACGTCAGCACCTAGCCCACGTCGGAACCCTAGCCGCCGACCTCTCTCGCCCCCCCCTCTTTTCCCAGGATAGAACCCTAGTTTTTCCGGCCATTCTCCCTCCATCTTCCTCCTAAATTTCCTCTTCCATGGCTCACAAAACCAAATTTCATCTGGCACTTGCCGTAAACAACATTAAAAACTTCATCCATGTGACTTTTGAGATGGAAAATTGTCAATACTCCTCGTGGGTGAAGCTTTATAAGATCTGTTGTCGTGTTTACGAAGTTATCGACCACATCATCCCTCCACGCTGAAGTCCACATACGTACCATCGGCTTCGACTTCTGATGATGCACTTTGTTCTCGTTTGGACGCAGCCATCCTCCAGTGGATATACGGCACGATATCTAATGATTTGTTGCACATCATTATTGATACCGATGTCACTGCCCGCCAAACGTGAGAACGTTTGGACAGTATTTTCCATGAAAACAAACTCAACGAGCGTTATACCTTGAAAATCAGTTCAAGGATGTTCATCAGGACGAATTCCCAAACGTGTCTGCCTATTTTCAAGAACTCAAGATGATTGACGACCAACTCTCCAACGTCGGCGCACCAATCACTAATCAGTGATTGGTCATGCAATTTATTGCAAGTTTGAACAAATCCTATGATGGCATTGCCACCATCCTTCAGCAATGCACGTCGTTACCTCCATTTTATGAGGCCCGTTCAAAGCTCATCCTTGAGAAAACCCAAAAAATCAAGCGCAACACCACTCGGGCCAACATTGCCGACCCCGCCCTCACCACCACCGTCGGGCCCTCCGCCGACGATAGGGCCTCCCGGTTTGGTAACCAGAACCGTCGGCCAGAGGATCCATAACAGTCCGCTTCTTCCCGTAACAACCGCCGGAGCAGGCAGTCCTGCAAGGGCCATGACGGAAGAAATTCCGGCAACAACGGCGGTATGAAGGGGCAGTCCCTACCGACCGAAAATAGCCAGCAGCGACCGCGGCAGTGGAAGCAGCCTCCGCCGTGGGCTTTCTACCACTTGTGGTCCGCGTGGGCCCCGCCGTCATGGGCCTCCCCTTCTTTCCCGTATACGACATCCTCATGGACTCCACCTCAGAACTGATAGGCCTAACCTGGCATACTTGACCTACGTCCACAACAGGCCTACACAGCACAGGCCCCGTCATCGACTTATGTACCGACTAACATTGAGGCAGCTATGAGCACAATTTCACTCAACACTCCAGATGAAAATTGGTATATGGACACAGGCGCCACATCTCACATGACGGCATCACAAGGTACTCTCTCGTCTTATTTCAATTTAAGTAATTTAAATCAGAATATTATTGTTGGTAGTGGACAAGGCATTCTCGTCCGTGGTTATGATCATTCCTCCCTATCCCCACCACATCCACCACTAATCTTAAAAAATGTCCTTCGTGCCCCTAAACTCATTAAGAATCTAATCTCCGTGAGATGTTTCAAAATTGACAATTGGGTTTCCCTTGACTTTGATCCTTTTGGTTTTACTGTAAAGGATTTTATGACAGCGAGACGAATAATGAGATTTGATAGCACCTGAGATCTCTACCCTATTTCAAACGCCGTCAACAATCCAGCTTCAGTTCCCTCAACCTTTGCTGCTTTTTTGTCTTCCTTATGGCATTCTAGATTAGGACATCTGGAGACTATGTTTTACGCTCCCTTAGGAAAAATAATTTTATTAATTGCAACTATATTTCTAAGACTCTTATATGTGAATCTTGCATTTTTTGGAAACATGTAAAATTACCATTTTCTGCATCCACAAATTGTACTTTAATGCCTTTTGATATCATACATAGTGATTTGTGGACATCTCCTATTTTGAGTACGGCTGATCATCGATATTATGTGTTATTTTTGGACGATTATTACAACTTTCTATGGACTTTTCCAATTGGAAATAAATCCCAGGTCTACCTCATTTTTTCTTCATTTAGTGCTTTCGTAAAAACACAATTTGAAAAGTGCATTAAATGTTTTCAATGTGACAATGGCAGGGAATTCGATAATAACAATTCAAACAGTTTTGCTCCAAAACTGTCCTACCTTTCGTTTTTCATGCTCTTACACATCCTCCCAAAATGGTAAAGCCGAACGGAAAATCCAAACCATAAACAACCTCATTCGTGCCCTACTTGCTCACGCTTTAATTCCCCCTCAATTCTGGCATTACGTACTCTCCATGGACACCTATCTCTTAAACATAATCTCAAACAAGTCTCTAGCTCAACGGTACCCAAGTTCTATTTCGTAGGAACCCCTCCTACCAACACTTACGTATTTTTAGATGTTTTTGTTACCCTCTCCATCCGACCACTCACAAACTCTAACCCCCATCTTCCCCGTGTGTGTTTCTTAGTTACCCTGTCAATCATCGTGGTTACTCGTGCTATGACTTGTCGAGCTATAAAATTATTATTTCACGTCATGTCCTATTTGATGAGTCTCAATTCCCCTTTGCCTCTCCACACTCGCCACATCGACATTCCTACGACTTTCTAGATAATGGCCTAAACCCTATTCTAATTCACCATTTACATAGTTCGTCGTCCCAGACCCCAGCACCCGCCACCACCTCGACCAGTCCGGGACTAGCTGCCCACCCGGTTCTACCGATGGTGGCCCGGAATAGCCCGCCTTAGGATGATTCCGCAACTAACTCTAGGCAAAACAAGGTTCAACCAGCCAGTACCGTCACCCCTGCCCTTCCTACTCTTCCCGACAGTCCCGCGGAAAACCTCTCTCCCATCCCGCGTCCCGAGACACGCTCTCAGATCATGGATACATGTGCCATGCACGGAATTCATAAACCTAAACGACTGTTTAACCTTTCCATTTCTGTTGTCCCTTCCCATGTCCCTCGTAACCCGAAGGATGCCTTGTCTGACCCTAATTAGAAAGCCGTAATAATTGACGAATATAATGCTCTTATTGATAATAAGATGTGGGACCTAGTACCCCGTCCACCTAATGCTAACATTATTCGTTCTATGTGGATTTTTAGACATAAAAAGAAATGTGATGGTTCTTTTGAGAGGTACAAGGCTTGTCTTGTAGGTGATGGAATGTCTCAACAGGTGGGAGTGGACTGTGATGAAACGTTCAGCCCGGTCATAAAGCCCACAACCATCCGAACCGTCCTCAGCATTGCCATATCCAAGTCTTGGCCCATTCATCATTTTGATGTCCAGAATACCTTCTTACATGGGGATCTTCATGAAATGGTATATATGCATCAACCTATAGGTTTCAGGGATCATATTCATCTGTATTATGTGTGTCTGTTGCGGAAATCGCTCTATGGACTAAAATAGGCTCCTCGAGCATGTTACCATGGGTTTGCCGATTATGTCTCCTCTATCGGTTTTTCACACAGTAGATCCGATCATTCCATGTTCATCTACAACAAGGGTACAAATATAGCTTACCTATTATTATATGTTGATGACATCATCCTCACCACATCATCTTATGCTCTCCGCCGGTCCATTATGTTTTTCCTTTCCTAAGAGTTTTCTATGAAAGATCTAGGGGCCCTGAGTTATTTCTTGGGCATCTATGTTACTCGACATTCTGGCGGCCTATTTCTATGTCAGAAGAAGTACGCCGAAGAGATTATTGACCGTGCAGGTATGACATCTTGCAAACCATCCCACACACCTATAGACACCAATTTCAAGCTCAGCGCTGATTCTAGCCCTTCATATTCAGACCTGACTCACTATCGTAGCCTAGCTAAGGCCCTGCAGTACCTCACATTCACGAGACCAGACATCTATTATGTAGTGCAACAAATCTGCTTGCACATGCATAGTCCGACGGAAGCACACATGCATGCTCTCAAACGTATTTTATGATACGTTCAAGGTACATTTCACTTCGGATTACATTTATACAAGTCTTCGCTCACTGGTCTCACTGCTTATTATGATGCTGACTAGGGTGGATGTCCTGACACCCGACGCTCCACGTCTGGTTACTGCGTTTTCCTCGGAGATAACCTATTGTCTTGGTCTTCCAAAAGGCAACCTACACTATTCTGATCCAGTGCAGAAGCAGAATACAGAGGTGTTGTCAACGTCGTCTTTGAGTCTTGTTGGATCCGTAACCTTCTACTTAAGCTTCACTGCCCGATTCAAAAGGTAATACCGGTCTACTGTGATAATATTAGTGCGATATATCTTTCCGGCAATCCCATCTAACATCAGCGCACTAAAGACGTTGAGTTGGACATTTATTTCGTTCACGAAAAAATGGCTTGTGGTCAAGTTTGTGTCCATGTTACTTCCAGATATCAGATTGCCAACATCTTCACCAAAGGACTTCCACGCATACTATTTGATAATTTTTGAGCCAATCTCAGTGTTCGAGAACCTCCCGCTTCGACTGCGGGGGTGTAATAGAATATTTCTCAATATTCTTTCATTAATTGTATATCTCCTATTTTAGGTAGAATTATAATCCTTTTGTAATTAGGTTAATTAGTTACCTAGTTTGTATCAAAGTAAATATTCTTGTAACCTTATATATATTGTAAATCATTCATCAATAAAATCAAGGAATATATTCCTTTAAAAATCACAATATATAAAGAGAGAATTGAATAAAAGCTTGCTTGTATTAAATAGAGAAACAATTACAAGAAGGAAACACCACTACATTGCTTCCTCAACTTCGACTATTAAATATGTACAAAATTCAAATTCAGAACGTCGTTAATAACACAAGACGTTACTATACTAAAATTTAGAACTCATAAAGTTTAAATGCTACTGTATGGCTTTGACTATTGACTTTCTCCAAATCATTTTGGTCAAAACTTTTAAGGACCAAACAAAACATAAATAAACACTGCAAAAAAACACTGCTTAGAAACATGTGGACATACGATATTACAGCTGAAGTGAATGTTTCATGGAGAACTTCAAACACATATCTCCAAAGGGTGACCTTTCTGATTTGGCGATTGAGTATTTGGAAATACAAACAAACAAGTTTTTATAATGGACCCGTTTAGAATCGGGTCCGGGTTAATGGGTGGGTTTTTAATGTTTGGTTGAGGTTGTAAAGGCGGAAGTGCACAATTACCCAATTTTAGGACCCACAGTAGTAAATTCCATTTTTTAAGTTTTTCCACTTCAGTATAGCTCTAAATATGCGCATGTAAAATTCAGGCGAATATGACTAAATTCAGTTGAAGTTCAAGTACATATGATCAAGTTTAGTCATTTTTACTTGAATTTTAGACCTATATTTAACTGAATTCCGCCATACACGGCGAGGTTTAAGAAAAATGACTAACTTTAACCATATAAATTTTTAGACACCGTATGTGTGAAGTTGTTTCGAAGTAAGTTGATTTGTATATTTTTACACACTATAAATATGGCTTAAATGATAATTCCAAAATCGATATCTATGCACTTCAATAAGTTCAAAAGGATGCAACTCATGACTATCACTAGGAGTTCATTACGAATTGTCCTAGAAGAGAATTATGAATTTCTAATGAATGTGCATTCCACAAATCATGACAATCATCAAGAGGTTAGTACAAGTTATCTCGGTGGATCACCAAAAGTTTCTGATGAATAATCTTATCACTAATTTTATGACGTGATTTCAAATTAGTCAGACCAATACATCTAGGCGGGTAATGGTTAAATATTAAAAGCTTGTAGTTTGTTTTCCTATTCAAAGAAGCGACTAACATGCTGCATGATTTTTCTTGGGAGCACCAATTTACATCATTGCTAGTGGACTAGACCATTTATTTGGATAATGGGTGAATGCTTATCTTGGACTGTTGAACAAACAGGCGCCCAATACACACCTTTAACAGCCTGTTGAGAGTTATTGGAATCAACAGGAAGCAGAAGTGGAAATATGTAGTGTTTATCGTTACGAAAAAAAGAAAAAATTTGATAGATCCAAGAGAGATTAATCCTAGAAACATTTTTGTTTCTGATTTTCTTTGATAGTATTTACAGTTTATAGTTATATAAGATGACGACTCTATCATTGAGCATGATCGACGAGTATATTATCTTTATCTTGATATTTCATAATGCAGATCGACTAGACTGTTGACGATTTTTGTGAATGCATTGAGATAGCAAGAACTTATAAATTTATATATGCAATTAATTTTAACTTTCATGTCATTGTGTAAGAAGCTTCGTACTATATATAATTCTAAGTGATGTTATAGTAGAAATCGTTATTGTTAGAGTGCTTTACGAATGTCGTAATAAATGCAATCATAACAACCTTGCTCTGAAAAAATCCAAAAGATCGTAAAACCTAATATAGAAGATCGACAAATAAAACATATGAACTCTTTGTAGAATTATCTTCTTCTATTTAAGTTGTAAATAGTTATTGGAGATCATAAATTTCTCGATAGAGAATCATACTCGGAGTCTCTATTGTTGAGATATTTCAGTTCAAATCTTCAAAGTTGAATTTGAAAATTGTGAGCCCTACCGATTATTAGTTGGCAAACTCAAATTTGTTATGTGAAAACCTCCATACCACTATATATTTATCTTAGTGATATTATCATAGAAATCGTTATCATCAGAGCCGCAGTACTTTACGAATGTTGTAACAAATGCAATGATAGTGGTACCTAGCTAAAAAAGATCCATAAGATTGGTTAATAAAATACATGAAGTCTTTACATGATCATTTTTTTCTATTTAAGTCGTAAATAGTTATGAAATATCATTTTCTCGATAGAGAATCATACAAACATCGTTGACCACTAAATAATGGACCATAATTTAATGTATAGAAACTAGGTAGATGTCAATTTGTTGTATAAATGTTTCTATGTACTGAAGCACTTGATATCACACAATCAGCAAGTTGAGTAACAACATCAATTGTCTAGGCAAAGTCATCTCAAGTTATTTTCATCAAAACCTTATTATATATATTTCCAACTAAAATCCACTCACCTGTTTTTTCCATTTAATGCATTGAAATAAATGCTTGTTACATCAAATCATGTTTGGGACTTGACATATTAGAATTCTTGTTCAATTTCAAAGTACTTACATAAGTTTGGATAAGTTATTTGTTAGTATATTTGAACATGAGCCTTTGGATTGAAGTTTTGCTTTCCTTTTAATTTTTCCTGAAAAGCATAGATATCTAACAAAGGGAATTAGATTCGGATTACCAATGTGAGTCAACCCGGATTCATGTTAAAATAATTAAATATATATAAATTATTATACATATTTAATTGTAGATTAAAAAGGAGGCAAAACACAATGGTCACGACTCTTCCTGAGCAATTGTACGAGTTTAGGCTATTAATATTTATCAACGTAGGATTTAAGTAAATCTGGAAAAATAATAATTCATTCTTGATTTTTTAAAACAATAAGTATTATAAGAAACTATGTTTAGAAAAAATGGCAAATAAGACATGCCAAGAATAATCTAATCCTTACTCCAATTCCTATTTAGAGTACTAAACCTTAAACATGATGAATTATGTTTAAAAAAAAAAGAAGATAAAAATTGGTTACAATCTTCTCCATATTTTAGTTTCCACATTTGTTACTAAAATTTTGCATGTAATTTGCTTCTTTTTTAAGCATAAAAAATGCACTATCTCCTGGGAATGAATTATTTGGAGATTCTTGAAGTTTCACGTTGTTTATGTCTTTGCTCTAGGTGTTTTTGTGGTTGAATTTGGGGGTTAAATTTCAAAATTTGGGAGAGTTCTGTTTTTGGGGATGAAATTGTTAGGAGATTCTTGAAGTTTCATGCTGTTTATGTGTTTATTCTAGGTGTTTTTCTGGTGTGTGATTCTATTTGGAGATAAAAATTGAAACTTTGGGAGAATTCTTCTTTGGGACTGAAATTGTAAGGAGATTCTTGAAGTTCCATGTTTGTTGGTGTTTTTGTGGTGTGTGATTGGATTTGGGGGATCAAGTTTGTAACTTTGGGAATGAAATTGTTAATGGATTCTTGAAGTTTCATGTTGTTTATGTGTGATTGAATTTGGGGGTCAAGTTTGAAACTTTGGGAGATTTCTTATTTGGGAATATTGAGGTTGTCAAGGAGTAAATGTTTGTTGGATTGAATAGACTGATTAAGAGCTCTATTCTGGACTATTGTGGAGTTCTTGTGATGAACTGAGATGTAAAAAAAAGAAGTGATCTCAGGATTAAATGAAAAGGAGAAGGCGGGAAGTTCATATTCTCCAGATTCGATTAGTTGTTAAGAGGAGAAATGGGGTCAAGGGAAGAGAGGCATAGGTTGAATCATGATCTTGTGCCATTAGCAGCACTGATTAGCAGAGAACTGCAGAATGAAAAAATGGAGAAGCCAAATGTAAGATATGGATGTGTAGCTCAGTCCAAGAAAGGTGAGGATTATTATCTGATGAGGACAGATTGCCAGAGAGTTCAAGGCAATCCTTCATCCTCCTTCTCTGTGTTTGCGGTATGTATTTCTCCATTTTTTCAGTCAATCTCCATCTTTCTCCAAACTAATTGGGGTCGACATGTGAATTCTTTGTATTAATTTCGCTCTATTCAGATCCATTTCGTAGCGATGCATTTCTCCATCTTTCTATAAGATAAAATTTGTCTTACTCGATCGATGGCATGTGAAATTTCTAGTCCTTCTTGAGTGGTTCCATACACCTAATACTCAAGTGTCATAGCTATTGGTCTACCCAATGTTGTACTTGGATTTACCAGTAGAATAGCTTTGTAAAGTTGGCATGGGGAATGAAAATCAATGGTCTTGTCACTATATTTTTTCTTCTAGTTTTGCTTTCTTTCTCATGGTAAATTTCATGTTATGCACTTGTTGGTTTAGTATGAACAACAACTTGATTTAGTATAAACAACAACTGGGAGTAATTTTTTTACAAATGCTTATACTATAATTGTTGCAGAATATACCATAATTTTATTTTTATGTACAATGCTTATACTGTAATCAGTGCAGAGTATGCTATAACTGGATATATATAAGATTTGAACTACATATGTAGTGACCAGACAGAGAAAGAAACAGACCGAGAAAGTGATGCATAACCAGAGGAGAGAAGTCCTTAGACGTTGCCAAACGATCTTTGGAAATATCTATAACGAATGCAGAGACTTTTCCGACCCCAAGTCCTTGCAATACAGTTCAATGGATTCAACTGCCCATGGCATCTGAATTTTGGCCATGAACGTTTATGTAGATGACTTTCTCCGTTTAGTACTCTATCCGGTTGAAGTTCATAGCATCAAGTACTTCCTTCATCCCAATTAGTAGTGTCTTTTTACTTCTTTTTTTTTGAGTCTGATTGGCCGTACATAAAAAGAACTGCATCTAAAAAATTTAGAAGATAACTTTGTCTAACTCTCAAAAAAGCAAAATGTAGCAACCATTTTGGGACTAAGGGAATATAATAAAACAGGGTAGGTATCAGCTCGGAAGTAATTCTTATCCTAGACATATCAAGTCAGTCTCTTTTGCTAGGCTTGAAAAAGTCTAATTATTGTTGCAAGAAGTCTTTCCATTGACAAAAAGGTTCTTTGAAAATTACCTTACAGGACTTAATATACGTTTTGGATGACTTTTTCAAATCCGCCATGCACATTTTTATGTTCGGGCCAGTTTGCTCATACCTCGACTAATAACATGGAGTACTTGTTACCTCCCACCAGCACATTTTTACGTCCCGGCCAGTTTATCCCAATTTGTTGTCTTCTCATTTTGTGGTAAAGCACTCCCTGCCAAAGGCTGACTCAACTCCGTGGGTTCAAACCCAAGACTTTTGGTTAAGGATGAAGAGATACTTACCATCTCACCACAACCTTTGATGATATGTTGTGCATGTATTGATTTAGTGTAAACAAAAAGCGCAAGTAAATTTTTTCTATTTACAATGCCTGAGAAGGCTTCTAGATATGCTATAACCATTGTGGAATATGCCATAACTGAACAGATATAAGATTTTAACTAGATATGATACTGACCAAATGGAGAAAGAAGAGAAAATGATCATAACCGGAGGAGAAAAGTCCTTTAGACATTGCCAAAATCTTTGGAATTATCTATATATAATGCAGAGAATTTCCCAATCCAAAATCTTTGCAGTATAGTCATCCATTTGTTTTCCAGGTTTTACTCTTCCTACTAGCTCTTCAATGATTCTTTTTTAAATCCTTACTTTCTAGTAGAACTTTTCAACTCTTAATCCCTCATTTAAACCCGGATATGTGGGTCAGACCAAATGTTTAGTTCATTTTGCAAATTGTGAAGCAAGTCTTGACACAAAACATATCAAGTCAGTCTCTTCACTGGGCTTGACAACAAAGTCTAAATTCGCTGCAAGACTTTAGTCTTTCCACCAACAAGTAATTACTTTGAGTCTTCCCTCACGGCACCTATAATACGTTTCTCACAACTTTTCCAAATTTACTATACTTTTAAACACAAGTGCAATTAAAAACTGAGTTCATATCTAGTCTTCCTCTTCTTGAGATTAGAAATTGCTTGGTTTGATCAGTAGGAGGATTCAACATGGCTTTCACTTCTTTTGTATGCTTCCTTCTGATCTGTTACTTAGTTCAGACGAAAGGCAGAAATGATTCAACTTGTCCAAAGTCCTTTTCATGTGGAAATCTTACTAACCTGAGATTTCCTTTCTCTCTTTCCACACAATCTGACTGTCGAATAGTGCCCATGTCTGGTTGTGATGCCAAACCATTTCCAAAAATCCGACTGCTTCCTAAAGGAGATTGGTACTATGCTTTCTTGAAGCCATATACTTATACAGTTGAGCTCGTGGATCCGAAGCTTCAAACCACGCTGAGGCAACACAAGTGCCAGGCTTTTGATAAAAATTCTTCTTTCCAGACTTTCCTTTCATCCTTTCAAAATCTTGAATATTCTCAACTTCTTCAAATGTAACATCACTAGTGACAACACTCCAAACATTACCCAGAAAAACGATCATTTTTCTGGTTATAAAATGTACAATGGCTGTAAAGGCTTTAGCATATTCTACAAGCTTCAGCATTATGTTGATGAAGACATTCTAGCCAACTGTTCACTTATCAGAGTACCAATCCGCTCGATATCAGATGATGATGGTTTGTTCAATATGTTAAGTGCTGCTTTTGTAGTAGAATGGAAACTGTCTGACGACTGTTACCAATGTCACTATGCTGGAGGTCAATGCCAGACTGATAAAACTAACAAATTTCACTGTACATTTCCAAACAATCTACATGCTCAAGGTCTAGGGAATATTTCATATAGTCCTTTCTTGTTTTCATATCACATACCAATAACATTTTATAACAGTTTTCCTCTTCCTTTTTAGAAGCAAAAACGTCGAGAAGCAAGCTGGGACCGACTCTGGGAGCAGGTAATTAAATATCCATTAATTGCAGGGTTCTTTCCTCTTTCATAATTTCCATGCATATCATTTGACTTTTTTTCTTCAACGTGGTAAAATCTCAAAACATTTCCATTTGACAAAGGATGATAGGAGAGACAAGTACTTAGGTTATATAAATGTCATGGAAATTGGAGTTAAGGAAATATTCCTTCTCTTTGCCAATTCTTTTTTCTTTTTAAAGACCTTGATTACTGACTTCTCTTCCAGCTTTTGGTGGAGTAGGATTGGTGATAAGAACTTGTTTAGTTCTCTATTTTATCTGGTGTTACAAGAAGAAGGTCCAACTTCGTCTCAAGAAAGAAACTGTCGAATATTTTTATAGGCAGTATATACTTTGGTGTCCCAGATAGAGCCTAGGACTTTCAAAATGAATTCTATTTATGTTCTCTGATGGTGGATGACTTCATTTTTTCCCGCAGGTGCAGTTGTGTTTACAGTTGGACTGTTGGTTTTACTCTTCTGCTTCAGAGAATAGATTTTGTGGTACAAATATATCAAGTTTTGGGTGGGGGTGGGCGTATATTGGTTTATATCGGTTTTGTATCCGAAAAATATGAACCGAATAAAAATCATTTTAAAAAAAAAAAACCGAATCCAACTTTTTTTTTAAAAAAAAACCGATATGTTCAGTTTATATCGCCGAACGTATCGGATTATATCGGTTTTTTCTAGTGGGCCGGGTCGGGTCGGGTCGGGTCGAGAAAGTTTTTATTTAAAAAAAATTTAATTTCCAAAACTGAAATTGACATTCACCCCTACATTACCACGAAAATTTGACGTTGAAATGTATTGTATATCGTGAGATCTTGACTAAAGAAAAAGAAAATTAGAAACCGATTTGGGGAAAAACACAAATTGATTGGGAAAACGGACGTTTTTCTAAAAATTGGCTGTGGACCGGCCCCGTCTCGAAAAAATACGCAAAATCAAAGAAAAAATCGGGTAAAACGGACATCCGAGCGCAGAGTTATGACCATTTAAATTTTCACCAATTTACAACTACTTTCTCTCCCTACATTTTATGTCAATGCTTCCGTGATATGTTAATCAAGTTCATGTCTCATTCGACTTCCATAAAAGCTTCATAGATTGGTTTCAATGACTATGATTCAAGAGATAGTAGTAGCCTAAAATAAAAAATAAGAATAATTATATATTTAATTCGGTTTTTTCGGTTCGATTCGTATCCAAAATTAAAAAACCGAACCGAGCAGCCGGTTTGGTTTGTTTTTTTCGGTTCTCCGGGTTTTTTGCCCACCCGTAGTTTTGGGAATCTAATGCTGAGGATCACCAAAATATCGAAGCATTCTTAAAGAACTATGGATCATATGCTCCAACGAGATACAACTACATATCTCCTTAACATCGTGAGCCTTGTGGGATTTTGCTTTGAGGGTCGCAAAAGAGCTCTTATTTATGAATTCATGCCAAATGGATCTCTTGAAAAGTTTATCTATGAGGAAAGATCCGCTAGAGTTCGCCAGTTGGATTGGCCAATATTGTACCAAATTGCACTAGGCATAGCTCGAGGATTGGAGTA
This sequence comes from Anisodus tanguticus, assembly GCA_034509755.1. Classification (NCBI taxonomy): domain Eukaryota; kingdom Viridiplantae; phylum Streptophyta; class Magnoliopsida; order Solanales; family Solanaceae; genus Anisodus; species Anisodus tanguticus. The sequence goes on along the minus strand of CM067550.1, from coordinate 48,252,735 downwards.
CTTGCATCGTGGTTGTAGCACTCGGATTTTGCATTTTGATATAAAGCCTCGTAATATCCTGCTTGATGAAGATTTTTGTCCTAAGATCTCCGACTTTGGTCTTGCCAAACTGTGCATGAAAAAGGAGAGCATTGTGTCAATGCTAGGTGCACGAGGGACTATAGGCTTTATTGCTCCAGAAATTGCTTGCAGAAACTTGGGAGGTGTCTCTCACAAGTCTGATTAGAGCTATGGAATGATGGTCCTGGAGATGGTTGGGGGAAGAAAAAATGTTGATGTTGGAGTTGATCGCACAAGTGAAATCTACTTTCCACATTGGCTCTATCAGCGAATTGAACTAGATGAAGATCTTCAGCTAATCGGGATAATGAATGAGGAGGAGAAAGAATGTGCAAGAACGATGGTGATGGTGAGCTTTATGGTGCATACAGACTGATCCCTCAAATCGACCATCCGTGAGCAAGGTTGTGGAAATGTTAGAAGGGAACCTAGACTTTCTGCAAATTCCTCCCAAGCCTTACCTATATTCTCCTTCAAGAACAGAGGTAGATTCATCAGCAGCTTTTTCTGTTCATATCAGTGTAGTAGATCAAACATTAAGTATATGCTGGTTCTTAACTAGCAAAGAGAAGAAAGATTTGGTTTAACCAATGTAGTAATAATAATCTTTCTAGATCTTCAGAGAAAAGGATATATTTAGCGCAGATTTAAATTTGTATTGCAACTACCATTAGTCGTCAGGGATGTAAAATCATTACATGTAAATTGAAAGGATCTAAGACTTTACATAGTCAAAATGCAAAGTTATCCCAGATTTTCATGAACAAAAAGGGAAAGAAAAATGTAAAAAATCTCAAACTCTTAATCTTGCTTTGGAGATATTTCCAGACCTAACAGCCTTGACGTCGTAAGTTGACTGGAAAATAATAATCACAAAAAATAATTCCACTGGACAATTAATGTAATATCTAGTATTCCTTTTTTTGAGGTAGGAAATTTTTTGTTTGAGCATGGGATGATTCCATATGGCTTTTAGTCTTCTTCATTTGTTTGCTTCCTCAATTATTAGTCTTCTTCTTTTGTTTGCTTCCTCAATAACCAGTCTTCCTCTTTTGTTTGCTTCCTTAATCATGATTTCTTCAAATGCAACACAAATGTAGGGGTAAAGTGTGCGTACATCTTACCATCCTCAAATCCCACTTGTGGGATTACACTAGGTATGTTGTTGTTGCAACACAAATGTCTCTTAAAATCTTCTTTTGCACTTGCTTTCTCTTTTCTTTGCAACTCTCTCTCCCCCCACAGGAAGTGGCTTTTGTAGTTGTCACAGGAAATACTAACAAGAGTTACCATAATAGTAACTATTTTATTATTCACACTGTTAAGAGTCCCACATTGGAAATGGAATGAGAATTTGGACTAAGGACTCCTTATATGAACTTGGACAATCCTCCCCTCATAAGTTAGCTTTTGGGGTTGAGTTAGGCCCAAGATCCATTCTTTACATGATATCAGAGTAGGCTCATTCTAATTCTATGTTCACCGATGTTGGGTCCCCAAATTATGTCATCCACGCTCCAGTTAACGGGGTCTGGGCGTGCGGGGAGTCCTTATATGGACTTGGATAATCCTCCCCTCATGAGCTAGCTTTTGGGGTTGAGTTAGGCCCAAGATCCATTTACACACACATTGACATAATGTATATATAGCACCTGATAACCTTCAATCAAAAGATTTGTTGTGCATTCAATTTTTACTGCAGTAGCAAAGACATGAAGGATGATGGATCTAAATAAATCTGTCTGTCAATATCTAGAAGCTGAAGCTGATGATGCCTATTTTTTGGTTATAAATACACAGGGAACTCCGAAAAATTAACACATCTTGTACATAAAGCAGAAGGTAAAGCGGATATCCAAGGATTGAAACAAATATATATATAAAGAGAGAGAGAACTCAAATTAGCTTGGAATCGAAACATACTTGATTGATATATGTATACTTGACACAATCAGTTGTGTGTTTTGAGAAGAAGAGTATAGTGAAACAAAATTCAATACTCATTCCACCCAATTTATGTCCAAGTCCTTTAGTTTCATGAGCCATTTCTTTGCATCTTGTGCAACAAAAGGTTTAGATGATGTCGTTTCACAATTTACATCATTAGCTAACAATTCAACTTTCTTCTCTTTGGCAAGGCTTGCTTGTCTGTTAGGATGCCTTGCCTTAAGTGTCAGAAGACGCGAAACTTCATGAAGGCCACCCCATTTTTCTAATGCACGAGCAATATCATAGCGACCTGTAGGAGATAACTTAAAACAATCAGAATCATTTGTGAGGTAAAGAACCAGTACAAGACACAGTGTTTCCTAGGCCTGAGCTGTGTCTTGCGTATCCTGCATTTTCATTTTACTTATTTCTTTCATTTTAGCAGGGCAGTGGGGTGGGGAGAAAGAGCGAATTATACCAAGACAGGAATAAAATCTTGTAATCAAGTTCCATACCTGCACGTTCGAAGTATTTTCTACTGGGCATATATGATGGATCCATTCCCCAGTTCTTTTGGAAGCGACTGATCTGAGAATTTGCAGATTCATTTCCAAGCTTAATCAAAATAATCAAGAAAATATGAAATGCAACAAGAAAGGTGGTAAAATCTCTTAAATAGTGAAACTCGATGTTTCTTCCTCATCGATCAGTATCTTATGCTGGTTTCATGTATTCATAATTAGTACGAAGAGCTGACAACTAACCTCCTCTTGTAAGTTTTCCAAGCTATCCCAATAACCTTTCGGTTTGCGGTGTTTGTAAGCAAGAGAAAGATTCATCAATGAAGAAATTCTTCTAAAACCTCCCATGCGTGTAATCGCCTTTTCAATGTCCACTCTTCCATGTTTCCTGAGTTGCTTTCTCATAGGCATAAATCCTTCCTGTCCATGTTCAGATATAAAAGCCAAGAGCTCAGCTTTGAGAACTTCAATATCCCTCTGCAACCCCGGAACTTTCGGCCTTTGTCTAGGTGAATATAAACTACTACTGTCTGAATTCTGCCCAGCTGGCCTATCATAATAAACAGATGAATCCTTGATTGATGAACTAACCGATGCCTCTCTGAATGCATCATGGTTAAATTTCTCAAGAGGTCTCTCGGTCTCTCTTTTCTCAATGTAATCTCGGATTGCACATAAGTTTGAGGGAAGGTCCTCATATATGACCTGAAAATGTCACAAACTGCTGAAAATCAAGAGTATCCTGTCATACGAATATAGGAAAACAAATTTCAATGTTAAGCGGATGAAAGAGTAGACATGGATACAAACCTCTTCCATAATTGCTTCAGAAAGAAATGAATTCTTGTGCATTTTTGACTCTACACTGTACTTCAATAGTGTATGATGACTGCCTAATTGCTCTAATATCCATTTTCCTTGAAAAGAATCGAAGTCTCCTTCCACCTGCTCAAAGCTAATTTCTTGTTCTATATGTTCAGATAAGTCTAGAACGACACGTGCATGGAGTACCATGTATAGAAGACCCTTGCATCCTTCCTGGAAATGGACAAGTAGCATCACCTTATTGATTCCAGGAGCTATCCACTTACTAATATTTGAGAAACATAATTCATTATGATACACAACGTTATAGCATTATTTGCAGTTCAAATGTAAAAGATGACCGTTGTATTCAATTCTGTTATATAAATTAAACGCAACCCACCTGAAGAATGCGAACTTTGTTGTTGTCTCGTGATAAGATCTTACTGATTGCTAAATTTGGAACTATCCTGCCATAATTCGGGATGAATTAACATTAGTGTGACCAAGCCAGAAATTCTATATTTCAATTGATTGTTGATGGAACTAAACATCAGAGAGACTTTACTTAAGATAAACTAGTCAATGCTACCTTATATTATACTTTGCAGCTTAAGAAACTTTTATGTAGCTAGCCAACTGACATCTAGTGACATCTATAAATCAAAGCAAGACTAAGTTGTCCCTCATTTCTGCCACTTAAAGGCACATTTAAGGTTGTCTAATATACAGTAACTGAAATGTCATCATCAGAGGAAACAAATATCAATAATGAGTTCACATGAACAAAATTTTACTATAGAAAATAATCTCAAACATGATTAGATGAAAGCCCTGAAAACTTACTCAGGAAGACTTTCATAAGCAGTCAAAACATTCCATACTTCACGAACTGGAGCTTTTACTGTAATACTAGCAACAACGCAGCGATGAACACCTCCATTTTCCTTCACCCAAAATCAATTTATCAAAGGGACTACCAAAACAATACGGCTTCACAAGTCATAGTATACAGTCTATTAGTTACCAGTAGACCATCAAATCTACGGAGATGGACTTCATCCACCACACATGGCTTGTCAAGTCTGCAAGCTTTCCCAAATATTCCCCAATTCTTAGTCGCGTCACTTGTCGCTGGTGCCAACGGGCCAAAAGTGGCTTTGACAAACTTGTCCTTTAAGTTTTCACTGGAAGATATATTCTCATGGGATATGACACTATCAATAAGGTAAGAACCAGGTTCTGCTTTGGTATCAGCACAAGTGACGGGAACACTCTGATCACCTTGATAACTGTTTTCAGCTCTACAGGACAAGGCTTGAAGATTTACTGGGAGGTCTGACCTGATAATCCTCTCCAAGAAAATGGCAGGAAAGTTGAATCTTGGTATGACACTAACTTCATAACTTAGTATAGCTGTTGAAGACCTGAAAAGGAAACTAGGGCAATAAGAAATTATGTCTGCATTCAGTTGGTTCTTTAGGTCAATATTTGAAAAATACTGATAAGAAATTCAAGTTGGCATATAAAGTTTGGCAAGTATTTTAGGTACCAAAGAAGCTTACTCGTCAATAGCATAAGGAAGAAGTCAATGTGACTCACAAAGAAACAAAATGTACAATTCATTTTTCCTCCGTCGTGGTTCTTTTAAGTAAAAATATGAAACAATGAAGTTGTACAATATATATTTACTAGTACGGTAAGGAAATGATATTTCGAAAGGGTACAGTGAATAATATTATTTGATGTTGTACATCTAGAAAAGAGATACTGGATGAAAGTCAAATTTATAGTCCAAAAGCTCGATACTTTAGTGGTATATTGTACTCCTATCAAAAAGATTAAGAGCTACCAAACTTCATTTGGAGGTAGTGGATAAGAAAGATTGCTTAAAACATAGGCCCGGAGTTCATCTCAATACAGTGGACAACTTTGGATCCAAGTGTGGAAAGATGAGAGCATTAATCCAAACCTTAAGGCAATGAGTGGAATAACCCAGGATCATTTAATCCGATGAGGGACATGTAGGCTTCTCTAAAATCCTCCCACACTTGTAACCCTATTCTTGTGTTTACAAGTGGATGGAATATTTTCCCTTTTTCTTTTTCCTTTTTTATTCGAAGTAGAGAGAGCCTTGGAGTAACTGGCAAAGTTGTTGTCATGTGACCTGGAGGTCACGGGTTCAAGCCTTGGAAACAGCCTCTTGCAGAAATGCAAGGTAAGGCTGCGTACAATAGACCCTTGTGGTCCGGCCCTTCCCCGGACCCCCCCCCCCCGCATAGCGGGAGCTTAGTGCACCGGGCTGCCCTTTTTTTTATTTGAAGTAGAGAGAGGAGACTCAACAAGAGTGGACCGAAAAAGAGTGTTCTGCTCCCGAGAGTTTTTGTCAAAGTCTTACTTCCTTTCTAGGTTCCGTATTGCACAAATCTTGTGTTTGGTACCTGTGGAATATTCAAAACATGTATTTGAAGAGGTTGGGATTGAAATGAAGGTGTTCGGGAGTGAAGTAAGAGCCTTAGGAACAAGAAAAAGATGGAAGACTAAGCAAGGGGCTAAAGAGTACAACTCTCGATTCAGAATAAATTTGTCTTTTGTTTCTGAAGAGAAAATTGTAGTCGTTGAAGTCTAGTCTAGTTTAGAACGCTTCCAACCAGTAGTGCCAAATTAAACACAAAGGAAGAGCCAAAACAACTCATTTGAGGTCAATCCTCTCATAATCTGCGATATTATTCCTACCTTATTTTTTGAAAAAGGCATTTGCAGGTCTGGACATTACTCTTGAAGACAACAACAACAGCATACCCAGTGAAATCCCACAACGTGGGGTCTCGGGAGGGTAGAGTGTACGCAGACCTTACCTCTACCTTGATAGGTAGAGCGGCTGTTTCCGGAAGATCCTCGGCTCAAGACAAAGCATAATCACAAGCAAGAAAGCAAAGCAAAGCAAGAGAAACGGTCAGACCCAGACAAGAAATTAAAGCAGTATGAACATGCTGATAACAAAATCGAATACGCCATGGTAGCGCATTCTGATAAAAGTTAGTAGCTAACGCAGATAAATAAGATAAATAAAGTACATTAAAGAACACATAGCCGCAGAAATCAAACTACAGGGGACTATAAAGCAATACTGCGCCTATAAGTGTGATAGGCTAATCGGGCCTACAGTAATAAAACTACAACTATCATTTTTTAAGCGTAAGTAGGACTACGCTCGACTACCTACTACCATTCTACCCTAATCTGTGTCTTCCACACCCCCCTATCTAAGGTCATGTCCTCATTATGTTGCACCTGCGTCATATCTCGTCTAATCACCTCTCCCCAATACTTCTTCGGCCTACCTCTACCTCTCCTAAACTCGTCCATAGCCAACCTCTCACACCTCCGCACTGGGTCATCTGTGTCTCTCATCTGCACATGCCCGAACCATTTAACCTCGCTTCCCGCATCTTATCCTCCACCGAGGCCACTCTCACTCTATCCCGGATATCATCATTTTTAATCCTATCTCTCCTTGTATGCCCACACATCCATCTAACTATCCTCATCTCCGCAACTTTTATCTTTTTTGGATGTGCGAAGTCTTGACTGGCCAACACTCCGCCCCATACAACATAGTCGGTCTAACCACCACCCTATAGAACTTGCCTACTCTTGAAGACAACATAAAAGGAAATTAGGAAAAGAGAAGTTTTGTCTGCTCGAATAAAGATCGTACCTTGTTCCAACTCTCACAGACCATTTGCCTTCAAACTTTTTGAAGTCACCGTCAACCATAGAGAAATGGAGCTCACGAACATTATTCTGAATTGGAAAATTTGTAAAAGATATCAACCAAATCCAGGAGAACAAATGAGCAATCGAAGAGAAAGGTTGTCATCTAGTCCTAACCAAAGGAATCTTCAAGGAAATGTGTATTTATCACCATCCTCTCAGCAAGATGCAAAACGCTAGTTTTCTTTTACTACGTGAATTGATTTTATGAGTTTGAATGCTATTACTCCCACAAGAGATGGATATAAAACAGAAGATTAGTTGGAGAAGCATGGATTGTATTCATAAAGACTAATAGTCTCCAATTAATTTTAGAATACCCAATCAAATTTCTCCATGAGCCTTCATAGATTAGAAGGTCACAGCTCCCACAAACTATCATACATACAGATTTCATATGCTTACCGAGTTAATGAATTCTTGGAGATCCAAAACAACGCGGGCTTCTATGTGCCAATAGAGCGATCGTTGGATACCTCTTTGCTCCAACCAAATACGTCCAGGACGTGGACAAGGAATTTTCCTACTGTGATTAACAAGTGATTCATGCATCAGCATGTAGTGTAAAGTATATCCCTAAATCATCATAACCACAAATATATGCAATACGAATTTCACGGCAATATGACAGACAGAAAACTTCAAGATAATATAATAGGTGCAGTGTCAGATGACAGATTCTTCTTGGCATTCAGATGTAAAGTAAAAGTTAAAAAAAATTGGAAACACAAAAACATATCATTTCCCAAATGTTATCAAAATATGAACTTCACAAAAAACAAAAGATAGAGAAAGGGAGAAGGGAAAGTCGAGGAGGGAGAGTATCAGCCAGGAACAAAAATTTCTCTATTTCTGCTATGGTAGGCTTTCACATAACATGGACTGGGGTGAATAACTATCATTGGAAATAAATATAGACTCTAATGAAGTCATTAAGCTTGAATCTCCTGACAAAAAGTACTCACACATTCTCTTTGATTGCAGGTCAATGCTGATTAGGTTGAACAAACCTGGGCGAAATATATCTACAGGGAAGGAAACCAAGTTGCAGATTACCTAGCAAAGGTGCAACTTTTCTTTTTTCTTTTTTCTTTTTTCTTTTTTCTTTTTTCTTTTTTCTTTTTGCTATTTAGAACTCCTCCATGGATGTACTTCATTACTAAGTACTTGACTCAAGAGGGATAATATTTCAGTAGAAATGTCCCTCATAACGTAGGAACTATCTAACTTTTGCTATGTCAATACAAGTATCTTCGCTGAAGATTGCAAATATTGTTGACTTATTGAAGATTGCAAATAAAGCTAAAAAGGCCACTATTAAATATATATGGAGGGAGGCAAACCAAATGTACCGGCTTTCTGGCGAATGAAGGGCACAAGCATGAAGAAGATTTGCTAATCTGGGAAGATGCAGTCAAGAATATGGAGTCTCTTCTCCGGGCAGATATAAGTCATGTAGCTAATAAACGATCTTAAATTTTCTAATCTTTTCCAATGTACCAAAAAAGAAATAAGGGTGTGGCATAGTGGTCAATTAAGTAAACTGAGAATCACGAGATCTCAGGTTTCAACTTCCAGTGTAAGCAAAATCATTAGGTGATTTCTTACTTATCTTTCCAAGTTTTGGTGGACAAAGTTATCCTACCTTATATATGTACCGGTGGAAGGTAGCGGATATCCATAGACAAAGGGGGAGCCAGGATTTGGATTTTGGATTCAAATCATTTTAAATTACTAGATTCTAGATTAATAATCTATACATATTCAATGGATTTTTAAGACATACAGAATTTGAGCCAAAGCTACTTGCTTCGGTTTCGGCGACACTCTAGCTCCGCCGTTGTCTATGGAATTAATCAAGGTGGTGAGCACTAATCGACTCAAACACTGTGCTAATAAAAATAGTACTCCCTCTGTGCCAATTTATGTTACACACTTTTCTTTAGTCAATCCAAAAAAGAACTATACATTTCTATATCAACAAATAATACATAAAACTTCCATTTTTACCCTTAATAAAATGATTTAGAACCACACAAATATCTATGATTTTTTTATCACAAGTTTTAAAAGTTGTTCATTTCTTTCTTAAACGCGTATCTAGTCAAACTATATCACATAAATTGGGACGGAGAGAGTATTACCTGCTAACGAGATTTGGGACGAAATCAGCAAGCCTTTCATAATCAGTAAGAGCATTCCAAACAGAATCAACATCAGCATTCACCAATATCTCAGCTTTAATCTTTCTTTCTCTCCATGACACAACTTCCACTTCACATCCAACTTTTTTCTCTACTCCAATGGCATTAACACCATCACCTCCTAACACATCTCCTCTTCCTCCTTTTCTGTAATAATACGTTTTATCACCGATATTCTCGTTCTTCGCATCAAATCTAATGTATTCTGAAGATGAGAAGCTTGCTTTACATATACTTTGTGAACAAAAAGATGAATATTTCTTGTTGTATTCATAGTTTTTTGGTGAGATTATGAAATGGAAACACAGGGAATGCATATAGTTGTGATTACTAGTGTGGAAGTGAAGAATTTGGAGGAGTTATGTAGTTTTAATTAGTTGATTAAAGTTGAAAATTAATGTTTGAACAGTTGTTATTTCGGTTATATATTGTTTGATTGACCGTTGATTCTTGACCACATATGTTTGGATAGAGGAGGACAGGAACGAGCGGTCACAAGGCTTGTGATTTTCTTTTTTCTTTTAGGGCCAAAGATACAAATATACTCCTCAATTTTGTTACTTAGAGCAAATAAATTTCTGGTTAAATATATATATATATATATTTTTGCCATTACAATTATTTAGCTTATTTTTTAATTAAAAAAATGTCATGGGATTTTTTTAAAAATCTACTTTTTTTAGTAGACATATTTTTCTAAAGTCACATGGTAATTCTTTTTCCTAGTGGATCGGGTCTAGTTCATTTAAAAAAATGGGTAGACTTATTTTTTTTAATCTATTGAGATATTTTTTAAACAAATCGATCTGATCCATCAGAAAATAATTTACCATGTGGCTTTAGAAAAATATATCTACAAAAAAAGTGGGTATACTTTTTTTAAAGCGACGAGACACTTATTTAAATGAAAAAAATAAGCTAAACAATTTTTTTTAAAAAAATTCGTCAACGAAAAGGGTATATTTACACCATTTATGTAACAACATGGGTATATTTGCATCATTTTATAACGGCAGGGGTATATATCCACCACTTTTTTAACAAAGGATATATCTGTTCTAAATCGCAAAGTTGAGGGATATATTTTCACCTTTTCCTTCTTTTAATTTATGTATAAATTGTTTTATACTCATCTCGTATTATGTGATATATTTTTTAATTCATTTTAAAAATAATGACATACTTTTATATTTTGAAAATGAATTTTATACTTTTTATTTATCTTTAGCAAGTGAATTTATAAACACATAAATATTATACTCTTTTTGTCTCAATTTATGTGACACTATTTGACTTGACACAAAGTTTAAGAAAGAAAAATACTTTAAAATATATGATATAAAACAACCTTTAGACATTGATGTAACTCTAAATCTTTTTTTTTGGTAATTAACTTGCGTTTTATTACCATTCGAAAATTTACAGCACCACATGGTCATTCCTACACTAAGTTGGACAAGCCCAACCTTAGTGTTTTTTTTATCTTTTACTACTTCATACTATTGCATTACATAGGATAATAATTCAAGTTTTGCAATCTCCTATATAATCTTTGGACCATACTACCTCTAGCAAACACCTCATGTACAATCAATCTTACTATCACCTCTGGTTGCCTTCGGGTCTTCTGAAAAATCACTTTATTTCTTTCTTGCCACACATGATATACTGCAGCAGCTAAGGTTATTATGTATATTGTTGCTTCTGCATTCTTGCTTCTTCTTTTGTCAATCATCTATTGTAATTCAATTGTCCATCTTGTTGGTTCTCTATCAATGGTTTGCCATTTAAGTAGACTTTTCCAAATCTGTGCATTGCCAGTTCACTGGAAGAACAAATGTTCTATTGATTTCTCTTCTTACTGCCATATTGGACATGTTTTTTCTTCAGTAACTCCCCAACTAAATAGTTTATCCTTTGTGTATAGTCTGTTATGTGCAGCCAATGTTGCTTGAAACAACCACTTTGGATGCCCTGGGTTACTACATATGAGCCTTCTCCATGGGGCTTTTGAATAAATCTCCTAACATCTTAAGGTACATTTGCTTTATAGAGAATTTCCTTACTCTCACTTTATCTTCTCTAGTCATTCATGCTTCTTCTATATAGGTTTTTGCTTTGAATATTCTCTGGATTACCCAACTAGCTTGTTTAGGTATCAACTCCCATATTGTTCCTCTGTTTCTATAATAAGTATGTACCCATTTCACCCATATGACATCATTCTTCATAGTTAATTTCCACAATAACTTGCATAATGTTGCTTTGTTCTAGAGGTGTATATTCAACATGTTCATGCCTCCAGCTGCCTTTGGCATACATAATTTCTCTTATGCAAGCAAAACCTTTTTTGACATCTCCACTTGTCCTATCCATAAAAAGTTACTACAAATTTGTTCAATTACTCTAATGATCTTTTTAGGGATCATGAACAGTTGTGACTAATAGATATGTATAGCAAACAAGACTGATTTTATAAGTTGTAACATTCCAGCATAGGATAGCATTTTGTTGGTTCCATGATTTGATCCTCTCTAGTATCTTGTCTAATAATGGTTAACACTGTATTATTGATATTTTCTTTGAACTCATGGGTACCCTAAATATCTAATAGGAAGTTCCTTTTCACCATCCCTGTTGTGTCTAGTATTTGTTGTTGTACATTCATAGGTACCCCTCCAAAGAATATGCTGCTCTTCTATAAGTTTGCCTAAAGCCCAGAGGCTAATGAGAATGTGCTAAAACAATGGAACATTTTTTTGTATGGATCTACTATCCCCTCTACTAAATAGCAACAAGTCATCAACAAAGCTTATTTGGGTGATTCTCGGTTTACCACACTTTGGATGGTATTTGAATCCTTTTTCATTTTCTAATATCTTGAGCAATCTGCTTAGATATTCCATAGCAAGTACAAAGAGATATGGTGACATTGGATCACCCTATCTTAATCATTTTTTTGCTTCACATGGTGTTATAGACACTCCATTAATCAGTATGGAATAAGAGATTGTTCTTAAGCAGCACATTATCCACCTCACACACTGATATGGAAACTGTAGATTGACTAGCACCTATTGCATATATATCCATTCAATTATATCATAAGCTTTTTGTATGTCTATCTTCATCATACATTTGGGTGATATATTCTTCTTGTTATAACATTTTCCTAGTTCATGGCTAAGCACTATGTTATCTGATATTACTCTTTCTGGGATAAAGGCAGCTTGGCTAGCATAACCACACTATCCAGCACTCCACTCATTCTGCTAGTTAGAATATTTGATATGATCTTATAGATAAAAATACAATATGATATAGGTCTATATTCTTTAATGGATGCAGGGTGTTGTACCTTTGGAATTAGTGTCACTACTGTGCAGTTCATTGGATCATACATTTCTATTATACTGAAAAACTTCTTGACAGCTTCTGTAACTTCATCTCCAATGATGCTCCATGTTTTCTTGTAGAATAATGCATTGAATACATCCATACCAGGAGCTTTTTGATCATCTATTCCATGAAGTGCTAACTCAAATCTATTTTTTAGTAACTGGTTCAATAAGTTTTAATTATTATTGTCTTGTCAGCACCTTACCTTGTTGCATCACCTCTTGGTTGACACAAGGGAGTTATCTTTAGCTGCAGTACCTAGTAGCTTTTGATAGAACCCTGTGATTTCAGATGCCATTGTTGCATTGTCTTGTAGTAGTATACCATATGTTGTAACCAAATGCTTGATCTGGTTCTGTACTACTTTGCTCTTCATACAAGCATGAAAGAAGGAGGTGTTTGCATCTCCTAATTTCAACAATTGGTTCCTTGAATTTTGTTTGAATATACTTTCTTCCACCATACTCCACTTTTTCCATTCTTGTTTTAACACTTTCTCCTCTTCAAATAACTTTGATGGTCTGGCATTTTTCTCACATGACTTTGTAGGATTTCTAGTTTTCCTTTGGCTATTTGAACTCTATGTGGTACTTGTGCATACTCTTTCATGTTCGTTGTTTGAGTTGTATTTTTATTGCCTTCAGTTTTTTCCCAGATACTTTCCATATATGTACTTCCAGTAGGTCTCTACCATATTTGCTCAAGTGTCTTTAAAAAATTCAGATGTTATGATAGATAGTTAAATAATTTAAATGGTCTAGCCACCCTCATACTAGGTTCCTCTTTATCAATACACAGTGGTGAATGGTCAGATAGTGTAGGATCCAGAATTATTGTCTCTAGATGAGTCCATTTGTTGACCCATTGAGTATTAATAAGTGTCATATCAATTCTACTATATACATAGTTGTTTGTCCATGTAAATGTTCTCCCTACAATTTTCATTTCCAACATGCTTGTCTTCTGCGTGAACTCTTCAAAATCTCTTAGCCTCTTGTAGTTGTGCCCCATTACTTCTATCATTCATTTTTAAAATTGCATTAAAATCTCCCATGAGTAGCCAAGGTTCATTCATAGTGTTAGCTATTTGAGTCAATCCTTCCCAAAGTTGCAGCATGTCAGGTATAGTATGTAAGCCATATATTGCAGTGAAAATGAATTCCACATTTACATTTAGTAGTGTCACTCTCCCATGTGTGAACTGCTCATGGGTGTGTGTAACTAGTATATTTGCTGCTTTAGGGTTCCATAGTAACCATATCCTTCCATTCTCTGAGTACTGGTAGTTATGTTCCCAGTTCCAATTTGGTACTAACTTTGCCATCACTTGTTGTGCTATATTTTGCTTCACTTTATGCTCTACTACCGCTATAACCTCCACCTTATTTTCATATATATTTTTTGAATTCTTTCTGTTTATATACTTTATTCACCTCCATTATGTTCCAAGTTAGTACTCCCATTTGGAATGTATAAGTGGTCCTGCACTCACATATATGCTACTTTGCATTACCACACTGTTATTTTCTTGTCCTGGAACTGTTTTCCACTTATCAATGGACTAAATATGTTTGCAATACCAACATGTTGTTTTTTGTGAATTGCAATCCTGGCTGGTGTGATGCCTTTAGGTTTCTCCCACATTCCTTTTATTGTTGTATTCTGCATCCTCCCTGTAGTCCTCCCTTTTGGTGTATTTTGGATCTTGCTTGAGGCAATGCTATCATATGAAGTAGTTGCTATATTACCCTTTTCCACTTCATTGGTTGGTATTACTGTTTTGGATACCTAATGCATATCCCCTAGTTTGGCTTGCCAATTTTGGACCACTTTGGTTTTGTGTTTTTGCTTTTGCACTTTGTCCCCATGTACTGGTGTTAGAACTTCAGTTCTCCTACATTTATATCCAATCATCAAACATTCAGTGCAGTAGATAGGCTTCCATTCATATTCAACTGTTTGATCTACAATTCTTCCACTGGGTTCTTGAACTTTTACGCTCTCTGGCAGGCCTCTTGTGATACCCATTTCAACTAGTAGTCGTGCATATTAGATCCTTTCTATCTAAGTTGTACAAACATCAACATATAAAGGTTTTCCTATCAAGCTTCCTATCCTACTCAGTGTAGGACTTCCCCAACAAATCATGAGCAAATTTGGCAATCGGATCCATAAAGAAATTGTTCTCAACACTTCATTATTAAAGTAGAAATTCGGAGTCCAAGCTTGAATTATTACCTCTACTGTTTATGGTATGTGGCCCTGAGTACACTACTACATCTTTTCATGTACTTTTTTTAATATTAATATATTCAAATAATGCTTCTTAGTCAAAAAAAAATAATTACATCAGTCATCAAGTGAAATAAAAAATGAAGAATAAAGAGGAGAAAACGAAAGAAAAAAATCTTTTTAAAATAGTAGATGAAATATGAGATTTGAAGTTGATTTTATTTTGTTTATTTAGAAAATTACATTATGTCATGCCATTTTTATGGATTTTTAAGAGGGGAGATGATTTTGAAAGAAAAGAAAGTAAAAAGTGGTTATGATTAATGGTAGTAAGTCCTAAAATCATGTATTATTGATATTTTAGGAATGTAAAAAGTTGTATTTTTGTAATTAAAAAGTTAAAATTTTAAATAAGTTATATTTATATAATTTTTAAAAAGTAATTGTAATCTTTTTAATTACCATTTTAAAAAGTTGTATTTGTGTGATTTTCCCTACAAAGAGTCACTCCTTTGTGCAAATCAAGGCCCAAAGCAAAGTCCTAAGTTGGCTGGGGTGCAATTGGGCTAAGTGAGGCCCATTAATTCTGTTTTCCGAGCTGTGGATTTTTGCCCATTTGATTATTTTCCTGCTACAAATTGGAATTTTAGTACTCCAACCCTTCTTGCCATTTGTCATTTTACTAAAAAAGATTGTGTAGAACATTAATCATTTTTAAAAAAAACAAACTAAAAGGCAGTAAATTTTTTTGAACTTCACTTTTACAACTCTAAGAAGACATAAAGTCATTACTTATTCATGAAGGATAAATAAGGGTAACTTAGTTACATACTTCTCAATATTATGAAGTAATTTTTAAAAAATATATCAAAATCTTAAACGACCGATAAAAAAGAACCAAAGGAAGTACTAATTTCTTCCCTTTTCAAGAATCAAATGCATCAAATCAAGGATTTTTTTAGTGCATATTTTTCCATTACAATTATAGTCAATAAATATATGTTTTTTCTATATTGACTATAATAGTTTTGAGTATTTTGATTTTTCTGCTTCGATAGAGGCATTGTAAGTGAAATAACAATCATATATATTAACTAGCCGTTGTAATTATTTTTAGTTGGGTGGTCAAATGTGTAAAAAGCCCCTAAATCAATTGCTATTGCCGTTCTCCTCTTTAACTTTATGGAGCTATATTCTTGAACCGCACCATTAGAAAATTAATGGTTTATTTAGTCAAAGAAGAAGAAGAAAAAGAAAAAGTATAGTATTAAACAAAAATCATACATGGGAAATGTTGCATGGAATCAAGCAAATTATAGCATTAATTTGGCCCCACGTTGGAGACAAGAAGAGAAACAGAAGGTCATAATTTATTTATAACTCATAAGAAAGTATGAAAGACAAACTATTAAACAAATCATATACCTAATCGAAGTTCCAAACTTTGCTTTTTGTCGTTAAACCAAATCATTAATCCTCTCCCTTTAAACATAAACTTGCACACTTTACCTTTTTCTTTATTGTACTTCTCTTTGTTTTTTTCCTTCTTTTTTTTTTTGCCACAATAGTCATTGACTAATTAAATATCTATTGAATTTATTTTTTTCCCTTTGGTACTTTACAATTTCTCAATACTGATAATTGAATCGTGCATATATTATAAACGAAAATACATAATTTCAAGTAATAGGAGTCGACCTTTTTCCAGCCCTCCAATTACGATGGGCTAAGTTTACTCTAAATATGCTCTAGTTGATCCTGTAAACTCGTTTTGAATTTCTGTTGCACGTCTTAACATAGGTGCGACCTCTTGCCCAAATTCATAAGAGTCGACTCAATCAAAGCTTCGTACAAACAATACTTTCTACTTATGACGCGCATACACCCTCACCCTCACCCTCACCCTCACCCTCTAGCTAGGTCTACATGTTCACCAAAGTCTTCTTTTAGGGCTCGTTTAGTACGAGGGATAAAGAATATTTAATCTAAGGATTAAATTTTAGATAAGTTTATCTCAAGTTTGATTGAATTTTTTTTTAGATGAGTTAATCTAAGGAGGAAGCTAGAGGGGTGGAAAGGTTGAACTAATGTGTGTATATTTATAAAAGCTTGTTAATTGGGATTCGAATTTTTTAAATTTTATAAACTCTGATTGTTTAAAATAGTGATAGATCAATAAAAAAGGCTTTGTTGTTCTTAGCTTACACAGTAGTATAGAAGTGACAAATGATGTTAACATGGCATGAAATCTGAGTTGTCTGAAAGATTTATGGGTTTGTACCCAAAAGCAAAGGTGAAATTTGAGTACTTCAAGAGACCAAAAGAACGTTGTTTTGTTTCTTTATTCAGTCGTAGGCAACCCCTTTATGAAGCTTTTTTCTCACTTAGGACACAAATACCACAAAAAGCCACTAAAGCCCTAGCACTTCCTACTACTTTTAGAGCTAGTTTGGTATGAGATATAAGAGATAATTAATTTTGAACGTTTGATTGTGATAAAATTATGGTATAACTAATCTCGGGATTAGTTATGTCAGAATTGTAGTGTTATTTTTATTTCTATGAGAATATGAAATAACTAATTTCGGGATAACTAATTCTAGAATAATTAATCCTGAAATAACTTGTTTCCAACTAAATGACCCTTATTGTTTAATATTGTGATGTCTTAACCAACTTCTACATACAATATTAGTTTTACGAGGCGTCTACTATCTCCAACTTGCGTGCATCTCGATTAATTTTACATATCTATAAATCCTTTTTCTCATTCTTAGGACACATGTAGAACAAAAGCAAACAAGCCCTACGCTTCCTACTATTATCATTTTCCCTTTTTTTGGTTAATATTAACTAAACTTCTAAATAACAAATAAAAGTTTAACATATATAGGAATTTTAGGAGTCGATTAGTGGTCTAGTATTTTTATTTTCTATTTTAAGCCTAAAATATTACTATATGTTACATCACTGAAAAGTGTCCCGTATATCATTCTTCGACTTGAATGGTCTTTTGAGAAATAAAAAGTATGACTGACTTTTTTAATACTACAAAAGAAAGGATGAGGACTTTGTTTGCCTATTTTCAATAGTTTGAATGTTTAAGTATTGAACTCTCAAAATATGTATTGTTTTAAATAATAAAAAAAATATTAATTATATTTGTTTGCTAATCTAGCCCTACTTCAATAATATCTAAAAAGCCTAAGAAGTTAAACAGATAATTTCTTATAAAAATATAATGAATAACTCTGTCAAATAATTTTATACTAGGTTATTAAATAATTTTATTTCATAAAGTGCGATAAAATCTTAATCAATAATTTAAAACGGATCAAAAATTAATAAAATGACTCTCAACTTGACTCGACATCAAGACTCCTAACAACTCGTACCAAATAATAACACTGAACAACCAGAGATTGACTAAAAGGAAAGGCTCCATCGATCTTCTCTTCCCTTAACCCCGTCTATTCTTATTAGTAGCTCGATTGTAGGTCAAGACTATAAACAAAAGTCAGTCCGGTGCACTAAGCTCCCGCTATACATGAGATTCGGGGAAGGGTCGAACTATAAGGATCTATTGTACGCAGCCTTAACTTACATTTCTGCAAGAGAATTTTTTCATGGCTTGAACTCATGAACTCCTTACGTGTAGGTCCAGACTATACTCTTAACAAAAAACATAAGTCATCTATTATTACTACTTTATTTAGTGGAGCACTAATTTTTTTTTTGTTTTTACAATAACTCAAATACTATATACTACTCCTGCTAGCCAGCATTAATTCCCCACAATGTCACATTATTTTCACACATTACTTCTTCACTCTCTTCCATGGCTACCACACTAACCAAATTCCTCTCCTTCTTGTTCCACTTGTCTCTTATCTCATCATCTTCTCCAAACCCAGACACTCAATCATTACTAGCATTCAAAACATCATGTGACGAATCCAACAAACTATACAACTGGAACTCTTCAACTAACCCATGTACTACTTCATGGGTCGGAGTTTCTTGTCTCAACAATCGGGTCACCCGACTAGTCCTCGAAGGTCTAGACCTAAAAGGGTCATTTCACAATCTCACATTTCTCAAAGAATTAAGAGTATTAAGCTTAAAATACAACCATTTTTTGGGTCGGGTCCCGGATTTATCCAACCTTACTGCTCTTAAGCTGTTGTTTCTTTCACATAATGAGTTTAACGGTGAGTTAACGCCGTTAATGTCGCTATTTAAGCTTTACCGGCTTGATTTGTCGTATAATAAGTTTTCCGGTGAGATCCCGGCGACGGTGAATCGGTTGACCCATTTGTTAACTCTTCGATTAGAAGAAAATGGGTTTTCCGGTGAGATTTCTAGGGTTTATTTGCCTAATCTACAAGAGTTTAACATCTCCGGCAACAAATTAGTCGGAGATATACCGGTTTCGCTTTCCCGGTTCCCGGAATCTGCATTTTCAAACAACCGGGTTCTTTGTGGTGACCCATTACCAAAATGCCCGGTGGTTCCTCGTGAACCGGGTCCAAATTCGTCGTCGGCCGGAGCAATGGCGTCTCCGGTGAGTCCAAAAACTACGATTGCTTCTTCTCCGAGCTCATTGCCGGTTACTTCAGCAACTTTAAGTCCAAAGAATAACCGACCCGACCCGACCCGAAAAATGAGCTCACTGGCAATAATCGCTATCATACTGGGGGATGTGTTTGTTTTAGGTGTGGTGTGCATTTTACTATACTGCTTTTTCTGTACCAGGAAAATGTCGGGTCGGAAAAACGGGTCGAACAACATTCTTGAAGGTGAGAAGATTGTGTACTCGTCGAGCCCGTATCCAAATACGGGCCAAACGGGTGGCGGGTTTGAGAGAGGGAAAATGGTGTTTTTCGAAGGGGCGAAGAGGTTTGAGCTCGAAGATTTGTTGAGAGCATCAGCTGAGATGTTGGGGAAAGGTGGATTTGGTACTGCATATAAGGCTGTGTTGGATGATGGAAATGTTGTGGCTGTGAAAAGATTGAAAGAATTGAATGCGTGTGGGAAAAGGGAATTTTTACAACAAATGGAAGTTTTGGGAAGACTTAGACACCCAAATTTGGTTAGTTTGAAAGCATATTACTTTGCTAGAGATGAGAAGTTGTTGGTCTATGATTTCATGACTAATGGCAACTTGTTTTGGCTTCTTCATGGTAAGTGAAATTTTCAACCCTTGGTTCTTTAAGAAATTCATAGTACTAAAATATTTGAAAATGACTTATTATACACTGATTATACACATGTTATATATGAATTACACATATATTATACATCCCCAGGCCAGTTTTAGTTTAAGTGGTTGGATGAGCGGCTATTTAGGTTATTCTGCTTAATTTTTCAAGAAAAAATTGATGTTTAGGATTGTGTTGTTGAAAAGAATATTGATTGATTTGGGTGGTAAAGTTTGTCATGTAGTAGCAAAAATCATATGGGGTGTCTGGCTTTTTGTAGCCTATAACAACAACAACAACATATCCCGGATCCCACATCGTGGGGTTTGGGAGGGTAGAGTATATACAGACCTTACCTTCACCTTGGTAGTTAGAACATCTGTTTCCGGGAGACCCTCGACTCAAAACAAAGCATAATCACAAGCAAGACAATCAAAACAAAGCAAGAGTAAAGCAAGAGAAACAGTCAGACTCAGATAAGTAATTAAAGCAGTATAAAGTGCATTCAAACAAAAGGGAACAGTAGCTAACACAACTAAATAAGCTAAACAAAATACACTAAAGAACGCATAGCAACATAAATCAAACTACGGTGGATTATAAAACAATAGTGTGCCTATAAGTGTGATAGGCTAATCGAGCCTACAGTAATAACACTACAACTATCAATTTGTAAGCATAAGTAGGACTACGTTCGAGTACCTACTACTCTTCTACCCTAATACGTGTTCTCCACAAACCCCTATCTATGATTATGTCCTCAGTAAGTTGCACATGCGTCATATCCCGTCAAATCAACTTTCCCAATACTTCTTCGGCCTACCTTATCCCTCCCATGAACCTGTCTATAGCCAACCTCTCACACCTCCGCACTGAGTCATATGTGTCTCTCCTCTGCACATGCCCAAACCATCTCAACCTCGCTTCCCGCATCTTATCCTCCACTGAGGCCACTTCCACTCTATCCTGGATATCATAATTTCTAATCCTATCTCTCCTTGTATGCCCACACATCCATCTCAGCATCCTCATTTCCGTAACTTTCATCTTTTGGATGTGCGAAGTCTTGACTGGCCAACACTCCGCCCCATACAACATAGTCGGTCTAACCACCACCCTATAGAACTTGCCTTTAAGTTTTCGTGGCACCTTTTTTGCACAAGACTCCAATTGCGAGCCTCCATTTCATCCATCCTAACCCAATACGATGTGTGACATCGTCATCAATCTCTCAATTTTCTTGGATAATAGACCCTAGGTACTTGAAGCTTCCTTTCTTTGGAATGACCTGAGTACCAAGCCTTACCTTACGCCTGTCTCAGGGTCGCTCCCGTTGCTGAATTTACATTTCAAATATTCTGTCTTGGTCCTACTCAACCTGAACCCTTTAGACTCCAGAGTCTGTCTCCAAACCTCCAGCTTGGCGTTCACTCCGCTGCGAGTCTCATCAATCAGGACTATGTCGTCTATGAATGACATACACCATGATATCTCTCTTGGATTTGTCGCTTCATTCCGTCCATCAAGTCAAATAGGAATGGGCTAAGAGCTGATTCCTGGTGCAACCCCATCATCCCTGGGAAGCTCAAATATGATGCTTATAAGAATAGACACACAAATTTGGTTAGCTTTGAAAGCATATTATTTTGCTAGAGATGAGAAGTTGTTGGTCTATGATTTCATGACTAATGGCAACTTGTTTTGGCTTCTTCATGGTAAGAAATTCTCAATGTTATGTTCTAGAAATCTGCAGTACTAAAACATTTACTATAAAATACCTATTTCTTGAAGAAATTGTGATCTTTAGCATTGTGTTATTGTAAAGAATATTGATTGACCAACAAGGGTTGTGGTGGAGTGATAATTACTCGTGGTCTTTGGTTCAAGCCCTGGCTATGGAGTCACCTTAGGGAGCGTTTTATCCCCTATGTGGGATTTCTCGACACAAATTCGGATTTAGTCTGACCCTAATGCAGGTACCAGTAATGCGGGTACATCGGACATCGGACGGGAAACAAAAAAAAGAACATTGATTGATTTGGGTGGTCAAGTTTGGCAAGTAGCAAAAATCACATGGGGTTTGAGTCTGGCAATTTTTTGGTCTGCAACTGTTATTAAGGACTAGTCTCTATTGCATATGGGAATTGAGATGGGATCCATGATTGTTCAATACTAGACAGTAGTTTTAGGCTATCTATTTCCCACCACTAATATTCTTGGGCTATGGTTGCTTTATTTAATGTTTCTAAAGAAAAAAGTTATACTACAATTGATGCTAGCCATGTGGGGTTTACTGAAAATGGTACTGAAGATCAATTTATTATCATATAGTCCTCTTTGAGAGTTCTTTTTATCCAATTTGAGCTTCAAAATGATATCTGCTCATTGACCACTGTGTTAGTAATTTACGTTCTGTGTCACATAAGCTATTCTTGATTTTCAAATGCAGGAAAAATATAATTTTATTAAACTTTTTTAAATCATCTTATTCTGAAAATTTTCTTAAAAGAATATATAATTTATGCATGATGGTCCTAAAGTGACACAAGATTAGAGCAAAAGAAGTCTTGTATCAGATGAATAGGAAAGAAATTCACACTTTTTAGGCAAATATAGGTCCTACTGTCCCATTTTGCTCTACAGCTTTTGCTTGTCTTTTTGACCTCACTAGTTCTCACATAGTGCCATTTTCTGCAAATCTTGCATCTGTTTGGTAGGTGGATAGTGAAATAAGCTCTTGTTTTTTTTCTGGTTCAAATGGCACTGAATTAACTTCTTGTTGAAATTGCACCTATCACTCATGTAACAATAGACAGCTTACTTCATATAATTTTCTCATTTTAGGAATTGGAACTGTTTTGTACTATTCCATCAAAGTTTGTTGTGTCAACTTCGTGCTCCTGTCCTCTGCCTATGATTTTGTACTTTTGTTTAGGTTAAAGTTGCCCTTTTTATCTTTCAATAACAAATAATGTGTGAACGTGGGATGCCTCGTGTACCGGCTGCCCTTTTCTGAGTAAATATTTGGAGAATTTTCATAAGTAACATTTATGCCCCTAATAACAAATTATGGTGAGTTTTCTAAACATAACAACTGTTGTGTTTCAAAACATATCATACATACACACATAACATACATATAACAATACATGCATGCATATATACATGCACTAGCCGTCTTTCATACATACATAAAATAAAAATCTGCTATAAAATGAAAATTTGACCATTTTTTGCAATAATCGAGTAATTAATGAAAATTTAAGTCGTGAGATCACGTAATTTTCCCTAAATATTTTGATGGGTATGGTCTTTTTTCTACAGGAAACAGAGGGCCTGGAAGAACTCCTTTAGACTGGACAACAAGGTTAAAGATTGCAGCCGGAGCGGCTCGAGGGCTAGCCTTCATCCACAACTCATGCAAGTCCTTGAAACTCACTCATGGCAACATCAAATCAACTAACATCCTCATTGACAAGGGCGGGAACGCACGTGTCTCTGACTTCGGCCTAGCCATATTCGCCACTCCATCTTCTGTCCCGAAAACCAACGGTTACCAAGCCCCCGAAGTAGCAATGGACGGTCGGAAAATAACTCAAAAGTCCGACGTCTACTCTTTCGGGGTCCTGTTGCTCGAGCTGCTAACCGGGAAATGCCCCTCAGTCGAGGATAACGGTGGCCTTGGGACCGGCAGCTATGGTGGGGTCGTGGACTTGCCGAGGTGGGTGCAATCCGTGGTGAGGGAAGAGTGGACCGCGGAAGTGTTTGATTTGGAGTTGATGAGGTACAAGGACATTGAGGAAGAAATGGTGGGGTTGTTGCAGATAGCAATGGCATGTACTTCAACATCACCAGATCAAAGGCCTAAGATAAATTATGTTGTGAAAATGATTGAAGAGTTGAGAGGGGTTGAGGTTTCACCTTCTCATGACACTGCTGATTCTGTTTCTGACTCTCCTGCAGTTTCTGAAGATAATACATGTGGTGCAAGTCAGTGAGCCTTAATTAGCTTCAGCTAGTAGTAAAAGTTTTAGTGTTTTAGTTTGTTGTTTTGAGTTATGTAAATTAACCTTTTAGTCTTAATCCTTTATCTATAAGAGAGAAGTTTAGGAGAACATTTACAAGATGAGATTATTCTACTTTTTGTCATTTTTAGTAGGCGTTTGGACGTGTGATTTCATTTCTGAGATGCCCAAATCATTCAAAAGGGCATGATTCCAAATCATGATTTTAAAATTTTTAAATATAAAAGTTGACCCATAAGTTTGTATTTTGTAAAAATAGATTTATAAGTTGGTAGATATATTTACCACTCATGTTTACCAATCATTTATATCAAATATTAAAAGATCTACAAGTTGGTAGTATATTTATAATAAATTTACTCTTATATATCAAATATTAAAAGATCTACAAGTTGATAGTATATTTATAATAAATTTACTCTTACTAACCATGTGAGAGAATTATATTAAAGAGTAATTACATTATAACACATGTTCAATTTTTCATTTTATTGAGCTAAAATTTGATCAATTGATGTTGTATTTTTTAGAAAGGCCTTGTAATAGCGTATTAATTTTGTTATGAACTATGATTTGCTCATTTGGTAAGATTGAATAAGAACTGGAAAAGTTTTGATAGTTTTCATAACTTGTGGGATTTTATGTCTATAAGAAAAAAATACAAATTGCACGTTCAAATCAAAACTTCAATTTCAAATCATCATGATTTCATCTCATGATTTCAAATCATGTCCAAACGGTTCCTTAGTTTATTTTTCACCACTTCTCCTTTAATGGGTCCTACACATGTGCGTATTTGAATTGAATGGACAAAAGGGATACCAGATAGTTAAATTAATCTCACTTCGATGTATACAATACATAGTCATTTCCTCTTTAATAGGCTCTACGCGTTGCGAATCAGATTGGACAGACCAGAGAGTATCGAATATCACATGGTTAAACTAGTCTTCTACATGTATAGTAGGGAGTCATTTTTCCTTTAATGAGGTCTACGTGGTGCCAATTGGATTTGATGATTAGTAGGTATCAAATACTTTCTTCGTTTCATAATAAGTGTTCACTTAGTCTTTTTATTTTCAAAATAAGTGTCCACTTCATAATTAAGAAGAAATTAATTATTTTCTTCCAAATACATCCCTATTTAAATTAGTGAGTTTTTATGTGATAAAAACTATATTAATTAGGTATTAGTATTTAATTAATGATAGTTTAGTCAAAATAACTATATTTTTTTTCCTAAGAATTACTAGTATTTTCGTAAAGGATGCACTAAAGACGAAATGAACACTTATTTTGAGTCGGAGGAAGTACCAGATAGTTAACTAGTCTTCTATTCGTGTACTACTAATGAATTTGTGCTGTCAACTAGGATCTTGAAGTTGCTAAGACAAGTAAATACTACTCTACATCTTGGAAACCAACAAACTAAAGATATTGATGATATCCAAAATCAGACGTTCTAGCTAATCTAATTACTTTTCCAATGAGAAAAAAAAATCAATTCGATAGGTTTTAATATTTCAATTTATATGAACAACTTTTCATGTTGGGACTTCCCAAAATATTTGATGCTACTCTATTTTGACCCAATTTTCACAACTGATAATCCATTAGATTATTCAAACTTTTAAACTTTGATGTAATATCTTCTCAATTGAACTAAACTTATCAGCCATTACTTTACTATTTGTTCCACTACCACAAACATTTTCAAATGAATATCTTAAATGTTAAGAGTTCCACATCGGATATGGAATGAGAATATGAACTCCTTATATGGACTTTTAGCTTTTAGGGTTGAGTTAGGTCCAAGATCAACTTTTGTATCGACAATTTCAATTTGGGTCCCCAAATTATATTATCCACACTCCATACAAACTAACTTTTAAGATTAAGTTAACTTTTGGGATTGAATTACACTCATTCTTTACATTAAATTTCATACCAAGTAAAATCCTTTTTGTGAGACATTTCATTCTCTTTATCGAGGTGCTAGTTCTATTTTGATTTAATGAACAAGGGCTCCCCAAATACATATGGGAACACGACCCTTCTTTGCAAAGACAAAAAAATTATCATCATAGCAGTAGGCGCAAAAAGCAAACCATAGTATTGAATCTCAAAGAAATTATCTAGACAAATCTTTTGTGTGCCGCTGCTACCCACCTTTCTTACATTTTGGGCTTAAAATTCTGGAGGAAATGATCTCTTATGACATGCTATAAATCGAATAAAAGAAAATTTTGCAGAGATCATGTATTTTATTTACCGATCTCCGGATTATACTTTACCAATGTTATATGAAAAGAGCCATATAACTAAAGAACATTTCTAACGTGTCATAAAATCGATCTCTCCGGCAATACGTAGTTGAGTAATTGAACTACAGTAAAATCTCTATAAATTGATATTAAATTAATAAATTCTCTAAGATAATATTTTTCTCTGGTCTCGACTTGGGCCAGTTGATAAATTAACAAATTTTGATAAGATAATAAGATAATATATTTTCAAAAAAACCCCTATGTAAATATAGGGTCCCATTAATATCATAAATTAATAATTATATAAACTTACACAAATATAACTAAGACAATTTACTGAAATATGATTCTAGTGTTGTTTGTTTTTTCTTAAAATTGAAGTCTAGTTGGAGCTCATCTCTAACTTTTCTTATTGCATCCAAAATTTCTGGTGTTGTGTTCTCAAACTGCATCGAAAAATTGTGAAGAGTTCTAGACGCGATAAGTGCTTCTTTACGCGTAACTGGTTCCAAAGGTACTGTATCGTCTCCAACTTCATCATATGTATCATTTTCAAGGATAGTAGCCACATTTTCTTCTAAGCTCTGGACTTCTGAACATGTATCGTTTTCACCGGGTAGTCCAATAGGCTATTGACATCCATTTTATTGCGATAGCCGATATCATTATTCATGACCTCAAGTTTTGAGTGTCGTTTTCACAAGTGGGTTCATCTAAATTCCTTGAGACTTTCACAAGTGGGTTCATCTAAACATTAATGTCCTTGAGACATCCAAAACATCACATCTTACCTGGATCAAATTGTCCCAACTCGTAGCCTTCTAAAGTCACACGGTAAACTCTCCTATGATAGTGCATCTTGAAAGCTCTTATTATTCCAGCATCACAAGGTTGAATTTTTGATGTCATGTTGGGTGTCTCTGTAACACTTCAATATTAATTTATGTTAATTAATATCTCAAGTCTCAAACTGTGTTTCATTTGATTGATAGCATCCAAAACATTGATGTCCAGAAAGATAGAATGGGCTTTGCTTTAGTTTTGCATCATTTGTGTTTCTTGAAGACTTTCAAGTCCTGCTCGTTTGGGAAATCTACTGTACTTAGGGTGGACCAGTTTCAAAAGTTGAAAAGAAAGAACATTAATCAAACAAGTTACAACATATTAAAAATGGTCTTTCAAAGAAAAACTGAAACTGTGACATATCCCACATTTGTTTCTCTACAACTATATGGTTTGTTTTTTCCCATCAGACTTTATTGAACTGATGGAAAAATCAAAAAAAATCAAAATCAAAAGAATGAATCAATAAATGGACCCATTGATCATGTGATCAAGTTAAGGTCAGAACAAAGAATTGTTTTTTTTTTTTGTTCATGTACATATAATTTGTGCTAATTAATGATTGAATTGCATAACCTTTGGTGCAAAGATCAACAGTCTACTCAACGCATGAGGTGTAAACTTCCTTGCAAACAAGTAACAAACACTTGTCTTTTCACCATTGTACATGGAACAACTCTCACTTCTCAGCTTCTCCAGGAACTCCACAGTTACATTTGACCTATGGAAACGGGCCGGGTGAGGCCCGCCCTTCGACCAATCGACCCAAGTCAAGCTCCGGCCCGAGTTCCTCTTCCCGAATTTCATACTCACGAACGTCGGCAAGTAGTGCTCATCGGCATAACAGGAGCCCGTGCAGTGTTTCTGGAACACCGAGAAATATGTCCTGTCCGAGATGACCTCGACGGCGAGATTCCTGTCCATTTCGAACCATTGAGACCCTTTTCTCCATTGTTGAAGTTTGATAGTCGGACTCATTCGACTGTTATATCTGCCCCGGCCCACTGGGCCGGGGAGATCGTAAGTTTCCACGAAACTTTTCGTGGAGTTCATTAGATAAGTGAATATTGTGGAGAAATTGAACAAGGGAATGCATGTTTCTGAGAGGAGAATAAATCTTTGGTTTGAAATATCAAGAAGAGCATTTGCTAATAGTCTTTTCTCAGCCTCAACCATGTTTACTTTGCCCCATTCTACTTCCTGCATTTGGTCAATAGAACAAAAGTTTAATTTTGACACTATAAAAACTATAAAGAAAACCTCCATGAACATATACCATTTAATTTTGACAATGAGCCAATGAATATACAACACTAACATTTTATATGTACTTTTAACCATAATGAGTTAATATGTACCTTTGCCTTTAAGTATGTCGCTTAATCATGATAAATTAATATAGTACGGTGTAAATATTGACTGTAGCTAATTTTTTTATTTCGTTTAATTAATTAATTAATATTGAAAGCATAAAAAGAGGATGAGAAATGTACTTCACATAATAAAGACTATAGATTCAATTAATGAGGGAATCTCTTATAATTTTTGGTATCTCTTTCCTTAAGGCAACAGAGAATAATATCCCACCGACACAGTATTCTCATTATAACACTGTAATATTGCCAAATTTTGTTTTACAGTCCTAAAAAGCAAATTACTTCAGTATGTTATTTGGTTAATCTATTAGACTATTTTTCTTTGATTAATATAATTGAAACCCTAATGTACATTTTACATGCAATCTTGGTTTTATTTAGATTTTATAGAAAAAGTATTTTTACTATAGAAATATTAGTGAACTGCATGGTAGGTCAGGTGAATAAAACTTAAATTAGAAGGAAAGACGAAATGAAACATGCAGTAGTTAGGGAATAGTAATGATGCATGCAAGAAATTAAATGAATTATTAGGTCTATGCTTATGAGAGAAGTAATCAAATAAATCT
This sequence comes from Anisodus tanguticus, assembly GCA_034509755.1. Lineage (NCBI taxonomy): Eukaryota > Viridiplantae > Streptophyta > Magnoliopsida > Solanales > Solanaceae > Anisodus > Anisodus tanguticus. Next base: position 48,223,528 of record CM067550.1, on the reverse strand, counting down.
TATAGTACCCGACATTTACATACACGAAATCAATAAATGCAAGATATTTATATGTTATTAAGCAATTTATCACTTTAATTCACAAATTCATATATTAAATCGCTCAATTGAGTGCAAACAATACGTTAAGATAAATATTTTTGTCCGGAAATTTTACACAATCTAACCTTTAATTTTTTGTGGTATTAGTCAATTATATATGACAAGAAAATTCTCTCTTTATTGGTAGTTAGAAACATTTAAGTTAGTTAACAGAAATTGCTGGGGGTAGGTCTATCTGCATTTCATATAGCTAAAAAGCTCTTGCTTTTGGCTTGAAAGAGAGATATATCTATTAATAGTTGTGAATATTTTTGGGGTCACTATATAGTTTGTTCCAGCCAAGCTAGGTAAAAAGGGCTTGTTTTCGGTCTGTCAATCAACTTCATGCTCTCAGTTAGTCCAGGTCGGTACCACTCCAATTGGCTTGGCTGGAAGGGGCTATAAAAGGACCTGATTGAGATCACACTTCTTTTGGACTGGAGAGGAGTCTGACGTACTTCTAACTTGTACTTGCTTGACTATAAAGTTGGAGAAGAGCTCTAAGCAACTCTCTTGACTATAATATCATACGTTTCTTTCCTCCTCACATGACTAGAAGTAGATAAACAAGAATTAATTCTAACAAATTAAATTAAATATTATAAAACAAGCACATGAGTAGTTTGCTTCTCATTAAAGCACTCATGGGTTTTATACATTACGTACCCTACTTCTTTGTTAGTTTCCATTGATATTATACAACTATATACCCAAGCATATAGGCCACGGAATCAATGATTTGTCAGACCAAATCTATGATATAAATGGAAAAACATATTTTAAAATACTAGAGTAATAAAAAAGGAGAAAATTAGATTTTCTTAAATTGTTTAATGGAACATATGTTGTTTCGAAAAAAAAAAAGAACTTTGTGCAGAATATTATTTAAAAGTTCTATAGTTTTAGTTCTATTACACGATCATATCACTTCTAAAGTAATTATAAATAAATTCTTTTGATTAATATTAATAGAAAATGTAATAGAATAGTAATCACCAAAAAAGAAGAAGAAAGGCACTATATAACTTGGTCAAAATTCATCATAATGGCAAAACACGTATAACTTGCATGAAAACAAACGAACGAATTTTTGGTAATGTGAAATGAAAAGTTTTACATTTTCTTAAAATAAAAAAGGGAATTCCATATAGACTTTTTAACGAAGTGAATAACGTGTTTATAAAAACGATATTAAAAATCGAGTTTAGATATTTAAAAAAGTAAATAAAATAAATATTGATTGGTAACCAAAAATATATAGTAATAAATAATCTATTATAAGATGTTAGATTACTCTAATATTGCATATTACTTTAATCCTTAAAAAGTTATATTGCAAATTTTGTATGATGGAGAAGAGTCAAGTATCAAGATCATGAATTCAGTTCAGATAATCTTACTTTGAGATAAGACACTCTCCATAAATATCATTCTATTTTTAAGATTCGAACTCGAGATTTCTGGTAAATAATTCATTTTCGCTAATGAATATAAGCCAAAGCTTTCTAATAAATCCAGCTACTAGCACATGTTATTCTAAATTTCTTTTTCAAAATCAATTATCATTTATTTATTTTTCCATTCTTTATTGATTAGCCTTGTTTGGAATATTAAAGAACGTCATGATTCTGGACTTATTCTTTAATTTTCATAAAGAAAAGAATCGTAGCCTATAGACTACTTCAGTACGTCATTCTTTTCTTTAGTATTCAACAACTTAAATTATCCTTCAATTACTTATTTTCTTTTAGTTTTTTTGTCAAAGTCCTTCACACACTTTACTAATATGACAAAATGGTCCACTGTTTTGCCCAGCTAATTAATGACACATAAATTCCAACGTACCATATAGTAAAGTGACAAATATTATATACCAAAAGTAGACTTTATCATCTTATGAATTTTAGCAGCCTCATTGCTAAGAAAAAATATTAATTATCATTCATATGATTTGTCTTTTACAGCTTTTACACCCTCCTTAACAAAAATATTAATAGCTCTAATCATAAGAATATTATCTTCTGATGTTTTATCTCTTTCACAGAAAGAAAGGCACAGTCAAATCAAAGTTTATGAGTTCTGAATTTACATCAAATTCATAATTCGTGTTAGTTATGGAGTCGTAGTTAAACTAATACTTAGACATATTTAATAAGTTTTTAAATACAAATATATGGTCTAAGAAAAAAATAATGGATTCATCCGAACCCATAACTAATATTGTAGCCCCATTCTAGTTTAAGTAGGGTTCTCACTTACTCTCCCTATTTCAATTTATGGAGAATCAAAGGATGCTTTCTTTGTTAACTAGCTTTTGGAATACTTTAAAATATTTTAAATTATTATCTATTATGACTTATTATATTATTTATTTAGTTTCTAAATGTAAAAAAACTTGTTATAAGAAAATAAAGATTTTATGTTCATATTCACATTTTTTTTTAGTCAGTTTGATTCTGATATTTCAAATCAAGACACATAAGTTGAGATCGAGGAAGTAATCTTTTTGATAAGTGCGGAGAAATTCCGAAAGTCAATAACACTGTTCAGAATTTAATAAATAATGAACTCGCCGCCCTATCTTTTTCCACTTAAATACTATTTGGTTCTTATCTCACTTAATTAACAATCCACTAATTAGAACAATAACAAGAAATAAACTGAAATATAAAGAGAAAAAACTATATAATATGAAACTAACCTTGCTGGAAATTCTCCTTCCATGGAAAATAGGACTCTCAACTTCTGATTGATTATAAGAAGGATCAGAATGCACATAAATGGAATAAAGCCCTTCATGTCCTTTAAAAAATAGCTCCCAAAGTGGTGATAACAAAACTGACCCTCTTGTTAAAAACATGAAAGCCACTTTTGGAACTCTCTTAAATGGAAATTCTTTAACTTTTGGCACCATTGAAGCTCTCCATAACAACTCTTCATCACTCATATCATGTTCAACACAATTTGGCTTAATATAATCATTAAACCCCAATCCGGGAATTACCGGTGGCGGTGATAGTGGTGATGGTGGTGAAAGGGGTTGTGAAGAATAGTTTAATATTTGGCCATTGATGACTTGTAAGTTTAGACTAAAGTTCTTGAAATAAGAAGTGAAAATAATACCACAAGTTATACCACAAGCAAAAAAGAAGAAAGAAAATAGGAGATTTAAAATATTTAATGGGGTGTTGAATAATTTGATAGCCATTTCTATGGAGTTTTGGTTTTGAATTTTATTCTTCATTATGTTTGCCTTTACACGAAGAAGAGAGAAGAAGAAAGAAAGAGGAAAAAACTTGAATGAAGGGACAAAAAATCTTATATATAGAAAGAGAGTAAATTTAAGTAGCAAATTAGGGACCTACTAAAAAATATAGATTTATAAATAAAACAGTTATTAAATAAAGTCAAGTATAGAAAAACAATAAAACAAGAAAATTCATACTTTGGTTATTACAACTTGGAATGTAAGTCAGCATAGACGAGTATTTATTATTTAACAAATATATATTGATAGCCGCGTTTTAACAAACTTTTTATGATATGATTATAGAATGTATTATAACTTTCCATATAAAGATTATTGTAAGATTATTTTAGGCATATGAATTTAATATAACTTGAAATTTGGGACTTCAAGAGATTCGAATGCTATTGCTAAAGTCTAATTTAATTAAAAGGGTCTACATACTTATTTTTTCTGCCAGAAAATCACTAATTTGAAGTTCGGAATCTGGCTCGTCGCTAAGGATTTCTGATAGAAAGTCAATTGCTAATTCTCAACGAACATTCCGTCGAAATATGGCTAGTCCCTATAGATAATTCGTTGAAAACGTTACCGACGAATCAAATTCTAAATTTTATAAAAAAATTAATGATGGTCTAAAAATATTTTGAGTTTAACCTCTATGCATATTGTGTAAAAAATATTTACACAATCTAATCACATAAAAATGATAATTATAATAACATTATTTAACAAGTATTTGGTTTATAACTTAAAATAAATAATTAAATTACAATAATTGTGTATAAATTCATTTAATATTGTTCATATATATGACCTAAAACCAACTAGTATTAGCCACCAAACTGCTATAAAAGAGGTATGCAGACTCTAGACCGTTCAAATGCGGTGGATTAAATCTGGAAACAAGATATTATTTGAAAAAAATAGTTTTGGGATCAAGGTAATAGCTATGAATAGTTATCGACTTTCGAAAAATAGTAGAAGAATGGGACCTCCCCCACCAAAAAAAAAATTAGAAGGAAAAGGAAAGGAAATTGCATGTGCATATAAAGAAAGAGGAAAGTGCAATTTGACAAATTTTGGGGTTTTGGGACCCATTACTTCCATAGAAGTTTCCTATAAGTATTTCCACAAATTTGTAGCAAAATATAATAATAAAAAATTTATTATTGTAAAATTTATCCAGTTCTATTTTTCTGTTTTTTTTTTAATTATACATAGATAAAGAGAAAAGAAAACAAGGAAAGGGATTAAAAATAGAAAATTGAAGTCTTACCAATAAAGTGAAAACACGTGTAGTCAATCAACTAGATTATTAAAATTTCCAAAGACGTGAATTTTAATTAAATAAGAATTTAAGTGAGTACTTATCCATTCTTAATCCAAATTTTATGGTTTGAGCATTGAATATGGAGTTACTTTTGTTACGCAACGCTTTATCGACGATGTGAGACTTCCCAGTGCAAATTCAAATTTAGTCAAATCTCAATATGAATACTACCAGATAAAAAACCAAAAAAAAAAAAAAAAAAATTCAGGTTCAGGTAAAACCAAATAGTATGGATCCCAAACCAAAAAGTTAAATAAAGAAAACAAAAATAAATGGTGGATAGTAGGACATAACTTTGAAATCATACTCAAATTACAGATTTATACACTATCAAATTAAGATACCTAGCTTCCTCTTATTGTTATATTTTTAGTGTCTTTTTTAGTTGGCAACTAGTTTTCAGTTATTAAAAATATTGCACCTTTTAAATTTTGAATGTGTCAACACACACAAAAAAAAAAAAAAAAAAGAAAAAAGAACAAAAAGCAATAATTGTGAATATAGTTAGTTGGTCAAAGGGGCCTCCAGTAGAGTCCAATTTCTTTTGCATTAGCTGCCATTGAAGAAGACCTTTCAAAAGTTTCCAAGCTGGTGACCCAAAACACAAGGCCATCACCAATATTGACCTCCTTAATATTCCTACCATACTCCTGTTAATTACATGGTTTTCCGTAATATGGATTTATATCAACTCAATAAATACGTAACACGTGTATTTATAAAGGCGAACACAGACACCAAATTCATCTAAACCCTTATTATAAGATAATATGAATTATTGACGAACAATTTATGTCGTTAGACAATAAAAGTTCATCACTAATCCTATTTAACGACATATTAGTAATAAATTATATATATATATATATATATATATATAATCTTATTAGCTACGGCCTATTTATCAATATATTAAAGATGAATTTCATAGCTAATTATGTCCCTTTTTTTCTTTTTTTGCATGTACTTTCAATATAACGCATAAATTTATCTCTATAAATCCACTAAAATTGTGACAAAATTGTAGGTTTAGACCCATAATTATAAAAATATAATAATTTCAGTGTTAAAAATATTAAAGGTTGAACCCAGAGCTGAAAACCTGTATTCACCACTATCTTTGCATATACTATTATTCAATGGTGAAGCTACATAAGTTGATCAGTTGAACACTCTTCGTCAAAAATTATATTACATATAATTCACTATGCATACATATATATCCATCTTAAATATTTATAGCAGAATTTCTGACTTAGCCAGAAATTCTATTACTGAACATATATAGTTACTTAATATACATTCCAACCTTAATTTATCACATAAACATTTTGTTGGAAATTTGCCTTTGGCGGGGAGATGCGTCTACCCATCTTTGATGAATTAAACACTAGTGTTCCGCATGTTGGAGACCTTGTCTCTTTACACATGCATGATCTACGAAGTGAGTAGATGACCGTAGGGCCAAGAATCGTCAAATTTCGTTGAGAAATGAAAGAGATATTGGTCCACAAAGTAAGGTGTTTAAGGCATGGAAATGTGGTGTGGGACAAATCTACCACATCAGTGGAAATAGGAAGAATTGCTCTCTATATATGTCTCAAATTGGTAAAGGGTTTGGGACCCCAAGGGGTATCCCATGTGTTTAAAGGAGGGAAGACATAGATGTGCTTGGGTTCAAGGCTAAGCCCACGCGCGCCGGCGCGCGCCCGTCCCGTCGATTCCGGGTTCACGGGTTCACGGGTCGTGGGCTGTGGGGACTTTCTGATATTATCTTTTTGGACCAGAGAACTCTACCGGATGTACGGTTTGATCCACGAAGTTTCATATGTACGGTTTGGACGAGAATTCTTTTATATGTACGAGTTTGGTCCCTAAAGTTTCAATATTTACGGTTTGGAAGAGTTTACGGAAAGGTGATGGAAGGCAGGAAGCCTACCGTTGGGACTGTTTTTTGAGGCATTAATCAGACATTACTTGGCTGATTAACTCCTCCATTATCACCCTCCTTCATGTCCATAATTCAGCCTCCTTGATGGCCATTAACTGCCATTACTTGGCTGTTTTTAATGCCCTCCTAATGGCCATTAACAGCCATGTTTTGGGCAGTTGTACAACCCCTTCTCCATGCCATATATTGAGCTTCATTTGGCTCAATTCAGTGACAGAAAATAGATGAAAAAGACTCACAAAACAGACTGAAAAACAGCATAAAAACAGTCACGAAAAATAGCACAAAAGCGCATGAGCGAAAAAATGCGTCGTGGAAAAACAGTGAGTAAACACCCTCATATACACAAGATATACACTACAGAGACACTATATACACAGAGACAAAAGAGAAGAGTAAAGAGAAACTCTTCCTTCCTATTCCATATCTTCAGCAAGTCGAGTCATATTTGTTTTCTTCGCCAGGCTCAACCTATTGGCTTTGTAGTGTTGAGATTAAAGTGTTGTTTTATCTTGGGAGACTATTGCCCGCTAACGTAAAATCATATATACGGGGTAATCTTGTCTTAAGGACAGAGGGCAATCCCTCGACTCAACACACAACATTGTAACCATCCAGATTTAGTTGTTTCTTGATTTCAGGATATCAATATTCAAGACACAACAAGCTTGCGGCAGTTCTCAACATGGCATTGCAAGGTTATCAAGATTCAAGACACAACAAGCTTGCGGCAGTTTTGAAGATTGACCATTTATCTATCCTTTCGAACATTTGTAATAGTTACTTACTTCCCGTACTGCTTTATAAGTACAATAGAGTACCAACAATTTAAGACAAGATTGTATTGTATTACTATTAGTGTTCGAAAGATGTCTGTCAAAAGTTGTGTGACCAAAGCTGGATATGGCTGTGGTTTTCTACTTGAAGACAGTGATGATGATATTGTTGAAGTTCAACATGTTCATGGTGTCACCGCTCCCAAGAGTGGTGGGAACAAGCGTTCCCGAGAGCCTGAGGATGTCAACTGAGACAAGAGGAGAATGTTGAATATGTGGTTCTATCTTGCAGCAGAAGGCCTATATCTGTCCCAGACAAAGAATTTGAAATTGGGATAAGTATTTTTCTTACTTGTCAAGAATAAAGATTAAATGATGTCTGATTAAAAATGGATTAAAGTAAGGAGGAATATAAAATTAATTTATATTCCTTACGCTTTAAAAAAAATCAGAAGTTTAATCTCTTCTTCTTTCCCATTTAAAGATTGGATTTTGTAAACGACTTAAAAAGATCCGTTATTTTAAGTGTAATGATTAAAAGTGTGTAAAGTATGTTCGCACATACGAGGGAGAAAGATCCACTGACTGTGCGAAAACTGTTACCACTCTTAAGTAAGCGCCAAGAATTATTTGGGCACCAACCATAACGGAAGAAGGCTAAAGACGTTGAGCCTGTCACACTATTTGACAGAAGATCCTTCATAGGATGATATTGGACACTCAGTCATACAAAGCCTCCGGGCGACTGGAGTGGGCCAAAATTCCTTTGATATGATGATATTGGACACTCGGTCATATAAAGCCTCCGGGACGGTGGGTGGGGCGGAATTCATTTCATAGGAAAAGTAATGGACACCTAGTGTGGTGGGCCGAGTTTCCAGTCTTAAATGATGCGAAGACCTAAAGAAAGGCGAGAAAAGAAATTGGACACTCGGTACGCAAAGCAAGCGGAGTGGGCCGGAGTATCTAGATCACATATGATCCGGTTACGCCCTAACCACGGGCAAGAGGTTGTTTATGTGAAGCAACGCCACCTCTAAAGTAGAAGGGGTTGGAGAGGTTGTCCTCAATAGGACTTCAGGGAATGGGATCACTCTAAGATGATGTGATACATGTCCCTAACTTGGTTTAAGGGATGATGTTGGTCAAGCTGGTTTGAGACTAGTCCAACAGGTCTGTAATAACTAAGAATGGTACAGTATGTCTGTAGCCAATGAATGATATATTTGTAATATGTGCATCTATGCCATCATAGATTAAGACACGTTAAATAGCAAGTCATTCAAAAGCTAACTATGTTGAGATTATTGCCCTCTGCCGACATAAACCCTCAAAATAAATGTGAGGTAGGCGAAGAGGCAAAATCACCTTTCCAAATTCTGTCAAAGGGAATAGCAAAAGAAGAACCGCTCATCTAGAACTTAGTCACACCTACTTGGGTGATTTGAAGTTTATACAAAATAGAGGGGGGAGACAAGTACGTTGTGATCTTCATTGATGATGGTACAACGTATGGAATCTTTTGTTTGTTGAAAAGCAAATATGAAGTTGTTGAAGCGGATAAGCGCTACAAAGCAGAAGTTGAAAATCAACTAAGCCTACGGATTGAGAAATTCGTAGTGATAGAGAGGAGAATGTGAAGCATCGTTCATTAAACGGCATTGTTCATTTCTCACCTCGGTCCAACGGTGTTAGCCAAGCGCAAAGTCGTACGCCCAAATTATGTGGGGTGACTTGGTAAAAGTTGGAATACTGAAACAAGTCAAGTTGTACCTAAGACTGTAGATTGCATATCCACTGGATCTGCAAATAACAGTAGTGTTGATCGCCTCTTGGCATCAAAGAATGTTGAATTCTTTTAAGATAGCTTTCCTTTAAAAAAAAGGAAAAAGGAGTAATTGCTCAAGGTTAACAAGAACCCGCGAAGTCCTGACTGTCCGGAACTAGATGTTCCGTATCTACAGGACTCGAAAGTTGCTGGCTATCCGGAACTTAATATTCCAGATCTGCAGAACTCAGGGATTCTAGATGTTGAACCGAGACGGAGCAAAGAGGGGACAAAGACTTGTTCCAAGCCTTCTAGCTTGTATGGTTAACAATGAACCATGGACAATTAACAAATAATTGTCATCTCCAAAAACGCTGCTTTGGAAAGAAGCTACAAAGAGAAAAGTAGATTTCATCATATAGAACCATACTTGTGTAATGGTTGATCTTCCTCCGGAAAAAGAACCTTTGGGTTGTAAAATATGCTCTCATGTGAGTAGCTTAACATCCAGGGCCATTGCAGTCTTGCGTGGCATGGATGTTGAAACAGCCTTCCCAACCGGAGAGTTGGAAGAAGAGAATCAGAGTTGGTTTGCTGGACTATTGGGCTTCTTCCGAACTTTCATTTTGGTCCCGAAATGTTTATATTTTGGTCTGAAAGCTTCGGATAAAACAGAAACAATGAATCTGACCACAGAAATATTGACTCTGAAGTTAGAAAGCCAACAGTTGGAGAATCAACAGTTTGAAAGTAAAAGTCATATTGAAACAAAGTCTCGATATGAAAGATATGGGTATCACATATGACATCTTAGGAATTGGATTTCTAAGACATCTAACGGACTGATCGATAGTTGACAGTCTCGTTAAAGCCACCAATGGATATGAATCATACAGCTGATTGGAATCATGGTGCACCCATAGACAATGAGCAAGCGATATGCTCAGGTCACGTGTAGTTCAATGTATTGTACACACTACAACCGACCTGGTATCGTCCTACAAAGCAGATCAGTTGAACTAAGGTTCACTGATGATTTCAATACATGATCGGTAAAAAACGTTAAGTCGGATATGACGATATCTGAATTATTCGCTTATCTACGGATTATAGTATTACGGATGTCCGGCGGTTCTACGGAGAACACGGTGATGCAAAGCTGGACATCGGATCCCGAAGAACACCAAAGCCAGAAGTAAATGTGTATGGTGGGTCTTGGAAAATCCTCTAAGCAAACTTGCATCGGCCGATTCATGATAGAATCGGAGTTTATCGCTTTATACAAAGCATGAAGGAAGTTGAGTAACTTCACTACTCCTTAGAGGACGTTCCTTATTGGGAGAAATCCGTGCCTTCAGCAGTTATACATTGTGGCTAGCCGATCGGCTTCAGGAAGGACACGGATGACGGCGTCTGGACATATCTGTCAGGAGACATAAGACCGTATGGCAGTTGATCATCACGGGTGTCACATCCTTGTTTACTAACTAAGGGACTACCCGGAGATCAAGTGTTCTGACTGTCTAGGGAAATTGGCTTAAAACCCAAAAAATATGAACCTTTGCGGTGGAAACCCAACCATACTGATTGGAGATCCCAAGAATGTGGTTCAATGGGAAAACTAAGCGGCAAAAGGTTCAGTTGAGCGCTTCGATGAAAGCAAGAGCACCTCGGATGATGATTTCTATAGAGAAACATGAATCCAAAGTTGTTCCCGCGATAGACATTAAAGTGTTACCTGCATGGTGGGTAAGGTTAAGCTTCCAAACCTTTAAAAGATCCTCAAACGGTTGAGGTTAAGGTTGGGGAAACTTTTAATGATTCCTAACACTTGAGAAGTGGGGTATAGCAGGATACCTTGTAGGAGATCACCTATTTAAGTGTGAGGATGGTCGCCTCAAATGAACGCACTTAAGAATCCAAGTGTGTCCATGGCCACAATGGACAGAAACGTAAGAAGGAAAACGGATAAGAAGAGTTATTGTGTTGATATCGTTGTCTTGTCTTATACTAAACACTGACGGTTCAAGACATCACATTCACCGCGCAGTAAGTAAGTCTGATGGTATTCAATTAGGAAAGGTTCAAAGCGAAAGCTACCTCTCCTGATGCAATATCTTTTCGCTGAAAGATTGTTGAAATATAGGCACCTTGTGTGTGCGCCACAATCTCTCTTTCATAGAGGGGATTGTTGGAAATTTGTCGTTGGCGGGGAGATGCGTCCACCCATATTTGATGAATTAAACACTAGTGTTCCGCATGTTGGAGACCTTGTCTCTTTACACATGCATGATCTACGAAGTGAGTAGATGACCATAGGGCCAAGAATCGTCAAATTTCGTTGAGAAATGAAAGAGATATTGGTCCACGAAGTAAGGTGTTTAAGGCATGGAAATGTGGTGTGGGACAAATCTACCACATCGGTGGGAATATGAAGAATTGCTCTCTATATATGTCTCAAATTGGTAAAGGGTTTGGGACCCCAATGGGTATCCCATGTGTTTAAAGGAGGGAAGACCTAGATGTGCTTGGGTTCAAGGCTAAGCCCACACGCGCGCCGCCGCCGCCCGCCCGTCCCGTCCGTTCACGGTTCTCGGGTTCTCAGGTCACGAGTTGTGGGCTGTGGGGACTTTCTGATATTATCTTTTTGGACCAGAGAACTCTGTCAGATGTACAGTTTGATTCATATGTATAGTTTGGACCAAAATTCTTTCATATGTACTGTTTGGACCCGAATTCTTTTATATGTACAGTTTGGTCCCTGAAGTTTCAATATTTACCGTTTGGTCCCTAGAGTTTTTGGGAAGGTGACGGAAGGCAGGAAGCCTATCGTTGGGACTTTTTTTTGAAGCATTAATCAGCCATTACTTGGCTGATTAACTCCTCCATTATCACCCTCCTTCATGTCCATAATTCAGCCTCCTTGATGGCCATTGACTGCTATTACTTGGCTGTTTTTAATGCCCTCCTAATGGTCATTAACAGCCATGTTTTGGGCAGTTGTACAGCCCCTTCTCCATGCTATATATTGAGCTTCATTTGGCTCAATTCATTGACAGAAAATAGACGAAAAGACTGAAACAAAACGGAAAACACACGAAAAAAACGACATAAAAACGGTCACGAAAAATAGCGAAAAATAGCAGCGAGAAAACAAGTGAGCGAAAAAAGCGTGTGGAAAAATAGTGAATAAACACCCTCATATACACAAGATATACACTACAGAGACACACTATATACACAGAGACAAAAGAGAAGAGTAAAGAGAAATTCTTCATTCCTATTCCATATCTTCAGCAAGTCGAGTCATATTTGTTTTCTTCGCCAGGCTCAACCTATTGGCTTTGTAGTGTTGAGATTAAAGTATTGTTTTATCTTGGGAGACTATTGCCCGCTAACGTAAAAGCATATATACGGGCCAATCTTGTCTTAAGGACAGAGGGCAATCCCTCGACTCAAACACAACGTTGTAACCATCCAGATTTAGTTGTTTCTTGATTTCAGGATATCAAGATTCAAGACACAACAAGCTTGCGTCAGTTCTCAACATTGGCATTGCAAGGTTATCAAGATTCAAGACACAACAAGCTTGCGGCAGTTTTAAAGATTGACCATTTATCTATCCTTTCGAACATTTGTAATAGTTACTTACTTCCCGTACTGCTTTATAAAGTACAATAGAGTACCAACACATTTCAAATTTAGATAATTTGGTATGTATGTGTGGGTAATGACGTGTCCGTTGTTTTTATAAAGGTTGACTAGCTAGGTCGTTAGATGTTCAACATCGATCAATGCACCAAATAAAAGATGCTGAGAATTCATCAAAACAATTATAAGCAAAACAATTAATTTTTTAATTATATGTTATGAGATGAGAATCAATTAAGGTAAAAAAACTTTGTTTTTCCAATTGGAATGATGCATTGATTAACAAGTAACACATGGAGTTTATGCATTCCGTCACGAGGAATAATCTCGTTATAAAGTTCAAATTCTTTATAATTATTATTAAAAGTCAATTTTTTTAGTAGTACTACAACAAATATGCCTAACACAAAATGACATACTAGATGTCGATGGTGTTTTATTCAAGAAATTAATCAAATATGTAACATTTAGAAAGTAAATCGAGTCTGATTCAAGATTTGAAATTTATGAATTTCTATAACTAGCACATTAAGTTAATATACAATAATAGTTGAGTTCACAGTAAAATATGTTTACATATTTCATAAATTTCATAAACATTTATAAGGTCTAAGGAAAAGTTTCTGAGTTCACGTGAACTCATTACTTCTAAGTATGTAGGTCTGCTCTTACGAATTAGAATCTAGAATTTTAAGTTTATGGATCATAAGTTCTATAACAGAACAACTTAACGTGTTCGGAAATATATTATTTATACATATCAGACGAATTTTTTAACACAAATATACAAAATTAATCTGATCAAAATTACTAAATTTTGTTGAACTCGTAACTAATAACTTAGATCCGCCTTTGAATGTAACTACTCCTATAGTCCTATTAACCTATTCATGGCAAATTAAGATAGTACATCCGTATGCTTAATGTCAAAGGATGTTAGATGAATCCAAAGTCCTTGTGGCATGTTGCATTAAATTGCATCGTTGTACCATGTATGGTAAAAGCTAGCTGCCCATAAATGTGGATTTATCAATGACAATGCACGTGATTACCAATGCATGAATTACCTTTATATATGGGTAATTTGCAGATTCATTGTTGAGTAGGATCATATGATGTTCGTGGCTTCTACTTCTAGAAACAAAAAAAGGTTGATGGTGTGTAATTCTACAAAATCCTAATTAATTAGAAAAACGAGATTAAGAGAAATATTAATTAGTTTTTAATAAAAATATAGTGCTATTTTCCCCCCCGTAAATTCAGCCTCTTGAAATAGAATAATAACTAATTAACCTGCTATATAATAAGTCAAAATTGTATTTGTGCACAATGAAAAAATTCTTGGGTGTTGTTAGTGTATATACCTCCTGTACATTCACGCCTCTTGAAAGTGATGCGGAGGATACTATCAGTGCAATTTAACTGACAATAAATCGATGATAAGAGGTTATTTCTGTATTTATCTATATCATGTACCACGTTCAAGAATTATATGTTATAAGTTAATTTAATATGATATTATAAAAATTCATTACACTATCGTTATTGCACAGAAAATAAATTCTTTTAATACATCATGCTAACTATTTTCTTCTTTAAATAAGGAAGAAGGACAAAGTCAACCAAATCCAAGCAACTTTGGGGCAATCCTTAGCAAAGGTTGCAAAGTACTAGGATGAAACTTCCTTCCAAAAAGGAAACAAATAGAACTCAACTTTCCATTATAAGTACAATTTAACTCACTCCTAACACCCTTCAAAAGCTCCTCTGTCACATCTTTCCTCAAAAATGTCGTCGGGTGCGAGCCGCCAACCGACCAATCGGCCCACGTAACGCTCCAATCGACGTTAAATTTGGACAAACTTTGTTCACTAACGTAGGCAAGTAATGTTCGTCCATGTAACAAGGTGGTGCACAATGATTCTTAAAAACTGGGTAATATGTCACGTCAGAGACGATTTTTACTGCAAGTTCGCGATGAACTTCAAACCATTGCGAGCCTTTTCGCCAATCGGAAACTGTTATGGTCGGGTGCATACGTTTGTTGTACCTACCACGACCTATTTTCCTTGAATCATCGAATAATCCAAGGAAACTTTGGTTGGAATTTGTGAGGAAAGTGTAAATTGTAGTGAAATTGAACAAAGGAATGCATGATTCGGAGAGTAATATGAATCTTTCGTTGGAAATGTCTAAAAGTGCATTTGCTAAAAGTCTTCTCTCTGCATCAATCATGGTTGATCTTCCCCATTGCACTGCCTGTGAGAAAATAATATACATGATATAATTATTTTTAATTTTTTTTTAGTAATTTTGTATACACGGACAGTATAAAAGAATTTTTATACAAATTAAACAGTTATACGTACTAAAAGCTTATTCCATCTATAGTTCTATACTCTAGTTGGATTATAGAGTAAATTTCTAGAATGGTTACGCAGAAGTATTGAAATTGTTTAAGTAAAGTCACTTTTTTTATTTTTGTATCGATAAAATCACTGACTTTTATCATAGAAATCGTCATCTTGTCTGAGCATATCAAAATAGCATTTCATTCGGTTGCGGGTAGGTTGTTTAGATATTGGGCAAGATTTTTATAATTTGAGGGGCCCTCCAAATCAGATTTAACCCTCATAGGGCATATTCAGTGCGAATATGGACTAGTCGGGTCAGTAGACTTCGGATACCAGATGGTTAAAAAAGAAAGGGACATTGCTTAATCATAAGGAAATGCTAAAACAAAAAAAGAGTACTTTGAACCTGGCTAGGTATCCTTCTTTTATAAAACACAGATGATGGAGGAGGCTCATAGTGAAAATCTGGTGAAGTATGGAGGTATATTGAGAACAACCCTTCATGTCCTTTAAAGAACATCTCCCAAAGAGGTGCCAATGGAAATCTTCCCCTTGTTAAGAACAAGAATGCCACTCTTGGGATTCGATTAAACGCATACTTCTCAATTTGAGGTACCATTGAAGCTCTCCACATAAGTTCTTCATCGTTCATCGAGTGCCAAAGACCCTTGGGAGAGAGCCAATCTTTCAACTCCATGCTCCTATTGGAACTAGAATTCGATGAAGAAGAGTTACAAATAAGATGTGTAGAGATAGAGAGATTGTAGATTGGTGATTGATGAGGCAAGTAAAAATCTTCATAGATAACAATCTTCTTGAATTGGTCATTGATGAACAATCCTAATAGTAGTACAAAAAATGCCATTGACAAAGTAAATATTATGGTGGTAATGAGATGGAAACTCATTTCTCTATCAAAAATTGGTAATTCACATGATCTATTGTTACACTCTATTTTGGTTAAGTTTAAAATAACAGCATGAGGTCTTAATTTATGATATATAAAGTGAGTGAAAATGAGGAATAAATGCGACGGAGCATGGGAAGTGTTGGCATGGGACAAGAAGAAAATGTGAAATGGAGAAAGAAAGTTTTTTTTTTTATTGCAGTTAAAGTAAAATTGCAATTATGAACCCTGAAGAAAGAACACAAAGTTAAGGAAACGAATGGTAAAGGAACGGATTTAAATTATATACAATGACAATATGACGGAACGGAGTTGCATACACAGACAATATGAAGGGAGGGAGTTACATACACTGACTATATGAAGGAACATAGTTTTATACACTGACAGTTTTTACATTATTAGTGTAAATTAACTTGTTATAGCAAGTTGTCTACTTTACTTTTCGGGTTTTCAAATCATATGCTTGTTATATAAACCTATTTATTGCAAATAACTTAATCGGACGGTGTAAAAATACTATACGTTGTCAGTGCACGGAACTTAAGCTCGTGGTGCATGAGAAAATGGACAAGGACACAATGCATGATAAATAATGCAGTGTTCACTTTGTTATTACCCTTTTACATATTTTACCATCACTACAAACCACATCAACACCTCTGCCCCATGCGTGAATTACTTGTGAACAAGAAATGAAATGCTAAAATTATAAATGATTAAAATGAAAAATAGTGTAGAAAGACATGTCCATTGCCCATTGGTTCAATAAAAGTAGTAGAGCAAAGAGCTGAACAACTTATTTGTGCTGAATTACATTAGGAATATGCATTAATCGTGAAAAGTCAAAAGAGAAGGAAGAAAATATATACAAAAGAGCTTGATGCTCGTCGTTCTTTAAAAAATAGGCTCCGCTAAATGAAAATGCACTCGTCAATGAAATAACAAGCACGGTTAAACAAAAGATGGTTTATTAACTGTCTCGGAAGTTAATAAAATAGAATAGATGACATATGCAAAACAGGATCCTCATGAAGATAAGCTCTGACATACTATAATGAATTGGTGTTGAACCCACAATAGTTTGACTCGACATGAAGGGAAAATAAAGGAGGCTTTCAGATCTTGTGATCTTAAACTAAAGTCAGATCTCAGTAGTCAATTCTCATCTTCTAATTAGCATCCACGTATGACAGAGTGGTAAAAAGAAGCATAGAAACGCTGATGTTAACTTACCTTCATATTTCCACTAGACGGCTATCTAAGAGAGCACTTCCTTGGCTGAAAACCAAGGTATACACCAAATTAGCAATTTTTAAGAAAGGAAAAGAAATGATAGAAGCTACGACAAACAAATGCAAAGTTGGCCTAACACAATAACAGACTTCTTGAAGAGATTGTTTTCCGTATCATTACAGAAAAGCTAAAAAATTGTTCAAAAGGACTAGGAAGCTACATTAAAAATTGGTAAGCATGTTCACAAATAATTTATCAAGTGAAAATGACCATCTAAATATCTTACCCCACACAATGATCCCCTACAATTAACGAGTTTGTACTATCTGTATGTCCCTGAATCACAATATTGTAACAAAAAGAATATGTTAAAGTTTCAGAAAAATGATTACAAGAGAATTGGAATGTGTTACATGGAATATCAAGTCAGCAACAACAACATGCCCAGTCTAATCCCACAAGTGAGGTATGGGAAAAGTAAGATGCACGCATACCTTACCCCTACATTTGTGGGGTAGAGAAATTGTTTCCGATAGACCCTCGGCTCAAAGTTAACACGGAAGATCGAGTTAACATGGAAGTAAACCTAGGAGATGACTTGCATTTCAAGAAAATAAGATGACAAGCTTCATTAATAAAATGCCTTTGAACTCTAAATGGAGATATGACAAGCTTTCTGCCTGCGAGAATCTCAGATGGTACTTTTCTCAAGCGACAGGCCTACAGATTCTAACTCTAAATGTAGATTACTACTCATACCATGAATGCCTTCAAGAAAGAAGCAAGTATCAGAAGAGAATCAAAGAAGATGAACCTCAAGAATTTCACGGAGAAATGTTGATTCTTTTTAGAGCAAACTACGATATAAGTGGAGATTACCGATGCTGAGATAATTCTCAATCTCTGACTGCCAATGCAAATTTCCTCAGATCCAGAAACCGAAACATATGGGAGAGACCAATCATCTGCATCACATGTAAATTACTTGTAAGTTACTAAGTTCATTTACTTGATAAAGAATATTTCACTGTCGCACGTACTGTGAGATTAATAAGATTTAAATGGTGCATGAAGTAGTTTCATGAGTCATAGTCAAATAGCAACTCTTCCTGTTAGTTAAAAAGGGAAGATATTGATTCCCGAAAAAGCGTAGAACAAATATTCTCAGCTTACCTCCTCTACTGCTTCTTGCAATTGAAAGTGCCAAAACTTATTGACATTTTCTTTTAACAAACCACATATACTATTTTCTTATCCAAAATGTAAGCATCGCATAACCAGCAAGGAAGAGATCATAGGATAAAGAACAAAGCCTGACAATATATTATTTGTTCTAAGACCGACAATATATTATTTGTTCATTGCACATCATAAAAAAAGTAAGAAGTAGATTATGTACTAGCTCTAACCTGTTCATATGAAGTAGACTTGCATCCTGGGTCTACTATGAGTGTTTCCCCATGAGCAACAAAGCTATCATCATGCCCACTAGCATTGCCTTCAGGCAGGAAAACAATTAAGTTTGTCGTGCGAAAAGGCTTAGCTGTTCTACTTTCCATAGGTATAACTTTAACACCAGGAGGGTACTCCTGAAACATGTAAAAAAACATCAGCTCCCTAGTGGACAGTATTTTGTCCTTAAGAAAATAAAAAAGAATCAAAGATAGAAAATTTTCACATCTATAAATTGGTATTTATCGCGGGCGAGGTTGAAGGGGTCTTGCGCAACCTTCGGATTATCGCAAGCGCAACCTTTGACCCCTTCGTCGTACTAATGATAATGAATGAAAGTCAGTCTTTTAATAAACGTATATAAGCAGCTCTTTAGTCAGCCAGGGGACCCTGATCATAAATGGGTTGTTTGTCCCGGTGAAAGGGACGCTCTCCTTTTAATCGCTCTGGCGCATATGTTGAATAGTTGTTTTATGCGTTCATCTATCTTTCAGGAGCAGTCGTGTGGTTTTCCCAGAGATCGCCGTGAGTTCTCTTTTTTGAAGGCCCTTTCAATTCTCTTTCTAGTATGCTTTCTCCATAAGAACACTGAACGCCCAGCTTCGCAGAGCAGCTCTCTCCCCAGCCCACAGCATAGTGTGGAATCTGGATCCTTTCATCGAGCACCATTTCTTTTAGATAGAAAGGTGTTCTGACTCTATTGGATCAAGTTCGGACTTTCCTTACCCGCCTGAGAAAGAAGAGATCTAAAGGTTGGACATCCATCGCTGCCGTGATGACGCGGTTGAGTGTTCATTCGATCCAACACCCTCACGTAGAAGCTCCTCTTTCATCTGCAGGTATAGACTTCTTTGGACACTCGCTAGTGTTGTTGCTTTATCCGTGGTGGTCTTTCCCTATAGGTCTTGCTCTTTTTTTAATTGAATCATCAAGGATTTCAATGATTTAAAATAGATAAATACATCAAACAACAAATCCAATTTTTTTTGCTCTTCGAGCTTTCTCCGCCAGCGGCTTATGTAGTGGTCGGCCTTATAAAGAGCTTCATTACCATTCGAAAAATCCCATCAGTTCGAAACTCAATCCTAAACTTCGGAGTGGCAATTTCATGATACTTCTAGTCCCTCTAGTTTTGCGATATACCATTAGTTGTCCATCTATTCTTCATTTCTTAGTGACAACTTTGACAGGTGAACAAGCAGAAGACATAATAACAAACCTGAAATCGCAAGGTGTGGGGAATTTTCCAAGTTCCAGATTTCATTGAATCATTCAGAAGACAAACAACCACCAATGATCCTACACGGTCACTGCAAGGCTTCACTTCAACAAGCATACTAATGCATCTTTCAGTGCTGATCCACTTGCAGAACTCAACATCTGTTCAACATGAGTTACTCTCGACATTCATTAAAAAGAAAAAGAAAAAAAAACACAGGAGTCTGGGGGAGGAGATGGTATTTTACTATTTCGTCATTCATAACCCATTAGCAATTATGGATGCCATCTCATTTGCAAAACATAAGAAAAGAAAAATAGCAGGTTTATCATTATGAAATTGTATGTGAAGGGCA
Source organism: Anisodus tanguticus (assembly GCA_034509755.1). Lineage (NCBI taxonomy): Eukaryota > Viridiplantae > Streptophyta > Magnoliopsida > Solanales > Solanaceae > Anisodus > Anisodus tanguticus. Next base: position 48,203,198 of record CM067550.1, on the reverse strand, counting down.
GTGGTCATTTCTCAGTCACCAAGGAGATTACATCTAACAAAGTTTCAATGACACATGTTGCTCTTACGGCTGAACTAAGAGCAATCTCACATTGGGAGGCAATTGATCCTCTTTATTAGGACTATAATGTAAGACCAAGCTGAATCCAACTGCAGTGAAGGGCAGTCCGGTGCACTAAGCTCTCGCTATTCGCGGAATTCGTGAAGGACCGGACTACAAGGGTCTATTATATGCAGTCTTACCCTGCATTTTTGCAAGAGGCTATTTCCACGGCTTGAACCTATGACCTCCTGGTCACATGACAATAACTTTACCACTTACCAGTTATTCCAAGGCTCCCCTTCCTGAATCCAACTGCAGTATTCATATAAACACTTGAAAAAGGTAAGTCGAATGAGAACTGAGTGAAGTCGGTCAAACCCTTCAATTTGCCATTTTTAGGATCCAAAGTTCCAATGATGTAGACTGCCTTTACTGCCAATCCTGGTCCAAATTCAGGCTCCTGTACGTACTTCAGGGATTTCCACTTAACTGCTGTATCCTCTAATCCCACTTGCTCTAGAACCTACAATAATCATCACCTGCAAGCTTTAACAACTCCATATCGCTCAAACATGCATACATCACGTTCTGTTATATACTGAAAGTATTTGATATACAAAAACAACAACATACCCCGTGTAATTCCATTAGGTGGGGTCTGGGGAGCGAGTACGCAGATCTTACCCCTACCTTGAGAGGTTGTTTCGAAAGACCATCGGCTCAAGAGAAAACATGACAACAATAGGTCAGAGAAGATTTGAAGAAAGTAAAGTAAGGTAAAGTAAAGAAATCATGGTAAAGTACTACGAATAAACATTAATGGAGAAATTTTAATAGTAAATGCATCAAACTAGTACGATAATCGGAGTATAAGAAATAGCAGATAGTAACAATAAATCGAAGGACAAGACCCTACAGGTAACACTACGTCTGCTAGTATGGAATGATACACGAGGCACGCACATACTACTACCTAACCTTCTACCTTAATTCGCGTCGTCCGCAACCTCTATCTAAGATCATGTCCTCAGTAAGTTACAACTGTGTCATGTCCTGCCTAATCACTTCTCCCCAATAATTTTTTGGCCTACCTCGGCCTCTTATGAACCCGTCTACCGCCAACCTCTCACACCTCCACATCGGAGACCTCCCTAAAAGAAATAACCCCTTGATTATTTCCATTAATGAAAGAGTATATATACAATTTACAATTTTCATAATAGGAAAATCTTATTCTTATTCTACTCTCAAAATCTTATTCTACTTGTACAATAATTATACAATTATGGCAAGTGTACAATTCTAATTTAATACAAAATCCATGTTACCTAATATACACTAAACCGTGATATACAAGTTATGTATATCACGGCACGGACTGCTCCTATTTATCACACCCCCGCAGTCACAGCGGGTGGTTTTCGTACGCTGAGACTGTCCGTAAAATCTTCAAAAATGACAGGGGGAAGACCTTTGGTAAAGAGGCAGTCAAGATAATATCATCCACATATAATAGTATATAAGTCATGGAAGTACCATGACGATATATGAACAATTAATTATCAGACCCGGTGTGTGAAAACACAATAGATGAAACATAGTCTCCAAATCTCTTATACCAAGCCCGTGGGGCCTGTTTAAGTCCATACAAGGACTTCTTCAATAAACAGACATGATGAGGATATTTGGGGTCTCGAAAACCCAACGGCTGATGCATGTAAACGATCTCCTTAAGATCACCACGTAAGAAAGCATTATTCACATCAGTCGGCTTGACAACCAGACCAAATATCTCACCACAATATACACCAACCTCTTGAGTCTTACCATCACCTACAAGTCGAGCCTTATGCCTCGCAAAAGAACCGTCAGAATTTTCTTTATGAGTAAAATTCACATAGATCGAATAATATTAACACCAGATGGACGGGGCACTAACTCCTACGTCTTATTATCAATAAGATCATTATATTCGTCGGACATAGCAATTTTCCAATTCTTGTCATTTAAAGTAGACACAGGATTATGGGATAGAGAGGATTTAGAGACATTGGAATTAAGATTAAAATACCGTTTTGGTTTTAAAATACCCCTTTTACTATGAGTAACCGACCCTTGACTCGTAGAGAAGATGGGTGGATTTCGGGTAATGACGGGAATGGAGTGGCCAGCAGCAGTGGACCTGCTGGCCCAATAACTGGGACATTATCGACGGGAGCAGTGGGCTGGACCACTGGCCCAGTTCCGAGAGATAGACTGGACTGTGTGTCTGGCCCACTGGACCGAGATGATGGGACAGTAGGGCCAGCGTGTAGTGGGCCCGCTGGCTGATTTTAGGTACGGGATAATTCCGATAAATGGTGGATAATATATGGGGAGACATCGGTATCCAAAAAATTATACGAACTAGGCATAGGACTACTCATGTTAGCAAATGGAAATTGGACTTCATCAAAAATAACATACTAATGATGATTTTATTAGATGATAAATCAAAACATTTATAACCATGATGATTAGACGGATAACCCAAAAATACGCAAGGGGTAGAACGGACTGAAGTTTGTTAATTGTGGTGAACGGAAATAGTGGATAACATAAACACCCAAAAACCTTAAGATTAGAATACGAAGGGGCCTTATTATATAAGATTTGAAGATGGGATGAATATGCCAAACCTTTGGTAGGAAGTATGTTAAGGAGATAAGTGGTCATTTGTAGAGCATGATGCCAAAAAGAAGGAGGTGTGGAAGAATGGATCAATAACGTTCGGACAATATTATTAATGGTACGAATTTTGCGTTCGACTTTTCCATTTTGAGAGGACGTAGAGGACAAGAGAAACGAAAATTGATACCATGATTTTCACAAAAATCCCGAAACAACCCATTATCATATTCTTTTCCATTATTACGTTCACCACGCACTAAGTAAATCCGATGGTAATCGACTAAGGAAGGTTCAAAGCCGAAAGCTACCTTTTCTGATGCAATATCTTTCCGCTGAAAGATTACTGAACTTTGGCACCCTGTGTGCACCAATTCTCTTTCAAGAGGGGATTGTTGGAAATTTAACTATGTGGGATTGAGTTTTCTCCCTTCTTTAGTGACTTAAACATGTGGGCTCGAATGTCAGAAACATCGTTTCTTTGCACATGCCTAATCTACTAAATTAGTAGATGATATTAGTGTCAAGTATCGTCAAATTTCGTTAAGAAATGAAAGATATATTGGTACACAAAGTAAGGTGTTTGAGACATGAATAGATGGATTGTTTTGGCCAAATAATAAATCTCCCACATAGGTAGAAGATGGAAGGATTGAGCACTATATAAACTCTAGTTTTGAGTAAGGGTTTGGGACCCCAAGGGGTAACCCATGTGTTAAGAAGAGGGAGGACCTAGGTGAGCTTGGGTTCGGGGCTAGCCCCACACGCGCGCCGCCGCCGCCCGTCCGGGCTCGGGCTCGGGTCACGGAATTTTGTTTTTGGTCCCTGAAATATTTTTTCTTTATATTTTGGTCCTGAAAGTTTTGGAGATAACCAAACCTTGCAATGACTCTGAAACGTTGCAACTAATTTGACTTTAACAGTCAGAAACTCCCTTCTCTTTCCTATAAATTAAACCCTTCTGTTCAATTCGAAAAATATACTGAAACACACACATATCCTCTCCTCTTCAACAGTCTATTATATATTTATTTTCTTCGCTAGAATCAACCTTATTTGCTTTGTATTGTTGATTGTTGTTGTTTTATCTTAGGAGACTATTGTTCATTATCGTAAAAGCATATATATGGGACAATTTTATCTTAAAGACAGAGAGTAATCTCTCGACTCAGCTTTTGTTCTGTTTAACCTTTCTGACACCAATTGTACCTACATACTCAACCTCAAACTCCCTTCTTGCAAGCCAATTTTTATCTGATTTCATGAATTATATATATTATGCACTCGCCGGTTATTTGTTATTTAAGAGGTATATAAACGACTACTTAGGTTAACTCTTCATTAGCATTTGTATCTGTTTTGTGGGCTAGTCTCTCCAATCTAAGTGGAGTGGATTGACCTCAAAGGCTCAAATCATCCAAGTTGTGCATCGGCCTTAGAGAGCCCAGTGACTTTTAGTAACTCTTTTCAAGAATAAGCCCATTTAGCTTAGTCTTTGCTCGACGTAGAGATTAAAACCCAGCCCAAAAACATTAGCCCCATAGTTACCAAAGGTTTTGGAATATATATTTTTTTCAAAAGTAAAATTCCAATAAAACCCGATTTTTTGAAGAAAAGAAAAAGAACCTTTGTAGGATAAGAAAGGTATGGTGAGAATTGAAGTAACATTTCTAGATTGAAAACAGATAGTTAACAAAATCTTGCAAATAATATACTCCTATAGGATATTTTTCAAGATACTCATAGACCAATTTTATACCAAATGCATGCCTTCTCCGGTCAAAAGATCAGGGTATGGATAAGATCTTTCACTCTTGACTAAATGTCTCGAATTCGAGCTTATAAATGAAAATAATTCTAATAGGGAGCAATTTCATACTTAATAGGATTAACGGTGTAAATTCATATTAGTCGAAGTTTAATACGATAAAAAAAAACACCAAAAAATTGAATGCCTTCCTTTCTTTAGCAAATTCGTTAGGAGTATAAGAAAATTTCCTTAGGAAAATGAAAAAGAAAAAACAACTCTATTATTTGGCATAGATCTAGATGCAATAGCCTTCTTCTTTTTTAAATAAACGGTGTTTGAAATTATTGACCCGATTAATTTAGGTTTATGTCGTAGAAAACCTACTATATATGGTTTTAGCACTCCTACTAAAAATGATTTCATTTAAAGAGTTCAAATCTGAGAGTTCTAATTAAGGATGAAGAACCTTTACTATTCCACCATATTCCTCGATGGTACAATAGCTTCTATTGAAAAATGAAGGTCCCAGCAATGTTAGAATCAAAATTTCACTAAAAGAATTAAAATATAAGAAAATAAATATACAAAGAAGCCAAGGGAGTAGGAATTCAATACAAAAATAATAATTTTATACATATATATATAAACAAGTACTTCTTATATTCCAGATTTGTACAATACTCAAAGTCCATTACAAAAACTAGAACAGACCCTTCAATGGAAAGTTTATATTTTTTCCAGTGATGAGTCTCTTATATTGGTCTAGAAAGTCCAATACTTATGTCCCCTTAGTGGTGTGAAAGGATATACATGTACACTCTACTTTCACCTTCTTTTGCGTGGACAAATACTGGAAAATATTTTGACCTTATATGTTTTTTATAGATAGAAACAAATAAGACTCTATTTACTTTTATTGGTCTCCATGATAATCCATTTAAAAAAAGTTACTGCTAATAGTGATTCATGTTTGGATCAATTGAAGACAGGAGAATTGATCATTTGAAGTTGGAATTTTGAGAAAAGGGATGATTTTACTTTTGAAATACAATAATTGTCTATAAAAATAATAATCTTATAGATAAATTTGTATTCCAGAGAAGTGAGTGTATATATAGTGCTTGCTACAATGTGCCAAACTACAAAGTGTAATTTTACTATTGGTGGGATGAATGAGATCAATTAATTCTTTATTGATCATGAGCAGTAGCGGAATCACAACTTCATGTAATAGGTTCAAAATACCAACTTTTGAATTGCTTTACCATTAAATTTTAATTTTTTCAGGGAATTCAACTGTATATATATAATTAAAAAAATATTATTACCCTAATTGTATATCATAATCTTTTGACGAAGTTGTTTCAATTGAACCCCTTCCATCTTACTAGTTCCACCTATGGCTCTGAGAATGGACTAATTTGTGATAGAAAATGTGTGAATCCGTATTAATCAGATTGCAAGTATTAGATACCGAATGGTTATAAACAAACACTACCAAATTAAATAAAGCTTCATTCACAATATGGTATAACTCACATGGTTTTGGTTTCATTAATGCCTTTTTAGACTTACTAGCTAGCTAGTTAGCTAATTCCATTTTCTTTTTACATTTAGTATGAGAATCCATGTACCAGTAGATTATTTAGTAAAATGTAGATTCCCTTGGCTATTAAGATTAAAACAAAATCCAAGGTTGACGTGGATACAATTTCAAATGGATGTACAATTTAGTTGGTGGAAACAAACTTACTACTTATATATTACTTAAAATAAAATAAATTATCATTAAAAGGTTTGATCAAGATTCCTCTTTCAACTAATTTGACAAGAATGCTTTATTATATTACTACTTTATTTTCTTTTTGAACATTGAATTGTCCTCTTATTTAGGGTATGTATTTGGATGCACATAGGTTTGACACTTCATACTTTGTAATCAATTCATCTTATATCTCTATATTCCTTTAAAAAATTAAACATCTGTCACAAAGGATAGTATATAAATTGATCATATATAGATATTTATTATAAACTCATACATGATACATGAAAATTGTAATATGTCATTTTCTTTCTATTATTTTCCACAAAGTTGGTTCGTATCAAATCACTACAAAAAAAATTTAGTTAAGAAATTCATCGTTAATATGCCACTAAATAGCATGTAGCTAACATGATTTTTGATAATCAGTTGCTAATATGTTATTACAAAGAATTATCGACGGACTTTTTTAACGACCGATGTTATATGTCGCTAATTACTATTTTTTATAGTAAACAAATGAGATGGAATGGATAAAATAAAAGTAGGAAAAGGATAATAGTGGTTTAGTGAGATGTCAGTGGCCACAATATGAATTAATTATGGAAGAAAAAAATCACTTAGCTTACTACTTTCTTTTTTTCATATTCAATTTAAGAAATGGGGAAAATGTTGGAGCCAATGGCTAAGTCATTTGACACCACTCAACTAAAGTGAGTTTGTATAAAGGTACGTTTATACATTTAAATTAATGTTTTGATTAGGTTCAAGATGTGAGGTTAAAGGTTTGTTGTTGCAAATTGAAGGATTAAAGTATATATTAAGCCTTATTCCTAATATAAACAACTTTAGTGTAGACGTGGATAACAATTACATTTAAGTGGTGGAAGCAAACATAGTTTTCTTCTTCTTCTTTCAGTAAAAAAAATTATAAAAAGATTCTAAGATTCGAAATTATTAGAAAAGAGAGCATGCTTATACCTTATTTTTCTATTTAAAAGTTAAATTGTCCTCTTTAGGATTTGAGCTTAGAAGTTCATGCATATGAATTGATACTTAAGCTCTTGAAATTCATATTTTATGTTAACATTGCTAAAAAAAGTCCATCTCTTTCTTAAGTTGACCTAAAATGTGAGATATTCATATTCTCATCTCATATTAATAATTATTTCCTAGATTCATTATGCGGTGCAAAATTCATCATTTAAAAAATAAAATTGGTTATGTCGATTTGAACTTGATCTAACCGAAGTACCAAGTCTGTTAGGTTCGATTCTTTAAAAAAAATGGATTTGATGGGTTACCTGTAGTGCTTGTCTTTAGAATTTACCATTTACTTCCACTAAGTGGTAATATCATAACACTTTCACTATCAAAGTTCTTAGAAAAGATAACAAGTATGATTAGGCTTAAGGTAAAACAAAATGTCGAGCTAGAAATAGATACTCTTTAATAAGGTATAATAACATTCGTTTTGGGTCAAACCATCGCGATTTTTCTCAAAAGGCCGCACATTACATGCATGTAATTTTCTAATTTTTTCAACTATCAATGTGATACTTTATTCACACATTCAACAATTTCTCCGTCAAACTAGGATCCACGAGTTAGTTTTCGAGATTCACTATGTGTGACCCACATGATTGAGCATTTATGGCCATCAAAACTCAGAGTTAACTTCTGATCTTGTGTGTATGCATCTCAAAGCAATCTTCATTTGGCGTGGTAAAGGTAGTAACCGAGTTCCATGCTATCACTCCACTATCTTGATATTCATCTCGTCGGATCATTAGCTTTGAACATTTATTTGGCGTGGTGTGATCGATATTGTTCTTTTTGAGTCAAGCTCATACCAATTTTTTGAAAAGGTCTCACACATATTAAAAATATCCTTATACTTTTATATGTAACTTTTAATTGTTGGAAATCTTACTAAAAATACTTGATCACGAACATTGTAGCGTATTCTTCAAAGCTTGAGGCGTGTCCAAGGACACCGTCCTAAAGGATATTTCATCCGATGTAGATGTATCCCCAGAACTCAACAAGCTCTTCTAATATAAACTAGGAGACATAATCTAACAAAGATTTCATAAAAGTAGATAACCCAACAAAATAAATAAGAGAGAGAAGAAGAAAAATTTAGTTCTTGGTTTCACTGTCCCCTTGTAAGGAAGAAGACTTCCTAATAAATAGATTAAGCCCAACGGGTAAATTATGTGAAGAGGCTTCAACGGACACATCAACTTCGCATTAATCTTTTATCAAATCAGATTAATTATCTCAAAGAAGATATACAAATTAAAAGAATAGAATCTACTTTAAAAACCCATGAGGTGGGAGAGAAGATTAAAAATCAACAATCAACGATAGAAAAAGAAATTTGTTCAGATTTACCCAACGTCTTTTGAGAAAGAAAAAGACACATAGTAGAATTACCTTACATAGAAGACTTCAACGAAGAAGAAATTTCTACTAAGGCTAGACCTATTCAAATGAACCATGAACTCATGGAACATTGTAAAAAGGAAATAAATGATTTACTTCAAAAGAAAATAATTAGATCCTCTAAATCTCCATGGAGTTGTTCAGCCTTCTATGTTAACAACGGTGCTAAAAAGGAAAGAGGAGTCCTTAGGCTAGTAATAAATTATAAGCTTCTTAATTAAATATTAAAATGGATTAGGTACCCATACTGTCCAAAGGGTACATTGAATGTGGTTTTATATTTATCCTTTTGGTTTACCTGGATTTGAGGAGGAAATTCAAACCAGAGACAGTTATAGAATGCAATTTCCGGAATCTTATTCAGTAGCAGTAAAATCATTTACTCCTCAAAGGGGGAGACATCACAGAACAATAACAGCAGCCCCATGCCAAAATTCTCAGAAGGCGTTGGGTAAATCTGAACAAATTTCTTTTTCTATCGTTGACCGTAAATTTTTAATCTTCTCTCCAACCTCCGAAGTTTTTAAAGTAGATTCTATTCTTAAAAACTATTTCAATAGTCAAAGCCCAGAGTTATCACGTCTCCATCAATCTTGTGATAAACAAAGAACTTTGTACTTAATAAAATAGCCTGGTCTGAAGGTTCTCCTTCTTCAGAGCTGATTTATGTCCCTTCTAAATCTTTGGAGTTTGAAATTTCAAGTTCTGAATAGATATTTTTCAAAGGATCTAGAACATATTGAAGACGAAGAAGTTAAAAGGAAATATTTAACAGAATTAAAAAAACACAGTAAAGCATATTAAAGAAATAGTCCAGAAACTTCCTTGCTCGGGAATTATGAATCCTAAGGCATCCATGATTGTAGAAATAGACGAAGGTTGAACCACTTTGGTTGTGCTCGCTGCTGACTCCTTTAAAGGAGACGAAATAGTCTCTGCTGATAGCTTGGGAAATTCAGCTGAAGCCGAAAACTTGTTTCCACAATTAGGGGTGATGGAAAATTTTGATATAGACTTTAAATTAATAGGAGAACTTTGAAAAAACCTAGAACATGTTATTAAAAGAAAATGGTATATTACAAATTATACCTTAGACCAGAGATCATCCTTTAGCGATCAATATAATAATCTGTTACATTGGCCAAGAAAGATGTTAGAGAAATTGACTATAATATCTCATTAACAAGTCATTCAAGACTAGTTAATTGTAGGAAACAAACGTAATATTAGAATTCAATTTCTAATTTGAGTTGAATGGCTATTGAAGAGAATTAAGTTTGTGTCATTATGATATACCTTTTGAGATACCAAATATAAAAATTTTAACATTAAACGTTTTCAACTAGCAATGTAAATTACTAAAAAGATTACAGCTCTTTTTTGTTGACGAAGGAACCCGCAGCCGCTACTCTTTCGAGTGCGCACAGGGTAAACCCCGGACTGACGCAATAGCTGCGAACCACGTCGTAGCCGATTAACCACACTTGGCAAGCCATGTGTGACAGGCTCAACCAAGAAGGTTTATGCAGGGGATCGAACTCGTGACCTTGCGGTCCCGCGCTCTACTGCTACACCAACTTGGCTACCCTTGCATGTAAAAGATTACAGCTCTAAGTGGTAGTTGGTGGGGGGAGGGGAAATAGCTGAAGATGCATAAAGTATCCTGTTAAAGAGAAATGATTCACCACTTTAAAAAAAAACTATTTTAAAACTAATATAACATCTTCTACTTCGACAATAGTGGAAGCAACAACCTTTATTTTGCGTAGCCCTTTATCGGATATAGTAAATTAATTTAAATAAACTCAAATATGATAGTGGATGTAAGTATATTTATCCTATTTCACAAAAAGTATGAATAAAATAAGAGAATGAAAATGACAAGAGTGTACTAAGGTAGGTTATTATGAACTATGTGGAGAAATCACTTTGATTATATTTTTTCTTGACTTTACTATTTATTTATTAAATGAAGAAGTGGGGAAAACTCCGCTAGCTATAATCAAATATTGGGAGTGCGCACTTTGATCACTGGTTAAGTCATTTGACACCATTCAACTAATTAAAGCGACTTCTGAAAACTTATTTGTTTATTTCAATTCATGATTTGATTAGACAGAAGAGATATGAGTTTAAGGATTTTTTTTTAAATGTAATCATCCATTTTAGATTAGGGTGGCAAAATTAATGCGTTAGAATATGTCCAATATCCCAATCCGTTCAAATTTGGATAGGTTAATGACCAATGGCGGAGCCAGATATTTTCACTAAGGGGTTCAAAATATAAAAAGTAAACACACAAAGAAGTAAAATGGGGTTCAACATCTATCATATATACATAAAAATAATTTTAACAATGTATAAACGGTGTAATTTTTCGCCGAAGAGGGTCAGATGAACCCACCTGGGCCCTTACTGGCTCCACCCCTGTTAATTACCTGTCAATTTAATAACTCGATCACCAATGGCTTGTATTACTCCATCCTTAATCAAGAGGTTTCGGGTTCGAATCTTCTTGGGTACGGAATCACCTTTGGTAGAGAGTGTCTTGCCTCCCAATGTGGGACTCCTCAACACAAATCCGAATTTAGTCGGGCCCCAATGCGAATATCGGACACCAAATGAAAAATCAAAAAAAATCTAACAACTCGATCTATCTTGACCCGTCAAATTTCAGCCTCATCTGAAAGTTAGGCTGATTTGGTCTAAGTAAGTAACCCAAATTGATTCATAAAAAATATTATCAACGTATTTAAATAATTTTTTTGTTTGATATGTTATATAATATAGCTATATTAAAGACGAATAAAAGTTTTTCTTAGTTTTCTTTGATAAGTAAACAAATTATAAGAAAGCAGAAAACATTTAAATTTTGTAAGAGTTGAATGATTGTGCTATGACTCATTGTCTAATCTATCTCAATTAACTTTTGGACATAATTGGAGAATTGACTCATTTATTAATTCACCAATTCAGCTCAAATAACTCATTTGCCATCCCTTCAATGATAATTAATGGCCAAATAATTCAGATTTATGGCGTGTAGGATCATTTAAGGGGGGATCGTTCTCCAGTGAGAATTTCTTCGTTCTTAGAACTCATATATGAGATCTCTAATTAAGGGAGAAAAATTTCATTCATCCACCACATTTGGTAGTAGTTAAAAATAATATTCTTGAAGCTGATAGCCTTCAATAAAAGGCGAGCATTTGTCTTTTTTATATATATTTTATTTAATTAATCACTATCGACGTCAATGATTTTGCAGTTAATAATTTTAATTTTGTGAATTTCTTGACATACTTAGCATGAATCTTTGACTCTTGATTAAAGAAGAAATATTAATCAATTTGTATAAAAAAATATTGTTACGTTTTATTCATCAAAGTCAGCCAATGTCTAAATACACAAGTAAAATATTTAGAAGAGAAATTATATATGTCTACTTTTAATCCATTTCTCAAAAGTCGCTTAGAGTTAGACTGATCTTTGGAAACCAAAATATGACTAAGTTATTAAATTATGAATTAGAAATGAGCTCTTAAGCTATTGGTTAAGGTTGAATCGAGAAGGTTTTAAGTTCAAAATCTAATTTGATGCTTCTTTGTACTAATAATATCGTATTAGATGGTGTTGCTTTCAATTTAATCAAGGGGAAAAAACGTTTATGTCCCCTCAAACCAAATTAATTATCTGCCCATACCTATATTACTTTCGTTCCCCCGAAAAAATTGAAACTATTTATCCAAGATGTCCTCCCCCAATTATGATACCAACATGATATAAATATACTAAGATGGTATCATGAAAAACTGTTTCAATCCTTCTCTTAGTCCTCCATGATACCAACATGGTATAAATATACTGAGATGGTATCATGAAAGACTGTTCAATCCTTCTCTTAGTCTTACATGATACCATCATGGTATATAAATATACCGAGATTACATCATGGATGATCATGTTCGTTTAGTAAAAAAGGATACACTTTTCTCAAAAAAAACTCTATGATATATATATATATATATAAATACTATGATGGTATCATGGAGGATTGTTTCAGTACTTCAATGAGACACTCCTCGGGATCATGATACCATCGTGGTATATAAATATATTGAGATGGTATCATGGAGAATTGCTTCAGTCCTTCTTTTAGTCTTCCGTGATACCATTATGATATATAAATATACTGCGATGATACCACGGAGGAAGGGGTTTGGGCGAGGGGTATGTCGGGTAAATAGTTTTGGGGAGGGGGTACGACGGATAATTAGTTTAAAAGGGGCATGGAGCGGGTAATTATTTTGTTTTTAGGGTATTTCAATTAGTTTTCCTTTAACCAATTAGGGGTCGTTTGATAGAGTGTATAAAAATAATGTTGAATATGGTGTATTAGTAATGCTGACATTAGTTATGTAGGGATTATTTTTTATCCACCGTATGTTTGGTGTATTAGAAATAACACGCATTGCATAATTTCTAAAAATAATTAGTTGTTTACAAAAATACCCTTCATACTATACTTTTTGAGGGACTTCATGTGCAATTGTTTCTTTAATCATGCTAATGCATACATTAAAACTCATTGCATTGCTAATATCATAGTTTGCTAGATATTGTTATGCATAGCATAATACCAAATAGGTGCGCATTAGTTATACATATGATGAAAAAATATACTAAATAAGGTATTGTTAATACACAAAACTAATGCATGCATTATTTTTTCTCTAACACACTCTACCAAACGATCACTTAGAGTTTAAGTTATATATATTGAATGCACACTTATTTTTTACACTATCAATATAATTTAATAGATCATAATAGTTTATTACTCTTTTTTTAGATTATCATAACATGTCCGAAAAGGAGGTTTACCTGTTATTGTCGATTAACTTAATTAATCGAGTAGCGTAAGAATTTTTTTTCACACTGTCATAGACATAACATAAACTCAACTAATTAATTAATTAACACTATAAAGCAACACTATCATTATAAGCAAACGTTGTTATCACGAAGGAAGTACTATTATTATAGATAGCATGTAGTGATAGTATGACATGTACCATCCAATTTGTAGCAATTTACAAAAATATATATATATATATATATATATATATATATATATATATATATATAATGACTGATTAAAGTATGGAAAATCGTGGCTGCTTTTAATTTTAGGAATAAAACCTAACATTTATCCTAATTAAAATATGAACTACAATAGAGTACTTTATTTAGCCGTATTAATCAAATCTTGACTCCAATAACCATATCAACGACGTGCAGTTTGATAAAATTAAATAGAAAAGGGTGGAATGATTTTCCTTGAAGTTGATTTATTCAATGAAAAATATTTACATAATCAAATCATATAAGAAATTAGAGGTAAATTCATGTGATAAACATTAATCGATACCCAATAAAGCTAATAACTAGCCTGCTAAATTATAGTTAAAATTTATTGATATTGTAAATAATTTTTACTTAATTTAATGGACGCCGTAAATAAACTAAAATGAAATTTTATCAACAAGGGTCGAATTAAGCAATTGATTAATTGTTTCGATATCAATTTTTCACTTTCAAAATCAGGTTTTATTGTTCTAATGGTCTATTTTCTATTATCTTATTTTAATATAAAATTTGTTATTGTCTCTAAATCTCATAGCTATATTTTTTTTGTTATTTATTTGAACTTAAATATTTCAAATAGAAAATAAATTCCGAGTAAAAAAAGGCTATGAATTATTATTTATTTATTAGATAAGTTTTGGACCTTCTCTATCAGTAGCTTTGCTGTTGTCGCAACTGCTGACGTGATATCTTTTTTCATGTGAAGACAAAAAAGACCTTCTGATAATGTGTTTTTTCTTTATTCAAGATTATTATGAATTTTATTTATTAATTACTTACATTTGTTTCTTTGTTTTTTTCATGTGCATAGCATCTGGATATAAGTATTTCAAATAGCAGGAAACTACCCAAATTAATTGTTTATTGGAACGGATAATAAAAATAAAGTTTGTTGTAGATGAAATTCTTCTCTGTCTCGTTTTCCCTGACATTTTTATACCATAAAATTATAGGTGTAGTTGTGCATTATGCCATCCTTGGAACGAGTCTTTGACTCTAGGAGTGGTGTTACGTTATATTTATCGCATTCTGATATATTTAGTGGTTCAAAAATATTTTAAAATTAAAATTTATTTATGATATTCGTTAGAAAAGTTTAAGTAGCACTCTTTTCATTGATTATTGTGTGCAATATATATAGTGTTACATAATTATTTACATGATTATAAATTAGGTAACTAATCTTCTTAATTACAATCGTAATATAAATTTACCTAATATAAAACATATACAAAGATATGAGAATATTCTAGAAATATTCTATCACACCCCGCAGTCGAAGCGGGATGTTCTCGTACGCTGAGACTGACTCAAAAATCATCAAAAAGTATGTGTAGAAGTCCTTTAGTAAATATATCAGCAATCTGATACTTGGAAGGAACATGAAGGACACAAACTTGTCCACGAGCCACTTTTTTCACGTACAAAGTGAATATTCATTTCAATGTGTTTAGTGCGCTGATGTTGAACGGGATTGCTGGATAGATATATCGCACTAACATTATCACAGTAGACCAATGTAGCCTTGTGGATTGGGCAGTGAAGTTCCAGCAAAAGGTTGTGTATCCAACAAGACTCAGAGACAACATTCGCGACTCCTCTGTACTCGACTTCGGCACTGGATCGAGACAGATGTGGTTGTCTTTTAGAAGAGCAAGAAAGCAAGTTATCTCTGTGGAAGACATAGTAACCTGACGTGGATCGATGAGTGTCCGAATAGCCACCCCAATCATCGTCAGAATAAGAGGTGAGACCAGAGAGTGTGGACTTGTACGTGTGGAGGTCGAAGTGAATAGTACCTTGTACATAACGCAAAATACGTTTGAGCGCATTCATATGTGCATCCGTCGGGTTGTGCATATGTAAGCATATTTGTTACACGGCATAGTATATAACTGGTCTCGTGAAAGTGAGATACTATAATGCTCCTGCTAAACTATGATAGTGAGTCGGGTCGGTATACAGGGGACCTGGAGTATTTTCTAAGTGTTGTTCAATTGAGCCAAATGCCTCAATTTATAGTGTAAGTAGAAGACCCCTCAACTAGTCAACTAATGGCCTTCAATAGCCATGTAATTGCACTTGATTGAGGGGTTACATTCAGTCAAATAATGGCTGAATTCATGTGCCAAGTAATGGAGAATCAATGCTCCAAAATTAGCCCAAAGGTCAGATTTTTCCAACTTCCGTCGCGCACGCCTTATAATGGGAAGTGCAAATTTCGAAGTGTCGCGGCGTGGCCGAGAGTGTTGAATTAGCGCCGCGGCTCCGGATGCCGACCAACCAATTTGCGTCACATTGAAGACATTTGATATTCTTTTCAAATTGTGTCCGCCTCAAAGTTGACGGTGTGGCGTCGCGGCCCTTCATGGCTCCGCGGCGATTTTCGACTCGTTTCATTTTACATTTTGTACACTTCTTCCTTCGTTTACCAACATGGAATACTTTGTCATTTGGCCAATAACCGTCCATAATTCTATGTCTCAAATGTATTACATACGTACCAATATCTCTTTCACTAATGAAATTTGCGATACTTGGCACTACGTGTGCACGCGTGTGGAAACGGCGTTTTCGACGTGCGGGCTCTAATTGTTCGAGTCATAAATTAATGGGATATACTTAATTCCACATTTAGTAAATTTCAAACAATAATCGTGTGTTATGACATATGCATCGGTTTTCTTAATTAGATGCGAGAACGCAAAAACTACAAATAGCGTATATAGAAGATAAAATGAAAGAATATACTTGAAATAATATAGTAATGTGTTATGTCATACATATGCACCAATTCTTAATTAAATGTGTAAATACAGAAATTATATAAGTAACGTACACAGAGAATAAATTAAACGAAAGAATATACTTGAGATAATATAGTGACGTGTTATGTCATATGCATCAACAATTTTTAATAGGATGTGAAATAGAAATTACAAGTAGCGTATATAGAGAATATAATTAAAGAATATGTCTGATTCGTAAACGTGAAACATGGTGATTGAAGGTGTTAAACGAGGAAAGGTAAACCTAACATCACATATAAAAAATATTATCTCAAAAATTTTAAACTCTAAATTTAAATAAATTTAACAAAATATAAATAAATAATGAAAAAGTTGAAAATTCGTATAGGTGATATCAACTTGAAAATTAGCGTTTACTAGAAACTCTTACTATTATATTAGATATAGAATCAATAGAATGTATTAGAGAAATGCAGTAAAAAAATCATTAGGTACAAAGTACTAAAAGATTATGAAATTTATGATAATGAGAATTTGTACTGTTAATTAGTGGCGAGGTGAGCCTTGGAATAACTGGTAAAGTTGATGTCATGTGACTAGGAGGTCACGGGTTCAAGCCGTGGAAACAATCTCTTACAGAAATGCAAAGTAAGATTGCGTACAATTGACCCTTGTAGTCCGGCCCTTCTCCAGCCCCCCCTGCCCTTTTTAATTAGTGGCGAGGTGACCGTCCTAAGGGATGTCAATTGGTACTCTTCATTGAAAATTACACTATTTAGATAGGTAAATTTTTTACTTTTCTTAGTAAAAATCTTGACTACGTCATTATTGTTAATCCCAACTAATTTGGAATTGAAGTATTATTATTGTTGTCCCCAAGTATCAACTCGTGTAGGAGTATTCGAGGGTGTTAGTATCAAACTAATTATAAAATTAATTACAAAGAATAATGATTTCCTTAAGTATATCATATAAAATAGCAGTGAAGGAATTACCACTAATATTTTAGATTTTAGTGTTAGTGTGACAATCCATTCTGTTAGCAATTTATAAAGTATAATAACTAAAGTACCGAGCCCACTGCTGCTTTTGACTCAAAAGCCTAATATGTTTTTTCCTAAAAGTATGGACTTAAGATAAAATTAATTAGCTGTCTTAATCAAATATTATTCCTCTAATAAGTATTTCAATTATGGTTATATATAAAATAAACGCAACTTGTTTATATGTAACATGATGTGTTTTCTGTCAAATAAGGAAAGTTTTTTCTTTTCCAACTAGTAGCATTACATAAAAGCCCAGGGAACTCATTAATAATTGTAACTTGATATAATATATGATAATTATTACTCCATCTAACAAGAACAACTGAATCTAGTATCTAACAATTTTTATCAATTTGATAATTCAATTCCAGGGTAAACGCATTAATAATTGTGACTTGATATAATTCATTAAAAATTTAGATTTAATTATATTATTTTATTATATCTCATAGAAAATTATAAGATATAACATGAAAAGATAATAATATTTTCTTGAGTCCCACACACTGTTTGGTACTCATATTGGTATTCTACTAAATTTAAATTTATACCGAAAAAACTTACATTCAAGGGTAATGTACTTTTTAGTAAAAGTGATTCCTCATATTCGTATTGATATTTGATTAAATTTAAATTTGTTCTAATTGAGTTAAGACGTCTGAATGAAATTTCGAGGAGTACAAGGGCTAAGATGTCAAATCAGGACAAATATGAGGGTCTTCCAAACCATTCCATTCTAGAAAAAAGAACAATAATTATAATTAATCACAAGAAATTATTTTCTCCAAGTAATTGTTCCATTTCCACCATAGCAGAGGTGGACCGGAATTTGAAGACTACGGGGAACCATCAAAGACAGATTCACGTTCGTCACAACGTCGTCTTCAAACTGCGTCCGCCTCTAACCACCATGTCAACACCGCCTCGTTTGAAATTTTTATTAAACATCCATAAACATAATGAAAGTATAAATACATTAAATGGCAAAACTTGAGAAAGCTCGTTGTCCGGTCTGGTGGTTAGGTCACATTTTTATATCGCTACGTTGCCAGTTTGAAACCTTCTAGCAACACTTTTTATGTATTTTTTAACTGTCAGCTAAAAACTATACGTTGTAGTTAAGATTCGAATTTTAATATATATTACAGTTCTTTAAAATCGTTATACATATATATATATATATATGCCTTTTTCGAAGTTAACCGAAACATGTACCCCGTCCCACCACGTAGGTCCGGCCCTGCACCATAGTGATTTTCTCTTTTTACGATTCATGAGTCCAATTTATTTCTTAAATGAAAATGAAAGAATATTAATAAATCGGTTAGGTGCCAAAGTTCAATAAATTCTCTATCAGAGTGGACATTTAAAAGACGTTCCAAAAAGTAGGCGTTGGTTGACGGGGCGATAAACTTGTGACAACACGAATGCTTCGCATGCCATCCAAATAGTGGCACGGCTCAGTGTGTGCGCTTTCGACTTCCCTTTTTTTGCCTAAAGGTGGGTCACGTGTAGGAATGGCAACGGATCGGATCTGGACCGGATCCTACTAGATCCAGATCCAGATCCGTTTTTCATACCTGAATCCAGATCCGGATCCGGATCCAGTGGGTCCATAAAAATCATATCCAAATCCGGATCCATCGGATCCGCCGGGTCCACGGATCGGATCTGGATCCACATGTAAAAAAAGTTACCTTGCTAAGAATTTTTTTTTGAATTGACAAACGATTTTTACTTAGCTAACAGTTTACTGTTTTTCAATTTTGAAATGTTCATATGAGATATTTTGTTCGTTGTCTCGTTTTGATTGTGAGCTATTAATTAAAAATGTTGGACATTGACAATAGTTGTGAAAAATGCTGACTACTATTTCCACAATGCAGAACTTGCATGTGCTTGGAATCTTCATAAATGAAGTGAATATAATTTTAACTACTTGTTTATGGAGATGTTAGTTATTCACTAATATAACATTGATTTTATTATCGAAGTTAACTCTTTATTTTTTTGTTTTTGAGTTAACGCGGGGATAAATTAAACTTGTTTTGAGAATTAAACTTGCAAGGATGTGCTTAGCAATTTTAAGAAAATACTTATAAAATTACATTCTAGGTTATGAATATATTTAATAAAAAATGGATCCACGGGTCGGATCTGGACCGGATACGGATCTCAAATACAAGATCCAGATCCAGATCCGATCCGTTAGAAACGGATCCAGGTCCGATCCGGATCCGTCGGGTCCAAATTTTGAAGATCCATATCCTATAAAACGGATCTGGATACACCGGATCCGGACCGGGTCCAGGATCCATTGCCATCTCTAGTCACGTGAGTAATGATAGCCCATTCTACTTTCTCATTTTAGAACGGAGCCTTGAAGGAACCGTAATTGATAAAGTTATTATCATATGATCAGAGGTTACGAGTTTAAGTTATGAAAATATTCTCTTATAAAAATGCAAGGTAAAATTGTGTACAATAGATTTTTATGGTCCGGCTCTTTTCCGAACCCCGCATAGCAAGAACTTAGTGCACCAGATTATCCTCTACTTTCTCATTTTAATAATTATCGGGATCATCTTGTGCGTATTTCAATTATTTATAGTTTTTACTTTCTCTATTTTTCTTGCTTTGAAATTTTCTTTTTGAGTCAAGAATTTATCAAAAATAAATTTTCTACCCCACCCCACAAAAGCAATCGTAAAATCTGGATATACCATATTCTTTCGAGATCCCACTTATAAAATTATATGTTATTATTTTTTTACCTCCTCTTAGTGGGGTGAAGGAAGGGTGTACTCGAATGATTGAATTTTCTTTATAAAAAGTTATAATGTATATTTTAAAGGAAATTATTTTTTATTATATGCCGTGGGAAGAGTCGCTTCCTTCTTGCTTGATAAGGGGGGCTTTCATTCACCAGTGCAGACTAAAAGTGCTATCCGAACCGTGCTGGATAGTCACCCATCACACGACTCTCAAACCCAACCTATAGTGGATCCCAGGAGACAAAGTCAAAACGCAACATCCTTTACCCCATACTTTGAGATGCTCCTCCCCGCCGATCAAGGAGCGAGGCTGCTCGTGATAGGCAACGCTTTAAGCCGCTATCGTTCGGTTCGGATAAGTCAAGTTCTGGTAGATGTTGAATCTCTTTGACTTTCTCTTCTATTCAATTTCTTATATTGTAAATTTTCTGAGTGAAACTTTTAATTCTGCAGTTGAGCTGCTAGTAGATATATTTGATAATTTGTTCTCTGAACGTAAATAAATAAGAAAAATCACTAATTATTATTTGTTGGAATGAACTATAGTCTTCATAGTTTGTACTCATATTATTGATCACATATAAAGGCGGATACATATTTTTAGATACGAGTTTGATTATATTTAATAGCTTTAACTCAAACTATGTAATTGTGACGACACGATTGCTTCGCATGCCACCCAAATTTTGGCACGGCTTCTCCACGTGTGTACTCGCTGCTTCCTTTTTCTGCCTTTCGACTTTCACCCAAAGAAACACAATTAGTAGCGTTATCGTCTTTTGAGTCCTCACACAAATAATATTCCTATTATATTCTTCCGTATCTTTTTACTTTTTTAATGTGTCTCAAGGATTCTTTGACGAATTTTCTCATATGATTACATAATAGTATTTGATCTTTATCAATTAGATTAATTTAGATTCGCAAGGCAATGAGAAAGCGTGTCTATCAAAACTTTGTAACATGTTTTAAGGCTCAATCACGATCTTTATGACTTAATATACCAAATTTAATGATGGGACTAATTTAAATTTGTGTGGTCGTGCACGTTCCATAAAAGTGTCTCTCTTTATCAGATTTTCAGAGAGATAGACGCACTAACATTGTCGCAGTAGACCAAGGTAGCTTTCTGAATAGGAAAGTGAAGCTCTAATAAGAGATTACACAGCCAACAGGACTCAGACACCATATTGGCTACCCCTCGATACTCGGACTCTGCACTGGATCGCAATAAAGTAGTCTGGCATCTAGCCGACCAAGAGACCAATTTATCACCAAAAAACATACAATAACTAGATGTCGAACGTCTGGTATATGGACATCTACGTTAATCAACATTTGTATAAGACATGAGAGTAGATACAGAGGATGGATATAAGTGCAAACTATAATCAAAAGTAGCATGAATGTAACGCGCAATGCATTTGTGAGTGTGCATGTGTTCGTCCCTTGGATCATGCATAAATAAATACACCTGCTGCACTGAATAAGTAATATCGGGCCTCGTGAATGTAAGATACCGAAGAGCCCATGTAAGACTGTGATAGTGGGAGAGATCCTCGTAAGGTGTGCTAGAATTAGCACTCAACTTCGATTTGGTGTCAACCGGAGTAGGAGATGACATGCCAACTCGCTCAATAATCTCAGCTGTATATTTTCTCTGGGATAGAAATAGACCACCTGCATGACGAGTTACAGCTATACCCAAACAATAACTCAAAGGCCCCAAGTCTTTCATAGCAAATTCAGAACTGAGAAGAGACACGATAGACTTGCGCAGTTTATCCGAAGAGGCAGTCAATATAATATAATCCATATATAACATAATGTATGCCAGAGAAGTATCACACCGATAGATGAACAGAGAATGATCAGACATGCTGTGAGAAAATCCAATAGTACACACATAATCTGCAAACCTTTTGTACCAAGCCCAAGGGGTTTGTTTTAGCCCATATAAAGACTTCTTCAGCAAACATACATGGTGAGGATGATCGGGGTCCCTGAAAACCAATGGCTGATACATGTATACTATTTCCTTGAGATCACCGTGTAAGAAAACATTTTTCATATCCAGCTGATGAATGAGACATACTTTCGAGAGATCCAGACTGAGAAACACAGTGTGAATGGTGCCGGTTTGACCACTGGACTAAATGTCTCTCCACAATCTATGCCAACCTGTTGAGTTTTGTTATTACCTACAAGACGGTAATTATGCCTCTCAAAATAACCATCGATTTTTTTCTTATGAGTAAAAATCCACATAGAACGAATAACATTGACACCAGGCAGACGGGGCACCAACTCCCATGTCTTATTTTCAATAAGAGCATTATATTCATCATCCATGACCATTTTCCAATTCGGGTCATGAAGGGAAGAGTGGTAGGGGTGATTTAGTGACATTATATTTGAGATTAAAATGTCTTTTTAGTTTAAAAATACCTCATTGGTTATGAGTAACGGGTCCTTGACTCAGAATAGAAGTGGGTTGGACCTGGGTTGGTGTATGGATGTCATGGGATTGGCCAGCAGTCAGTGGGCCTGCTGGCCGATGGACTAGACTGATGAAGGACGTAGAAACTGGGCAAGCAGGCAGTGGGCATGCTGGCCGAGACGCTAGACTAGGAGGGAGAATTATTGGGCCAGCAGGTAGTGGGCCTGCTGGCCGAGAAACTGGACTGAGATTGAGACCAGATGGTCCAGCAGGCAGTGGGCCTATCGGCCGAGAAACTAGATCCGGACATGGGACATTTGGGCCATCAGACAATGGGTCTGCTGGCAAAATTGGGTACGGGAATGCTGGGCCAAATGGTGGACGGTGAGAGCCCATCATCAAAAAAATTATAAGAACTAGACTCACAATTTAGCAAATGGAAATTGAGTTTCATAAAAAATGACATGGCGACTAATTATGATTTTATTAGAAGATAAATCAAAACATTTATTACCACGATGATTAGACGGATAACCTAAAAATACACAAGCGGTAGAACGGGCTTGAAGTTTGTTAATTGTGGATGGGAAGAGAGGATAACATAAACACCAAAATACCCTAAGATGAGAATACGAAGGATCCTTACGATAAAAAATTTAGAGTGGAGATTGGTATGCTAGTCCTTTGCTCGGGAGTATGTTAAGAAGGTAAGTAGTCATTTGTAATATATGATGCCAAAATGAAGGTGATAATGAAGCATGGGTGAGTAATGCCCGAATAATATTATTAATTATGCGTATTTTTCTCTCGGCTTTTCCATTTTGGGAGGACGTATGAGTACAAGAAAACCCAAAAGATATACCATTAACACTACAAAATTCCCTAAACGTCCATTATCACATTGAATGTTTTTAATTTTCCGTTCAAATTGGATACGGATTAATGCTCTAAAAGATAGGAATGTGGAATAAACTTGAGACTTTTTAGACAACGGAAAGGTCCACAAAAAATTAGAATAATCATCCAAAAATAACACATAGTAACGATGGCCCACAGAGCTCAAAACGGGAGATGTCCACAAATCACTATGAATAATATCAAATGGCATTAAAGTACTAGAATTAGACGCTACAAACGGTAATCTAACATGTTTCTCAAGCGGACAAGAAGGACAAATATTAGTACTACGCGTACTATTACACTCAATAAAATTATTATTTTTATGAGAGTAAACTAACAGACGCTCCCGGATGACCCAAACGCGCATGCCACAAGGAAGGTGCTACAACGGCAAACATCGACGGTGTGGCTTGATTATTGGTAGTAGTAGTGGTGGTGATTGGATAGAGCTCGCCCCGACTATTATGGAACAACATTCTTATATTCCTCATCCATTTGTTAAAGGAAATTGGTTATACTCCCTCTCAACCAAAAAGAGCAATTGAGATTTCATGGTTGGACATTAATTCGTTACCAATATTTAAGGTCAATTTGAAATCCATCTTTGGTTTCGGACAGTCTTAACAACAACAGTAACTCTCTAGACTCGGGTAATTAGTGGAATCGAGGTATCTTAAGGCAAATCATTTCTTCTTTTGGCATGTTTCATGTAATGAAACGTAACCGTGATATTGTTCCATAAATTGTTCTACTCTTAGTAGTTAAGAATGTGCATGTTATGGATTCCTATGTTGAAAACATCCCTAAATATGTTTCTAAATCCTTATTGAGGTATCTGGGAAAAATGTTGATATGCCCAATGTTGGCCAAAGGTACATGTTATTATGTCATCCGATAAGTTCAGAATGTTTCATTGTCATTCATGCATTTTTATTTGCACTATATTCATGTATTATCCTGGACCTACATGTGTTATATACACTACTATATGGTATGAAATATATATATGTAGGGGATGGGGAAAATGGAAAGGCATTATATATGCGTTACCACCTACAGCTGGTACAAATATCACGAAAATGAAGATGTCAATGTGAGGCCAATATTGATGCCCTTGTGTGGCCAATATGATAATGATATGATGCCCACATAGGTTGTTATGGAAAGAAAGATGCCCTTGTGTGGCCAATATTTATATGTATACCGCATTTGCATCGTGCATAACATTTAGGAATATATATTAGGACCATCAGAGGCATTTACTGTTGGTCAGTTGTTTCTGTTTCATTTCATTGTTATATCCCTGTTATACTATTAATCATGCATGACATACTTGGTACATCAGTCGTACTGACATCCCTTTTGTCGGGGGACGTTGTGTTTTATGTCCACATGTTCACGTAGACAAGGCGATGATCCACGTTAGTAGGTTGCTAACTCAACAGATTTTGGAGCACTCCCCTTGTTTCGGAGTGTCGGTCTAATCTCGATACGATATATTTTTGTATGTACATATGGGTATGGCGGAGCCCTATCTCGACCTTTGATGTTGCTACTCTTAGAGGCTTGTAAACAAATATCCTGTGTGTGTAGTAGTCATGTATGACCTTGTCGGCCTTGTTATGTATATATATATAAGTTGGGCTTTTCTAGTTAGGATTCTACATTGTCCTTATTCAGTTTAGTCCGTATTTAATTATGATTAAATGTTGACTGTATGATTGGTGGTACCCGACAAGTGAGGTTCGGGTGCCCGTCTCGGCCCTCCGGTTTGGGTCGCGACAACTACCCACTAGCCAAGGCCCACGGCCACTATACACTGGCCCAAGGCTGCGGCCAGTGGTGTTGCGACCCAGCCGGCTAGCCACTGCCATCACGTCCTCCACCACTGCCACCCCCGCGGCTACCACAATTTTTGCCATCATTTTTCCAATTTTGGCCCTTTTTGCCGTCACCATTATTACGGTTTTGGCTAGAATTGTCCGAGAATGAGTGAGGGTCATCGATGTCGCGTGACGTGGTCACCATCATATTGGAATCAGCTCTGGTTGCCGCATTTTAGCCAAGCCAACTTCTTTTAAGGTGAGCATGAAACGTGTTTATTAAAACGACGGGAGATGATTACTTTGACGAAGAAGCATCCCAATGCCATTATAAGCCTTGGAGAGGCCTACAACCATATGAAGAACAAGATGATCATTAGTGACGGGCGCGCCAATGTTCTTGAGTTGATCCGACAACTCCTTGAGCCTTTGACAATAGGTTGAGACATTCGGAAAATCCTCCATGTTGATGTGGGAGAATTCCTGCTCAAGGGTCACGACACGGGAATTTTTGTTATCTTGCAATATATCACGCAACCTATTCCAAGCTTCCATTGACGTGGCGTCGAGTTCAATAATAGTTTTCAAAAGGTCCGTAGGGATGGTGGAATAAATCCACTAGAGTACCATAGCATCAAGAGTTGCCCACAACTCTATTTTATCATCGGTTTGCCTTTTTTTGGTGGGACGATGTGATGGAGGACTCGATTAGAATGTGCGTAAATTTTAAATAGTTCTGCCCACGTCGCGTATTGGACGTTTTCCATCTCAAGAACAATATGGATGTTGTTCTTGATATTGAAGATTTCATGGGAAGGATGAAATGTGTTATTTGTGGTAGACATGATGAAAGAACAAGAGGAGAATTAGGGATTTAGAAAAAAATTTGAAGGGATGGGGGGTATGGACGACCGACGGCCGAAGAGGGAGTTAGGGTGGCGAAAGCAAAATTTTGGAGAAGGAAAAGTTTGCCCTAGACTTCTGATACCATGAAAGACAATAATCCCCTGATTATTTTCATTAATGAAAAAGTTTATATACATGATATACAATATGTAGTTATGAGAAATAAATCTACCTTTTCCTAATACAAGACTACTACCCTAATTATACATGTATAAGAATTTTAATAATTATGGTAAGTAAATATATAATTCACATGGCCAATATACACATTACAGTGTATATTCTTTCAATTTAGACTCATGCTGCATATGACCCGGTAAATGAGAAAATGTTTTTTTAATAAAAGTTTTTGCATTTTCAAGGCTCGAATTTGAGGTCTAGGTTAAAGGGACAATGATCTATTTCATCCTCAACATATTCTTTAGTGGTACGTCTGCGAATTTTGATATACACTAGCATGAAGTTCTGAAATAGTTAGGATCAATCATTCAATTTATTAATATCTATTTTAATTTATTTCCACACGTTGTGGGATTTCACTGCGTATGTTGTTGTTTAGTTTATTTAGATCTATTTTGTTCAAATACTAATAAATATTTTTCTATTTAAGTATATGAAAGTTCTTTAAAACTTGAGAATTTTCGAATTTCACATTTATTAACTGATTGGGCAGTGAAATACGAGGATGGACAAAATTTAAGCAAATGAAAGTTGAAGGACAGAAAAAAAGAAGCCGAAAAGTAAAGGAACTAAAACAATAACTTTCTGAAACTTCAAAACGACAAATCCAAAACAACAACAACAACATACCCGGTGAAATCCCACAATGTGGGGTCTGGAGAGGGTAGAGTGTACACATACCTTACATCTACCTTGGTAGGTAGAGAGACTGTTTTTCGAGAGACCCTCAGCTCAAGACAAAGCACAAGCCCAAGCAAAGTAAGACACACAAATTGCGTAAGTCATGACAACGCATTCTGAAAAAGAAAGAAGCAATAGCTAATGCAAGTAAATAAGACAAAGAAAATACACATAGCAGCATAAATCAAACGACAAGGGACTATAAGACAATATGATAGGCTAAGCGAGTCTACAATAATAATACTACAACTACCAGTTTGTAAGCGTAGGTAGGACTACGCTAGACTACCTACTATCCTTCTACCCTAATACGTATCCTCCATAATTCCCTATCTAAGGTCATGTCCTCAGTGAGTTGCACCTGCGCCATATCCCGTCTAATCACTTCTCCCCAATACTTCCTCGGCCTACCTCTACCCCTCATGTACCTATCCATAGCCAACCTTTCACACCTCCGCACTGGGGCATTTATGTCTCTCCTCTGCACGTGTCCGAACTAGAGATGGTAGTGGATCCTGGACCCGGTGGATCTAGATCCATTTTATAGGATATGGATCTTCAAAATTTGGACCCAACGGATCCGGATCGGACCCGGATCCATTTCTGATGGATCAGATCTGGATCTGGATCTTGTGTTTTGAGATCCGTATCCGGTCCAGATCCGACCCGTGGATCCGTTCTTTATTAAATATATGCATAACATATAATGTAATTTTATAAGTATTTTCTTAAAAACTTTCATAATTTCTGTATTTTACATTCAGGTTTGGAGTAATGGATATTGGAAATATTAGGAAGAATTGGCTGGAACAACAATTTTATTACTCCACTAATCACCCTCAGCTTTCATTCTCACACCTCTTAGTTTCTTTGAATAAATAAATTAACAGACCTCTTAATTTATTCTGTAGATATAAATTAGTGCTGTAATATATTTACTTTTCATGTTTGCTTCAATATGACTTTAATGTCTTTCTACTCCAAAATGGTTAAATGAACAACTTATTTAAATATTTATGCATACCATGCATTCTTTAACATACTCAAATTATCTCTTGTTTACTTATTTAATTTTCTATCTATCATATTGGAAAATGCATTTTGTTACAAGTATATGTACATGTTTCTCAGATTTAATTAGGTCTTTATCATTTTATGAGGCTTCTTGATTTTTTTTTAGCTGTTATAGAATCAAGGAGACATTCATTTGTCTACATCAATATAGGGAGGCCAAAGATGTCATCGTCCAATTCTCCATGTGCAGCATGCAAATTATTGCGTCGAAAATGCACTCAAGAATGTGGATCCAGATCCGTTCCATGGATCCGGATTTGGATCTGATTTTTATGGACCGATGGATCTGGATCCAGGATTTAGTAGGATCCGGTCCAAATCCGATCCGTTGCCATCCCTAATCCGAACCATCTCAACCTAGCTTCTCGCATCTTATCCTCCACCGAGGCCATTTCCACTATGTCCCTGATATC
Organism: Anisodus tanguticus; assembly: GCA_034509755.1. Classification (NCBI taxonomy): domain Eukaryota; kingdom Viridiplantae; phylum Streptophyta; class Magnoliopsida; order Solanales; family Solanaceae; genus Anisodus; species Anisodus tanguticus. Next base: position 48,174,391 of record CM067550.1, on the reverse strand, counting down.
ATCATTTCTAATTATATCCCTCCTTGTATGTCCACACATCCATCTTAGCAAATAAAAGAAATAAAAGTGAATACTCAAATTAGATTACAAAGTAAGCTTCAAATTACTTAGATTAGAAGACATTAATTAATTATATTTGAAGATTCTATATTAATGTTAGGTCTTTTAGATGTGTTAATTAAGTTCTTAAATGAACTCAATACTTAATCTCTTCGAAGAGTAAAAAGAAAATGAAATAAACATTAATTAGTTTTGGTTAGTTATTACTGCAATATAATCTTCGACCAAATAAAGAAGTTTTATACTTAATAGTTCAATGATCAGGAAAGGGAACTAAGATATCAAGTTGCAATTTTAAGAGCGTCATGGAGTAATATTTTTGTCCTAAAAAGATCATATTACTACTTGAAGGATCAAATAACTTTTCTTTGACTAAAATTAACTTGTCCTAAAAATATTTTTTATTGTAGAATATTTTTTATTTAACTTTTTTATGTATGCACAAAAAAAGCTACAGGAAACAACTTCCTGCCTCTCAAGATAGGAATGAGGTATGCGTACACTCTACTCTCTCCAGACTTCATTGTGTGAGATTTCACTGGATATGTTATTGTTGTTGCACAAAAATAAAAATTTTACTAAAAAAATCTAAATAATCAATATTCACTTAGCCTCCAGAACTTCATTTAAGTGGCAAAAGTTGATGGGTTTCTTAACAAGTTCGAGCACCGAAAATTATGCATTATATTTAAGTAGAGAAGAGTAGAAGGGTATGACTCTTATCTCCGAGTTTCAAAGGTTTTGATTAGTCCTAAGGCGTAGTCTCAGATGAATTTTTCAATCACAAAAAAGAAAATCAATATTCACTTATTAGATACATTGAACTTTGCAATTTCCTAATCATGGAAGTTTATTTTTGACTGATTAAATACTTGGTTATTAAATTGATGTAATTTCATGGAAGTTTAATAATTTGACTTATTAATACTTACTTATAACCTAATTAAATTTCATAGAAGTTTATTTTTGACTGATTGTTACTTGCTTATTAAATTAATGTAATCTCATGGCAAATTATTTTGATTGATATTTTCAACATGTAAGTTATGCGTATATTTTATCCTCGTTATACTACGGTGTGAGATTTCGGATATGTTAGTTATATTTTCAACATGTCACTATCCTTATTACGGCCTAATTTTCCCAAATCCCAACCTCACTCATGCACGTGCCCTACCTTTTCCCCACCCCCACTCAGCCAACACATCATTCTGCTGACGTGTCCCATATTGCCACATGGCCAACTATATATTGCATGTCCGATTTAACCCCACCTATACATACAGACGTATACAATACATACAATAGTCACGTAGAGATAGAGAGAGAAACAAACAAACAATGGCGAAAATTACATAATATAGCAACAAAAAAGATTAGATTTATTATCCGATTAATAATCGCCGATCTGTTTTTTTCTTTCAAATGGCGACGCCATTAACGACGGGAGGAATACAAGGCGGTGGTGGAGTAGCGGTAATGGCAGGGAGTACAACGACGGTAGGACACGTGGATCAATCTGGACCGTTGAATAATAGACCGGCGACAGGAGTTAAAGGTTCGTCGCCGATACGGATTTTCCTTTTCTTCCATAAAGCTATACGTACGGAACTGGATGCGTTACATCGATCTGCTATGGCGTTTGCGACGAATCGAGATACTGAAATTAAGCCTTTTATGGAACGGTGTTACTTTTTGAGGTCGATTTATAAGCATCACTGCAATGCTGAAGATGAGGTTTGTTTGATGTGCTATACTAGTTTTTGAGCTCAATTGCGATTTTGCGAAATTTGAACAGCTTAGCAAGTATATACACATAATTGATTGAAATTAATGTTTAATTTTATGTTTTCCTGGAAATATTATGTGATTTTTGTGTCTGTTATGTTTATTGAACTGGAACAATTTTAGCTGCATATGCGAAATTACTGATATTTGATAGAGAATTGGTACTTAAGAAATATAAGTAAATAGAAAGAAGGCATAATAAGTAAACAAGCTCTCAAACTTGGCCTCACGGCTGACAAGTATGCTCTCCAACTTTGGATGTGCACAAGTAGACACCTCAACTTGTATAAAGTTGAACACGTAAACAGGAATGTTGACGTGACACATAAATTTTGGAGGTGTCTAAATGACCATTTTGTAAGTTGGAGTGTTTCAACTGACAAAGTGGAGACAAGTTGAGGTGCCTAGTTGTGCACGTCCAAAGTTGGAGGGCATATTTGTCAGTTGAGGCCAAGTTTGAGGGCCAATTTAGAACTTGTAACAAAATATAAGCCTTTTGTATCTGGTTATGTTCATTTGAGTGATTAATTTCATGTATGCTTGTCAAAATAGAGAATTAGTAGTACTTACCAAATATTAGTAAAATTGAAAGAAATGTAGAATGTGTAACAGTAATTTGTAGAATCAGTACTACAATGCTGAAAATGAGGTTTGTTTGAAGTAGCTTTTTGAGCTCAATTGCGACTCCAATTTTTGTTAATAATTTTGCGGAACTTTGTGTGCAGGAGGCTTTTCTTGTGAATAATTATGAGCAGTGTAGCAAGTATATATACACACAAAGGATTGAAATTTAATTTAATGTGATTTTTGTATCTGGTTTATGTTTATTGAACTGGAATAATTTTAGCTACATATGCGAAATTTGAAGGGGAGCCTTGGAGTAACTGGTAAGGTTGACTCCATGTGACCAGGAGGTCATGGGTTCAAGCTGTGGAAACAACCTCTTGCAGAAATGTGAGGTAAGATTGCGTACAATAGACCCTTATGGTCCGGCTCTTCTCCGGACCCCGCGCATAGCGGGAGCTTAGTGCACTGGGTTGTTTTTTTTTTTTTTTTTTTTTACATATGCGAAATTTATGATATTTGATAGAGAATTAGTACTTACGAAATATATGAAAATAGAAAGAAATGTCGAATTTTGAGCAGCTTAGAAAGTATATACACATAAAGGATTGAAGTTTAATTTTATGTGGTTTTTGTATCTGGTTATGTTTATTAAACTGGAATGATTTTAGCTACATATGCAAAATTACTAATATTTGATAGAGAATTAGTACTTATGAAATAGATAATTAGTACTTATAAGATATATAAGTAAATAGAAAGAAATGTAGAATTTTATGTTTTTTCTATGGCTGGCCAATGGGACGGGACCCGACGGGATGGGAGGTAGGGCGGGACCGGTACCGGGGCGGGATTGGCGGTTTCGCCAGTGTCCCGTCCCGGTCTCGGTCCCATCGGAAAAGGGGCCCGATATATATGTCGGGTCGGGGCGGGGTCGGGTTTCCGATTTTTTTTTGCACTTAATTTTAAAAAATAACATATATAAATAACTCAATAATGAATAATTGAACAAGATAGTGTAATAAAAACATCCCAATACTGTTTTTGTGCCTATTATATTATTTAATAGAAATATGATTTTTTTGTAATACAATTGTTAAAATTACAACTTTGTGGTGTTGAAACTTGAAAACTGCAAATAACATAGTAAAATTGCAATTTAAAAAATTACATTTTTAAAAACACCTTTTCTAGTTTCTCTATAATTTCGTGTGGTTCTTCGGTTGAAATTGATATTTGTTGGTCAAATTGCTCCACGTCGATTCCACCTCCGTCAGATAAGATTTCGTTGTAGTTTTTGTCTTCTTCTTCGTTGATCTCCGATTGACCTTACCTTCTCCGCTTCGCTCGTATCCAATCTCTGAATAATACTGCAATCTCCAAGCTGTCTCCCGCTAATGAGTGTCTGTGCTCTCCTATTTGAAATCTGCAGGAAGAAAAAACACTTTCAGACGCTTGAATGTTCAACACATCTCCGGCCATCATTGAAAGTGTCAGAAAAGTCTTCTCATTCTCCCTCCAGTAATTCAGCAAGTCTTCACGTCCTTCATTGAGAACTGCTTGGTACGGTACAATACCCTGCAAAATATAAACATCAAACTCGCTAACTTGGTTAGTAGTGTTAACACTATACATTCTACTTCTAAGACTTTCAATACTAGCCGCAGAAACAACATGTCTTTTTTGAGGTTGTGTTGAACAAGAAGAAGATGGTATGGAAGCCGGTTGGTTACTAACACTTTCTTGTTGGTAATGCCTATATACTTTTTTGCATTCATTTTGTATGCTAGACAACACTTCTTCTTTAGTTTGTCAACATGCAGTGGGTCATTTGGATTTTTTAGAGTTGGAGGTGGAAGTACTGCTATACAATCATAAATAGTTTCAATTAGTGCTCTACAACCGTCTATTTTAATAGTCGGATTTAATACAACACCAATAATATAAATAGTTGGAATAGGAATAAAATATTTTTTTAATTTGATAAACATTTTTTTAATAGGTGTCTTATAAGTTGGTTTTTCATATATTCACTAAATAATAAAAATGGTAGAGCTATATAAAACAACATAGTAGAAATAGTGGATAATATATACCGGAAAATTCTTTTGTTGCTTGAACAAATTTCTCTAGAAATACAATAAGTTCTGAAATTTTTTCCCAATCATTATCCACAACCATATCATTTGGATTTCGATTATGAGCATTAAAAAATAAAGTTATAGGTTTTCTATAGTCATAAGCAACAAGTAGTTGCTCGTATAAAGAATTTCACCTAGTGGCTACTTCTTCGGGAGTTTTTCTACAAGGTAGTCAGCAATCGTGACAAGTTTTTTTATAATCTTTTTTTCGTTGTATTCTATTACTTTTAAAAATAAAGTTTATAGCAAATTGTGTTTTATTAAGAATGTCTGCAAAAAGTGTTAGACCATCCTTTACAACTAAGTTATATAACATTTTATATGAAAATAATTTGGAAAAGATGGAGTTAAAAGATTTTTTAAAATTGTAATAGCATAATTATTAGAAGAAGCGTTATCTAATGTAATAATCATAATTTTATAAGTTACTCTGTAATAATCGCAAACTTGATGAATATTTTCTGCAATAAAAGTACTAGTGTGCCTATCATCTATATATCTATACGTTGAAATACGTTTTTGCATAGACCATTTATAATCTATCCAATGATAGGTTACCGTTAAATAATCATGGCCGTTAGTACTACGACCTATATCAAACGTGATAGATACTTTATCAGAAAAATGATATAAGGAATAATGTAAATACTGTTGATATTCATGTGCAAATTTAAATACATCTCTCTTAACAGTTGATCTAGGGAAACCGTTAAAAACATGATTATACATATCTCTAATATAATGAATAAAATCGGGAGAGGGAGGAAATGAAAAAGGCAAACCCTCCGCATCAACTAATTTTCTATTGCTTCCCTATCTCTATTTTTATCTTATTTAGGGCCTACAATTCCCCCGTCATAGGGTTAATTTGACCCTGTACTTGGTCCGGGATAGTATGTGAACTTTGTCCCGACTGAAAGAGCACTAGCGCACCCGATTTTTCAGCCATGTGTTGATTCCACCTAGGTGGGTGAAAGTTTTTTATGTGTCTCAATAAACCTCCCGTACCACCCTGACCTTTTCCCATTTTAAATTTAAAAACATTTTTACAAATTTGATGCTCTACGTTCCTATCAAAAAATTTCATGCATATGATTTTAATTTTCGTTGTGGTGGGCCTCGTCTCATACTAGGAGAATAGGAGACGTTCCAATTTGAGGTGCACTAGTGGGTGTGTCATCTAGATTAGTCGGTATGTCATCTAGATCAAGCGGTGTGTCATCTAGATTATCTTCTAAATTAAAGTTTTGTTGAGTTCCAGAAAATATCTTGTCTAAATCTAATGGTATTTCAGGAAAATGTGAAGTATCAACAAAATCATCTTGTTTAGGAATAGGATCATCCTATTCCTAGAAGAAGTACCCCTTCCCTTATTACCCCTACTAGAGGAAGCCTTACCCTTACCTTTAAACATATCTCTAAGTCCTTCATTTTAGTTATGCTAATAAATAGTTAAAGATAATGAAATTAAGTGCACTAATTAAAATAAAGAAACAATAATAATTTAATGAAGGAACGAATGTACCAAACGCCGACGTAACGTCGACGTGTAATCGAGAGGTTGAAAGTTGAAACTTTGCTCGATAGATGATCATCAAGCTAGTTGCCAACTTCACTCCCAAATGAATAAATAAAATTGAATATTTAGTACACAATGTAGACTTGTAGAGAGATAGATTGAGAGATTGTAGGAAGATTTGTGAGAAAGATGAAGAGAAAATGTTGGGAAATTGGGTTAAAGTGTAAATATAATAACTTAGGGGTTAAAAATAAATATTAAGGGGGTAGGGGGAGGCCAAAAATGGCCGTTGCAGAACGGCCAAAATATAAAATGGCCGTTGTGCAACGATTATTTTGTGCAAAGGGGGGTTATGGGCGGGACCGGGGCGGGTCGGGGCTGGCGGTACTGTAGCGGCCAGGCCCAGCGGACTAGCCGAGGTCCCGTCCCGGTTTGAGTCCCGTTACCGATTTTTTTTTTAATAGCAGGGTAGGGTAGGGTAGGGTAGGGGCGGGGTCGGGTCGGGACCGCCCCTCCCCACCCCGTTGGCCAGCCCTAGTTTTTTCTGTTCTGGAAATATTATGTGATTTTTGTATCTGGTTATGTTTATTGAAAGGGAATAATTTAGCTGCATATGTGAAATTTTCGATATTTGAGTGATTAATTTCATGTATGCTTGTCAAAATAGAGAATTAGTACTTGCTAAATATAAGTTAATAGAAAGAAATGTAGAATTTGTAACAATAAAATTGGTAGAATCTGTTGAGACGTGAAGTTATTGCATCTTTATTTCGGTTTTGTTGCAAATTGCTCTTCTTGAGTTCTTCTCTGCACCGAGATTTCAGTTGATCCTCTTTGGTTAGTTGTAGTGTATCCCGAGGTGGTGGGAAGACTTGGATAAGATTTGAGCTTTCTGTAGCTCAAGTGTTCAATTTTTTATTTTTTTTTATTGTTAGACCAAGGCATTCAATTTATTTCATGATTTTCTCTTGGGCTATGTAGCACTTCTTGATTTTCTGCTAGTGCCAGTATTGGTTGTTATGGAAACAAGAAACCAAATGTCAAATGTGAAGTTGTCAATGAAAAGAAGATCTTTATGAACTATTTTTGCTCCATGCCTTCTTTAGTTGGGGCGATATAATGTTGTATATCAGGTCTCCTGCTGGTTACATTATTATTTTTCTGCATAGTGACTGTAACTTGAATCATTTAATAAAGCTGTCTGTTTTCTGGCAACTGATTCTCAATTTTGAATGTCTGAGGCTACGTCAATTCAAATTTTCATTATCTCCTGCTCTTGAAAATATTATGATTTTTGTCTCTTTTTGAACTGGAGAAGTTGTTGCTTGGAATTTCCTGATGTTAAAAGATTTGGTTTCATGCTTTTCAGTTTATCTTAAAATTTGTAAATGACATAAAAGATAAATAAATGGTCTGAGGAAGTATCACTAAATTTGGATTTGTGTTGTCAATTTAACTAAGGGCTGGTAGTTTTTGCATATTAGTTTGGGTTTAAATTTCCTTCTCTTCGTTGGAAATTCTTTCTAATCCTTTTTGGTTACTGGGGTGTGCAGGGAGGTGGTGGGAACTTCTCTGCATAGAAAATTCTTTCTAATCCTTTTTGGTTACTGGGGGTGGTGCAGGGAGGTGGTTGGAAAGAGGGCTGGTTTTAGAATTTGTTTATAGTTCGAGCAATTTTTTTGGGTAAAACTTTTATTTTTCTGTTGTTAATTTTTGAACGAAAGGGTTTTATCTCGAGGTATAAAGAATTTGGTTTGCTTTTCGTCTTCTACTAGTTCAGTATTAGATGTTATGAAAAGAAAAGAGAGCACATTTCATATGTGAAATTGAGAAAAAAAATATCACGACTAGATTGTTTCTTAACTTCATTTACCTTATTATATTGTTGTCTTTATTTATCTCTATTGTTGTTATTACTGCCTATTATTATTGCTGCCTGTGCATCTTATCTTGAGCCGCTGGTCTATCGAAAACAGCCTCCCGACCTTCACAAGGTAGGGGTAAGGTTTGCGTACACTCTACCCTCCCCAGACCCCACCGGGTGAATTGTACTGGGTATGTTGTTGTTGAAAAATATTAAGAACTGTTTTTTGGATTAATTCATAAATGTGCTTCATTTCCTCTTGGGTTAGAGCAGTGCAGCGTGTAGGTTATATATCCTGCTGAATTCATTATTATTTACAGCAAGCTAAATTGTTTATAAGCTCTCTGTAATCTTGCAAGTCACTCCTGGTTTTCTGTCTCCTTGCACTAATGCTTGATGTTGCTCTCGCTAGTTTAGGTGAGTTATGTTGTAACCTAATAGGTATCAATGTATCTGCAGAGCCTCATAATGTAAAGAAGACACCGTATATACTTTGGTGTTTGAACTCCCTATGTTTTCATTGGATTTTCCTCCTCCCCCCTTTAAAATCCCTAGTCATTGGATTTCCCTCCTCCCCCCTTTAAATCCTTAAAACTTTCATTTTCGCCTCACGAGATATAGAGAAACATTCCCACATTTTACGACTTAGATTAACTTCAAGGAAATCGTACGCACAAAAGAGGTCATTTCTTTGTTTCACGTTGAAAACGCACTGTGGATCAGTCCAGTGGAGTTGTGCCTTCCCTTTTGCACGCCACTACTAGGAATGTAATTTTAATTTTTTCCCATGGTATGACATGTCTTTCTTGATAACTATATTTCATAACTCACAGAGCAAAATGGTTACTTCATGCAGAAAGACCAAACTTGATATACTGCTTCAAACATCATAAGCATATCTTTTTTGTGAATGACAGGTTATCTTTCCAGCACTTGATATACGTGTGAAGAATGTAGCACGGACTTACTCCCTTGAGCATGAAGGAGAAGGTGTCCTTTTTGATCACCTGTTTGCATTACTTGACTCGGATACGCAAAGTGAAGAAAGCTACCGCAGAGAGTTGGCTTCCTGTACAGGAGCTCTTCAAACATCAATTAGCCAGCACATGTCTAAGGAAGAGGAGCAGGTATCCTTGCGAATTTTACCATACTCTTAGTTGTGGCTTGAGGGTATGTGTGATATGACTTTTTTTTTCTGTGAAATTATTATTTTATTGACGTGAAAAGGAAAATCCCCATGATGTAGATCGTACAGATATCATTATTACTTGAAATGATTTATGTTTATTACTCACTTTCTTCCACTTTATGTCACCTAGTTACTACTTGGAGAGTCAACAGATGCTTTCTTTGACTATGATCTATTCAAATACTTATAAATGTTAGTATGAATGGTTAACTATTGTGACTTATATTAATTTTTATGTAGTTTCTAAATATGTAAATTTATAAAAGAAATTGAAGATTCTATGTCTGAACTCACACTGAAAATTAGTTAGGTCGACCCTCGTACTTCAAGTTAGGTCACATAAAGTGGAACGAGGGGAGTATCATTTTTCTAATAGCAGAGAATTCTGCGAGGGGCAATGTTGAATGGTTCAAAACTCAGTGGATAATGGGTCCCCGCCCCTACCCTTCTCCATTTAAGTAGCCGGATGCTGGGTTCAAACTTCAAACCCGTGACGTGTGCCTAACCCAGACATCACGTGTTGCGCCCTTGCCACTAGATGAAAAAAGCCTTGGGAGGCAGATTATTGTTTATATATTAGCTAAAAGTAAATTGAAAATAATCTTATCCGAGAAACGAAATTATCTAGTCTTACCTTTTTAGTTAGAGATAAGAGTTTTAGTAGTTCCAAAAGTTCTATTTTGCTCAGAATATTTGATGAACTTGGTATCACACACACTCTCTCTAAATCCTCATCTTTCCTGCTCTCTTTCTCTCTTCTCATTAATATTCCTCTTTCTCCCCTTTTAATTTCTTTCCTTGCCCCTTTTCCCCTCTCCCTTGTGTTGCAACATCAATCTTTGTATTGGAACCATCTTGTATCCCTTTCTTTTGTACTAATCTAATCTTGGTATCACAATGCAAGTTTCAATTCACTGTACAATTGCACTCTAGTGTCTTGTACCTATAAGTATTACATTGGCCAATCATTACTACGTCTGCTTCTCTTGGTGATTTTTACAAGTTCATTATTCAGTGGACATGAAGTTCATTACTTTTTTGGTATACAACTTGTATACGGGGTTGTTCCCCTGATTGTTAATAAAATTATTTGCCTTATTAAAAAAATAAAATATTTAGTGGAACTATTGGAATAATATTTAATGATTTTATTCCGTGTAGGAAAGAGAGCCTTGGAGTAACTGGTAAAGTTACTGCCATGTGATCAGGAGGTCATGGGTTCAAGCCGTGGAAACAACCTCTTGCAGAAATGTGAGGTAAGGCTGCGTACAATAGACCCTTGTGGTCCGGCCCTTCCCCGGACCCCGCGCGTAGCGGGAGCTTAGTGCACCGGGTTGTCCTTTGCCCTTTTATTCCGTGTAACTTATGTTCTCCCGGTGGTGCTACATGTCTACATTTGTATCAGAGTCGTTTCATTTCTTCCTCCTTGTACATCACCTCACATGCATCATGTCTACAAAATTGGAGTCCTACATATAAGCACACGTGTTGATTGGTGTTCAACGTGCTAAAAAATAAAGAGAAGCAAGAACAAGCCGCCCGCTAATTCATTACTAGTGAGTTTTCTTCTCTTTCATACTCACCACCAAGGGGAGATGAGGGACGGATGGGATCCGTCTACCCTTAACCAGAAGTCTTGGATTCGAGCCCTAGGAAGGGAGGAACCCCTGATAGTGAGCGCATCTTCCTTTAATGGACCCTATTTGACATGAATCACAGAATGTGGATTCAGTCTTTTTTCCCCTTTTGGATCATTCAGAATGGGTCAATCTTTTAATGTTATTCAATAAGAGAAGACAACATTCAGAAATCTTGTATTCGAAATAATTAACACAAAAACAAGGAGGACACAAACAACAACAACTATGCTTCAGTCGCAAACAAGTTGGGTCGACTATATGAATCTTCACTTTTCTATTTAAGCTTAACTCATGTCATCATCCTACTAAATAAAATAAATAACTTATCCAATAAATAAATTAAAAAAGAGTTATATAAATATATAAATAACATTAATAATATTAGAAGTTTTCTAACAAGACTAAAACCTATTCCCAACTAGTAAATATCACCTATATAAATCTCTTTCTTCCGTTGTACCAGGTCTTTAGCTAAGTCTGCATTGATTCCAAGAATTTGTAGGTCTTTTGAGACAAAAATGAGGAGGAGGATGTTTCTGTAAATTAATCCTAACAAGTAAATGCCATCCTCGTCCCCTATTTGGGGGTGGATGGGGGGGGGGGTCTTTGACGGAGGTTCATTTAGTTATATTAAACTTTGGTGTGTGAAATTTCCCCTTATTATTTCATTCTCTTGATAAGTAACTGACCGTTATTCATTGTGATGATTGTTGCATTGTTTGTCTTTATTGTTAAAATTGTTGACTAGTATTCTTTTTGTTTTTTCTTCATTATTATCACTTATGTTGCTCTCTGTTGTTATTGTGCCATTTTGCAGGTCTTGCCTTTGCTCATGGAAAAGTTTTCATTCGAGGAGCAGGCATCACTGGTGTGGCAGTTTCTGTGCAGCATCCCTGTGAATATGATGGCTGAATTTCTGCCTTGGCTTGCATCCTCTATTTCGGCCGATGAGTGCAAAGATATGCATAAATGCTTGCACAAAGTAATTCCAGACGAGGAGCTTCTTCAAGAGGTGAGTTAGCTTGCTTATAGATGTTAAAGACCTTTATTAAGTATGGCAGAGCTGATAAGATTCATCTTCATGAAGATTATGTTTACCTGGATGGACGGGAAAAAGTTAACAAACAAACGCAAGGCTTGTGAAGAGAGTACAACACACCATACTTCAGATTCTGTTGTTAGAGACTTAATCAGTCGAGCAGAGAAAGCTCCTTGTCCTTGTGAATCTTCCAGAAATGAATTTCTAGTCTCAAATTTCAATCTTAAAGAATCCACTTTGAACCGTCCGGTTGATGAGATACTGCATTGGCACAAGGCTATTAGAAAGGAATTGAATGAAATAACAGAAGCAGCTAGGGAAATAAAGTCGCGTGGAGATTTTTCTGATTTATCTGCCTTCAACCAGAGGCTCCAGTTTATTGCTGAAGTTTGTATCTTTCATAGGTATGCGACATCATTATTATGCATAGCCATTTGAAGTTTTGGCTTGAATAATTTTGATGGACTAAGATAACTGCTCCAGTGCTGAATTTGGATCATTCATACTGTTTTCATTCTTTGACTGCAGCATTGCCGAGGACAAAGTTATATTTCCTGCAGTAGATGCAGAAATATCATTTGCCCAGGAGCATGCGGAAGAAGAAAACGAGTTTGATAAATTTAGATGCTTGATAGAGAGCGTTCAGACTGCTGGATCCAACTCAACTTCTGTAGAATTTTATTCAAAACTGTGCTCACAAGCTGATCATATAATGGAGACGGTGGAAAGACACTTCTGTAATGAGGAGGCTCAGGTGAGTAATATCAGAATTATAAAGATTCTGCTAGTTCAAGGTTTCTATCTTTATATGTCCCCCCAAGTAAAAAATAATAATTGTTTCTGGAAAGTGATGAAAGTAGGTGTGGCGTCTTCTTGCTATCTACAATACTCAAATGTCCTGGTTGCCATTCAAAACTTAAAACCCAAGATAACTGATCTTGATTATTTGGATTCAATGTGATTCCAGGTTCTTCCACTTGCACGAAATCATTTTAGCCCCAAACGGCAGCGGGAACTCCTTTACCAGAGCTTGTGTGTTATGCCACTTAGACTCATTGAATGCGTCTTACCATGGTTGGTAGGTTCATTAAGTGAGGAGGAAGCAAGGTCTTTTCTTCAAAACATGCATATGGCAGGTAAAGCCTAATTTCTACTGTTTGATACCTTGATTTAATTAAAACCAGTTTTTGGCTGACAATGGTAGTAAATATGGATCTGATCCAGTTATCTAATGCAGCACCAGCATCAGACACTGCTTTGGTCACAATTTTCTCTGGTTGGGCATGCAAAGGTCGTCCAGCTGACATTTGTTTGTCTTCAAGTGCAATAGGCTGTTGTCCTGCTAAAGTTTTGGCTGGGAATCAAGAGAACTTATGCAAATGCTGTGGTACTTGCACTTCTTCAAGAATTGTCAAATGTAGTAGCTCACATGGTGAGCAAAGTAATGGTGAAAGGCCAACGAAGCGAGTAAACTTAATGTCAGAGGAGAAGTGCTATCGTCATGATCCTTCAGGAAATGGAAAATTTGGAAAGGATCCACTGGTAATCAGTCTTGTTGTGTTCCTGCATTAGGCGTCGTAAATTCCCTAGCTGCAGCAAAATCATCACGCACTTTTAGTCCAAGTGCTCCTTCTCTGAACTCCTGTCTTTTCAACTGGGATACCAGCTTGACCAGTGCTGGATATGCAACCCGACCGATCGATAACATTTTTCAATTTCACAAGGCAATCAGAAAGGATTTGGAATTTCTGGACGTGGAATCTGGAAAACTCACTGATTGTGATGAGACTTCCCTCAGGAAGTTTTGTGGTCGTTTTCGTCTCTTGCGGGGCTTGTATAAAGCTCACAGTAATGCAGAGGATGATATAGTATTCCCAGCTTTGGAATCAAAAGAGACGCTTCATAATGTAAGCCATTCTTACACCTTGGACCACAAACAGGAAGAAAAGCTATTCGAGGACATTTCATCTGCACTTGATGAGCTTTCTCAGCTCCGAGAAAACTTGAATGGTGGGAGTTCAGTTAAAGGTCCTTGTAGAAACTCTAATTCTTGTGACTTGAATGAATATTCAAGAAAATACAATGAGCTAGCAACTAAAGTTCAAGCTATGTGCAAATCAATAAAAGTAACCCTGGATCAACATGTTATACGGGAGGAAGTTGAGCTATGGCCGCTATTTGACCTGCATTTTAGCATTGAAGAACAAGACAAACTAGTTGGTAGGATAATAGGAACAACTGGGGCAGAAGTACTTCAGTCAATGTTGCCCTGGGTTACCACTGCTCTTACTCAGGATGAACAAAATAAAATGATGGAGACATGGAAGGAAGCAACCAAAAACACAATGTTCAGTGAATGGCTCAATGAATGGTGGGAAGGTACTCCAGATGAAACTTCCCAGACATCAAGCTCAGAGGACATTGTATCACGAGGTTGTCACCATGCTTTTATTAGTTTTATTCATGCCATTGTGATGTTCCATAAGATATTTACGTTAGACAAGGCTATTAATGGATCTAAACTGTTAACTTTTTCCTGATATTCATTTTAGCCTCTAAAATTATGCCTTTTCAGGATATGAGTTTCCTGAATCTCTAGAACAAAGTGATTCCACTTTTAAACCTGGATGGAAGGACATATTTCGGATGAATCAAAATGAGCTGGAGTCAGAAATAAGGAAGGTCTCCCGAGACTCTTCGCTTGATCCAAGAAGAAAAGCATATCTTATTCAAAATCTTATGACCAGGTTTGTTTTCAATAAATCCATCATTTGAAACCTTTATGATTGCTATATCTTTGTTATATTCCACGTAACCTATTGAGCATCTGTTGTTCAGTCGCTGGATAGCTGCTCAGCAGGAGTCTGAAGCAAGATCTGTTGAAACTTCAAATGGTCAAGATCAAATTGGATGTTCACCTTCATTCCGTGATCCAGATAAGCAAGTGTTTGGATGTGAGCATTATAAAAGAAACTGCAAGCTCCGAGCTACTTGCTGTGGTAAATTATTTCCATGCAGATTCTGTCATGACAAAGTCAGTGACCATTCTATGGAGAGGTAAATTTTTGGAGTCTACTCTGTTTCTAATAATCAAACTCCATCACATGTTTAAATTTTCTAGTAATTCGCAGGAAGGCAACAACTGAAATGATGTGTATGAATTGCCTCAAAGTACAACCAGTTGGACCTGTTTGCACGACTCCATCCTGTAACGGCCTTTCAATGGCAAAATATTACTGCAGCAGCTGTAAATTTTTTGATGATGAAAGGTGATATACAATGACACTACTTATTTCTCGTTGATGAAGTGAGTTGAATCACATAAGTCAATTACCTAGAACATCACACCCTCCTCCCCTTGCATTTTTTAAAAAAATTGTTTGTCGATTCTTTTTGAACAAACTCAAAGTCACATGAAACTCTATTTCAATACCTAATTCCTTGGGTCTCTACTATTTCTGCTTCTTGTACATGTTTCAAGATGAAAAACAAATATACCTCTAATAGAGCTTTGATCTTGATTTTTTAAGTTCTGTTCTTTTCTTACTTCAGGACAGTGTATCACTGCCCATTTTGCAATTTATGCCGGCTGGGGCAAGGACTAGGTGTGGACTTCTTTCATTGCATGACCTGCAATTGCTGCCTCGGAATGAAACTTGTGGACCACAAATGCAGGGAGAAAGGTCTTGAAACCAACTGTCCAATATGTTGTGATTTTCTGTTCACATCAAGTGAAACTGTCAGGGCTCTGCCCTGTGGGCATTTTATGCATTCAGCATGCTTTCAGGTCTGTTCGCTTCTTTTCTGCTGCGCTATTCTCGTGCCTTTGTTGTCAAAAAGGATATTATGTTGTTTATTAGAAATTTATTTTGAACTAAAAGCAATCTCTTTATTCCTCAGGCATATGCTTGCACACACTACATCTGTCCTATATGCAGCAAGTCTATGGGAGATATGTCGGTAAGAGATGTTCTTCTTTCTTTAAACGAACCATTTTGCAGAGTAGTGATGCTTGTTTGTGTAAATGTTACTGTTATAATCCGTTGTTTTGAAATACAGACTATAAAAATGTGCTTTATGTACTGTTTAATTTTCCTTTTCTTGTGTAAAGAACTTCTAGGTTGCATAGACAGTTGGGTTAATTTCTCAGAGGGCTAGAGTTAGTTGTATGTATATTCAACAATAACTTGGGTGTTTGTGATAAAACTTATTTGATTTAAATATTTCCCTGATCCACTATGAGTCTCTTATCTATTTGTTACAAGAAGAGAAGTATTTTTATTAGGAATAATCAATTTTGCAACAAAAGCATGCAATATCATAATATTATTATGCTTCTCTTTTACCTTGTTTATGAACATTGTCTTTGTCGTACTTTTATGTATCCTTCTTTTTGGTGCTGTTCTATTATATTTTGTGCTCTAATGAAGAATGATCTCAACCTTTTTTTCTTTTTTCTCTCTTAGGTGTATTTCGGGATGCTTGATGCTTTAATGGGTTCTGAAGTACTACCAGAAGAGTTCAGGAACCGCTGCCAAGTATGAAATCTTTTATCAACTCATATGCTTATTAAATTTTTCTGAAGCATTTTCTCAAATTTCTTATATGAAATCTCCCAGGATATATTGTGTAACGACTGTGGCAAGAGAGGAGCTGCACCGTTTCATTGGCTATATCACAAATGTGCATCTTGCGGATCCTACAATACCAGAGTGATAAAGGTGGAACCAAGTCCTAATTGCTCCAGTTGATGTTGAAAACCTGTTGGATTACCCAGGGGGGAAGGGAGGTCAATCCGAATCCCTTTCCACGGAAAACTGCACTATATATATAAGGGCCATTTCTTTTATGTATATGGTAGCTTATGAACCCTCTTGGTAAAAATTTTGCCTCCGTCGTTAGGATTGCCCTCTCATAGAATTACATACTTCTATACATCGCCTTGTTTAGTGCGAGCTCAATACTTAGGTTTGTAAAATATATGAGCATTTACGGTGCCAAAATTTTGTTATTGCTGTACGCTAAACATGCTGCTGTTTAGCCAATTTCATGTTTACGAGGATGAAGTGTTCAAAGAGGTCAAGATTCATTATGGTACGATTTCGTACATGACAAGAAGTGCCAGTTCAGAACAGAACGTTTTCATTTGCTTGAGCTGTTGTCTCACTGTAAGTCCAGATATAATGATAATGTGTTCTCTGGACAGATCTTGAAAATTATAATACTCTGTGGACTCTGTAGAAATAGAAAATACTAGGTCCTCGGGTAATATGGTTTCTTAATATTTGCATTTTCTGGTTAATAATAGTGGCTCCAATCGTAATGTTCTTTCCCCCTTAATTAGAAGTCAGCATTGAGTCTTGAAAATAAAAAAAATTTAGTAAGGAAATATTTACCGCCATCTTTTCTTAGTGGGTTTACTCTGGCTCGAATCTAGATTAATTGCATTAGTGGACTTTGAATTAGGGCTGGCCAGTGGGCCGGGATGGCCCGACCCCGACCCGACACCGTCCCGAGCCCGCTCCGGTCCCGCCACGACCCCGATAAAAAAAAAAAAAAAACGGGGACGGGACTCGAACTCGGGACGGGACGATGTCTTGTCCCGCCAGACCCAAGCCCGCCCGCTTGACCCGACCCCGTCCGGAGCCCGACCCCGCCCCAGGCCCGCTTGACCCGAGCCCGACCCCGACCCCGCCCTTTTCCCCCCTTTGCAAAAATGATCGTTGCACCAACGACCATTTTAGATTATGACCGTTGGCCAACGGCCATTTTAGGCCCCCCCCCCCCCTACCCCTTAATATTTATTTTTAACCCATAAGTTATTATATTTACACTTTAACTCAATTTTTTAACTATAAATAACTCATTTTCTCTTCATCTTTCTCACAAATCTTTCTACAATCTCTCTAATTTCTCAATATATCTCCTACAAGTCTACATTGTTTGCTAAATATTCAATTTTATTTATTCATTTGGGAATTGGGAGTTAAGTTGGCAACTAGCTTAAGGATCTTCCATCGAGCAAAGTTTCAATTTTCAACCTCTCGATTACACGTCGACGTTACGTCGGCGTTTGGTACATTCGTTCCTTCATTAAATTATTATTGTCTGTTTATTTTATTTAGTGCACTTAATTTTATTGTCTTTAATTATTTATTATCATAATTAAAATGGAAGGATTAAAAGGTATGTTTAAGGGTAAGGGTGCTTCTTCTAGTAGGGGCAACCAGGGTAAGGGTGCTTCTTCTAGTAGGGGCAACCGGTGGCAAGGGTACTTCTTCTAGTCATCTTATTCCTACACGGGATGATTTTGTTGATACTCAATATTTTCCTACAATACCATTAGATTTAGACCAGGAGCTATTTTCTGGAACTCAAGAAGACTTTAATTTAGACGATGATATAGATGATATACCCACTAATGTTGATGACAACACACCCACTAGTGCACCTTCAAGGCTTCAACTGAAATACCTCCTATTCCCCCTAGTATGAGACGAGGTCCAGAAAAACGACCATTAAAATCAGATGCATGGACATTTTTTGATAGGGACGTAGAGAATCAAGTAGCCATATGTAAAATTTGTAAAAATGTTTTAAAATTTAAAACTGGAAAAGGTCACGGTGGGACGGGGGACGGGGGGTTTAATTAGAAACGTAGTAAGTGCTCATCCAGCTAGGTATGCCCAATACCAGGCTTCAAAACCGGGTGCGCAAACGCCCGCTCCATCGGGACAAGGTTCACATACTGATACTGTTTCGGACCAAGTACAGGGTCAAATTAACCCTATGACGGGGGGAATTATAGGCTCTAAATACAATAAACATAGAGATAGGGAAGCAATATCAAAATTAGTTCTTTGTGGAGGGTTTGCCTTTTTCATTTCCTTCATCTCCCGATTTTATTCATTACATTAGAGATATATATAATCCTGCTTTTAATGGTTTTCCTATATCAACTGTTAAGAAAGATGTATTTAAATTCGCGCATGAATATCAACAATATTTACGTTTTTCATTATATTATTTTAATGGCAAAGTATCTATCACGTCTGATATAGGTCGTAGTACTAACAGCCATGATTATTTAACTGTAACTTGTCATTGGATAGATTATAAATGGTCTATGCAAAAACGTATTTTAGCGTATAGATATATAGATGATAGGCACCTTTGGTACTTTTATTGCGTAAAAATATTTATCAAGTGTGCGATTATTACGGAATTACCGATAAAATTATGACTATTACATTAGATAACGCTTCTAATAACAAATACGCAATTACAATTTTAAAAAATAGTTTAACTCCATCTTTTCCAGACCATTTTCATATAAAATGCGCGTGCCATATATAACTTAATTGTAAAGGATGGTCTATCACTTTTTGAAGACATTCTTAGTAAAATACAATTTGCTATAAACTTTATTTTTAAAAGTAATAAAGTACAACGTAGAAAAGAATATAAAAAAATTTGTCATGATTGTGGACTACCTTATAGAAAAATTCCACAAGAAGTATCCACTAGGTGGAATTCTTTATACTTGCAACTACTTGTTGCTTATGACTATAAATTACCTATAACTTTATTTTTTAACTCTCATAATAAAAAGCCAGCTGATATAATTTTAGATAGTGATTGGGAAAAAATTTCCGAATTTATTGTATTTTTAGAGAAATTTTTTCAAGCAACAAAAGAATTTTTCGATATATATTATCCTACTATTTCAACTATGTTATTTTATATAACTCTAATATTTTTATTACTTAGTGAATATATGGAAAAATCAGCTTATAAGGCAGCTATTAAAAAAATATTTGTCAAAATAAAAAAATATTTTATTCCTATTCCCTCTATTTATATTATTGGTTCAGTATTAAATCCTACTATTAAAATAGACGGTACTAAATCACTAATTGAAACTATTTACGATTGTATAGAAGTACTACCACCTCCAAGTCCCAAAAATCTAAATCACCCACCACCTATTGAACAAACTAAAGAAGAAGTGTTGTCTAGTGTAGAACACCAATGCAAAAATATATATAGATTTTATCAACAAGAAAATGCTAGTAACTTACCGGCTTCCATACCATCTTCTTCATCTTCAACACAACCTCACAAAAGACATCTTGTTTAACTGCGGCTAGTATTGAAAGCCTCGGAAATAGAATGTGTGGCCGTACCTCTACTACTAACCAAATTAGCGAGTTGGATATTTTTGTTTTGCGGGGTTCGTACCGTATCAAGAAGTTATCAATGAAGATGGACATGAAGACTTGTTGAAATCTTGGAGGGGGAATGAGAAGACCTTTCCGACACTTTCAATGATGGCTCGAGATGTTTTGAACATTCAAGCGTCGTCAAGCTGCGTCGAAAGCGCCTTTTCGCGAGCGAGATATCAAATAGGAGACCACAGACACTCATTAGCCGGAGACGACTTGAAATTGCGGTATTATTCGAGAGATTGGATACGAGCGGAGTGGAGAAGGTGCGGTCAACCGGAGATCAACGAAGAAGATGATGAAAACTACAACGAAATCTTAACCGAAGGTAGTGGAAGCGACGTGGATCAATTTGACCAACAAATTCCAATTCCAACCGAAGAACCACATGAAATCATCAAGCAATTAGAACATGTTTTTTTGAGAATGTAATTTTTTTAATTGTAATTTTATTATGTAATTTGCAACTTTTGGACAACACCACAAAGTTGCAATTTAGATTTTAGACAATTGTATTTGTATTACAAAAAAATCATATGTCTATTAAATAATATAAGAGGCACAAAAACAGCCTTGAGATGTTTTTATTACACTATCTTGTTTTGTTTATTGAATTTTTTTTTATACATATGTTATTTAAAAAAAATAAAAAAAAAGGAAAACCCGCCGTATCCTGCCCCGAGCCCGAGCCCGATATTTTATCTTCTTTAGTTTGTTCAATAGGTGGTGGGTGATTTAGATTATTGGGACTTGGAGGTGGTAGTACTTCTATACAATGGTAAATAGTTTCAATTAGTGATTTAGTACCGTCTATTTTAATAGTAGGATTTAATACAGAACCAATAATATAAATAGAGGGAATAGGAATAAAATATTTTTTTATTTTGACAAACATTTTTTTAATAGCTGCCTTATAAGCTGATTTTTCCATATATTCACTAAGTAATAAAAATATTAGAGTTATATAAAATAACGTAGTTGAAATAGTAGGATAATATATATCGAAAAATTCTTTTGTTGCTTGAAAAAATTTCTCTAAAAATACAATAAGTTCGGAAATTTTTTCCCAATTACTATCTAAAATCATATCAGCTGGCTTTTATTATGAGAGTTAAAAAATAAAGTTATAGGTAATTTATTGTCATAAGTAACAAGTAGTTGCTCGTATAAAGAATTCCACCTAGTGGATACTTCTTGTGGAATTTTTCTATAAGGTAGTCCACAATCATGACAAATTTTTTTATATTCTTTTCTACGTTGTACTTTATTACTTTTAAAAATAAAGTTTATAGCAAATTGTATTTTACTAAGAATGTCTTCAAAAAGTGATAGACCATCCTTTACAATTAAGTTATATATATGGCACGCGCATTTTATATGAAAATGGTCCGGAAAAGATGGAGTTAAACTATTTTTTAAAATTGTAATTGCGTAATTGTTATTAGAAGCGTTATCTAATGTAATAGTCATAATTTTATCGGCAATTCCGTAATAATCGCACACTTGATAAATATTTTTCGCAATAAAAGTACCGATTAGTGTGCCTATCATCTATATATCTATACGCTAAAATACGTTTTTGCATAGACCATTTATAATCTATCCAATGACAAGTTACAGTTAAATAATCATGGCCGTTAGTACTACGACTTATATCAGACGTGATAGATACTTTGCCATTAAAATGATATAATGAAAACGTAAATATTGTTGATATTCATGCGCGAATTTAAAAACATCTCTCTTAACAGTTGATCTAGGAAAACCATTAAAAGCAGGATTATATATATATCTCTAATGTAATGAATAAAATCGGGAGATGAAGGAAATGAAAAAGGCAAACCCTCCACAACAACTAATTTTGACATTGCTTCCCTATCTCTATGTTTATTGTATTTAGAGCCTACAATTCCCCCCGTCATAGGGTTAATTTGACCCCGTACTTGTCAGGGACGATATCGAGTATGTGAACCTTGTCCCGATGGAGCGGGCGTTTGCGCACCCGATTTTGAAGCCTGGTATTGGGCATACCTAGCTGGATGAGCACTTACTACGTTTCTAATTAAACCCCCCGTCCCACCGTGACCTTTTCCGATTTTAAATTTTAAAACATTTTTACAAATTTTACATATGGCTACTTGATTCTCTACGTCCCTATCAAAAAATGTCCATGCATCTCGATTTTAATGGTCGTTTTGCCGGACCTCGTCTCATACTAGGGGAATAGGAGGTATTTCGGTTGAAGGTGCACTAGTGGGTGTGTTGTCATCAACATTAGTGGGTATATCATCTAGATCATCGTCTAAATTAAAGTCTTCTTGAGTTCCAGAAAATAGCTCATGGTCTAAATCTAATGGTATTGTAGGAAAATGTTGAGTATCAACAAAATCATCCTGTGTAGGAATAAGATGACTAGAAGAAGTACCCTTGCCCTGGTTGCCCCTACTAGAAGAAGCACCCTTACCCTTACCCTTAAACATACCTTTTAATCATTCCATTTTAATTATGATAATAAATAATTAAAGACAATAAAATTAAGTGCACTAAATAAAATAAACAGACAATAATAATTTAATGAAGGAACGAATGTACCAAACGCCGACGTAACGTCGACGTGTAATCGAGAGGTTGAAAATTGAAACTTTGCTCGATGGAAGATCCTCAAGCTAGTTGCCAACTTAACTCCCAATTCCCAAATGAATAAATAAAATTGAATATTTAGCAAACAATGTAGACTTGTAGAGAGATATATTGAGAAATTAGAGAGTACTTTGAATATCGAATGGTTCAGCAAATGGGTGTAGCGTGAATAAATTTTACTTATGCTGTAAAGCAACTTGAAATAAGTCATTAATGCACAGGTGCAATTCTAACCTTTCAATGCCATACTATAATGTCTTCGTTCGTTCTATCTGGACCTGACAAACTGTATAAGTGTAAAGTTATAACATGTCGACTATGATGATGTGAACTGATCAACCTAGTTCTATCTATCAAAGTAAAAAAATAAAAAGTGAGACATTTTGGTATATTAATAAAATGTTCCTGTACTTATCTTGAAATAAAAGTCGTAAAAAAATTAACTTATCAGACTATATTAATGAAAAAGCAAGACACCTATGACAGTTCATAAAATCTTAATTTTGGTCATATTAAGTAGATTGATAAAAAAATAAGTAGAGTAGGTATATTTTTTCTCAAAAGACGACCCAAAGTTAGTGTCTTGTTCCTTTTTTTGTTAAGTGATCATCTCCGCAAGAAATGACAATTTTGACTTTGTGACATGCCGTTTGTGATTAGTTTGACTATACAAATTAAATTCTTCTAACACCATATAATTTTCATTACTAAACTAACGCAAAAGAGAAAGCAATTTGCAAATTAAGGAAGCAGTATTCAACATGATACAATCAACTACTACACATGAATTCGAAATTTGCTTCGTTTGCTAGTGTGAAACCCTAGAGACGGCAATATACTATAAATAAAAATATAAAATAGAATTTTTTATGTGACACAGGTCCATCTTAAATTAGTAACTTTAATATCCAAGAGATAGCATCATCCTATAATAGAATATTTTATTGGTACCATTTATTCTATCTATATCTATTTTAATTATGGATATAATTTGACTCGATACAAAAATTAATAAACTCATACTCCTAAATACTTTCTCTGATCCATATTACTTGTGACTTATTAAAAATAACTGATTCAAGATAGTTGTCATTTTAGAAAATTAAGATATAATTAATTATTAATTTTCACCTTTATCCTTACTTAATAAGTTCAGAGAGACTAATGTGGACAGAGAGTAGTACTCCCTCCGGTTCAAAATTAGTATCCAATTAGTCTTTAGCACTCCGCTTAAGAAAATATAAACTTTTAAAGAAAATTGGTATTTTGATTAAACTATCCTTATTTAAAATTTCTATATTACTTATTAACTTGATAAATTGAGATTTTGTCACTTAGCACTTAATATGGCAATATCTAAAAAATTAAGTTAATTTCTTCTTGATTATG
Organism: Anisodus tanguticus; assembly: GCA_034509755.1. Taxonomy (NCBI): domain Eukaryota; kingdom Viridiplantae; phylum Streptophyta; class Magnoliopsida; order Solanales; family Solanaceae; genus Anisodus; species Anisodus tanguticus. The sequence continues at coordinate 48,150,333 of CM067550.1, read as the reverse complement.
TAAGTGACCACTTATTTTGAATCAAAATAAAAAAGCTAAGTGGACACTTATTATGAACCAAATGGAGTATTAAATTGAAATCAAACAAGAAGCTATAAATAAAAAGTTTATAAAAGTAAAATAAGAAGTTTATAAAAGTATAATAAAAATACAGTGTGACATATATTAATGACGTGTACACTCGTAATTTAGCTCCTCATGATAAATTTCGGGTACAACTTTCAAAATTGGAGCTTTTCCAAAATCAAAATTGAAGCACCAAATAAAAAGCTCCAATTTTTTTCAAAGCTTTGAGCTAACATTTGCGCCTCTCACGCACATAGGAGGGAAGAAAAGATTGAATTTTGTAAAATTCTCTAAAATCCTAGCTATTTTAATTCCATTTTTATTATCATTTCATTGATTTAAATCTCTCCTTTTGATATTATATACTTATTGAATTATTTGACATTTATTCAAGAAATGAAAAGGGGTGATCCAATTCATCTCAATTTTTGATTGGGTATGTGTTAAAATTTTCTCTTTGCTTGTAGATTTTGCAACAACAAGGTTTTCTTGATTTTCTTGAAATTTTAAGGGGAAAAGGGGAAGTGCTGAAAAGGGGTGATCCAATTTTTTTGATTTTAGTATAATTTCCTGATTATTTCATCTCAATATTTGATGGGTTTGTATTAAATTTTTGTCTTCGCTTGTAGATTTTTCGACAACAAGGTTTTCTTGATTTTCTTGAATTTTTGAGGGGGAAAGGGGAAGTGCTGAAAAGGGTGTAATGAGTGGTTCAAAATTGGAGGGGCCATCGGCTCCAACGATAAGACGAGACCCGTATGAGGTGTTATCCGTTTCGAGGGATTCGTCTGATCAAGAGATTAAGACTGCTTATAGAAAACTTGCTCTCAAGTAAGTTGTCCTTAACACATGTTGCTAATTTCAATTTTATAGTTAGTTTATAACAACGTCATTTGTTAGGATATTTTTTGGCTGTTATAGTGAAATGTTGTTATAAAGAACATATAATGTAGCATTAGAAAGCGTGCTCTCAAGTAAGTTATAACACATATTCCTAGTTTCAATTCATGGTTAGTTTATAACGATGTCATTTGTTAGGATATGTTGTTATAGTGAAATGTTGTTATAATATAATATAGCATTAGAAAGTGTGTTCTCAAGTTTATACCACATATTCCTAGTTTCAATTCATGGTTAATTTTGTCATATAGTCGAACCTCTCTATAACAACGTCATTTGTCTTGATAGTTTTTGGCTCTTAAAGTGAAATGTTGTTATAAAGAACATACAATGTAGCATAGCATGAAATCAAGACTGCTTACAGAAAACTTGGTCTCAAGTAAGTTATCCCTAACGCATGTTACTAATTTCAATTCATAGTTGTTTTGTTGTAATGTTGCTTAAATGATGTATTGGAATGAAATGAACCTGAATAAAGCAGGATAGGTGCAGCAAAAACTTATATTGCTAACATAAGTTATTGGAATTAAAGGCATTATTGATTGACTGATTGATGGTATAACTGAGGTGAATTGTGGTGAACTCAAGGGCGGAACTAGATTGTTGGCCACGGGTTCGGCCGAACACAGTTAATACGGTTCAAACCCTGTACTTATCTTAAAAATCCATTGAATATGCACAAATTATTAATCTAGATACCGGTAACTTAAAAAGATTAGAATTCAGGACCATAAGCTTCAAATCTTGGCGCATCCAAGGGTGTGGCTAAGTCGTCAATGAAGTGGGTTGAGAACCATGAGGTTTCAGGTTCAAATCCCAGCAGAGACAAAAACACTAGGTGATTTCTTCCTATCTGTCTATGCCTTGGTGGACAGAGTTAACTGGTACCTGTGGTATCCCATGGAGTTAGTCAAGGTGCGCACAAGCTTGCCCGAACACCATGATTATAAATTATTTTTTTGTGGTGAACTGTGTATGAGTTTCATGGTGTTTGTCTTGGAGCTTGTAGTTAGCACACTGGGATTACTGACGTGTATTGTCATATGAAGAATTAGAATATAGATGGGAGCGACTTGCTTGTACACTATTTTGTTTTATGATATGTTAGTCTAGAAATGGCAATGCTGTATGATGGGAAGTTGGGCCTGGTTATAGAGGAAGAAGTGGCTGAATTTTTTTGGCTGTGATATTGGGATTTGGGGAGCTTCTTGATCTGATACTTGCTCTCGTGGATGAATAATGGAGCACGCAAATTATTGGCAGGTATCATCCTGACAAGAATGCTAACAATCCTGAAGCTTCAGAACGCTTTAAGGAGGTTGCATACTCATATAGCATTCTATCAGATCCGGAGAAAAGGAGGCAATATGATATGGCAGGCTTTGAGGTACTAACTCCCCTGTCCACTATCAAATACTTTTTTTTTCCTACAAGGTCGTTCATCATGAATAATGACGTATGACGAGAAAGCCTTTAACTATTTTGCTGTTTTTACAGACTGAAATCATGGAGAATACTTTGTTTGATTTATATCAACTTACGTTTGTTTGTTATGCATCACAATTCACATTGCATTTGAATGAGGTGACTGATATAGCAGTAGAAAGAAAGTAGTTCAAAGAGAGAACTCTTTATATTCTTGATTTCAAGAAGGGTTATAGAAATAAGAGCTGGCTTAGGATAAAATTGCTTATATGATAGGTTGTAACTTTATGGCTTCAACCAAAAGCATATCTAGAAAGATTGAATACTTGGTTATCTTTTGAATAAAAGATTGAACACTTAGTTATTTTGCACTCAAAAGTCAAAACTATACAGCGATCCTCACGTGCCAACAGTATAAGATTAACATATCATAAAGGTTCAACAATATGTGGATACTTGAAAGTCACAGGATAATGCTGCAGCAATCTGGATGTTAGAACAACTACTCCTTTCATTCTCGAAGTTTCCATCCTGTTGTATTTGGGGATATTAATAGGTGCAAGGTTGAAAAGTCATCCTATCAAGCTGCCATTTTCTGGACTCTTCACTTCTCCTTGAGATTTCTAGCCGAGGATTGTTTATAGGGTCCCTAAAATATCTAAGAAACATGCTACAACACAACATTTACCTACAAAGACAGTCTTTGTTTTCATGTTAGTAGCACAAGGTGCTTCTATTGGTGTTACAAGAGCTTTCTAATGCCAATATCTTTCAATTCGAAGGTTAAAGTGCATCTTAGTGATGTCATTCATGGAACAACTATATACAATTTTATGCTAGAAATAAGCTGTTATAAATGCCCCGAGGTAGGTTATTCTTAATCTGTGAGGATTTGGCGAGTATAAGTTTGTAAGACTTGCATGATAGGTATGTCCTGTGTGATCCTGTACCATCTAGATATCTTATCAATACAATTTTGACCTTATAAAAAATGACTTGAATGATAGATACCTAAAGGTTGTGTCAGCCTGTCAGGACAATGCAAACAAAAGAAAAACAAAATAAGACAACAAAGAAAACACTAAAGAATATCTGGAAAGGAGTCCTACTACTCAGATTGCGAAAACCCCTGCTTGTCCTCTTCTCTCTTTTATTTATGTTTACCTCTTTTAAAGACAAAATTCGAAGAAGGGAATGCTTCTGACTTTGATTGCTTTGAGCTATACACTCCAAAGTGCTTCTCTTAAGTTGCTTTTCTTTGACTGCGTGAAGTGCAGACATCTCGATTGGCATTACTTAAAGCAATATAAGGATCACCTTTAATAACTTGAAATAGTAATGTTGGAAATGGTGGTAAATTGCTCGGGGTTAGGCATTTGGAAAATACCTTAAGTCAACTGAGAAGTAATGTTTGGTTGTCTGAGAGAGAATAAAAGGTGGCCTAGCGAAAATCAAAGTCTCAATTTGAGTTCCTGGAGAGCAGAAACCAGGATTCAGACCTCTATTCATGCTGAGTTTCCTATCTACATGAAAATTAAATGATTGCTTGAGAAGTTCTCTATATCTTTTAGCAGTTTCAAGTCTTCAAGTGTCATCTGAGATGTCAGATTGTTAGAACATAGATGATGCTACCTTTGATCTCAACTGCTGCATTACCCTACTAACCGTAGTTCGGTGTCTTATCTATGTCTTCATATATGATCCCCTCCATATAGCTTGTAAATCCTGGATAGCCATGCAAAAAGGTGTGACTACCGTGGTTTGCAGCTCCGGCCTTGACCTAGACAGTATGAATCTTAATACACAACTGTTACATGTTCTCCTTCAACTTTCAAGACCCGGGAAAATCACCAACCACAAGCAATGAATTTAGAGCTGCGAAACTGCTGGTGCAACATCACCAATAGAATCACTCAAATTGCAACTGTAGCTTCTCTGCTGCCTTATCTCTCTCGTATGGGATTAATCTTTCATCAAGAGAGAAAAAGAAAGCCTGAATATAAGAAAGTATAGATATTAAGATTTTTTTCAAGTGATAATGGGAAAATGGATTGTTTCTCATGAAAATGGGAATGAGAAATAAAAAATGAAAGAAATTTGTTGCTTAGCTGCCAGTTTTCTGCTTCTAGTGACTTTTGAAATGTGCCTGGTTAGAAGATGAGTGTTTGGGCTAAGGTTTTTGTTTTTATTTCTTAACATATCAAAAATAAATTTTTCGACTTTCTGAACACAAGATTTTCTAGGAAATCTTATAAGAACAAAGATTTTCAAGGAAATCTTTTCTGTTCGAACTATTTTAGGTGGTATTTTCACTTGACATACTGCTTTCAAACTCCACAACTGAAACTGCTGACCAGGATGATTAAGTATAGTATATGCTGAAGTCACTGTAACCTGTAACCTGGCCCTGACTGTGTTTTCTCCATTTAAGTCTGTCTTCCTCTTCTGTTGTATCAATAACTTCCAAGAAGTCGGTGAATCTAGGTAGCGCCCAGTCATTAAGTTGTCTCCTGAAATTGACGTTCCATTTGTTGCTAATCCCAGTTGTCTGCCACTGTGACTTCAGGATTCAGACTTAATTCCTTCATATCATTGAACATGTGCTTCAAGGGCGCATACCTGCTCTCATTTCAGAAAATGGTCTTTCTTCCATTCTCTACTATAATGTCAATATTTGGAACCAAGAGAGGCCAAAAAGCGTTGATGGACCTCCATACACTGACCCCATATATTGTTGTCATTGCCCTTGAGACTCAATGTCCCTCTAGTGATGACCTCTTTCCTTAGTGCTTGCTCCTCCTTACAAAATCTCCAAAGCCATTTCATGAGTAAGCTTTTGTTGTGTAGTTTCAAAAGCCTTATGCCTAGGGCCCCAAATTTCTTGCTGAGTGTAAGATTCCTCCCATTAACTAGGTGAAAAAACATCTCCTCTTTGTTGCCTTGCACATGCTTTTTGCCTTTTATTGTAGTCCTTCACTTTACTCTGGGCATCAAAGCCGTGGTCGTTTTTTTTTGTTTGGGTACAATAGGCATTATGTGTTTGAAGCTAGAGTTCTAATTCTGGCTAATTTCGTTGGCAAATTATAGTTGATAAAACTTCTTTAATCTACTACGCTCAAAGAATGGCATTTCCAGACTCTTTTGACATTTTTTTCTTGAATTTTAAGGCTCTTGAAGCTGAAGGAATGGATATGGAAATTGATTTGTCCAACCTTGGAACTGTCAACACAATGTTCGCAGCATTGTTTAGGTAAGTCTTCCTCCCAAAATTTTGTATTTCTGGTGATGTTTTTGATTAATTTTGTTAAATTTATTTATTTTGTCTGGATAGCAAGTTGGGTGTTCCTATCAAAACAACTATTTCTGCTAATGTTCTTGAAGAAGCTTTGAATGGAACTGTTACGGTCCGCCCTCTTCCAATTGGCACATCAGTCAGTGGAAAGGTATAATTTAATTGTCTCTTCAAGTTTGCAGGATAAAATTTATCAGCTGTACCAGGGTTTTGACATCAGTTGTGCTTTAATGCAGGTAGAAAAGCAAAATGCTCACTTTTTCGGTGTAACAGTTAGTGACGAACAAGCAGAAGCAGGGATTGTAGTAAGAGTTACTTCAGCTGCCCAAAGCAAGTTCAAGGTACATTTTAGATGTGTAGAATTATATGATAGGTACTTTGATGCATTTTATATTTTCATGCTTTTGTATTTTCTACTGTGTTGATACTAAAACTGAACTTCATGATATTTTCAGCTGCTATATTTTGAACATGATGTAAATGGGGGTTACGGCCTGGCCTTGCAGGTAATGCATTTTACAGTTTTTATTCTTCATTGTGTGCTTACCGAGGATTCCTATAGCCAACTCTTTGTTATTGTGTGCTTGAGATATGTCTTGCTATGGATTATTTTTTGAAGAACCTTGATGTTTGCTTCGAGCAAAATTAAATGGAATTGATGCTGAATTCTGAGTGATTTGATGTGGCTAGGGAATAGTAAAGCAGTAATAGGGAACTGTCACCCTAGGACAGGACATGTTTAATTACTATCAAACGAACTTGTCTTTTAGCCTGATCTTACTATTCTTCGAAAGGGCTCATCTACCCATTCCTTAGAAAATTTGACAAAATTAAATAAGAAAATAGCGTACCTTCAGTTTTGGTGAATAAATGGTATGTCTAAATACTGTGTTTAAGAGAGTTGATGCATCATTCCAATATTGATTACATTTAAAGATTCCCATGTACACCCTATTTTAGTAAGTTTCGTAGTACACTAAGGATCCAAACAAAGTGCTCATACCTAGAACGGTCATCACATCTTATCTTGATTTGGCTATTCTTGTATATGTATCATCATAATTAAGTTGAAATTTTTGGGTGTAGCCTTTGGTAACCAAGTGTTCCTTAGATCAATCCACGTTACCAACTTTTATTGTCACTCATTGACAACCAACAGTAGTAATATTGGAGGCAAAGGACAAAGCTCCCAAGTAGCACAAGGTGCATGCAGAACATATCCTCAATTAGTCCCACCCAAAAAAAATGATATCTCCTCAATCGGTGTTTGTCGTAACTTGAATGTGAAAGAGGTACACCTATAGACTTAGAAGAATATAAATAGAGAGCAAGGATGACACAAAGGTATAATGATTTCATAGGTGATATCTCATGAAGATACGATGATAATTAGGAGTAGAACATTAACTTTTCAAACCACTAGCGTAAGATTGTGTGGAAAGGAGATAAATTCGACTTTAGTGTATCGAAAATATGAAAGAAATTGCTTTCTTAAAAAAATATGGGAAGAAACTGATGGGAAGACTAGAAACCTAGAAGCTCGTTGGTGGTTGCCAGGAAAAAACTTGAAACTAGCTGGGTAGGCTCGCCTGCTTTTGGACAGCCTATCGATATGTGAAAAGTCTGGTTTGCATCTTGCTATACATGTCTATCTTGAACCTTAGAGTGGCACCATCTTCAGATGTTTCTTTTCACTTGTAACTTCCAATCCTGTGTGTACCTTCTGTATTTATGAGCTTGTAAACTGGATTTTAGATGAAGCAATTTACTGATTAGTATTTCTTAACAAAACTGACCCATTATGTCTATTTACAGGAAGATAGTGAGAAAGCTGGCAAGGTAACCTCTGCGGGAATGTATTTCCTGCACTTTCAAGTGTACAGAATGGATTCAACTGTAAATGCGGTATGTGAATTTCATCTTAGTGGTTAAATTCAATAGTGTAGCATGCAGTGTTGTCAAAAGTGACAATACTTGTGATGATGTAGTTAGCAATGGCCAAAGATCCTGAAGCTGCTTTCTTTAAGAGGCTGGAGGGCCTTCAACCTTGTGAGGTCTCACAACTAAATGCCGGCACTCACATATTTGCTGTTTATGGTCTGAGCTGCTTATTTATGTTGAATATATTGTTTTTTTTTTTGGCAAACACTATCTAATTTCTACTGATTATGCAATGCTAAAAGAAATATTTGGTCTGATGTCTGCAGGAGATAATTTCTTTAAGCCTGCTAGTTATACTATTGAGGCTCTGTGTGCCAAGACATACGAGGACACAACTCATAAGCTCCAGGATATCGAGGCTCAGATTTTGAGGAAGAGAAATGAGCTTCGACAGTTTGAAACAGAATATAGAAAGGTTATCTATCTGCTTCATAGACAATGTCTGTCATGAATCTGTTGTACCTCATGCATCCTCATTTGCGCTATTTTCCATGTGATGTTTACAGGCATTGTCGCGGTTCCAGGAAGTGACCAATAGATACAGCCAGGAGAAGCAGTCGGTAAGTTTGTCTCTTACCTAAGTTTCTTTGCACTAAGATGGTATGATCAATACTTGCCCCAGAGTAGGCTGTGATTATTTGTTATAGTTTGTTTGGCCAAGCTTTTAGGAAGTCAAAGTGCTTTTTTCCCCCTTTCCAAAACGTGCTTATTTGAGTAGCTACAGAAGCTATTTTTCATAAGCTAACACGTAGTTTTTCCCCAAAAGCACTTTAAGAACATTGATCAAGCACAAAGTACTGTTGTAATATTGACAAATGTATTTTTCAAATTGATTAGCCAAATACAAACTGCTATTCTCCAAAAGTACTTTTTCGAAAAGCACTTCTGACAAGAAACACTTTTCAAATAAACAGATTTTGGAAGCTTGGCCAAACATGCTATTAGTCGCCCTGTTGGTTTACCAATCTGTGGTTTGTTATAGTTACCCTGATTTATTCCCGGGGTTTTTGGGGGTGGACGAAAAGAATCGTCTGTGAGTTGCCCTCTGAGTGATGTTATTTTGTTAAAGGTCGATGAGCTGCTCAAAGAGAGAGACACCATCCACTCTTCATTCACTGTTACAAGGACGGTTGCTACCATAAGTGGCAGTGGGAGCGGGCATTTCAGTAACGGAAGTAGCAGTAAACTTTCTGGTGAAGACTTAAAAGCCGATATCCCAGGGGAAGATGGCAGTTCAGACTCCAAGGATAAATACTCGAAGAGAAAATGGTTTAACCTTAACCTCAAAGGATCCGAAAAGAAGTAACCGGACTGGAGGTTATCTATAGACTTGGTGCTATAAGCTTCCAATTCCAGCCTCGCGGCCAAGGATGAGGGCTTCATGTATTCTTTGTTCAATTTGTTGGTATTTCTTGGGTTTCCGGGACGTTCCTTTTTTAATTTTTTCAAAATATCAGTTTTTGGGCATGTGAAGTCTGATTTCTGTCGAGTGATCCAAGATATAGAAGGTTTTTATTCCTGTATTTGTACGTCTGATTCTTGTGTTGTATCATAATGTACTAGTCAATGGACTCTAAATTTTCAGTCTCTGAGCACATCTAAGTCCTACATTTTTCGCAAGATTCGATTCTCGCATCAAAGTATAAGAACTCAACGGAATTTTCTTCTTTGTTTGGGGAAGTACTCTCTGAGTTCTTAAGAATCATAATATTTTTTTCGTCCCGGCATATCCCTCTCGTATCTATCCACTAAAATATGCTACTCAAAAAAACTAAAAAAGAAAGGGTATCATGTTATGTTATTTTTTTGTAATTTCCCTCAATTTTTGTCTCATTCTTTTTAGATTAATTGATCGAACACAAGCCCATTAAGATGGAGACACGTTAAAAAATTCTGCTCTTGTAAACCATCTTAAAAAGTTCCATAAAGATTATAATTCAAAATTAATCTAGGCCAATGTCGGGGCCATTCTACTCATTGAGATTTTTTATTTGCCGTCCTAATTAATAAAATAAAAATAAGCTCGATTTAGATAAGGCTATGAATATTAAAATTACGACGACATACTTAAGTTCCCTAATCAACCAAAATAAAATAAGACAAGTTCAACATATTCATTATTATTTCTATGTTCTAACTCTTTTTATAGCTAAAATGTAGATTAGTTGTCTAGGCCTTCTTTAGTTCCTAGATATATAATATTGTATGTCTCTTAGTGAAAGAGAACATTTGTTATAAAATTAACAACGGCATACATGAATTGCACTATATTTATATACATTAATTTTGGAAAACGTCATCTTAGGTTATCTGTCCCAAGACTATTTGTTTATTACTTTGCCAAAGCTTTAAAAATTGTAGACATGACTTAATGTGTATAACATACACCATACGTATACTCACTATGAACTATGATTCTTTAATTTTTGTCTCAAACAACACTTGACTTGAATTCTCATAGGACCAAATTAAAGTACTTTTGTTGCTTATACCTATTAAATAATGGTTGGATTCATTGAATTTGGTTTCATATATGGCAAAGCAAGTACCCTCCAAATACACTTCAAAAGCTGTTTGTCTATATATAATCAAGGCATATAGTTTGATGGTAAGCATATCATGTTGCTATAAAGTCCCACATGCTTATGAGTGTATATTTCTTTGTATCTATTTGCATGTATGATTTTTATATATACATCTGTATCCCTTCGGACCCGGAGAATGTGACGCTAAATCGACATTTGGTGAATCAACTCATCACTCCTCTGGTTGAAGTATTGTGCTCTTCTTATGTCGACGGTCAGAATCAAACAAAGGTTGAAGGACCATTCGATTCACTAATGGGCATATTGGCGCCATCGCTTGGTTTTATTTCTGTACCTAACTGCAAACCGATGGACATGACTGAATTCAGACCGGATCAAACTCTTTTTTGTTTGATCCAGGATTTATGTTGAAGTTTAGCGACGATGTTTTACTAACCCATCGATAAATAGGATTAGCGACGATGTTTTACTATTTAACGACAAAAGTTATACCTCGCTAATTTCTAAAAACATATCCAAGAAAGGGATTGATATTACAACTTGAAAACGAAGTCATTGAATTTGGATGTTATCTTTTAATCTTTTCTAAATCCTTCCAAAGTAATGGTTGCTAAAGGAGAAAAAAGAAAAGATGATTAGAAAGTTAATGAATGGACGTCTTTGTTTAAACTTTTTCTTTTTTGTTGTTGTTGAATTATGATGGACCATGTCTGAAATAATATCATGTTTAATTTTTTTTAACTAGCGTAAACACTTGTTATTGAATGATTTCCCTGATAATCACAAGTTGGTGGGCCATAATTGAGATTTGGGCGATCTTAGAACGATAATATCAGCATAATTTTAATTATTAATGAGAAAAGCATGATTAAGGTCTTCTTTAATTAATATCATTAAGATGGTGGAACCCACTAATTAACAACAAGGAAAAGAAACACTTTGTTTAAGGACAGTTGTTGATGATTCTACTATAGGACTTGACAAAGTTGATTGGACAAGAATGCTAGTATATAAATTAAAGTCCTATGTGCTATTCAAATTCTAAAAAGTAATTAGGCAAAGGGTGGGTGTGGAGTGGGGGTGGGGGTGGGTTATGTGGTATTGTTTCAAACAGTGTTTTGTTTACATGAAAGTTATATCTAAATTATAATGTAGAAATTATTTATGCGACGAATAAGAATGAGAGAAGTGTTATATGATGATCAATAATATAAGAATCGTTATGCAATAAAATTTAACATAAGGAATGTTATGTAAGCAATTTTGTCTTTAAATACTTTGTTTTCAGATTACTAATACAAGCATTTTTAATTTATATTTAATTTCGGTTAACTAGCACATATAATGAACTAATTCTTTGATATAGTTTATTTTAATTAAATTTAAATCTTGAATTTGTTTTTGGACGGGACCCTTCTCCTTCTTATCAACAAACTAAAGTACAAGAAAGAAGTTTCAAGTGGTCTCCTTTGGTAGAGTAGATTAGTAGTGTTTTCTTTTCAAATATAGACTAGCCAAAACTTGTAAAATAGTTGAAACTAGGTACACATTTCAAACCAAATTCCCAATCATATTCAATATTGATCGAAGTTTTATCAAAATATTTTTTATTTGACATGTTATATAAAGTCATAATACTAAAAAAAGTTTTATTAGGTAATAAATGAATTATAATAAAATAAATAGAGAATTTAAAAACTTGGTAAGAATTCGTCGGATTGGATTGGGTTATGTATCATTGTTTTGTCCATTTTAATCCAGCTCATTTCACTCTGAGTAACCAACAAACCGTTCAGTTATTAACTCATCAACTCATTTTGACTTGTCCAAATTTAGCCTAACATGTTCATTTAACACCCTCCTCCGAGTCAATGATTATATATATATAATGACTTCAATGCTAAAAACCACATTGATCGATCGAAACGATTAAATTTTAAATCCTTGATCCGTTTTTGCGAGACGTGACCCTTCTCCAACTCTTGTCAACTTAATAAGTACAAGAAAGAAGTTTCAAGTGGTCTCCCTTGGTAGAGTAGATTAGTAGTGTTTTCTTTTCAAATATAGACTAGCCAAAACTTGTAAAATAGTTGAAACTAGGTGCAAATTTTCAAACCAAATTCTCAATCATGTCCAAAAAGTTCAACCAAAGTACTACAACTAAACTTTATAAAAAATGGATAATCACATCTTTGGTAGTTGAGATTTCAGATTTTCATCGAGTATTTCCCGACACGATATGGTTCAAATGCAGTTTGATTAATTAGGGTTGTCTGCTAAAAATGAATCTGGCCAAAAAGTAGCAAAGATGACATGATTTAAAACTAACTATGATTTTCCTTTAATAATTAGGCTTTTTGTGGCTAGTATTTCAAACTAGCACAGCATTAGCCTCGTTACAATGATTGAAAATCGACAAAATGGTCCCTATAGGACAATCTCTTTTGTTTCCACCCCACTACTAACAAAAACAGGAATTAGCGACTGATAAATTCAGTAGCTACACAGCAAAATCCATTACAAATTTATTTAGTGATGAATTATCATGAAATTCTGTTAGCTACAAACAATTTAGCGATGGATTACCGACGAAGTTCATAGCTAATTTTAGTTTTTTAGTGCCCGGTGTTAATTATTCATTTGAGGCTCCAATGTATACTAATTTGGATTTGCACACCGTTAGGCCTTTTAAAAGGCGACGCGCAGGAACCGAGACCTAGGATTTAGGGTGGAGAGCTCCTATATTCTTCCCACACTCTTGATGGTTATACGGGATAACTATTCAAAAATAAATACCTACAATATGGGAACAAACTAATCATTAGAACAAGTTAACTTATATGCACAGATAATATAAAAAAAATTGCATTATGAGGTTTCTGAAGAAATTAATATATGTATTCGTCCATTAAAATGGGACTATAGTAACCTTTAAAATAAAGCAGACTATCTAGGCTACAATTTAAAATATATTGCGAGTGTATGAAAAACATTTATAGTATTATCAATTATATATAAACTAAACCCGTTAGGACACAAATTGTACAAAACAAGAGCATACTAAGGATATGCTAATAGAAATGTTAGACTTTCAAACTTAATAATATATATATATATATATTTTAAAATAAACTAAAAAAGAAGTAAGATACATGAACTTAAATGAAACAAGTAACTACTAGAAAAAGAAGAATGTAAGTTTTATCCAACTATTTTCTACTGATTTGATGTATTGAAGAAAAAGCAAAAATGAAAAGCTAGCATACAAAACCCTAAAGTAAGTGCAAACTATTTGTGTTTATCAACTTGTTTAATTTTCATAGATAGGTTACAAAAGTATCCAAAGTGTATAAGTCCAAAATATTTTCTGCTTAGCCATTTGTTGCAAAGTCTCAACAAACTTATAGTGCTATAATTAAGTTTCAATGCCTTTTTTAGTAAGACTCCTTAATTCCCGATTAATTGAGGGTCACTTCACTAATAACATTTCCTAAAGAGTCAGACCAATTTCTTGAGCCCCATTGCAGGGTCATTGTGGCCCAAACCTTGCTTTCTGTATTTTCCAACCTCTTTTTTCTATATTTTTTTAGTAATAATTATGATCCGATATAATTTGCACGCACCTCGATTATTTCATCCGATACTTGCTATTTTCTACAATTACCAAAAAATCGCTAACTTCCGGTGAATGTCTCATGGGGATTTGGCTTGTCGGTAAAGGGTTTATAAAGAAAAAACTATCGAAATCGTTACCGACGAGTTAGGTTTCGACGGGTCCATAAAAATAACAATTTTTTGGGATTTGGGATACAACCAAAACTTAAGTTGATGAAAAGAAATAACCTTTTTTTATATCTCCACCGCGTTATGAACTATGATCTGCAAAAATTACACCATTTTATTGATTACTAAGTCATATCCTTTTCTATGTTCTAACCATTCAAAGAGAGATAAGAGAAAAAACTAAAGTGAATATCATTGGATCCATAGCTACATATATTAAAAAGTATAGGCTGCTAGGTTTAGTGTTGTAAAATATATCTTAAGCTTCATAATGGGATCCTAATCTATTACTACTAAATCTAGAAGCAATATTTCATATTAACAAATCCTATAATCATCATTCGTTTAATTGATCCTGCATTCATCATGCATGAACCTTTGCCTCCTTAATTTAATGAAGTCGTGGTTAAGTTGACTTTTGAAAATTTTATTAATGTAGATAGGTATCGTAGTTACCTAAAAGAAAAGCTAAATAAAGTTGTTTACTACTAGGAAAATGCATGTCTAAAGCCTATGGATATCAAATCACATCCTTGTTATCTCTTAAAAATGACCATTCATTAATTTAGTTTCACAAACTAACTATGATAGAATCTAACCGTCGGAATAATATAACCTAAGCTTTCATTCAATGATCCAAATATTATTTCAAATATTAAAATCATCACCTTATGGATGGTGTATATACATCAAAGTCTATAGTGTACGTATGGGAAAATTCCAAAGTGGGACACAATGATGGATCTAAAAATTAAACTTTATGAATTATTTGTTTTAGATTAACTATTTCAAGTGTTAATAACTGAATTCTAAATTATATATATATATATTTAAATTCACATCTGCCCCTGGGGTTGGAATGTGATAAAGGGGTGGGATAAGGAGACATGGTGGGACATATTTGGAGTTGTGGTAAAGACTTTGTAAGAGCCTTTGATTGAAACATTCATGAATGAAAAACAATTAAATCAAAAGAAAGTTGAAGAATATTTGATATATTTTAAGTGAAACTTTGCTATCTAATTAGCTTTTTCCTCTTTCTATCTCTCAAGTCTCATGTAGTTAGTAAGATTCGTAGAGATCTATTGCCATCGACAAAATCATAAACTAATGAAATAAATAATAATAATAATAATAATAATAAGACAAATAAAGTCAAACTGTTCAAAATTCCAAGACTTGCTTTCAAATTCGATCTTTAACCCCTTAGGAAGAGATTGAAAGGGCTTTGAAGACTATATGATCGATGGATATGGATTTCATCGTCAATCAAGCAAAATTCCTAATTAAACTATGATTCATCATCAACACGTAATGTGGGGTCCAAACTTGAAGTTGTAAGTGTACTTTGTAACACCTAAACTTCGGACATTGTTTCATTTTTATATTCAAACCCTTTCAAATACCCTATTAAAATTCTTACTAGCACCCGATCTTTTGATGAATTAAATAATTTAACTTTTAATGGTAAAAGTTTAAAGTAAAAATATATACAACTTAATCATAATTAAGTAATAAATATTTATAATTTTTTTTTACAATTATTAATTTGAATAATTTGATGTAAATATCGAATTCATGTAAGGTGTTATTGCACTCAAACTAAATATAATGTGTGTGTATCTAAGTATATTTGTTATAAAGGAAGATGTTGTCATTGCTTTTTGTAAAGTTTTCCTTATATTTAATTTAATCATCCCCACAAGGAGGATTGGTTTATTCCATTTTTCTATATATTTGCTACAGACAACTTGTTGAATTTCACCTTGATGTTTGACCTTAATTATTTCTAGCTCACGAAACTTGCATACTATTTGACGAATTTCAATTGAGACATGTATATCAAATAACATAAAATATTATCATTTGGTACTAATTACTTTTGATGATTTGATAATTAAGTTTCTTAGCACATTATACTTTTAAAATTATAATTTTGGATTTAATATCGATTGAAATCTTAATGATGTTTTATATGTATATTTATTTTCTATGGGATAAAATGACTCTTATATTAAAAAATTGTGTTTTATTTTCAGATCTCCTACATATAAAATAAAGATTTATTTAATAATTTGATATAATGCAGAGTTTTAAATTTTTAAATGCACTCAATGATGTGATTTAATAATCAATAAAGTAGATTGAAAATCATGAATTCTTTTTCAAAATTCAATAGAAATAAAATATTAGGTAATTTTTTTTCATTTATTAAAATATTAATGGATGATAGAGTTATCTAATATTTATGATGCTGAAAGATAGTAGGTATTTTATGAAATTAATCGAGATGTGTGCAGATTGTCCAGACACTAATGTTATAATGAAAAAGTACAATATGTTGTAGTAGTAGGGCCATAGAGAAAGGTGTGATTGGATCCAAACCAAATACAATCATAGATGTGCACGAATCTAAGGTTAGATACTGTTCCTATGTAACCCATTGGATAATTATTAACTTAATTATCTCAAGTATTCTACGTATTATATATTTCTGACAAGGACAGAAGTTCAGTTTTTTTTTTTTTTTTTTTTTTTATTAGTGTACATTTTGCTTTGGTATGGGATGTTTGGAGGTAATAGCACCGTCCTTCAATACTATTACCAGGTAAATCGCGGGATTTTTACAACGATCAGACAAGGTCAAATTTATGCGGGGAATCTTGGTCTGTGTCGGACTATGCCCCGGAGGACTTAGATGGACAGAAGTTCAGTTTAGTGTACATTTTGCATGGGATATTTTCCTCTTTTAGATTTTTTTACATCAGTTTTATTTCTTGGTCTGTGTCGGCTCCTGTGATTAAGCTAATTAATACAGCTGTTCAAACCTTCAAATGAAAGAGAAAATTCTCCAAGGAAATTTTGGGACATTTGAATTTAATACAAATTTAAGGTACAATTATTTGGCATACAATATTTAGAGGGACCAAAAAAGAATTATGGGTATAAGCAGTAGTGGTCCTGATGAAGGCTGAATTTAGCAAAGAGGTTTATTTACAATATACACATACAGAATTAAACTATATATATTTTGCAATTATCATAAAAGGGGGTTCAAACGAAATACAATTTTTTTCAATGAACTCATGATATATATTGCAAGCTACAAAACTAATTTAAATATACTACAAAGTTTTCAAAATATTTCAAGAGACCTAACATTGAGTAATTGTGTTTTTGTCTTGTCTTTTCCATGTGCAGCAACGTATACTTTAAAGGAGAAAAAAAATATTTCCTTTATGTCCCAACTATGTAAAAATATTTGATCGATTTTTAAGAAAGAAAATAAATATTTGAAACTTGAAAAAAAAACAATTTATAAATATTTGTGTGACTATAACAACAAAATAATAACATACACAATATAATTCTATGGAGTGGGATCTGAAAATGGTAAAATATACGCAAATCTTACCTTTGTGTGACTATAAATTGTAAAAATACATAAAAAATTTAAAATTAAATTATTTCAAATAAAGACGTACATACTAAAGAGAAAAGTATGACAAGGTGATGTTAGTAATTTCCTTAGACATCTCAACTTTCTGGTAATTCCACGAACGCCAGTGGCATTTCTGTTAGATACTACTACTAGATTAGACTACTTTTACAAGAATCCTCATGTGATATCTTGTCCCCCAATCAATGATCATGGACATGTTATATGGGCGGCGTAATTAGTGATGGAGTCTAAGTTTTTTTTTATTAAGAAGGTTTAAAATATAAAAAAGTAAATACACGAATTGAAGAAATTAAGGAGATTCGATATCTCTATATATATACATAAAAAATAATTTTAATACATTGCTTCACTTGACTCCACCCCTGGGAGTCACCCATCATTAAGGGGTGTTATTGTTGGTTTACAAGGATTTGCAGGAAACGGAAATTACAAGTAACTGCTTATGTAGGAATTGAAATTACAATTCAACAAGAAAGCTGAAAATTACAATATAACAACAAAATTGAAATTACACTTTTGTTGAACAAGAAAGCGGGAAAGTTGTTTATCTTTGAGTCGAGTGTGGCACTCTGTCCTTAAGACAATATTGCCCCGTATGTATCCTTTATACGTCCTGGACAATTCGTCTCCCAAGATAAAACAGCAATGGAACTATTGAGCAAAGGAAACTCAAAAGCTACCGTGAAGAATATTGAGCAATGAAATGATGCTTGGAAGATTAGGAAGAAAGCGATTTTTTGCTTTGTGTATTTTCGTGTATGTTAAGTACTCCTCAACAATGGTATAAGGGGTGTTTATATAGGTGAGGAGGGGTGTTTAATCGCCCCCATAACGACCATTATTGGCCAAATAATAGCCATTATGGAGGTAGTTAATCCACCAAAATAAATGGTGAAAAATGCCAACGGATTGGCCATTATAGGAGGTGTAATTCAGCCAAAATAAATGGCTGAATTGAGTGCTTGGACGTTTCGTTCGGACCGTCGAAATTTCGATTTTACGAAAAACTTCGGGGACCAAACTCGTACATCTTGAAACTTCGGGGACCAAAGCGTACATCCGAAAGAATTTCGGTCCAAGCGCACATCCGAAACTTCGGGATCAAACCGTACTTACGGCAAAGTTTTCGGCCCAAAAAGATAATATCGAAGGCCCACGGCCGTGAGCCGAACCGGACCGGACGGGGGCGCGGCGCGCGTGTGGTCTTTACTTGAACCGAAGCACATCTAGGTCCTCCCTCCTTTAAACACATGGGATACCCCTTGGGGTCCCAAACCCCAAACCAATTTCAAGTATTATATACACAACAATTCTTTCTTCCTCTACCGATGAGGGAGAATTGATCACACACCACACTTTTCCATGCTTCAAACACCTTACTTCGTGAACCAATATCTCTTTCATTTCTCAATGAAATTTGACGATTCTTGGCCCTACGGTTATCTACGTACTTAGTACATCATGCATGTGTGAAGAACCGGATTCTCCAACATACGTAACACTAGTGTTTAAGCCGTTAAAGTTGGTCGGTCGCAACTCCCGCCAAAGGCTAATTTCCAACAGTTATCACCGGAAAAGTCCACTATATAGATAAATAATTTTTTATATGTATATTATATATTATTGAATCTCTTTAATTTCTTTGTATATTTATCTTTTTATATTATTAACTCTTCTTATTGAAAATTCAGACTTTCCCACCATATGTATATACACTCTTGATTTTTCATATATATGATTTCGTACACAAAAAACTAGAAAGTGCGGAAACAGTGAACAAAACACAATTATTTGACAGTTCAACAAGCCTACAACTTTCACATGCATCAAATTCACCCTTCACTCCATTCAGTCCAATAGTTCAATTGAAACAAGACAAATTCTAAAACCTCAAGTAAACCAAAAAAAAAACGAATTGACACTACTTTCCCCACCAAAATAGTGTATGTGTTCCTGGATATTTGAAATTCGACTTGTTTAATTAACTGCACTGGTTAGGTTGTATGTGAATGTAAACTCTCGGCAGTTACATTTCCTACATAAAACTTGGGATATTTTTTGTAACTTCAGAATTGTTGAAAATGGAAAATCAAAGATGGTATCTTTTTTTGATTGTTTGTTTGTTGGGAATACCTATTTCGTACTAATGCAGTGGATAACATAACACTTATCTAACATTAATATTTATACTAAATTAATGAATGCAAAACATAAAAAAAAGATAGCCCGGTACACTAAACTCCCGCTATGCATAGGGTTTGAAAAAGGGCCGGACTACAAAAGTCTATGAATACAAAACATGTTTTTCATTTTATCAATTAACCATAAATCATATGATTTCTCACTTTAATTATTATAGAAGATAAGAAAATGAACTTTGGGCGTAAGTTAATTATAACATTCAATTAATAAGGTGAGAGTTCTCTAAAACCATATAAATAGATTAAGTAACTCACTGACACTAACAACTTATAAGGTTAAATTAGTTTATTTAATACTCCAGCCCATTTTTACTTGTCTTGTATATTAAAAATAGTTATCCATTTTTATTTGTTTTATAAAAAATAAAGAGATAATTTACCTTTCATACCTAATTTGTCTTTATTATTAATTATTGGGTTGGAAAGTTTAAGAATTTTTTAGTGACTTCACAACTTTTAAAAGTATATTTTATTAGTTTCAATCATTAGATTACTTAACAATAATTAGGGGTGATATGATGAAACTATCATTCTATTTTTGGCTCTTTAATATGTGTGTTAAGCCAATACATAACTTATAGAGAATACATATATTCTCCATATATTATGTAATTATTATTTTAGTGTAATTATGTAAAGTTGATGTTCTCATACAATTAGGATTACAATTGTAAACACCTATATATATTGTATTAATGAGAAGACTCCACACAAGGAGAATTACACAATTCTACGTAGTATCAAAAGTCAAACCCTAACACACTCCCTAACCGTAAATCAATTCGCCCCCCTCTCTTTCCTTGTTTCCGATGGCCTCTCTAACCCTTAATCAATTCGGCCGCCCCCTCTCTTTCCTTGCTTCCGGCGGCCACATGGCTTCTCCCGATTCCTCCTCCTCCACACAAGTCATCACACATCCTCCTCCTCCATCCTCCTCTCCCAACACCTTTCATCCGGCATTTGCCGTGATGAACATCAAAAACTTTATCCCTTTGATTCTTGATCAGGAGGATGGACAATACTCTTCGTGGGTTGAGTTATTTTAAATACATGCTTGTTCATATAACGTTCTTGATCACATCGATGCCACCACACCCCGTCCACCCGACGTCGACAACATGATGTGGAAAAGTCTTGATGCAATCGTCAAGCAATGGATATATGGCACCATATCAAAGGATCTACTTCATACTAATATGAAGACATGTGCTTGACTCATGAATTATGGACAAGGCTAGAAAATTTTTTTCAAGACAACAAACATACATGCGTCGTGTATCTGGAGGAACAATTTAATAACACCCATCTTAAAAACTTTGCTATTATGTCTGACTATTATAAATAATTAAAATTAGTTGTAGATCAATTATCTAATGTGGGCACTCTGATTTAAGAAATAAAAATGGTTTTGCAACTAATTAATGGTTTGCTAAAGAGTGAGTACGATATGCTTGCAATGATGATCTAATAAGTCGATCCCGTACCTAGTTTCAATAAGGCCCGGTCATAATTACTATTGGAGGAAACTAGGTGTGCCAAACAGGATGAACATAATCAGAAGGCGTTGGTGTTGATGTACCGATGACCGCCACAACACCCGACGGACAACTGCTACACAGGGACAACCACCTTCCGCGGGGTAGCCAAGGTGGCGGTAGAGGCCGCGACAGCGAACGTGGCGGCAAAGGCAAAGGCTGGGGTGGACGGTCCAATCCCGTTGGACCAATGCAACATGCCCAATACCCATCTTAGTGGGCCAGCCCACTGCAATGGCCGATGTCCGAAAGTTGGGCCTCCCACATGCCATTACCCGACGGTACGGCCCAAAGCAGTGGCTAGTGGCAGTAGCCTAGTATATTGTGCCCTCATCTAGGCCTACGCCATATGGGACCGACACAACAGACCCATGTCTCAGTGGCCCAACAACAATAACAACAATACGACCTCATTACCCCTATAAAACTAGGTCATGCCTACAACACTATGAATTTACAGCAGCCCGTTGATGCCTGGTACATGGATACGAGCGCCACATCCCACCTCACTCATAACTCCGATAATCTTCCTCAACTATTTAATTTGAACAATCACCAATTTATTTTGGTCGGAAATGGCAATCGCATTCCAATTCAAGGCTATGACATCGCTCAAACACCACCACCCACCCTCTCTTTTACCCTAAAAAATTATCATATATGCTCCTAACATCATTAAAAACTTAATCTCTGTTAGAAAATTTGCTAGTGACAATTCTGTATCTATTGAGTTTGACCCTTTTGGTTTTTCTGTAAAGGACCTACGTACGAAGACAACTCTTATGAGATGCAATAGTATGGGGACCTCTATCCTTTCTCATCCAATCTCGCTGCAAGTGTCAATCCACATTACCTCTTTAGCTGCAATCTCTCCATCAACTTGGTACAATAGACTTGGACATCTGGGAGCACCAGTTTTTAATTTTCTTATAAGTCAAAATTTGATTCAATGTAATAAAGGGAAATTTACCCAAAATTTCTATTCTTGTCTTTTAGGGAAGCATGTTAGACTTTCTTTAAGTCGTCTTTGAGTTTTACTTTTTCTCCATTTGACAATCACTCATGCGGATTTATGGACATCTCCCATTACTAGCAAACTGGGTCATAAATATTATTTGGTATTGTTAGATGATTTCTCTCATTTTCTTTGGGTATGTTCGCTCAAATATAAGTCTCAAGTTTACTCTATTTTTCTTGACTTTCGAACATATGTTAAAACATAGTTTGAGAAGGACATAAAGTCATTTCAATGTGACAATGATCGTGAGTTTGACAATTCTCCATTTCATAAATTTTATGCAGACAATGGCATGATGTTTCGACCCCCATACCTCACCTCAAAATGGTAAAGCCGAAAGAATCCTCCGCACTATTAACAATATAATCCGTACCATGCTCTTTCATGCTTCTTTTCCTCCTCCCTTTTGGGTCTACGTGTTACACATGGTAGCATACATTCTTAATATATTACCTACACGTATCCTTCAAAATAAAACCCCTACCAAAATTCTATTTCGTCGGATCCCTTCCTATGGTCACCTTTGGATTTTTGGTTGTCTATACTACCCTAATCTCGCCTCCACGACTCCTCACAAATTAGAACCTATGGATACTCCTTGAATTTTATTAGGTTTCCCGTCAAATCATAGGGGGTACTTATGCTATGATTTGTCCATAAATAAAGTCCTAGTCTCTCGCCATGTCACGTTTGAAGAGAACATTTTCCTTTTCGCAAACGTCCAAAAATTTAAAGTCACTGACTATGGCTTCCTTGACCATTCCGACCCTTCCCCTCTGATTAAAAATGTAATCCATGGAGCTAGTAGTCCGGCTCAATGCCCACTGCCCCCGTCATCTCTCCCGGCACTGCCCCACAACCCATCGACCAACCTGTCGACCACCCTCCTATACCGTCGACCACCCCTCTGCCCAATGTTCCCGTCACTTCCTTACTGCCCGAACTCACCGTCGATAACTTCACTGCCTTACTGCCACCCTTTACCGTACCAACCTCCCAACCCCCGTCGACCACCCCCTTGCCTGTTGTTCATGTTACCTCATCATTGCCCCACTGCCCGAGTCCACGCAGCCGACATCCTACCCAAATAGTTCTCATTCCTACGCACCACATGGAAATCCATGCCCAACACATGGGATTTTCATACCGAAAGTCCACTTTAACCTATCCACTCAAGTCATCTCACATATACTCAAGAACCCAAAAATTGGAATGCGGCTATGCGTGAGAAATTTGATGCACTCACTACACAGTATACTTGGGATCTTATCCCGAAACCAGAGGGGATCAATGTGATTCATTGTATGTGGCTATATCGTCATACATTCATGGATAGTTGTGAGCTTGAAAGCCATAATGTGAGACTTGTGGCAAATGGCACGGGGCAACAAGAGGAAGTTGATTGTGGTGAGACCTTCAATCTAGTGGTTAAACCAGCCACCATTCACACTGTTTTGAGCATTGCTATGGGAAAAAATTGGTCGATTCATCAACTTGATGTGAAAAATGTGTTCTTATATATGGATTTAAAAGAAATTGTATACATGTATTAACCACCTGGCTTTGTGCATCCTTCAACTCCTCAGTATGTATGCCGACTTCGAAAGTCACTCTATGGCTTGAAACAATCCCCCATGGCTTGGTATGACCAATTTGCCACTTACATCTTGCAGATCGAGTTCGTATGCAACAAAAATGATAATTCACTTTTTATTTTTCATCAAGGTAATGACACTACATACCTTTTGCTCTATGTGGATGACATTGTCCTGATTGTCTCATCTGATGTGTTGAAAAATGAGATCATTACCCTGCTCAAATTCGAAATTGCCATGACAGACTTGGGTAAGTTGAGTTATTTCTTGGGGATTTCCGTGACCAGATCCGAGAATGCATGCAATGTTTCTGTGTCAGCATAAGTATGCCGAAGAGATTGTTTACAGGGCTAAAATAGCAAACTGCAATATCATGCCCACTCTAGTCGACTCGAAGTCGAAGCTTAGTGCCGATGACGTGGATCCGGTGCTTGATCCTTCTCTTTATAGGATTCTCACTGGTGCACTTCAGTATCTTACCTTCACTAGGCCCGATATTGCCTATGTTGTTCACCAGGTGTGTTTGTTCATGCATGCTCCCAGGGAGCCTCACTTTACCGCTCTTAAACGTATCATTCAAAACGTTAAGGGTACTCTTGACTATGGATTACATCTTTATCCATCTGCACCGACCAGGCTGATATCATATACGGACGCCGATTGGGGCGGTTGTCCAGACACACATCGATCTACTTCCGGCTATTATGTATTTTTGGGTGATAACCTCATATCGTGGTCTGCCAAACGACAAGCCACGCTTTCCCGTTCGTGTGCAGAATCAGAATATAGAGGCGTTGCGAACGTTTTGCCGAGATTTGTTGGCTTAGAAACTTCCTTCTAGAGCTTCATTGTCCCTTACTTAAGACATGTATTGTCTACTGTGATAACATATCTGATGTCTACTTATCTCATAACCCGATTCAGCATCAGCGAACCAAATATATTGAGATGAATACATTTTGTTCATGAGAAGCTTTCCATGAGCCATGTTCGGGTGTTACATGTTTCTTCCTCATATAAGTACGCAGATATATTTACTAAGGGACTTTCTCGGCAGCTGTTCCTTGACTTCAGATCCAGTCTAAGCGTTCGGTCTCCTCCCACTTCGACTGAGGGTGTGTGATAGAGAATATATATATATATTCTTCATTTATTCTATAATTATTATTTTAGTGTAATTATATAAAATTGATATTCTCATATAATTAGAATTACAATTATAAATACTATATATATTGTATTAATAAAAATACTCCACACAAGGAGAATTACACCATCTATTGTAACAAGTAAAAATGGACCGGGAATATATAAAACGAGTAAGATTTCCGAGCAATACATTGGGTCCCAAGTGGCCTTGGTGGTGTTCCTAAACTTCACACATACTTTCTGATCTCCTTGGATGTTAGCAACAATCTATTTCTCTCTCTTACTTTATAATAAAATATTCTCTCTGCTAAAGTTAAAATTAAGACCCTCTTAAACTTTTTTATATATATATATATATAACCTACACATGCAACGATTTCCCGTATACCTTCTCCTTTGTTTCCAAATTCTTCACTTTTTTTCTGTCTCACTTTCTCCTCCATTTTTTTTTTGTATAAAAACAATTAAATGGCAGAATTGGAGTTTCGCGCGGATACTAATAATAGTGGACGTTTAAAATTATTTGGTTTCAACATGATAGATGATCAAGAACATGAGGTTGATTCTACAAAAAATTCATCCGGGTCGTCGGAATCCGGTGAGTTTCCGGCTATCGATGGCCGGAAATATGAGTGTCAATATTGTAGTAGGGAATTTGCAAATTCACAAGCTTTAGGTGGCCATCAAAATGCACACAAAAAAGAAAGGCAACAATTGAAACGTGCCCAAATTCAAGCTAGTCGAAATGCATACATGAGGAACCCTATTATCTCCGCCTTCGCTCCGCCATGTCACCTCCTTGCTCCGCCTGGTCATGTGGTTGTTCCGGCGGGTTCATCTCCGTCGTGGATTTACGTACCACGTAACCCGCAACCCTTTCACGTGTCGCATGGTGGGAGGGGTGTAGGGAACTTTCAGTACACTGGCGGTGTAGATGAGCCCAGCTTAACAAGTGTTGGGCCTCAACATGTTAAGGCCCACGGTGGTAGAGTAGTTGATGGAAATAATGGGCCATCATTGAGTAAGTTGTCTAGAGCGGATTTTGGGCCCAATTTTGATGACGCTTTTGGATTGGATTTACATCTAAGCCTTGCCCCAGCAGCGCCATAAAAATAGCATTTATTGGTCACTTTTCTGTCATGTCGTTGAAAAATATTCATTATCGTAGAGTTTTCAAAAATTTTAGCTGAAATTTCAGGATATTTCGGCTCGTCTTTGAAAAATTGTCAGAATTTCAAAGTTTACAGGTGAAACTCCGGTATGAATTTTCAATTATTGGGAATAAAAAGAGGCTATTTGTGAAGTAGTTTATCCTAAAAATGGGATCTTGTACATGTTCACATTATTTATTTAATTTTTCAGTCAAAGAAAAAAATTAATTATGTGTATTTGCTGATTTTATTCTTTTTATACTCCCTTCTTTCTTCTTTTTTGGTTAAATGTCTCCAATAACAACTATCACTCCATCATTAAAAGGATTTTAAAGAAGATTATAAGTAAAAATTGATATATACTGCTTCTAGGATTTTTGTTAATTCTTGTGGAGCCGGCCGGAATAGTTACACGTGGCAGAAGAATGTATAACAGAAATAAAATTAACAAGTAGAAATACGTTAAATAGAATTAGAATATAATACAGTACCAAAGAGTATGATTAATTTATTAAATCCCATTCTATCTGAAAAGATCTCTCAACTAATTAAGTTAGTTGTTTTTGCACGACATTTTATGTTGACGTTCATGTATTTAAGTGTCTACTTTAATTATTATTTTTATAATAATAACTCAAAAGCACAATGAATTTGTCTTATCGATTGACCAAGTGCCTTCTTGTTAATCCCCTCCTAATTCACGGGTCTTCATATTATTAATTGTTATTTCAAAATCATAAAGTTTTTGATGGGATTGTCATAATGTCATTAACTTAATTAAAATAGTCTGGATGTGTCTGCTGCTCGACAAACTATACTCCATGTTATCATTATATTATTAATAAATTCTAATATATTAATTAATAATTACCGGCATCATTAAATATTATAAAATTGTCACTTCAAAGACTTAACCACTACTCCACCAAACCACATCTTAGAAAATTATACCACTATAAGAAAAACATGAATTAGCAACGGATAAAGTAACTTCTGATGTTAAATAATAAAAATTCGTCTCCAATCTTATTTAATGATAAATTAGAAATTAATCATAAAAAAACTTTATTAATTATTAGCCATTTAGGGGAAGATTGGAGACAAAATTTGTAGCTAAATCCTATTTTACTGTAGGATGGGTGGACTTATATTGAGTCATATCCACATTGTTTGGACTAATTAAATGTGATTTTTGAACACATCCCAAAAAAGAAATTACAACTTGAAAATTAAGTCAGAATAGTAATACTATCTTTAATCCCCTTTTGGATCCTTCCAAAGTAATGGTTCCAAAAAGGAAGTAAGATGACCAGAAAGTTATAGTTTTTCCCCTTTAATTTGTACATTGTGATGGGATCATGTCTAAAATATATTATAATCTATGTTTAAAAATTCGTGTAATAACTTCTAATTGGTTAATTGATCTTGATAAACACAAGTTGGTGGGCCATAATTAGGATTTGGGAGATCTTTGAACAATAATATCAGCAGCACTTCAATCAACAACGACAAAGAAAATCATGATTATTAAGGTCCTCTAAAAGCGTTTAAGTGTGTATTAAGACTATGGTGGAAAACCATTAACAAGAAAAAGGAACACTTTGTTTTAGGACAGCTGTTGCTGATTAATCAACAAGAGGGCTTGACAAATTAAAGTTGATTGAACAAGAGTGATGCAACATCCTAGCAATATACTTATTCACATCCGATATTCTGAATACAGATTTATAACATCATAAACGAATCACACCATTGAAAAATATTAGAGACATGTTGAGTATATAAGGAAATAAGTGAGTCTAATGAAATAATTTAAAGACATGCAAATATATAGTTAAAAAAGTAGCCATCACTGATCACTTTTCAATCTTTTCTTTAGAATATAGTTATTATGATGAAATTTCAAATTCTACCGTTGATTTTCATAACAATGTCATGATGTTTCACCTTTTGAATTTGAAATTTTATAGCAGTATCCATTTTTCAACTATAAAAATTGAAAAATATATGTTTATGAATTTTACCCAAATATATGTCCAAAGTGAATAAGATCACTCGTGAGCGGGCTGTTATCAATATAATTTATAGTTATACTAAGAGATACCGATGGATGTTATTCTTATTCTAAAGTTGTGGGTCCAAGAACCATAAAATTCTACTATAAGTGGGACCTAAACATGGCAAATGTGACATTGTTCATGGTTCCTAGATTCCTATATGTACTATTGCTTTGTTTAAAGAGTGTGAGGCACATTCACATGTGCTTCTTCCTAACATCATTCCACTAGTCATGTGCAAAACCCTACTATTATAACATGGCTAGCTCCTCTCTGCAACTGCTAATTTCCTAAGTCTAGTATACCATGTTTCAACGAATATATAAAATATGGAAAAGGGCCAAATATACCCTTGTATATCGGAAAAGGGTTAAATATATCCTCGTTATATTTTGGATCTAAATATATCCTTGTCGTTATACTATTGGTTCATATATACCCTTCATCCGTTAAAGTTGTCCAAAGTGTACATCAATTTTATGTGGTACTGACATTTGATGAGGTGAATGTCACGTGACATGCTACCTCAGCACCCCTAATCCGTTTTACCCCTACCCTGTATTTGTTCTTCCACCACTAAAATTTTCTTCCCTTCCACCACCATTGCAAATATACTTTCCAAAAAACAAAGCAAGCTTTTCCACAGAAGTTCAAGAATATATAGTTTTAGGAAATAAAACAGCATGAAACATATATACTATACAATTTCCTAACAGCAATATCTTTTTCCAATAAGCAAAGATATTACGTGCATGCATTACACGCATTGTTTCCAGAAAGCAAAGCAAAACAATAAATAAATGGAAAACAGAGGAGCGCAATCCAAACACCACTGGTATTGGAAATTCTAAAAAAAAACGTAAGCAATTATGGTGGTAATGGCCGTGGAGGGGAAATAATTTTTAGTTGTAGAAGAACAAATATAGAGGAGAGGTAAAATGGATTAGGGGTGTTGAGGTGTCATGCCACATGGCGTCTACCTCATCAAATGGCAGAGTCACATAAGATTGGATGTACACATTGGACAATTTTAACCGCTGAGGGGTATATTTGAACCAATAGTATAACAACAAGGGTATTTTTGAACCCAAAATATAACGAGGGGTATATTTGGCCCTTTTCCCATAGAAGACATGTTTTTATTAGGTTTTGATGTACTTCATCCTATTGTTTTTCTTTTACTATTTTTGTTTTGACAAAAAAGAAGTTAAATAATGCTAGAATATAAGATGAACTAGAAGGTAAGTATAATCTATTATAACAACTATCCTTTTAATTTGGAACTTATCTTACTCGTTTTTCTTTCTTGGTTACTAAGACGTGAAGTTAAGGGAGAACGAAATTTCCAATTTTTTGTCAACTATGAGTACAAGAAAGAAGTTTCATTTAGTCCCTTCGTAGAGTACATTAATGCAAGTGTAAGATGCATTCTAAGTATTTATAACACTAGATTAGTGCTAGTGTTTTCCTTTTAATTTCTCAGACTTAGACTAGTTAAAAACTTGTAAAGAAGTTGAAAGGTGTGATTTTTCAAACCTAATTCTCAATCACCTTTAAAATGCAACAGAAGTAAGTAACTAATACAACTAATAAGTACATAGAAATGGACAATCACTAGAGCTTTGGTGGTTTAAATATTAAATCATATGGAATATATATCACGACATGATGGCTCTAATCCAGTTTGATTAATTATTATCATCTGGTCCTAAAAATACATCTGACAAGATGTTGCATGATCATGATTTGCAGAAAAAAAGTGAGTGCTATCATATTCAAGAATTATGAATTTTATCTTTATGCATAAATAGCTGAGAAGAATTTTTATATTATCGCTTACTTAATAGCTAACTAATTCGTTCATGAAAGAAGGTCGTGATCACTTCACGTAATATTTAAGGTAAAATTCATAAATAGAAAATTTTAAACCCAGTAAATCTGTAATTGAATAATGGCACTGTCATGAAATTTTAAATTTAAATAGATGAATCCTGTAAAATTTGAAACTCTATGATGCAATTATTTTTATAAAATATAGCCCAAAAATGTCCAGTAGATGCTAATTCAACAAATATTTCTTTACAAGTCGTACCAACTTCTTGAGCCCCATTTATAACAGGGATAATTGTGGCCCAATCTTTTGCTTCCTTTCTGTATATTTTCTATTTTCTAACCTTCCCATGAGAGACAAGATAAGAAAAAAAAAAGTGAAAATAATTGGATCCACATATATGATTAAACCTAAACATTTTTTTTAACTAATTATAGGCAGTTGGTTTAGTGTTGAGGAATTATTTTTTCTCCTATAAGTTTCATTGTGGGACCTAATCTAACTCCTAAATCTAGATACCATAATTTTAGGTTAACGAACTCCATAATCACCGTAGTATATATAAATATTAACCCTACATATTTACATTTTTTTTCTTTTGACAACTACATATTTACATCTATGATGCATGAATATTTGCCTCCTAACGTCCACTCCCCTCCCCCACCTCCACAAACCCAAAAAGATAAAAAGTTAGAACATATCTACCCAGAAAATAATAATTAATCGAATTGAATCTATGATTAGGTTGACTTTTAAAATTTTATTTGCGAGGATAGGTATCATAATTACCAAAATGAAAAACTAAAACTGTTTATAATTGTAGTAGGAAGATATGTCTTTCCGATATATCAAATCACTCCATTAGTTGTCTCTTAAAACTGACCATCCATTAACAAAAACAACATACCTAGTGAAGTCTCACACCGTGAGATTTGGGGAGGGTAGAGTGTACGCAGATCTTACCTCTATCTTGGTAAGTAGAGAGGTTGTTTCCGAAAGACCATCGGCTCAAGACAAAGCATAGACACAAGCAAATCAAGAGATTTAACACAATAGATCACCTAAAAAGCAATTACATATAATTTCACTACAAGAAAATATAAAATTGGCAACAAAATTTAGCAACAATAAATATATTATTGTTAAAAAATGTAAATAGCAACAAAAATTTAATATATTGTTGTTGCGAAAACTTTTCGCATTTAAGGTTATTGCAACGGCATTCAACAATTTTTGTTGTTGCGAAGTGTACTTTTCGCATCGCATGTTATTGCAACGGCATTCAACAATTTTTGTTGTTGCGAAGTGTACTTTTGACAACAACATCCAATATATGACAACAAAAAATATTGTTGGCAAATGTCTTTCTTATTGTGTGTTTATATACAAATATTAATTGATTATGATAATCTTACAAATGGAAAGCAATCTTTTTTATTTTTTATTAACATAAATATCGATCAATTATTTCTATGATTATCATAAGAATCTAATGGTGGAAACGAATATGATCTTTCCCTTATACTGGGAAATTTGAAAGTGGGATGGGATAATTAGGAAACATAGTGGGCCATGTTTGGGGTTCTGGTGAAGACTTTGGAAGAGCTTTTGATTGATACGTTCTTATGAAAAATTTAATTCCTGTATTAATAGATTTATTTATAAAAGTATTTATATATAAATATATATTATAAGAATTAATAATTATTTACTAGATAAAAATTACTTAACATACTATCACAAGTTAAACTATATTTATAGTGTAAAAATCTTTATAGTATCTATATATGTACATAGCATTATGAAATCAAAAGAAGGTGAAGAGTATTTTGTTTATTTTAAGCGAGACTGAGCTATCTATTTAGCTTTCCTCTTTCTCTATCTAGATTCTAGAGTAGTTAGTAAGATTCGGAAGATCTCTTGCTATTGAAAAGGCAAAAACAAATTTATTAATTAAAGAAACCAAGACAAGAAAAGAAATATATGGAATTCAACGTCAATCAAGCTAAGCAAACATCAAAAACATGATTAATTAACACGTACTCACTCAGTCCCATATTATTTGGCCACATTATTAAAAAATTTCGTCTCAAATTACTTGGCCACTACTAAAGACAAGACAAAATTAATTAGGTTCTTCCTACTTTGCCCTTGATATTAATTATTTTTTAAAGTAACCAATATTAATCATAGTGTAACTACTTGGAGAGAGATAAAAATAATATAGTAAAAATACACTTCTTATTTATATTTTTTTAAAAGGTGTGTAAAATGAAAAGTTACCAAGTAATATGAGACGGAGGAAGTAATATAGTGGGGTCCAAACTTGAAGTTGTAACACCTGATAACTTGAACATTGGTTAGTTCATTAATTCGAAAGAAGTTAGTCATTATGTTGTGATGGGTTTTTGTAAAGCCTCCCATTTTCACTTAAATTGTGGATTACTTTGTGAAAAGGAGTAGGTGGTGTGAAACATACCTATGATGAGTGAGTTTAACTAATATTCACTGCCGGTAGATTAAAGCAATTATTTTCACTTTTTCATAATGAAATATGATTTGTTCTTGTCGCGGTGACTAAGACGAATTCGTAATTTGAAGTTTATAGATTATTAGAGCAATGTCATAAAAAATATCATGTAATAATAATTGAATTCATAGATAAATGATTATAAATATTTTGTAAATTGCTTAATTATATATTAACTAACACTACAGATTCGCTCTTCTGACACGTGGGTCCAAGAGAAAGGTGTGATTTGATACTAAAAGCACAGGTCAACTCAAGTAGGTCATGTCAAAAAGCAATAACGGTACTACTTCCATTAAAGATGGATCAGATCCATATGTGTGTACATGAATCTTAGGTTAAATACTGTTCTTCCGTAACACATGTGAATTATTATACATATGTTTTTTTCTGATCAAAGGACAATTGCGAATGTAGAGTGCATGCATGGGATTCCTTGGACCTTTTCATATTTGACCTTTTGTGAAAGTTTTTTTTGGTTTAAACGTAAAAGTGGATCAAGAACAAAAGGTTGACTCAAAAAAACATCATCCGAGTAGCCGGAATCCCGCAATTTTCCAGCATCCGACAGGCCGGAAATATGAGTGTGAACATTGTTGTAGGCGTCATCTCCATCGTGGGTTTACCTACCACGTGTTTTTGGGGTGGATCGAATAGTTTGATTGTGTGTTTAATTGAATCCATAACTTTTATCCTAAAGTTCAATTTTCATTTCATTATAAAGTTCACTCAAAATTGTTGAAACAATCCATAACTCAAGCGATTCAGTTGTTGAAATTGAATTCTTGAACCCAAAAAATTAAAATCTTGAACCGCCTCTATGTGTCCCACCTCTCTTCCACGTGTCGCATAGCGGGAGGGTGTAGGGAACTTTCAGTACACCGGCAGTGTAGCGGAGTCTAGTTTGATAAGTGTTGGGGAGCAACACGTATATTGGGCCATCATTGAATAGGTTGTCCAGAGCGGAAATTGGGCCCAATTTTGATGATGCATTTCGATTGGATTCATAGATATTGAGTGAAAAACTACACTTACTGACCCTAAAACCTAAACTATTTATGCGTCCATGCCTCCTCCCAAACTATTTTCAATAAATACCCTATCCAGAATCTTTTTATCCGAGATGTCCATGTGGTGTCCTTCATTGTCCTTTTATGACTAGTTTTTATTTCTTCTTTTTTTCTTTTTATTTGTGTGTGCATTAATTACATTGTCACTAGTTTCTCTTTCTTTTTTTTTATTTTTATTTGTGTGTGCACTAATTCCATTGTTCTTTTATGATTAGTTTCTATTTCTTCTTTGTATTTATTTATGTGTTTGCACGTGGACTTGTGTGAAGGAATGAACTGCCAATCCTCTATGATACCGTGCCAGTATATGATATTTCATGTAGGTATATAGAGGATTGAGTAGTATTTCTTGAAGGAATAAATCAACCTTCTATGATACCCTATAAGTATATGATATATACCATGTGCGATCATAGAAGATTGTGTTGTGTTTTTTTGAAGGAATGAATTAGTCCCCTATGATACTCTGTCAGTATATGATATATACAAGATTGGTATCACTGGTTTTCCTTTAAAGAATAAACTGTTAGTCTTGTGTGATACCATGTGCGTATTAAGTATATTGCAACAGTATATTTAAACTGCTATTGAAAAAGAAACAAGTAATAAAAAATTTAAAAATGAAAAGAAAATAAATAAGAATTAAATATAGATTCAGAATTATGGTAAAAAAGAAAAGAAAATATAGTATGAAAAAAACAAATGAACAAAAAAGGCGAAAAATGAGAAAAAGAAAAGAATAAAAGAATATAAGAAGTAGAGAAATAAAAAAGAGACAACTAAATAGAAAAGAAGAAATAAATAATTAAAAAAAATGAAAGGAGCTAGAATTAAATATGGAATTAGATTATGGTGAAAAAAAGAAAATAAAGAATATTATAGTTTGAAAAAAATGAAACAAAAAAGTAGAAAAAATAAAGAAAAAACGTCAAAAAATAGGAGAAAAGAAGAAAAGAAGTAGAGAAATAAAAAAGAAATGAAGAAAAAAGAGACAATTACCTACAAAAACTATAAAGGATATTAAGGGTAAATAGTTTTGAGGGTATGGAAAGAAAAGGGGGCATGCAAGGGTAAATAGTTGGGAAAAGGGTCAAATATACTCCCTTTACTTTATTTTATTAGTCAATTTTATCCCTCGTTAGTGAAAGTGAATAAATATGCCTTTGCCGTCAACAAAATTTACACATATATCCCTATTAGGATCAAAATCCCAAATCAAATTAAAATTGTCCGATTTAAAAAAAAAAATTATCCAGTTCCTTGCACGACCCAACCCTGATTTCATCTTCTTCTCCAAAAAGAATGCTCAAAACAATTGAGTCAATCTCCTTCAATTTTCAATTAAATGAGCTCAAATTTGAGATGCAACTTCCTCAAAATTGAGTGAACGAATCCACCACCGATTTCTTCAAACAGAACATTGAATTTTCTTTATCACCATGAAACCTTAAACTTGACTTTGCCAAACTGTGGGACTTGGTAATAAGCAATTTGAAAAAATTTATTCAACGAATAGTTATTCAAACTTATAAGAATATTGTTCATGATGTCCATCAAAGTATGTATGTCCTAGAGACTCATTATTAGGGACAAATGTACTTGAACACATTCGTATTATTAATAAGATTAATATTTATGGCATTTGCGATTATTGAATTATTATTTGATTGTTTGTAATTATTCATTAATGTGCATCCCTTGAACTTACGTTGTCATTAATAGAGTGAGATATTGATGATAGAGCGTAACTCGAAGATAGCCTCGACTAATGATCATCGAGAATGGGATATCGATGATATGTTATAAGTCGACATATGGTCTGCATCACATTCTTAGAGAATGTAGTATGTCTCACCTGCTACTAGTAATGGTTACTAGTGATGGACACATGTATACTTTTGAAAAGTATTGGTATACCCTGTTGATAAACTATTTATTAGACATGTCTAGAGTGTTATCAGCATGTGGGATATAAAGGTCCTTTGACTTGAAGTCAATACACACCTTGTTTACAGAGT
Source organism: Anisodus tanguticus (assembly GCA_034509755.1). Classification (NCBI taxonomy): domain Eukaryota; kingdom Viridiplantae; phylum Streptophyta; class Magnoliopsida; order Solanales; family Solanaceae; genus Anisodus; species Anisodus tanguticus. Next base: position 48,114,759 of record CM067550.1, on the reverse strand, counting down.
AATGTACTTTGACCCTGTCCTAAGCTTAAACTTCTTATAGGATAAGACACGGCTTGTGTTGGGTACATTTATGATGTAAATTAGGGTGGTAATTGAGCCAAGAATAGGATTCATCCCTCGATTGGATATTCGAGAGAACACTCAACTTCTCAGTCATATTAGGTCGACCAAGTTATTGGCCAATGCAAGAGACATATTTAGAATATGGTCTAGTTGTCGACTAATATAGATAAGATAAAGTGATCAAGTCATTTGGATAGACACATGACAAATCCTAAGCTTGATCGAGTGTGTCGCGAATGAAAGGAATTTATCATCTCACATAAAGGTTATGTTTGTTGGATTCATGTAAGCGTACTTCATATATTGAGTTTGTCATATGACGCAGTCTAGGAGTTCCGTATGGACCTTAATTGGATTAGTGTCGATATATGAAGATCTATAGGGTCACACTATGTCGATTGTCTCTTCGATCTAAGGGTGTATTGAGAAAGTATTAAATATTCGATTTGGAATCGAGATATTTAAATTGATAATAACTATGAGATAATTTCTATTAGATGGAAATTATTTAATTAAATCAAAATTAGATTTTGGATTTAATGTGCTGAATATATATATTAAATGAAAACGGAAACGGAATTTTACGTAAGGTCTCGCGGCACCTGCTAGGATGCGCCGCGGCGCCGATCCGGCAGTGGGCCCAGTCAGACTGTCCCACTGCACCTCAGTTTTTAGGCCAGGTTTAGAGCCAGTCCTAATCTAATTTGTGACCTAATTTTAACTATAAATACAACACTCCCATTGTTAATTAAAACACACCAATTCTATAAACTAATTATAGACTTAGAGTCTATGACGAAACTCTCTCAAACCTCTGTCAAGATTTCCTGGCATTCTTGACAGAGGAATACACCATAGTATAGTGCTTGAAGTCGAAGGGACAGTCGCGTGTAATCCCTAAGTAAAAACTCCAAATTTATTAACATGTAAGTGTTCATGTTTTATGTTACAGGTTTTTTATTGTCATATAATCATACCAGAAGAAATTGTTGGGGTAAGTAAGAACAAAATTTTAAACTTTCGTTGTGCCTTACTTATGTGTTTTGAACCCAACAAAACCCTACAGTGCACTGATCGAAGAAGTCAACATTTAGTTATTTTACTGCTAGACAATCTTGACGAATATAATTTCAGAAAATGGGACTTCTTCTACACGTCAAAGTTTTTTTACCAAACACTATGATTTTCATGTGCAACTTTTATTTATTTAGTGCTGACTAAATTAATATAGTGCTTTAGCTTTACGTACAGAAAGGTTTGACCGTTAACCCAGTCCTTGATCCTCAAGAGAATGAACACGATTTGAAAGTTCACGAATTGTGGGATAATCTGTTAAGTGAAGCTTAAGGTTCAATGGTGATAAAAATAAATTCAATGTTTGTTTGAAAAAATTGGTGGTTGGGATTTGTTTACTGATAATTGTGGAAGTTGCGTCTTAAATTTGAGCTCATTTGTTTGAGAATTGAAAGAGATTGACTCAATTTGTTTGAGCATTCTTCTTGGAGAGGAAGATGAAATCGGAGCTTGGCCAAGGGAGTCAGATCGTGGAAGGAATTGAGTAAATTTTTTTAAAATCGGATAATTTAATTTGATTTGAGGTTTTCATCCAAATAGGGGTACATGTGTAAACTTTGTTGACGGCAAGGGCATATTCGTTCATTTTCACTAACGGATGATAAAATTGGCAAATAAAACAAATTAGAGGAGTATATTTGACCCTTTTTGGTTTTAGGGGGCATCAGTGTACCCAATTTCTTACTATATTGGATTTTGACAAAAGTTATTGGATTTTAGGGGAACTCATAACCAGTGGTGAAGCCAAAATTTTCAGTAAAATGATTCACAATATAAAAAAGTAAACATACGAAGAAATCAATGGTTCAACATCTACTATATATACATTAAAATAAAAATAAGCACACACATATATATATATATATATATAAAAGCTATATATGTAATTTTTGACGTAGGAGATATTGGATTGAACCCGCTTCGTTACCATAATGTAAAAGCTAGCACCTAAACTACTAATGTGATTTCACATTTTCATGTTGAAATTATTAAAGGCTTCTAATGAATCTTGTTGTGATCTTTGTATTGAAAATTAAGCAAAACATAAAGGGATTGATCTTGAAGTGACAATACATAAGTAGGAAGCAATTTGATATGTCCGACAAATTTTTCTATCACTTAGGGGCTAAATAATGTTGGAATATGTAAAGCACGTACGGGAATAGTAAATAACTATTACAGTGATCGAAATGATAAACAACAAATAGGACAACAACAAGTTGTCAATATCTTGATCTTGAATTGAAACTTCAAATATGGAGCTTGTATTCGGAAATACAAGAACATGAACTGCTACACTTGTGGCTTGTAGATCCGCTGAGAATACGAACGGTTAGAGTTCTTCGTTTGTTAAGTTAACACCTGAAACACTTAGCAACCAATTAGATAAACACAACACCACCAGCTGAGTCGAGAGATGTCTCTCTATCTTTAAGACAAGATTTCCCCCGTATATAGGCTTTACGGAAGTGTGGACAATAGTCTCACAAGATGAAACAACAAACTATCAAGTGTGCAAAGCCTACACAAATGATCTCAGCGAAGAACACGAATAATGAAGATTGCTAAGAGAAGGATTACTATCAGGAAAATCTGATCTCTTTGTGGTATTTTTAACTTGTTTTTCTGTTCATGGTCTCTCCATATTCATCTATAGAATTGAGCCAAAGGCCTCAATTTATAGGTGTGCAAGATGGCCTTTCAAATGCCCTATAATTATAATCAATTGCCATTTAATGGATGACATTTAACCCTCAAGTAATGCAACAACATAATGGTCCAAGTAATGGCCATTATTGGATGGATTCAATGCCATTAAAACCCCTTCAACAGCAAACCTTTGGGATTCCGTTGAGCAAACACTACATGGAAAGCGTCGCGGCTCCAAAAGCCAAAACTTGGAATTAGCGCCGCGCTGCAAGGGGGCGTCGCGGCGCTGCGGCCCAGTCCGGGAGGCGCCGCGGCCCTTTTCGGCTCTGCGACTGTTTCCGACCTGTTCCATCTTACACCTCGCACAATCCTTCATTCGTTTACCAACGTGGAACACTTGCCATTTAGCAAATAACCGTCCATTATTCTATGTCTCAAACATTTCACTTACGTGCTAATATCTCTTTCATTAATGAAATTTATAATACTTGGCACTAAGATTGCACGTGTGTGGAAACGACATTTCCGATATGCGGGGCCCCAATTGTTCGAGTCATAAATAATGGGATAAACTTAATTCCACATTAGTAAATTTCCAACAATCCCCTCTTGAAAGAGATTTTGGCGCACACACAAGGTGCATACCAGCAATCTTTCAGCGAAAAGATATTGCATCAGGAGAAGTAGCTTACGCTTTGAACTTTCCCTAGTTGAATACCATCGGACTTACTTACTGCGGGGTGAACGTGATGTCTTAAACCGTCAGTGTTTAATGTAAGCCTAGACAACGGTACCAACACAATACCTCTCATTTATTCATTTTTTCTTATTGTTCTGTCTGTTGTGGCCGTGGACACACTTGGATTCTTAAGTGCATCACTTGAGGCGGCATGTCCTCACACTTAAATAGGTGATCTCCTACAAGGTATCCTGCTATACCCCACTTCACAAGTGATAGGAATCATTAAAAGTTTCCCCAACCTTAACCTCAACCGTTTGATGATCGTTAAAGGTTTGGAAGCTTAACCGTTACCCACCATGCAGGTAGCACTTTAATGTCTATTGTGGGAATGACTTTGGATTCATGTTTCTTTACAAAAATCATCATCCGGAGTGCTATTGCTTCCACTAAAGCGCTCAACTGAACCTTTTGCAACATAGTTTTCTCATTGAACCAAATTCTTGGGATCTCCAGTCAGTATGGTTGGGTTACCACCGCAAAGGTTTATTTTTTTTGGGTTTTAAGCCCCTTCCCTAGACAGGTAGAACTCTTAATCTTCGGGTAGTCCCTTAGTTAAAGGGTCCTCTATATCATTTGATTAGTAATCAAGGAAGTGACACCCGTGATGATCAACTACCATACGGTATTATGTCTCTGACAGATTCGATAGATATGTCCATACGCCGTCATCCGTGCCCTTCCTAAAGGCGACCGGCTAGCCACAATGTATAACTGCTGAAGGCACGGGTTTCTCCCAATAAAGGACGTCCTCTAAGGAGTCGTGAAGTTACTCAAATTTTTCTCATGCTTTGTTTAAAGCGATAGACTCTGATTCCATCACGAATCGGCCGATGCAAGTTTGCTTAGAGGATTTTCCAAGACCCACCATACACATTTACTTGTGGCATTGGTGTTCTTCAAGTCTGATGTCCAGTCTGCATCACTGTGGTCTCCCAGAACTGCTGGACATCCAGAATACCATAATTTGTAGATAAGCGAATATTTCAGATATCGTCATATCCAACTTAACACCTTCTATCGATCATTTTCATAATCACGAGTGTTCTTAGTTCAACTGATCTGCTTTGTAAGCCGATACCAGGTCGGTTGTAGTGTGTACAATACATTGAACTACATGTGACCTGCACATATCGCTCTTTGTATATGGGTGCACCATGATTACAATCAGTTCTATAATTCATATCCATTGGTGGCTTCAACGAGAATGTCACAACTGAGTTTGGAGTTACACTCATATCGAGACTTTTGTTTCAATATGACTTCCACTTTTAGGCTGTTGGTTTTCCAATTATTGGCTTTCTAACTTCATATTCAATATTTCTGTTGTCAGATTCATTGTTTCTGTTTTAACTGAAACTTCCATGACCAAAATGTAAACATTTCAGGGACCAAAATGAAAGTTCAGGAAGAAGCCCAACATTCCAACAAACCAACTCTGATCCTCCCCTTCAAACTCTCCGATTAGGAAGATTGTTTCAACATCCATGCTATGTAAGACTGCAATGGCCCTGGATGTTAAGCTATTCACAGAGGAGCACAAGTACAAGTAGCCGAGGCCTTATACTCGTCAGTAGATCCATCTACTTGGTACTCACTTTTGAGTATCCACTTTCTAAACCCCAAGGTTCTTTTCCCAGAGAAAGGTCAACCATTACACAAGTATGGTTCTATATGATGGAATTTATTTCTCTTTCTGTAGCTTCTTTCCAAAGCAGTGCTTCTGGAGATGATAATTATCTGTTAATTGTCCATGGTTCATTCTCAACCATACAAGCTAGAAGACCTAGAACAAGTCTTTGTCCCCTCTTTGCTCCGTCTCGGTTCAACATCTAGAATCCCTGAGTTCTGTAGATCTGAAATATTAAGTTTCGGATGGTCAGCAACTTCCGAGTCCTGTAGATACGGAACGTCTAGTTCCGGACAGTCAGGCCCTCGTGGGTTCTTGTTAACCTCGAGCAATTACTTTTTTTCCTTCTCAAGGAAAGTTATCTCCAAAGAATTCAGCATTCTTTGACACCAAGAGACGATAAGCACTACTGTTATTTACATATCCAGTGGATATGCAATCTACAATCTTAGGTCCAACTTGACATGTTTCGGTATTCCAACCTCTACTAAGCCACCCCACCACACAACATTTGTAGGTGGGATCCTTTCCATGTTTCACACGGAGGGTTATCCTTATCCTTATGCATAGTTCTGTTGAGAATCGCATTAGCGATAAGGATCGCCTTGCCCCACATATTTTGGGCGTATGACTTTGCGCTTGGCTAACACCGTTAGATTGAGGTGAGAAATGAGTAGTCGTTTGATGAACGATGCTTCATATTCTCCCCCTCTATCACTACGAATTCCTCAATCCGTAGGCTTAGTTAATTTTCAACTTCTGCTTTGTAGCGCTTGTCTGCTTCAACAACTTCATCTTTGCTTTTCAACAAATAAAGAATGTAATACGTAATGATTGTCACAAAGTACTTGTCTCCCCCCTATATTTTGTATAAACTTCAAATCATCCATGTAGGTGTGACTAAGTTTTAAAGGAGCGGTGTTTCTTTCGTTATTCCTTTGATGGAATGGAAAGGTGATTTTGCCTCTTCGCCTACCTCACATTCATTTTGAGGGTTTATGTCGACAGAAGGCAACAATCTCAACTTCGTTAGCTTTTGAATGACTTTCTATTTAACGCGTCTTAATCTATGATGGCATAGATGCATGGATTACAAATATATCATTCATTTAGCTACATACATACTATGTATGTACCATTCTTAGTTATTATAGACCTGTTGGACTAGTCTCAAACCAGCTTGACCAACATTGTCCCTCAAACCAAGTTTAGGACATGTATCACCTCATTTTAGAGTGATCCCATTCCCTGAAGTCCTATTGAGGACAACATCTCCAACCCCTTCTACTTTAGAGGTGGCGTTGCTTCACATGAACAACCTCTTACCCATGGTTAGGGCGAAACTGGATCACGTGTGATCTGGATACTCTGGCCCACTCCAGTTGCTTTGGCAGACTGAGTGTCCAATTTCTTTTATGCCTTTCTTTTGGCCTTCAGATCATTTAAGCTCTGGAAACTCTGGCCCACCTCACTAGGTGTCCATTACTTTTCTGCCTTTATTCTAGCCTTCAGATCATTTAAGACCTGGAAATTCTGGCCCACCTCACTAGGTGTCCATTAATTTTCCTATCAAATGAATTCTGGCTTTGTACTACTGAGTGTCCAATATCATCCTATCAAATGAAGGATCTTCTAGCAAATAGTGTGACAGGTTCAAAGTCTTAAGATAAGCCATTATCTTTTAGTCTTCTTCCTTTTAGATTGGTGCCCAGACAATTCCTGGCGCTTGCTTAAGAGTGGTAACAGTTTTCGCACAGTCAGTGGATCTCTATCCTTCGTATGTGCGAACATACTTTACACACTTTTTATAATTACACCCAAACTAACGGATCTTTTAAGTTTTATTTACAATAGTCCAATCTTTAATCGGGAAAGAAGGAGATTCAATATCTGATTTTAAAGTGTAGGGAATATAAGTTTTTAATGAAAACACTTTCATATTCCTTGCCTTGCTTTACACACTTTTATTCAGTTATTAACTAAACCAATTATAGATAAGGAAGGATAATTAACTTAGACCTTTTGGATTCTGGCCCACTTCAGTTAGACTGAGTGTCCACATCCTCCTTACCATGATTTGGATTCTTTGTCTAGGACAGATATAGGCATTTTTCTACATGATAGAACATCATCTTCAGTATTCTCCTCTTGTCCCAGTGGATATCCTCAGCCTCTCGTGGGCGCTTGTTTCCACCACCCTCGGGAGCGGTGACACCAACTCGTCCTTGATCTTTAGCCGTACTAGCATGACTATCAGCAGTATCTTGAAGCTCAGCAACAGATCCAGAGATCCCACCTTTAACGGAAACTGATTTGTAACTGTCGTCAAAGAGAGAACCAAAATTAGGACCAGTTTTGAAAGCACGATTGTTGACAGAGACAATGTTTGAACTGTTAACAGAACTGTTTTCAAGAAGAAAACCACAATCAGATTTGGTCACACACTTGTCGACCAACATATTTCGAATCACTAATATAATATTGTCTTAAAACTGTTGGAATATGTAAAGCACGTACGGGAATAGTAAATAACTATTACAGTGATCGAAAGGATAAATAACAAATAAGACAACAACAAGTTGTCAATATCTTGATCTTGAATTGAAACTTCAAATATGGAGCTTGTATTCAGAAATACAAGAACATGAACTGCTACACTTGTGGCTTGTAGATCCACTGATAATAGGAACAGTTAGAGTCCTTCGTCTGTTAAGTTAACACCTGAAACACTTAATAACCAATTAAATAAACACAACACCACCGGCTGAGTCGAGAGATGACTCTCTGTCTTTAAGATAAGATTTCCCCTGTATATAGGCTTTACGGAAGTGTGGACAATAGTCTCCCAAGATGAAACAACAAACTATCAAGTGTGCAAAGCCTACACAAATGATCTCAGCGAAGAACACGAATAATGAAGATTGCTAAGAGAAGGATTGCTATCAGGAAAATCTGATCTCTTTGTGGTGTTGTTAACTTATTTTTCTGTTCATGGTCTCTCCATGTTCATCTATAGAATTGAGCCAAAGGCCTCAATTTATAGGTGTGCAAGATGGCCTTTCAAATGCCTCATAATTGCAATTAATTGCCATGTAATGAATGACATTTAACCCTCAAGTAATGCATCAACATAATGGTCTAAGTAATGACCATTATTAGGTAGATTCAATCCATTGAAACCCCCTAAACAGCCAAACCTTTGGGATTCCGTCTAGCAAACACTGCCTGGGAAGCGCCGTGGCGCTGCAGCATTTAGCGCCGCGGCTCCAGAAGCCAAAACTTAGAATTAGTGATGTGGCATTGCAAGGGGGCGTCGCGGCGCTGCGGCCCACTTTGGGAGGCTCCGCGACCCTTTCCGACCCGTTCCATCTTACACCTTGCACAATCCTTCATTCGTTTACCAACGTGGAACACTTGTCATTTAGCAAATAACTGTCCATCATTCTATGTCTCAAACATTTCACTTACGTACCAATATATCTTTCATTAATGAAATTTACGATACTTGGCACTAAGATTGCACGTGTGTGGAAATGACATTTCCGACGTGCGGGGCTCCAATTGTTCGAATCATATATAATGGGATAAACTTAATTCCACATTAGTAAATTTCACACAAATAATGCCATTTGATTTGTTGTAATCATCATCTAATAGATATAATTCCTTTACTCTTAATCAGAATTGTCGGATTCGAGCCTTGAAAATGGAGAAAACTCTAGTGTGCTTCCTCTTTTAATGGGATTTACGTGGCAAGAAACTGAATTAGTCTTACAAGTACATATCGAGTACCAAATGGGTTAAACTGCACCAGTTGATATTTACATGCATTTAACTTATAAGTGATTTGATTGTGTAATCAGTATATAAAAATTGAACTCCTAACTACTTCCTTTTGTTTTATATGATTTGACTTGACATAAAGTTTAATAAAGAAGAAAGACTTCTTAAATTTGAGATTTTAAATGCATGACATTTGTATGATTATAAAACATGTGAAGCTTACCGTTCTAAATATGTTACTACATTGATGTAACAATTTTTTTTTGTTATTAAGGATATATAAAAGTGTTTCACTATTTTTAAAATGGATTAATAATTGCCTAACAAAGTGGGAGGAAGGAGTAACTAAGTAAACAAATACTAGTAGAGTACCTAATTAAGTACTATGAAAGATATAGGTTGAAGGGTTGTGATTGCATAACCCACTAACTTGAAAGAATATGATTCACCATTAATGGCAAAATTTGTGCCAAAGCAAGATCTCAGTTGCTATTATATGTTAAATTTGGTACAACATGCTAATTGATTGGACATAGTGGAACCAAGGAATGTGATATGACACAAATATTAAATCATTGCCCTTAGTTTAGGCTGTATGTATCGACAATATAAAAGTATTTACATAATAAAAATCACTTGTAAAGTAATTATAAATAACTTTCTTCAATATTAATTAATTATTGATCTGTTATAATAAGTTACATTACATATATTTAACTTATTATAGGATGGAGAAAATATACCTTAGCATGTTAATCAAAGTGATGTAATTTGACTCTCGAGAAGTTAAATTTGATGAGTATTTTGAGACGGATAAAGTGTATAAGTTATGTCACCTAGCATCTAAAGGTATGACTCCAGTAATCAACGAAGTGGGTCGAGAACCACCTCAGAGTTAAATTCTAGCGTAGACAAAAATATTAGGTGATTTCCTTTCATTTATTCAATAACAATTACTTCATTCGTCCCAATTTATGTGATGTACTTTTATTTGACACGTATATTAAGAAATAAAGGAAGATTTTTTAATCTTATGATCTAAAATAAGCCAAAGTTATTTATGTGGTTATAGATCATCTTGTTTTACGTAAAAAGTAAAGGTTAAAATTAAATTATTGACAAATAAAAAATATGTCATTTTTGGGGGTGATAGACTAAAAAGAAAAATGAGTGATTCTTTTGGGGTGTTTAAATCAATTTTTTTTTTATTGGTTGAGTTATCTAATCTTTCAGGGAAGTGGTGGCTTTTGGTGGTGTTAAGTACTAGAGTAGCTAGCTACTATGAAAGGTATAATTTGTTCCATCAATTTAGCATGATTGCCTCACTTAGAGGGAGCTAGCTAGCTTTCACCAAGTGATGTTTGAACTTATAGATTGAGACAAAGTAAACCACAGAATCTTGATTAAAAAGATTGTACTGTCTGGCATATATATGAAGTCTTCTCCTTTTGTCTTTTTAATAACTTGTACAAATAAAAATATTGCTTCATAGGAACTTCAGTGGAAGGTGACAAAACAATTGGGTGTTAATTTTCTTGATTAATTAAATGGAGAAAGTGGCTGTCTACATCACTTAAAAATGCACTAATGAAGGAGAAATTATCGGGGCCCTCCAAGAAAAAATGTAACGTCCGTCCTTCTGTCACAATAAGTGTTATCTTAGCAAAAAAAATATTTATTCTTGAATAAGTGTCACTTTAGAAATTCAAAACATAAATAAACTTTTTTTTCCAACTATACCCTTAGATAAAAACTGTCAAGTTCTCTTTTCGAGAAATATTTATTGACAAGTTCTCTATTCAAGATATAAATGATTATTACATGCTCTTATCAAAAGGAGAAAATAGTCTATTCTATTAAATTTCACATTGCATTATTAATTTCTTAATATGTGTGTTCTTTACTAAGATGACAGTTATTATGAGACGAAGGGAGTATACAACATAGAAAACAGCTACCTATGAGTACAATAGGGCTGTCTTTTTTTGTTTCACGATCAGACAAAAGTTGTGGGAATGAGATTGATTTTCCAAGTTCTTTTGCCTCACCAACCACTTCAAGAGTTGTTACACTTTAATTTGTACTACTATGTGTCAAAAAGCTCCTAGTAGAAACCCGTCTATCAATTAATTTTAAGGATATTTACTACATTTTACCGGTATTCGTCCACTAAAATTTGGACATAATCAAAGAAATTATTAGGTATTTTTCCTTTTTGTCTCGTCTGTAATTTGAATTTGTCACATCTTTGTTCTGAATGTCACATAATTGTTCTGAATCTACTTCATTGATCGCTAGATCACACAAAGTGCAAAAAAGAAATCCATCACTTTTTCTTTTCTGTCTACCCGGTGCTTAGATTCTCATAGTGGCGGAGTCAATAAATTTAAGAAGGAATTTAGAAGAAAAGAAAAGAATCTCACACCTGAGATTTGAGCATGTATTTATCTATATTGTACGGCTTCAATATATATATATATTGTTGGGAGATTTTGCTCTATGGTACTTTATAAAGCAGTACGGGAAGTATTTAACTATTACAAGTATTCGAAAGGATAAACAAAGATTTCAATAATTCAACATGGAATCTGAAATTACAATCGTTACATAAGTAAAAACTGGAAATTCCAGTTTTGTAGAAGACGGAAAAATGTAAATTGTTTTTGCCGAGTCGAGTGTAGCACTCTGTCCTTAAGACAATATTGCCCCGTATGTATCCTTTATACGTCCCGGACAATTTGTCTCCCAAGATAAAACAAAGAATGGAACCCTTGAGCAAAGGAAACTCAAGAGCTACCGTGAAGAATATTGAGTAACGAAATGATGCTTGGAAGTTGTAGGAAGAAAACTATTTTGGTTGTGTATTTTCGTGCACTATTTTGTCGCATCTTTTTTTTTTTTCATTCTTCGTTTTTCAACAATGGTGTAAGGGGGTGTTTAAATAGGTGAGGGAGGGGGCCGATCATCGCTGAAAATCGCCTCCATAATAGCCAAATAATGGCCATTATGGAGGTAGTAAAGTCACCAACATAAATGGGAGAAAGACCAACGGATTTGGCCATTATAGGAGGAGTAATTCAGCCAAAATAAATGGCTGAATTGAGTGCTTGGCATTTTGTTTTTGACCGTCGAAATTCGATGTTCGGAAACTTCGGGGACCAAACCGTACATCCGAAAGAATTCGGTCCAAACCGTATATCCGAAACTTCGGGATCAAACCGTACTTCCGGCAAAGTTTTCGGCCCAAAAAGATAATATCGAAGACCCACAGCCCACGGCCCACGACCCACGACCCGTGACCCGAGAACCCGAACCCGAACCCGAACTCGAAACCGGACGGACGGGCGGGTGTGGTCTTTCCTCGAACCGAAGCACATCTAGGTCCTCCCTCCTTTAAACACATGGGATACCCCTTGGGGTCCCAAACCCCAAACCAATTTCGAATCTTATATACACAACAATTCTTTCTTCCTCTACCGATGAGGGAGAATTACACACAATACCACACTTTCCATGCTTCAAACACCTTACTTCGTGAACCAATATCTCTTTCATTTCTCAATGAAATTTGACGATTCTTGGCCCTACGGTTATCTACGTACTTAGTAGATCATGCATGTGTGAAGAACCGGATTCTCCAACATACGTTACACTAGTGTTTAAGCCGTTAAAGTTGGTCGGTCGCAACTCCCGCCAAAGGCAAATTTCCAACAATCCCCTCTTGAAAGAGATTTTGGCGCACTCACATGGTGTCTTTTCATTTCCAAAGCAATATTTCGGCGAACCGATGTTGCATAAGGAGAGGTAGCCTCGCCTTTGAACCTTCCATAGTTGAATACCATCGGACTTACTTCATGCGCGGTGAACGTGATGTCTTGAACCGTCGGTGTTTAGTGTAAGCCAAGACAACGGTACCAACACAACAAATTCCCTTACTCTCTTCTTCGTAATGTTTTGTCCGTTTTGGCCATGGACAACGTCTTGGATTCTTAAGTGCGTTCAATTTGAGGCGGCCCGTCCTCGCACTTAAATAGGTGGTCTCCTACAAGGTATCCTGCTATACCCCACTTCACAAGTGTTAGGAACCATTAAAAGTTTCCCAAAGACCTAACCTCAACTCGTTGAGGATCATTACAGAGTTTTGAAAACTTAACCTTTACCCATACCGAGATAGCACTTAACATCTATCGCGGGAACGGCTTTGGATTTGGTGTTTCTTTTCGAAATCACTATCCGAAGTGCTCATGCTTCCACCGAAGCGATCAACCGAACCTTTACAACTTAGTTTTCCCATTGAACCAAATTACCGGGATCTCCAGTTCGTAAGGTTGGGTTTCCACCGTATTGGTCCGTATATTTTGGGTTTTAAGCCCATTCCCCTAGACATGCAGAACACTTGATCTCTGGGTAGTCCCTTAGTTTGTAAACAAGGAAGTGACACCCATGATGATCAACCGCCATACGGTCTTATGTCTCCGACAGATCCTCGACAGATATGTCCGTACGCCGTCATCCGTGTCCTTCCTAAAGCCGACCGGCTAGCCCAAGTGTAGAACTACCGAAGGCACGGGTTTCTCCCAATAAGGGACGTCCTCTAATGAGTCATGAAGTTACTCAACTTCTTTCATGCTTTGTATAAAGCGATAAACTCCGATACCATCATGAATCGGTCGATGCAAGTTTGCTTAGAGGATTTTCCAAGAACCACCATACACATTTACTTGTGGCTTTGGTGTTCTTCGGATCGATGTCCGGTTTGCATCACCTTGTGTTCTCTCGGAACCGCTGGACATCCGAATACTATAATCCGTAGATGAGCGAATAATTCGATATCGTCATATCCGACTTAACGCCTTCTATTGATCATGTATTAAGATCATCGGTGAACCTTAGTTCAACCGATCTCGTTTGTTGGACGATACCTGTGTCGGTTGTAGTGTGTACAATACATTGAACTACACGTGACCCGAGCATATCGCTCCTTGTCTATGGGTGCACCATGATTCCAATCGGTTCTATGATTCATATCTATTGGTGGCTTCAACGAGACCGTCAACTATCGACCGATCCGTTAGATGTCTTAGAAATCCAATTCCTAAGATGTCATCTGTGATACTCATATCTTTCATATCGAGACTTTGTTTCAATATGATTTTCACTCTAAGACCGTTGGTTTTCCAACCGTTGGCTTTCTAACTTCGAGTCAATGTTTCGTGATCGATTCATTGTTTCTCGTTTTATCCGAGACTTTCAGGACCAAAATGTTAACATTTCGGGGACCAAAATGAAAGTTCGAAGGAAGCCCAACAATTCAAAGCAAACCAATTTCGATCCTCTTCTTCCAACTCTCCCGGTAGGGAAGGTCGTTTCAACACCTATGCCCCGTAAGACTACAATGGCCCCGGATGTGAAACCACTCACAGTGGGAGCACTTTTTACAACCCAAAGGTTCTTTTCCCGGAGGAAGATTAACCATTACACACGTATGGTTCTATATATGGAATCTATTTCTCCCTTTAGCTTCTTTCCAAAACAAGCGCTTTTGGAGATAATAATTATTTGTTAATTGTCCATGGTTCGTTCTCAACCATACAAGCTAGAAGGACTCGGAACAAGTCTTTGTCCCCTCTTTGCTCCGTCTTGGTTCAACATCTAGAATCCCCGAGTTCTCGTAGATCCGGAATATTAAGTTCCGGATAGACAAGAACTTTCGAGTCCCGAAGATACGGAACGTCTAGTTCCGGACATCAAAAGCCCTCGCGGGTTCTTGTTAACCTTGAGCAATTGCTCCTTTTTCCTTTTCCAAGGAAAGTTATCTCCAAAGAATTCAAAGCATTCTTTGACGCCAAGAGGCGATCAACACTATCGTTATTTGCGGATCCGGTGGATATGCAATATACGATCTTAGGTCGAACTTGACCTGTTTCGGTAGCCCATCTTTTACCAAGCTACCCCTCATAATTTGGGCGTACGACTTCGCGCTTGGCTAACACGGTTGGACTGAAGTGAGAAATGAACAGTCGTTTAATGAACGATGCTTCACATTCTCCCCCTCTATTGCTACGAATTTTGCAATCCATAGGCATAGTTGATTTTCAACTTCAGCTTTGTAGCGCTTATCCGCTTCAACAACTTCATCTTTGCTTTTCAACAAACAAAGGATTCCATACGTTGTACCATCATCAATGAAGATCACAACGTACT
The DNA here is from genome assembly GCA_034509755.1 of Anisodus tanguticus. Lineage (NCBI taxonomy): Eukaryota > Viridiplantae > Streptophyta > Magnoliopsida > Solanales > Solanaceae > Anisodus > Anisodus tanguticus. The sequence continues at coordinate 48,099,616 of CM067550.1, read as the reverse complement.
TGTCTCCCCCCTCTATTTTGTATAAACTTCAAATCACCCAATTAGGTGTGACTAAGTTCTAGAGGAGCGGTGCTTCTTTCGCTATTCCCTTGACGGAATTTGGAAAGGTGATTTTGCCTCTTCGTCTACCTCACATTCACTTTGAGGGTTTATGTCGACAGTAGGCAACAATCTCAACATCGTTAGCTTTTGAATGACTTGCTATTTAACGTGTCTTAATCTATGATGGCATAGATGCACGGATTACAAAAATATCATTCATTTGGCTACGTACATACCGTACCATTCTTAGTTATTAGCTGCACTGTTGGACTAATCTCAAACCGGCTTGACCAACGGCGTCCCTTAAACCAAGTGAGGAATATGTATCACCTCATCTTAGAGTGATCACAATCCATAAAGTCCTATTGAGGACAACCTCTCCAACCCCTTCTACTTTAGAGGTGGCGTTGCTTCACATGAACAACCTTTTGCCCGTGGTTGGGCGTAACCGGATCATATGTGATCTCGATACTCGGGTCCACTCTAGTTGCTTTGCGACCGAGTGTCCAATTTCTTTCGCCTTTATTTAGGCCTTCGATCATTTAGGACTCGGAAACTCGGCCCACCTTACTAGGTGTCCATTACTTTTCCTATGAAATGAATTTCGGCACCACCCCGCCGCCCGGAGGCTTTATATGACTGAGTGTCCAATATCATCATATCAAAGGAATTTTGGCCCACTCCAGTCGCCCGGAGGCTTTATATGACTGAGTGTCCAATGTCATCCTATCAAAGGAATTTTGGCCCACCCGGCCGCCGGAGGCTTTATGTGACTGAGTGTCCAATATCATCCTATGAAGGATCTTCTGCCAAGTAGTATGACAGGCTCAACGTCTTTAGCTTTTAGACTCCTTCCGTTAAGATTGGTGCCCAGATAATTCTTGGCGCTTACTTAAGAGTGGTAACAGTTTTCGCACAGTCAGTGGATCTTACTCCCTCGTATGTGCGAACATACTTTACACACTTTAATAATTACACTTAAAAGAACGGATCTTCTTAAGTCGTTTACAAAATCCAATCTTTAAACGGAAAAAAAAGAAGAGATTAAACTTCTGATTTGTTAAAGTGTAAGGAATATAAATTATTTTCATATTCCTCCTTACTTTAATCCATTTTTAATCAGACATCATTTAATCTTTATTTTTTGACAAGTAAGAAACATACTTATCATTTAATCTTTATTCTTGACAAGTAAGAAAAATACTTATCCCAATTTCGGATTCTGGCTCACTTCAGTCACTTCATTAGACTGAGTGTCCATTTCCTTCTCACCATTATTCGGTTCTTTTGTCTGGGACAGATATAGGCCTTCTGCTACAAGATAGAATAACATCTTCAGTCTTCTCCTCTTGTCCCAGTTGACATCCTCAGGCTCTCGTGAGCGCTTGTTCCCACCAGTCTTGGTAGCGGTGACACCATGAACACGTTCATCATCATCACTCTCTTCTATCAAAAAACCATTGCCATATCCAGATTTGGTCACACAACTTTTGACCGACATCTTTCGAACACTAATAGTAATACTATACAGATATTGTCTTAAGTTGTTGGGAGATTTTGCTCTATGGTACTTTATAAAGCAGTACGGAAAGTATTTAACTATTACAAGTATTCGAAAGGATAAACAAAGATTTCAATAATTCAACATGGAATCTGAAATTACAATCGTTACATAAGTAAAAACTGGAAATTCCAGTTTTGTAGAAGACGGAAAAATGTAAATTGTTTTTGCTGAGTCGAGTGTAGCACTCTGTCCTTAAGACAATATTGCCCCGTATGTATCCTTTATACGTCCTGGACAATTTGTCTCCCAAGATAAAACAGCAATGGAACCCTTGAGCAAAGGAAACTCAAGAGCTACCGTGAAGAATATTGAGTAACGAAATGATGCTTGGAAGTTGTAGGAAGAAAACTATTTTGGTTGTGTATTTTCGTGCACTATTTTGTCGCATCTTTTTTTTCATTCTTCGTTTTTCAACAATGGTGTAAGGGGGTGTTTAAATAGGTGAGGGAGGGGGTGATCATCGCTCGAACGCCTCCATAATAGCCAAATAATGGCCATTATGGAGGTAGTAAAGTCACCAACATAAATGGGAGAAAGACCAACGGATTTGGCCATTATAGGAGGAGTAATTCAGCCAAAATAAATGGCTGAATTGAGTGCTTGGCATTTCTGTTTTTGACCGTCGAAATTCGATGTTCGGAAACTTCAGGGACCAAACTGTACATCTGAAAGAGAATTCCGGTCCAAACCGTATATCCGAAACTTCGGGATCAAACCGTACTTCGGCAAAGTTTTTCGGCCCAAAAAGATAATATCAGAAGACCCACAGCCCACAGCCCACGACCCACGACCCGTGACCCGAGAACCCGGAACCCGGAACCCGGAACTCGAAACCGGACGGGACGGGCGGGTGTGGTCTTTCCTCGAACCGAAGCACATCTAGGTCCTCCCTCCTTTAAACACATGGGATACCCCTTGGGGTCCCAAACCCCAAACCAATTTCGAATCTTATATACACAACAATTCTTTCTTCCTCTACCGATGAGGGAGAATTACACACAATACCACACTTTCCATGCTTCAAACACCTTACTTCGTGAACCAATATCTCTTTCATTTCTCAATGAAATTTGACGATTCTTGGCCCTACGGTTATCTACGTACTTAGTAGATCATGCATGTGTGAAGAACCGGATTCTCCAACATACGTTACACTAGTGTTTAAGCCGTTAAAGTTGGTCGGTCGCAACTCCCGCCAAAGGCAAATTTCCAACAATCCCCTCTTGAAAGAGATTTTGGCGCACTCACATGGTGTCTTTTCATTTCCAGCAATATTTCAGCGAACCGATGTTGCATAAGGAGAGGTAGCCTCAGCTTTGAACCTTCCATAGTTGAATACCATCGGACTTACTTACTGCGCGGTGAACGTGATGTCTTGAACCGTCAGTGTTTAGTGTAAGCCAAGACAACGGTACCAACACAACAAATTCCCTTACTCTCTTCTTCGTAATGTTTTGTCCGTTTTGGCCATGGACAACGTCTTGGATTCTTAAGTGCGTTCAATTTGAGCGGCCCGTCCTCGCACTTAAATAGGTGGTCTCCTACAAGGTATCCCTGCTATACCCCACTTCACAAGTGTTAGGAACCATTAAAAGTTTCCCAAAGACCTAACCTCAACTGTTGAGGATCATTACAGGTTTTGAAAACTTAACCTTTACCCATACCGCAGATAGCACTTAACATCTATCGCGGAACGGCTTTGGATTTGGTGTTTCTTTTCGTAAATCACTATCCGAAGTGCTCATGCTTCCACCGAAGCGATCAACCGAACCTTTACAACTTAGTTTTCCCATTGAACCAAATTACCGGGATCTCCGTTCGTAAGGTTGGGTTTCCACCGTATTGGTCCGTATATTTTGGGTTTTAAGCCCATTCCCCTAGACATGCAGAACACTTGATCTCCGGGTAGTCCCTTAGTTTGTAAACAAGGAAGTGACACCCATGATGATCAACCGCCATACTTGTCTTATGTCTCCGACGGATCCCGACAGATATGTCCGTACGCCGTCATCCGTGTCCTTCCTAAAGCCGACCGGCTAGCCACAAGTGTAGAACTATCGAAGGCACGGGTTTCTCCCAATAAGGGACGTCCTCTAATGAGTCATGAAGTTACTCAACTTCTTTCATGCTTTGTATAAAGCGATAAACTCCGATACCATCATGAATCGGTCGATGCAAGTTTGCTTAGAGGATTTTCCAAGAACCACCATACACATTTACTTGTGGCTTTGGTGTTCTTCGATCCGATGTCCAGTTTGCATCACCGTGTTCTCTCGGAACCGCTGGACATCCGTAATACTATAATCCGTAGATGAGCGAATAATTCGAGTATATCGTCATATCCGACTTAACGCCTTCTATTGATCATGTATTAAGATCATCGTGAACCTTAGTTCAACCGATCGTTTGTTGGACGATACTGTGTCGGTTGTAGTGTGTACAATACATTGAACTACACGTGACCCGAGCATATCGCTCCTTGTCTATGGGTGCACCATGATTCCAATCGTTCTATGATTCATATCTATTGGTGGCTTCAACGAGATCGTCAACTATCGACCGATCCGTTAGATGTCTTAGAAATCCAATTCCTAAGATGTCATCTGTGATACTCATATCTTTCATATCGAGACTTTGTTTCAATATGATTTTCACTCTAAGACCGTTGGTTTTCCAACCGTTGGCTTTCTAACTTCGTAGTCAATGTTTCGTGATCGATTCATTGTTTCGTTTTATCTCGAGACTTTCAGACCAAAATGTTAACATTTCGGGGACCAAAATGAAAGTTCGAAGGAAGCCCAACAATTCAAAGCAAACCAATTTCGATCCTCTTCTTCCAACTCTCCAGTAGGGAAGGTCGTTTCAACACCTATGCCCCGTAAGACTACAATGGCCCTGGATGTGAAACCACTCACAGGGGAGCACTTTTTACAACCCAAAGGTTCTTTTCCCGGAGGAAGATTAACCATTACACACGTATGGTTCTATATATGGAATCTATTTCTCCCTTTAGCTTCTTTCCAAAACAGCGCTTTTGGAGATAACAATTATTTGTTAATTGTCCATGGTTCGTTCTCAACCATACAAGCTAGAAGGACTGGAACAAGTCTTTGTCCCCTCTTTGCTCCGTCTTGGTTCAACATCTAGAATCCCCGAGTTCTCGCAGATCCGGAATATTAAGTTCCTGGGATAGACAAGAACTTTCGAGTCTGAAGATACGGAACGTCTAGTTCCGGACGATCGAGCCCTCGCGGGTTCTTGTTAACCTTGAGCAATTGCTCCTTTTTCCTTTTCCAAGGAAAGTTATCTCCAAAGAATTCAGCATTCTTTGACGCCAAGAGGCGATCAACACTATCGTTATTTGCAGATCCAGTGGATATGCAATATACAGTCTTAGGTCGAACTTGACCTGTTTCGGTAGCCCATCTTTTACCAAGCTACCCCTCATAATTTGGGCGTACGACTTCGCGCTTGGCTAACACGGTTGGACTGAAGTGAGAAATGAACAATCGTTTAATGAACGATGCTTCACATTCTCCCCTCTATTGCTACGAATTTTGCAATCCATAGGCATAGTTGATTTTCAACTTCGACTTTGTAGCGCTTATCCGCTTCAACAACTTCATCTTTGCTTTTCAACAAACAAAGGATTCCATACGTTGTACCATCATCAATGAAGATCACAACGTACTTGTCTCCCCCCTCTATTTTGTATAAACTTCAAATCACCCAATTAGGTGTGACTAAGTTCTAGAGGAGCGGTGCTTCTTTCGCTATTCCCTTGACGGAATTTGGAAAGGTGATTTTGCCTCTTCGTCTACCTCACATTCACTTTGAGGGTTTATGTCGACAGTAGGCAACAATCTCAACATCGTTAGCTTTTGAATGACTTGCTATTTAACGTGTCTTAATCTATGATGGCATAGATGCACGGATTACAAAAATATCATTCATTTGGCTACAGACATACTGTACCATTCTTAGTTATTACAGACCTGTTGGACTAATCTCAAACCGGCTTGACCAACGGCGTCCTTAAACCAAGTGAGGAATATGTATCACCTCATCTTAGAGTGATCACAATCCATAAAGTCCTATTGAGGACAACCTCTCCAACCCCTTCTACTTTAGAGGTGGCGTTGCTTCACATGAACAACCTTTTGCCCGTGGTTAGGGCGTAACCGGATCATATGTGATCTCGATACTCGGGTCCACTCTAGTTGCTTTGGCATCGAGTGTCCAATTTCTTTCTCGCCTTTATTTAGGCCTTCGATCATTTAGGACCCGGAAACTCGGCCCACCTTACTAGGTGTCCATTACTTTTCCTATGAAATGAATTCGGCACCACTCCGCCGCCGGAGGCTTTATATGACCGAGTGTCCAATATCATCATATCAAAGGAATTTTGGCCCACCCGGCCGCCGGAGGCTTTATATGACCGAGTGTCCAATGTCATCCTATCAAAGGAATTTTGGCCCACTCCGGTCGCCGGAGGCTTTATGTGATCGAGTGTCCAATATCATCCTATGAAGGATCTTCTCGCCAAGTAGTATGACAGCTCAACGTCTTTAGCTTTTAGACTCCTTCCGTTAAGATTGGTGCCCGAGATAATTCTTGGCGCTTACTTAAGAGTGGTAACGCTTTTCACGATCGTGGATCTTACTCCCTCGTATGTGCGAACATACTTTACACACTTTAATAATTACACTTAAAAGAACGGATCTTCTTAAGTCGTTTACAAAATCCAATCTTTAAACGGAAAAAAAGAAGAGATTAAACTTCGATTTGTTAAAGTGTAAGGAATATAAATTATTTTCATATTCCTCCTTACTTTAATCCATTTTTAATCGACATCATTTAATCTTTATTTTTTGACAAGTAAGAAACATACTTATCATTTAATCTTTATTCTTGACAAGTAAGAAAAATACTTATCCCAATTTCGGATTCTGGCTCACTTCAGTCACTTCATTAGACTGAGTGTCCATTTCCTTCTCACCATTATTCGGTTCTTTTGTCCGGGACGAGATATAGGCCTTCTCGCTACAAGATAGAATAACATCTTCGGATCTTCTCCTCTTGTCCCGTTGACATCCTCGTGCTCTCGTGAGCGCTTGTTCCCACCGGTCTTGGTAGCGGTGACACCATGAACACGTTCATCATCATCACTCTCTTCTATCAAAAAACCATTGCCATATCCAGATTTGGTCACACAACTTTTGACCGACATCTTTCGAACACTAATAGTAATACTATACAGATATTGTCTTAAGTTGTTGGGAGATTTTGCTCTATGGTACTTTATAAAGCAGTACGGAAAGTATTTAACTATTACAAGTATTCGAAAGGATAAACAAAGATTTCAATAATTCAACATGGAATCGAAATTACAATCGTTACATAAGTAAAAACTGGAAATTCCAGTTTTGTAGAAGACGGAAAAATGTAAATTGTTTTTGCTGAGTCGAGTGTAGCACTCTGTCCTTAAGACAATATTGCCCCGTATGTATCCTTTATACGTCCTGGACAATTTGTCTCCCAAGATAAAACAGCAATGGAACCCTTGAGCAAAGGAAACTCAAGAGCTACCGTGAAGAATATTGAGTAACGAAATGATGCTTGGAAGTTGTAGGAAGAAAACTATTTTGGTTGTGTATTTTCGTGCACTATTTTGCTGCATCTCTTTTTTTTTCATTCTTCGTTTTTCAACAATGGTGTAAGGGTGTGTTTAAATAGGTGAGGGAGGGGGCTGATCACTGCCTGAAAACTGCCTCCATAATAGCCAAATAATGGCCATTATGGAGGTAGTAAAGTCACCAACATAAATGGGAGAAAGACCAACGGATTTGGCCATTATAGGAGGAGTAATTCAGCCAAAATAAATGGCTGAATTGAGTGCTTGGCATTTCTGTTTTTGACCGTCGAAATTTCGATGTTCGGAAACTTCGGGGACCAAACCGTACATCCGAAAGAATTCGGTCCAAATCGTATATCCGAAACTTCGGGATCAAACCGTACTTCCGGCAAAGTTTTCTGGCCCAAAAAGATAATATCAGAAGACCCACAGCCCACAGCCCACAGCCCACAACCCACGACCCGTGACCCGAGAACCGGAACCCGGAACCCGGAACTCGGAACCGGACGGGACGGGCGGGTGTGGTCTTTCCTCGAACCGAAGCACATCTAGGTCCTCCCTCCTTTAAACACATGGGATACCCCTTGGGGTCCCAAACCCCAAACCAATTTCGAATCTTATATACACAACAATTCTTTCTTCCTCTACCGATGAGGGAGAATTACACACAATACCACACTTTCCATGCTTCAAACACCTTACTTCGTGAACCAATATCTCTTTCATTTCTCAATGAAATTTGACGATTCTTGGCCCTACGGTTATCTACGTACTTAGTAGATCATGCATGTGTGAAGAACCGGATTCTCCAACATACGTTACACTAGTGTTTAAGCCGTTAAAGTTGGTCGGTCGCAACTCCCGCCAAAGGCAAATTTCCAACATATATATATATATATAACAAAAACATTATTTATACAAAATATATAATTTTATGATAAAAGGAATTAAATTGAATAGAGCCGCGTGGAATTTCAAATATATGATTATTATGCTTGCAAAACTCAAATCTTTCCTTTTATCTTTATTTCTTTCAGTAAGATCACCACAACCCTCAATGTCACCAAAGTATATCATAAGACAAGAAAAGCATCCAATCTTAAACTAATCCTTCTTAATTTTTCTTTCTATCATCCAATTGTATACCCCTGTAATAATTCATTAGGCCTCCATTAGTTTGCATCAAATCTTCTCCTCATAATAGTTCAAATATAATTATCATTGCACCTTATTCAGTATCATATAGTTTCAAAAGTTCACTTGATTTGACAACAATAAACAATTCTATAGCGATCAATTTTATGTTCTATTCTACTGTTGTCAAACACCAAATACTGACAAAAATAAAAGAAAGTAGTTGTTGTGATATAAAATACAATAAATTATATATATACACACACATACTATAATGTAAAAGACTTTTTATATCATTAATATAATTTTACCTATGGTAAGTCTTTACTATATAATGTTTGCAGTTTATCAAATCGTGTTTTGTTTTAGCTTATTAGCTATAATAGTATATGCAATAGGTTTTTAACATGATATGATAGTGCAAAACGTTTTCACATTGTGTACGTAGAAATATGTGACGTTGAAACTTGTATTCACTTAATTATATCTCCCGTGACATGCTTGATTAATCTTTTTAATATAAGCCAAACGTGAAAATTTTATTTTAGAATGGGTATCTCTACATTATTATATAAAAGTTTGTATAATTAGAGATAAACATTTTTATTTAGTTAGTTATATATCTAACAATGAGTATAGAAGTTAAAGTCATTACTTGACTATCGGTTAAGCTATACACCGATATTATAAAGATTTTTATATCATCAATGAAATTTAACTTGAGATAGCAGATATTTATTTATAATTTTTTATCGATAATCACTTAATAAGAGACCTAATTATATAAATATTATTTAATAGTTTATGCATAGCACTTAAACGCATTTTTTGTATAAAAACAAAAAGTATAATACAACATAAACATGATATAACAATTACATCCACTCTTGTATATGCCAATTGCAAAGCGCCGACCTTACCATATAATGTATGAACATAATTCAAACTTAAATTCACTTTTGCACCGAAAAGAAGGTGCCCAAAAAAAGAATGCATAATAGTTTCCCACTTAATCATTTTATTTTACTCTTTTCATTCGAGCTCATGTGTTAAAGTTGTGGTCAGCAGCCTAAGGATCATACTTTATTTAGGTGTTTTTTATAGTCCTTTTGAGTGTTGCATTATCTTGTTTTCGTGCCTACACGTAAGCTTCGCTACACACATAAAACTATTGGTTGCTTATCCATAATTAATAAGCACAAAGTTTCATCTTACTAATAAAGGTTGAGTCTAAATACTATAAACTAATCGTGTAAACGATATTTATACAATTAGATTAATTATAAGGTAAAATATATATAAATTTCTATAATAAATGATAATTGATAACTTAGAAACGGGAAATGAGCTACCGGGAGCAAAGGGTTCAACTGAATCTCATAAACCCTAAAACGGTAACACACAAATTAATAGGACAAAAACGAATCCTTTCTTGTTGCTTCTCCTTAATATAAGCAAACATTTGATATATTGTAGTGGTAAAGGAGTTCAAGAATTGTTTTAGGTCATGGGTTTAAAACATATGTGTGACGCTTTAGTTCTCCCCCACCCACCCAACCCATCCTAAATTTCTGCTCTCTGCCATAACCTAGATAGATGCAATCTGACCTGCTCTGGCAAGTCTAGATTTTTTTTTTAAAAAAAAACCCTTCTATAAAATATGATTTCGCTACAACATAAAAAGTGTTGTCTAACTCATTTTAACAAGTTAAATTACATTGATAATATAAAAATTCTTACGATGGTTAGTTTATATAACTTAAATCTATAAAGATTAAGCAAGAATCCACTCACTTTTGTTATTATTTTCTAAAGAAAAAAAACAAATTCCTAACTCCCCTACCCTCTTTTCCACACCATTAAACAATTTCATAGTCTTTCCCCATTATGTTGTAACAAATGGTTCTTGTTTGGACAGCTTTCCACTAAGCTTTTTTTCTAAGTATAAAATTTTGGCTTAAGTGGAAGACAATTAAAAGACAACTTTTTGTGCTTTGACTAAGAACAACACTTGACTAACACTATATACCAGTATTTAATTCATCCAAAAAAATAAAAGAATTCATCCAATAGACTCCTAGATCTCAAAGCGAGGAGAACTAGATAATAATCTTCATGAGTGATTGATTGGTCCCACATTTGGACCAACATTTATTTAGAGATCAAAGATTAATTATGGAACATGTCAAAGGATTAGTCAAGAATTTTGAAGAACCAAACAACTCTTTCAAGATTTATTTAGTTCCATTAAATAAACCTATCAGTTTTGCTTTTTTTTTTTAAAAAAATTATTATTATTATTGTGTTACATCAACGAATATTAAATTCTCGATAATATGAAGTTACAAGGACACAAGGATAAGTTTTGTGATCTAGATGGTGTAGAATAAGATTCTAATAACTAGAGGCGGATGTAAGCGTATAAAATACGAGTTCATCTGAGTAGTAGATTTGACTCAAATCCTATATTATTTAAAAAGATTTATGAAAAATGTTTAAAATAATAAACAAATTTCGAATTCAATAAATCAAATGGATTGTGAAAGAATTTCGAACTTGAATTCATAAAAACATATGGTGTAAATTACAAAACATGCTCACAACTAGTTGAGTCAACCTCTTGAAAATAGTCGGATAGTGAGTTATAAATCTAAAATAGTCAGATAGTGAATTTCAGATACCTCATGAGTATACTAAACAAAAAAAGTGACAGATAGTGAGAAATTAAGTTGTGTGGGAACAAAGAAAAGAAAAAAGGTATGGTAGATCAATCTGTTTGCTTAGCCGTTTACATTACAAAAGTTATAACTTAAAAGTTCTTTAAACATATCACATGAATATTTCAAATACAACAAATGTAATATTTTACAAGACTTGAAGCCTCTATTTGCAAACATTAAATAGAAAAATGTAGAAGAAGAAAAGGACATAAATACCATAAAATGGATGTAAGGAATTTTTTTGAAAAAATAAATAAATAATCTGAGATATACAAAATCCTACTTTTAAAATTAATTCAAAGAAGAAAAAAAGCAAAGCCAAGCTAAAGGCTTAGATGGAGATCCAATCCATATGCATCATCAAAATTGGGCCCAGCATCCACACCTGATGAGAACCTACTGAATGACGGCCCATCAACTCTAGCACCATGGGCCTTAACTTGTTGAGGCCCAACACTTATTAAGCTAGACTCCGCTACACTGCCGGTATACTGTAAGTTCCCTACACCCCGCCGCGCACCCGTATTATTCGTACACACACAACTGTGCGACACGTGGAAGGGTGGCACGACGCGCGGTACGTAAACCCACGACGGAGCCGCCGCTGCAGCAGCCGGAACAACAACCGTACCCGGGGGGGCAAGGAGGTGAGATGGCGGCGCGAAGGCGGAGATAATAGGGTTACGCATGTATGGATTTCGACTAGCTTGCATTTGGGCACGTTTCAATTGTTGCCTTTCTTTCTTGTGTGCATTTTGATGGCCACCTAAAGCTTGTGAATTTGCAAATTCTCTACAACAATATCGACACTCATATTTCCGGCTGTCGGAGGCCGGAAAACCGCCGGATTCCGTCGACCCGGACGACATTTTTGTTGAGTCAACCTCTTGTTCTTGATCCTCCGTTACGTTGAAACCGAACAACTTTAAACGTCCGTTACTTGTAGGGTTATTACCATGTTTACTTTGAAACTCCAATTCTGCCATATATATACGTAGAGTTCTTTGTGTGTGTCTATATGAATATATATAAGTGTTAGTGTGTGTGTGTGTTAAGGAGAGGGAAATTAAACACAGAATATATGAGGTGAAAGTGAGACAGAAAGAAACAGAGAGGAAGCAAATGGGAAATAAGGCCTAAGTGGAGTTGTTGCATGTGTAGGGGTATTTATACTAGTTGCAAACGTTTTTTTTTGAAGTTACTTGATATTTTTCTTTTTTTAATCTGTTTTAAAAAGAATATTATCTTTTATATTTAAAAAATTATGTCGATGATCTATCGAAAATAATTTTTCTACCTTCAAAGTAGAGGTACAGTTTGTGATATACTCTACCCTCTTAGATTTTACTTGTGAAATTTCAATAGATATGATATTGATGTTATTGTATCTTTCTATATTTAAAAATAAATTAATTTTAAAATTATTATTGTACCACTACACATAAATGTTTAAGTCTTATTTTTAAATAAGGTTCAAAAATCTTTCTAGAATATTTTTTTTTCTTTCTATTTTCTTGTTTCCGTGTGTGGAAAGAGAGAATTAATAAGTATGGTTGCTGACATCTCAAGGAGAAAAGAAAAGAGAGTGTAAAGCTTTTTGAGAATACGACCCAAGATCAACTCTAGGGGTCCCAATGCCTCGTGGAAAAATACGCGATGCCACGAAAATACCCTATATAGAAAAATATTTTCAAGTTGATAGTGTATAATTTTTTTATATAATTATATTGTTTATTATAAGGTGATTATATAGATAGCTAAATATTCTACGGCATGCATTAATTGGTATATGGTAAAGATAGTAACTGCCATGGTATCACAAATTAAACTATACTAATAATAATGATACAACAAATTACTAGCAAAATATTAAAATATTTAGAGGCGCATCTACCATGTAACATATGAATTCACGTGAGTTCAGTAGCTTTTGTTTAGATCATGTACTAAAATAGGTGGGGAAGTGAAGTTATGTCAAAAAAAAAAAAAAAGTTATGTCAAGTCGTTTTGCTGTTTTTTGATTTTCTTGAAAGTGCGCACATATTTTGTCATGTTTTCAAGTAATATAGAATAATGTGGAGTGAATATGTGATGCATGTGAAAGTTGTAGGGTTGTTGAAGTTGAACTATCAAATGATTGAGTTATATGTACTGTTTTTTTTTTTTTTTTTTGGCTGTGCAATTTTTGCTGTTTCTCTTGCACTTTAATACTTTTTCTTTTGTCTCTCTTGCACTTTAATACTTTTTCTTTTGTGGACAAAAATAGATGGAAAATTCAAGAGAAATCCAAATCCATGATGATTAACGTAAAATTGTGCAATTCTCTTGGAGTATTCTCATTAATACAATATATATAGATATTTATAATTATAATTCTAACTATATGAGAATATCTATTTTATATAATTACACTCAATTAATAATTACAGAATATATGGAGAATATTTACGTATTCTCTATCACACCCCGCAGTCAGAGCGGGAGGAAGCCGAACGTTCACCTGGATCTGAAGTCAAGGAACATGCCGAGGAAGTCCCTTAGTAAATATATCTGCGTACTGATATGTGGAAGAAACATGTAACATCCAAACATGGCCCATGGAAACCTTCTCACGAACAAAATGTATCCATCTCAATATGTTTGGTTCGTTGATGCTGAACCGAGTTATGTGATAAGTAGACAACAGATATGTTATCACAGTAGACAATAGATGTCCTAAGGGACAATGAAGCTCTAGAAGGAGATTTCTGAGCCAACAAATCTCGGCAACAATATTCGCAACGTCTCTATATTCTGCTTCTACACTCGAACGGGAAAGTGTGGCTTGCCGTTTGGTAGACCACGAGATGAGGTTATCACCCAAAAATACACAATAGCTGGAAGTAGATCGATGTGTGTCCGGACAACCGCCCCAATAGGTGTCCATATATGATATCAGCCTGGTCGGTGCAGATGGATAAAGATTTGACCCATAGTCAAGAGTACCATTAACATACCGAATGATACGTTTAAGAGATGTAAAGTGAGGCTCCCTGGGAGCATGTATGAACAGACACATCTGCTGAACAGCATAAACAATATCGGGCCTAGTGAATGTAAGATATTGAAGCGCACAACGAGACTCCTATAAAGAGAAGGATCAAGCATTAGATCTCCGTCATCCGCGCTAAGCTTCGACTTCGAGTCGACTGGAGTGAGCATGATCTTATAGTTTGCCATTTTAGCCATGTAAACAATCTATTCGGCATACTTATGCTGACATGGGAACATTACATTCTCGGATCTGGTCATGGAAATCCGCAAGAAATAACTAAACTTATCCAAGTCTATCATGGCAAATTCGGATTTGAGCATGGTAATGATCCCATTTTTAGCACATCAGAGGAGGCGGTCAGTACAATGTCATCCACATAGAGCAAAAGGTATGCAGTGTCATTACCTCAATGAAAAATGAAAAAGTAAGTTATCACTTTTGCAGCACACGAACCCGAACTGCAAGATGTAAGTGGCAAAGCGGTCATACCAAGCCTTGGGTGCTTGTTTCAAGTCATAGAGGGACTTTCAAAGTCGCAGACATACTGAGGAGCTGAAGGATGCACAAAGCCAGGTGGTTGATGTATGTATACAATTTCTTTCAAATCCCCATGTAAGAACGCATTTTTTACATCAAGTTGATGAATTGGCTAGTTATTTTCCATAGAAATGCTCAAAACATTGTGAATGGTGGCAGGTTTAACCACTGGATTGAAGGTCTCACCACGATCATTCCCTCTTGTTGCCCCGTGTCATTTGCCACAAGTCTCGCCTTATGGCGTTCAATCTTACTATTATCCCTGAATTTGTGATGATATAGCCACATACAACAAATCACATTGAGCCCCTATAGTTCCGGGACAAGATCCCAAGTGTGTTGTGTAGTGAGCACATCAAATTCCTCACGCATGGTTGCATTCCAATTTGGATCAAGCTTGGCAATTTTGGGTTCTTAGGTATAGGTGAGATGTCTTGAGTGGATAGGTTAAAATAGACTTTTGGATTGAAAATTCCGTGTTGGGCATGGGTTTCCATGTGGTGCATAGGAATGGGGACTGTTTGGGTGGGTTGTGGCTGACGTGGGCTCGGGCAGTAAGGAGGTGATGGAAATAGCAGGCAATGGGCTGGTCGATAGTGGTTGAAAGGTTGGTGATGGTAACGAGTGGCAGTAGGGAGTTCGGGCAGTGGGGCAATGAAGAGGTCACGGGATCAGTGGGTAGGGGAGAGGTGACATGATCAGTGGGTAGGGGGGAGGTCGACGTTATCGACGGGTTATGGGGCAGTGCCGGGGGAGATGACGGGGGAAATGGGCGTTGAGCCAGATTACTAGCTCCATGGATTACATTTTTAAACAGATGGGAAGTGTCCGAATCGTCAAGGAAGCCATAGTATGTGACTTGAAATTTCCGGACGTGTGCAAAAGGGAAGATGTTCTCCTCAAACGTGACATGGCGAGAGATTAAGACTTTATTTGTGGACAAATCATAGCATAGGTATCCCCTATGATTTGACGGGAAACCCAAGACAATGCATGGAGAAGTCCTAGGTTCTAATTTGTGAGGAGCAGTGGAGGCGAGATTAGGGTAGCATGGACAATCAAAAATCCGAAGGTGACCATAGGAAGGGATCTGACGGAATAAAATTTTGGTAGGGGTTGTATTTTGAAGGGTACGTGTAGGTAATATATTAAGAATGTATGCTACTATGTGTAACGCGTAGACCCAAAAGGGATGGGGTAGAGAAGCATGAAAGAGTATGGTACGGATCATGTTGTTAATGGTGCGGAGGATTCTTTCGGCTTTACCATTTTGCGGTGAGGTATGGGGGCACGAGAATTGAAATACCATGCCATTGTCCGCACAAAATTTATGAAATGGGGAATTGTCAAACTCATGACCATTGTCACATTGAAATAATTTTATGTTCTTCTCAAACTGTGTTTTAATGTATGTTTGAAATTCAAGAAAAATGGAGTAGACTTGAGACTTATATTTGAGCGGATAGACCCAAAGAAAATGAGATAAATCATCTAACAATACCAAATAATATTTAAGACCCAGTTTGCTAGTAATGGGAGATGTCTATAAATCCGCATGAATGATATCAAATGGAGAAGAAGTAGCACTCAAAGATGACTTAAAAGAAAGTCTAACATGTTTCCCTGAAGGACAAGAATATCAATTTTGGGGAAATCTCCCTTTCTTACATTGAATCAAATTTTGACTTCTAAGAAAATTAAAAACTGGTGCTTTCGGATGCCCAAGTCTACTGTGTTAAGTTGATGGAGAGATTGTAGCTAGAGAGGTATGTGGATTGACACTTGCAGTGGAATTAGATGAGAAAGGATAGAGGTCCCCATACTATTGCATCTCGTAAGAGTTGTCCCTGTATGTAGGTCCTTCACATAAAAACCAAAAGGGTCAAATTCAGTAGATACATAATTGTCACTAGCAAATTTTCTAACTGAGATTAAGTTTTTAATGATGTTAGAAGCATATAAGACATTTTTAGGGAAAATGGAGGGTGATGTGGTGGTGTTTGAGCGGTGTCATAGCCTTGAATTGGAATGCGATTGCCATTTCCGACCAAAATAAATTGAGAATTGTTCAAGTTAAATAGTTGAGGAAGATTACCAGAGTTACGAGTGAGGTGGAAAGTGGCGCATGTATCCATGTACCAGGCATCATCGGGCTGCTGTAAATTTATAGTGTTGTAGGCATGGCCCAGTTCGGTAGGGGTAAGGAAGTCGTATGATTGTTGTTGTTGTTGTTGGGCCACCAAGACATGGTTATGTTGTGTCGGTCCGGCCTAGCGTGAGCCTAGATGAGGGCCCAATATGCTGGCCTGCTACCACTGCCTACTACTTTGGGCCAGTACAGTCGGGTAAGGGCATGGGGTGGAGGCCCAACTTTCGAACATCTGCCATAGCAGTGGGACGACCCACTGAGATGGGTATTGGGCATGTTGCATTGGACCATCCACCCTGGCCTTTGTCTTTGCCGCCACATCTCCGCTGTTGTGGCCTCAGGCTCGGTCGCCACCTCGGCCACCCCACAGAAGGTGGTTGTCTGTGTGTAGCGATTGTCCGGAGGGTGCTGTGGCGGTCACTGATGCATCAATCACCGTCTTCTGATTATGTTCGTCCTGTTTGGCACGCCTAGTTTCCTCCAATAGTAATTGTGACCGGGCTTTGTTGAAACTAGAGAGGGGATCGACTTATTGGATCATCGTTGCAAGCGTATCGTACTCACCCTTTGGCAAACCATTAATTAATTGTAAAACCATCTTTGTTTCTGAAATCGGAGTGCCCACATTAGATAGTTGATCTGCAACTAATTTCAATTGTTTACAATAATCGGACATATTAGCAAAGTTTTCAAGATGGGTGTTATTGAATTGTTCCTCCAGATACACGACACGTGTATATTTGTTGTCTTGAAAATTTCCTCTAACCTTGTCCATAATTCGTGAGCCGAAGCACCTGTCTTCATAATAGTATGAAGTAGATCCTTGGATATGGTGCCATATATCCATTGCTTGACGATTGCATCATGTCGTTTCCACGTTGTGTTGTCGACGTCGGGCGGACGGGGTGTGGTGGCATCGATGTGATAAAAAACGTTGTAGGCACAAGCATGTATTTGAAATAACTCAACTCACGAAGAGTATTGTCCATCCTCCTGATCAAGAATTAAAGGGATAAAGTTTTTGATGTTCGTCACGGCAAACGTCGGATGAAATGTGTTGGGAGTGATTTTTCATTTGCGTCGTTGAGGTGTTCACCGAATTCGTAAAGCTTTTCGATATCATCAGTAGCTTCCGCCATTGATAAATTGTGAGAGAAAAAGAGAAAGGGCGCCCGCTAGGATTAAAGAGAAGAAGAGAAGGAAGGGAGAAGGCGTGTTAAGTTTTTTTTTAATAGGATTTGTGTCAACTGTGGAGTGTAATAAAAGGAGCTTCTAGGACAAATAAATCATGTACAACATGGGGGGAAATATGTATAAGGGTGTGTTTGGTAGGAAAGAATTGGAAAATATTTTCATGTTTAGTGGGTTATTCTTTAACACTCTGTTTGGATGGTCGTTACCCATGGTTTCATAATGTACAGTATTGTATAGTATTGTATTATATTATACAATATTAATGAATATAATGTTTGCATAGACTGTATCGTTTGTTGTGATTTAAGAACATTTTTATTGTTTGGTTCAACTGTATGGTACTGTATAATAACATGTAAGTTTACTAAAATATCTTTAACCCTTAATTAGAAACTAGTTTATATATAATAAAATTAGAGTAAAGAATAAAATAAGAACTTTAAAAATAAGTAGGTGGCGGGGTGGGGAGGGGTGGGTGGTGTGCTTGGTAGTTGTTGGGTGGGGGTTGGTTGTTGGATGGTGGTGAGAGGTTGTAGGTGGTGGGGTTGGGGTAGTGAGTGGTGGAGGGATGGGTGGTGGAGGGTGGGGATGGGTGGGGGTTATAACTTATAATGGGTAAATGAAATAAGAAACCACGCAAAAATCATCAAATCCGTGATTATAAAAATTGGTTTTTTCATTGTTATATAACCACGAAATTATAATGAATTTACAACACCATATAACATAATTTTAAGAACAATGAAAACAAACATGATATCAATGAAAACCGTACAATAATGAACCATAGAAACAACTTAATTAGAGGTTATTGGTTCGCTTGCGAGTGCTCCCTCCTTAAATGAGCCTTATGTAGACACGAATTCAGATTAGTTGGTACTTATGTAGACACAGATTCAGATTAGTTGGTACTTATGTAGACACGAATTTAAATTAGTTGATATTCCAATGTAAGTATCGGACACCAAATAAAAAATCAAAAACAAATTCTTCTACTTTTTTATTCATAAACTTATCAATCAAAAGCTCTTGCAAAGTCTTTACCACAACTCCAAATATGGTCCACTATGTCTCCTTATCCCCACTTCCTGACCCCCACTTTCAAAAATTCCCCAAATAGGGGATATTGATTTTTTTAACCCCTCCCTTCAGGAGTTTCCTCCTTTGCTTTCTTGGTGATTCGAACTCGCAACCTTCGAATTGAAAGTAGAAGACGTTTACCATCTACGCAACTCCCTCTCATCAGGGGACTTTGATTCACCATGCATTATGCACTTATTTTAATGTTAAATATATGTGTGAAGTCTATAATATTTAGTTTCCACCATTAGATTCTTATGATAATTAATTATTTCTCGATCCTATTTTATGTATCATTTCTTAAATTTTGTTTCAAGAAAATGATACATTATCATACTTGGAAATAATTTATTTTTGAACTTTCTTTTTATCTTTAATGGTATAATTTTATGACCATAGAAATCAGAAAAAAATCCACAAATGATACTTTTCAGTTCTTGTCATTGAAAAATAGTCACTATCCGGAAGTTTCAAAACCTAGAGGGAAACTCAAGCATAATACTCTAGCTTATTAAATTTGAAGTGAAATTCCAGAGCAGTAGCTATTTTTCAAAAATAGGGCACAAAAATAGTCAGTGGGTATTAGTTTTACCGTAGGAATCTTATAAAATGTTTAACATTACAAATTTAAAAGACTTTTTATTCTTAAATTCTATGTGCAGTCAAACAATGATACCTAATATATAAGAGGAGTAATAAACTTTCTTTTCTGACAAAGTGATAAATATTTGAGCTATACTAAAGACTAAAGCTAATGGAAGGTTAGTTTTAAGAGACAAAGGTGTGATTTGATATATTCATACGCATAGACAATTCCTAGTAATAAACAAGTTAATTGAGCTTTTCTTTTTTGTAATTATGATACCTATCCTCAAAAAGAAAATTCTCAAAAGTCAACTTAACCATGACTTTATTTAATTATTATTTTCTAGGGTATTAATGTTCAACTTTTCTTTTTTAATCATTTTGGGTTTGTGCAGGTGGGGAAGGAGGCAAAATTCATGCATCATAAATATATTTATGGTCAATATTATATACATTATAGTACAATGGTGATTATGGGGGTTCGTTAAATTAACCTGAAATTGTGGTATCTAGATTTAGGATTTAGATTAGGTCCCATAATGAAAGCTTATTGGAGAATATTTTTTTACTCTAACACTAAACCTAACTGCCTATAAGTTTAAAAAATGTTTAGGTTTAATCATATATGTGGATCCAATGATTTTTCACGTTTGTTTGTTACTATATGTTTTATCTAATGGAAAGGTTAGAAAATAGAAAATATATAAAAAGGAACTAAAGGATTGGGCCACAATTATCCTGCTATATGGGTTTCATGAAGTTGGTCTGACTTGTAAAGAAATTAATGTTAATAAAGTGACAAACGGAGCTAGGATTTTGAGTTTAATTTATGAATTTTAAATTTTGAAAAATGTAGTTTATTGGATTTGAATAAATGATATATAATATTAAATAGATTTCTTAATATAAATACAAGATATGAGTTAAAGCTAATGAATATTACCGAACCTGTAACTTGAATAATAGCTCCACCTCGAAATGAAGTCACTTTATTTACAACCAAGGGTGTGGTCAGATCAACGAAAACTCTTCATCCTTAATTAAAAGTCTCGAGTTCAAGTCCAATGAATGAAAAAACTTATTACTCCATCCAAAATGTTTTCCCTTGTCATAAATTCATTGCGACAAGATTCGAATTAGTCAGACCAATAAATATCTTATGTATACTACTTTCTCTTTTTTTTACTTGTCCACGTTTGACTTTACACGCCCCTTAATAATTAATAAAAGTACGTATTTTACTATAATACTCATATTAATTGGTGAATAGTCTCATTGGACTAGGAGAATGATTTGAAAATGAGTAATTAATGTTAAGGGCATACAAGAAAAAAAGACAACTTTCCTTAATATGCTAAAGTGAACAAGTAAAATTGAAAATTTATTTTTAGTATAGTGAACAAGTAAAAATGAACGGAGAGTATATGATTATAAAAACTTGACATTCTTTCAATTAATGTAGAGGAGTATGAAACTTAAAACTACGGAGTAATTAGTGGTTGAGACTTTGTAAGAAAGTGACTAATTAACCACAAAACTTTTGGACTTACTCTAGTTTTTTTGTTTTTTTGGGCAAGCTGGTCTAAACTAAATGGCTGTATGCACTAAATATTTTGGACTTTACTTTAGGGTGTTGTAATTAAGCTGCAGGTTTGGGAAAACAAGTGTCTATATATGAACAAAATATTTTGTACTCTTAAGGGTTTTTGTACTAACTGGCAAATAGTTTCATTCCTTTTTAAAAAAATTAAAGAGGGGAAGATGACCTAATAAGCCACTAATGGTCTATATTTACTTAATTAGAAATTGCACACTTTAAGTGGGATCTTGACCTTAGGAAGAACAACTTTCGATTTACTTTCTTCCTCCTTTTCCTTCCATTAGGGAAAGTTTCTTTTCCTTTGCTTTTTCTGTAATAGATCTAAATGGCCAAAAATAATTGGTGAAGTTATACTTCTTTTGCATCCACTAATTTTAGATTTAGGTCATAGAATTCATTCTTATTTATTGTAGATTAATTCAAATTTCCATTATGTGCGGTCCTAAAGAAGGAAATGCTCCCTGAGAAGGCTTTTTTCGTTCCCGGACCTCGAACATGAGATATTAGTTAAGGGTGGTGGAATCATCAATTTCACTGTACTTCGTTTTGATACCAATATAAGTTGTTGTGAACTAGTCATCTTTTAACTAATCTTAATATAAGTAAAAACCATTTTACATGATCGAGTGGTGCAGATCCATCTTTGTTCAAGGAGTGTCAATTTCGCAGCAAATGAAGTTACATTGCGTAGAAATGTATAAAAGTTGTGTATATATATTTTATGTTGAATCCACTTGACTTCTTCGTATATTTATAATTTATCACTATATTTTAACTATTATCAGTAAAATTCCGCTCGGACACTGATACTACCAATATTAGAATATCTTGCATATGATGGCATGTATATTGGTGGTCCAGTTTTATACATTCTGTGTCCCAATAATTAGTTCGCGTACATATTGTCCCTTATGGACCATTTTTGGCGACTTTATATGATTAATTACGTGGATAATGTTGATCTAAACATTAAAGTATAGTTGGTCAATTAAAAGGGGTACACAAGTTTGGAAAATCTGCCACAAAAATATTATAAAGCAACTCAACTCTTTGTCTAAATCATGATGATCATGCATATTCTTGCTCATATTCATTTTTTGAGCCATCATGTCGGAAAATATTCCATGAGATTTAATATTTCAACTACCAAATATGTGTGATTGTCCATTTCTATGTGTAGTTAATTGTATTACTTGAGATGAAGTTTTGAAAGCTGATTGAGAATTAGGTTTGAAAATTCATGTACACTTTCAACTATTTTACAAGTTTTAATATAATCTACCAAGAGATCAGATTAAACTTTCTTCTTGTACTCATATAGTTGACAGGAAAGAGGAAATTTAGCTCTCCCTTAACTTCACGTGTTAGTGTAAGATTGTATTAATCTCCCTTGGGGAGTCTTTCTCATTAACACAAAATATATATAGGTGTACAATGTGGAATTCTTATACAATAGGGATTCTAATTCTACCATAATTACATATCACCAAATATGGTAAATATACACAATGAATGTACACGTTAATACTCCCCCTCAGTCGGAGCGGGAGGAGGCCAGACGTTAAGACTGGATCTGAAGTCAAGGAATAGCTATCTAGGAAGGTCTTTCGTGAATATATCCGCATACTGATACGAAGAAGGCACATGCAATACCTTAACATGACCAAGAGCAACCTTCTCACGAACAAAAATGTATATCCATCTCAATATGCTTGGTTCGCTGATGCTGAACCGGATTATGAGATAAGTATATGGCGGATATGTTATTATAATAAACTAAACACGCCTTACGGGGAACACTGAAGCTCTAAAAGAAGGTTTCAGAGCCAACAGATCTCAGCAATAACATTCGCAATGCCTCTGTATTATGTCTCTGCACTCGAACGGGATAAGGTGGCTTGCCTCTTCGCAGATCATGAAATGAGGTTATCCCCTAAGAACACACAGTAGCCGGAGATGGAGCGGCGCGTGTCCGGACAGCCTGCCCAATCAGCATCCGAATATGACAGTAATCCGGTCGGAGCTGAGGGGTAAGGTGCAATCTATAATCAATTGTGCCCTTAATATATCGAATGATATGCTTAAGGGTTGTAAAGTGAGGCTCCTCGGGCATGCATAAATAGGCATACATGCTGAACCGCATATGCAATGTCAGGCCTGGTGAATATAAGGTACTAAAGTGCACCTGCAAGACTCCTATAAAGAGTGGGATCGGCCACGGGATCACCATCAATGGCACTAAGCTTTGACTTAGAGTCAACTAGAGTGGACATGATCTTACAGTTTGCCATCTTAGCTATGTACACTATCTCTTCTACATACTTGCGTTGACACAAGAACATAGCACATGCAGACCGAGTCACTTAAATCCCAAAAATTAGCTCAACTTGCCCAAGTCAGTCATAACAAATTTAGTTTTAAACAAGGCAATAATCTCATTTTTCAACAACTCAGAGGAGGCAATAAGCACTATGTCATCTACATATAACAATAAATAAGCAGTGTTACTACTACGATGAAAAATAAATAGGTATCGCATTTGCTACAAACGAACCCAATCTGCATAATATATTGTGCAAAACGATCATACCACGCTCGAGGGCCTGTTTCAAACCATAAAGTGACTTACGGAGACGACATACATACTGAGGGGATGCAAGATGGACAAAACCAGGCGGTTGGTGCATATAAATAGTTTCTTTCAAATCCCCGTGTAGAAAAGCATTTTTCACATCAAGCTGATGAATCGGCCAATGCTTACCTATAGCAATACTCAGAACTGTGCAAATAGTGGCCGATTTGACCCAGACTAAATGTCTCACCACAATCAATGCCCTCCTGTTGATTAGTGTCATTAGCCACAAGTCTCGCCTTATACCTCTCAAGCTCACCATTGTCTATGTATTTGTTACGAAAAAGCCACATGCATCGGATCACATTCACCCCTCCGGTCTAGGAACCAAATCCCAAGTGTGCTATTTCGTTAAAGCATTAAATTTCTCACACATGGCCACATTCCAATTAGGGTCTAGTTTGGCAAATTTTGGATTTTTGGGAATTGGGGAAATGGTTTAAGTTGACAGGTTAAACTGGACTTTGGGTTTGAAAATCTCGTGTTGGGCACGGGTTTCCATGCGGTGAGTGGGGGCAGAGGTACTGTTGGTATAAGGGTGTGGGGCTGGGTTCTGGGTACTGTTCGACGAGACTGGATTCGTTAGGTAACTGGGTTCAACGGGTTGGACTATGGGTAATGGGGAATCGGGGTTTGACATCTGGTGTAGTGGTAGTGGCAATCGGGGTAGGCCGATGCCAGTTAGGTTGCAGATGGTGGGTATGACATCGGTGGTGTGGCGGGGCTGGTAGTTTGGTTTGGTGGTGTGAGTATGACGGTCTCGGTACCTGGGTGGGTTTGTCTTGGGGTGCCAGTGACAGGTGGGGTGGCGACGGGGTCGATCTGGCTAACTGGAGGAGCGGCGGTCGGTGACACAGTGGGTGGTGGTTAATTTTGTCGGCTCGGAGGAGAGATGATGACAGAGGGATGTTGGTGGCTGTTCCGGCAATCGGCGTTACAAGATGGTAGGCCGATCGTAATCCGATGGTAACAAATGGGGACAAAATAGTGGGGGTGACGGTTGACGGTGACTGGACAGTGGGGGTGGGGGTGGGGGTGGGGGCGGACTGATGCAATTCATAAAGTATGATGGGGGATGTGTCAGACTCATCTAGAAAGGTATAGTCCATGTTTTGGAATTTTTAAATATTTGCAAAAGAAAAATAGTCTCGTCAAACATAACGTGATGAGAGACGTGAATTTGTCGAGTGGACATGTCATAGCACAAATAGTCCCTATGATTAGATGGGAAACCTACGAATACACAAAGAGAGGTTTGGGGTGCTAATTTATGAGGAGCGGTGGACGCAAGGTTTGGATAACACAGGCAACTAAAAATCCGAAGGTGATCATATGAGGAAATCCGACGGTATAAAATTTTGGTTGGAGTCATATTATGAAGAGTACTAGTGAGTAACGTATTCTACCATTTTGATTGCATAAATCCAAAAGGAGAAAGGGAGAGAGTCATGAAACAGGAAAGTACGAACCATGTTATTTATGGTGCGAATGATTCGTTCTGCTTTGGCATTCTGAGGGGAGATGTGGGGCTACGAAAATTGAAAATCCATGCCATTATTTTTACAGAATTTGTGAAACGTGAAATTATTAAACTCACGACCATTATCACATTGAAAAAATTTAATGGCTTTTTCAAATTGTGTTTTAATAAAAGTGCGAAATTCCAGAAATTTTGCAAAAACTTCCGACTTGAACTTTAGTGGGTATATTCACATAAAGTGTGAGTAATCATCTAATAGGACTAGATAATATTTATGACCCATAGAGCTAGTAATGGGAGACGTCCACAAATCAACATGAACAATATCAAAAGGAGCAAACGTAACACTAAGAGATGATTTAAACGGAAGGCGAACATGTTTGCCTAACTTACACGACCATAACCTTGAATTGAAATGTGATAGTCATTACCAACAGTAATATATTGAGGATACTTCAAACGAGACAGTGTGGAAAGATTACTGCAGACCGGGTGAGGTGAGACGTGGCCCCCGTATCCATGTACCAATTTTCTTAGGGAGAAGGGTGGGTGTATGTGGTGCATATTTAGGGTAATATATTGAGGATACTTCAAAAGCAGTGTGGAAAGCCCAAATCGGTGGGGGCCGTGGTCCCCGTATCCATGTACTAATTTTCTTCGGCCGCATGTTGTGATGTGAAGTGGGCTTTGTTGTGATTGTTGGCTTGGTCCAGGTGGGAAAAATGGCCTCTGCCTTGGGCCTAGTTCGGGGCCTAACATACCCATAAGATGGTAAGTCTGAAGTAGGGGCATGATGCTGCTAGCCCTTTCCACCGCGGCCACGCCCCTTCCCTTTTCTGTTATTTCTGTCTCGGCCGCCTCTGCCACCGCGGTCGTCCCGCGGCTGGCTGTCTGGTGGTGGCGGCTGAGGGGCGAAGGCGTTTTGTGGCGGCGTGTTTTCAACTGCTAGTGCCTTTTGGTTGTGTTCCTGTTTGGCACTTCTGGTTTCCTCCAAAAGTAATTGGGAGCGTGCCTTGTTAAAACTCAGTAATGGGTCGGCTTGTTGAATCATAGTTGCGAGAGTATCAAATTCTCCTTTTGGTAAACCCGCAACAAATTGTAGGACCATCTTACTATCGGAAACAGGTGTCCCCACGTTGGATAATTGGTCTGCAACTAGTTTCAATTATCTGCAATATTAGGACATGTTGGAAAAAATTTCGAGACGTGTATTATTGAATTGTTCCTCCAAATACACTGCTAGAGTATTTTTGTTGTCCTGAAAATTTTCTTCCAAACGAATCCATAATTCACGAGTCGAGGCACCTGTTTTCATGATGGTGTGGAGAAGGTCTTTAAATATGGTGTCATAGATCCACTGTTTGACCATAGCGTCAAGACGACGCCATGTCGAGTCTGTAATTTCTAGAGGACGAGGGATAGAGTCATCGATGTGATCAAGTACGTTATACGCACAGGCATGGATAGTGAATAGTTCAACCCACGAAGAGTACTGGCCGTCTTCTTGATCAAAGAATTAGAGGGATGAAATTTTTTATGTTCGTGATGGTAAAAGCAGGGTGGAAGGAGAATGTGGAGGAGGGATGGAGTTATTATCGACGACTGTGGAGGATGCGGAAGCTTTGGGAGAGGTGGGTGGAGACATGGTGGCTACAGAAAAATAGAAAAGATTTCGAAAAGAAGGGTAGGGGCTGCCACCGGCTGCTGCCCGGGAGGCTGTCAGAAAAGAAAATTAGATGTTTTTAGGGTTAGGCTCTAATACTATATAAGATTGTATTAATCTCTCTTGGGAGCCTTTTTCATTAACACAAAATATATATATGTGTATAATGTGGAATCTAATTCTACCATAATTACGTGTCACCAAATATGGTAAATATACCAATGAATGTACACGTTAATACTTAATAACCAAGAGAAAGAATAAAAGGGAGATTTATTTTGTTTAACCATCTATTGAAATCCACCGATCCCATTAATCAAGATTCTTGATGTATAGACCCTATTTAAGTGGAAGAATAAAAAAGGGATTAGTTTTTTTATTTAATTATCTGGTAACTGAAAATTCAGTGGTCCAACTAATCGATATTCGCTCTTTGCGGAGCTTATTTAAATGGGAAGGGAAAAATAGATAATTCTTTTAATTTGTTTTATCCGTCTAATTGAGAAATTTATTTTTTAAGAAAATTGTCTATCCACATGGTAATAAGAATTCACTGGTCCAACAAATCAAATTTTGCTTATATTTAAGGGGAAGCATTCCCTAAGTACAAGGGCACGAATCCAGAACTCCATTTAAGAATTGAAGGTTTTCATCCATCCCATATCTTGACTATAGGACAGTTGATATCAGCTTATACCTTTTATTTTAGATTCTAGCATTATTTTATTTCCTTTGTTTCAACAAACATAATGGTATGAAGTACATCAAAACCTTATAAAAAGGAAAGGGAAGGTGCAATGAAAGAAAGTAGATAAAATAATTAAGTGTGAAAAAAAGTGTTTAGGGTTTGTCTTATAGTATATAAAAATGAGTACTCTTCTAAGGAAGAAAGCTTCAAGAACCAAAGTTTCTTAATATTTTATATTGAAACATACTATGTTTTAGGGTTGTCTTATATATGGAAGTATTCATAGAATCAAAGTTCTCTTATATATTTTTTTATTTTATAGTGCAACATGGTGTACTTAGGAAAGTAATTACAGAGAAGAGCCAAATCCATGTTAGAATATTACGGTTTTGCATGCACATGGCTAGTGGGATGGTGTGAGGAAGAAACACATGTGAATGTGCCTCACACTGTTGAAACAAACCAATAATATATAGGAATCTAGGAACCAAAAACAATGTCACGTAGCCATACATATAGTAGAATTTTAATACTTGGCCCCTCAATTAATGAACTACGACCTCCTTAGGTATTATTTAGTAGGGAGATTGACTTAGATAGTCGTTTGTCCAAAAAAAATAGCCGACTCATATAAGTGTATAATAGATGTATATCGGCTAGCGGCCGTAAATATCTTTTATCTAGAGGTTAAATGTGTAATTTTCCCCTTTTAGTATAATTTTGTAGTAGTCCATCTCACAAGTGATATTGTTCGTTTTGGGCATATATTCGTACCATTTTATAATATGTCACTAGGGTCTAAGTTGTGTTTTCTCATATACTCGGCATGTCTCACATGGTTTGTCGATGTGTGATTCTCTCTATGACGTTATAAATTTGCACTCCGAATATTTGTAGTCATGTGACGAGAAAAATATTATCGCACTCAGAATTTACACTAAAATAATTAGTGTAAGATATAAATAGTGTATATAAACCTTTATTAGTTCTTCATGACTAAGCGATATGTATTTTCGTTTTAATTAGTATAACTTTTAAGGTTCAATTGTTTGATTTACTATAAGCATCTAGTTTGAATAAGTATGTTAGTTGGATATTGTATCATTCTTGTCCAATCAACTTTGTCAAGCCCTCCTGTTGATTAATCAGCAACAACTGTCCTTAAATAAAGTGCTCCTTTTTTTCTTGTTAATGGTTTTCCATCATCTTAATACATACTAAAACACTTTAATTAAGGGGACTTAATCATGCTATTAACTTTCTTTGTTGTTGATTGAAGTGATGGCGATATTATTGCTCAGAGATCTTCCAAATCCTAATTATGGCCCACCAACTTGTGTTTATCAAGATCAACAACCAATTAGAAGTTATTACACGAATTTTTAAACATGAGATTATTATATATTTCAGACATGATCCCATTGTAATGTACAAAATAAATAATAAAACCATTAACTTTCTAGTCATCTTACTTCCTTTTTGGAACCATTACTTTGGAAGGATCCAAAAAAAGGATTAAAGATAATACCCAACAATTCTGACTTAGTTTTCATGTTGTAATCTCCTTTTTTGGGATGTGTTCAAAAAACATATTTAATTATCCATACAATGTGGGTGTGACTCAATAAGTCCATCCATGTATTCCAAGTGACACCTACGTGCCCTTTTATCATATAATTAAATGGGTGGGGTAATGCTTAAGTCTTGTGAAGTGATAATTTTATTTTGTATTTAAGTTATATATATTGATCATGTAAAAAAAATTATATTATATTAGTGATTTTTCAATAATTATAATGTATTTGTCAATTTACACGCACCTCGACTAATTTTAGTGGGTACCTATTATCCTCCAACCATCTTAGATATTGAATAATTTTGTCCACCAAAACTATCAATTAATTGAACTTGAAATAACAAATTAGTGATTATATATAGCAAGTTATCATTTACTTTATCATAGAAAGGTACTTATTTACCTTATAAGTGATATAATTATATAAATTTTTGTGACACGTCTACCCATAGAATTTAAACTCTTTTATTATATATATTGAATGATGTTTGTTATTTATTAATCTATTAGCTAGAGAATTACTATTTAATAGCCTAATGACATGAAGCCTAGTTTGTAGAGCAAACACATCTGGACTATTTTAATTAAGTTGATGACAATCCCATCAAAAACTTTTTGATTTTAAATAAGAAAACCCGTGAATTGGGTGGGGATTAGCAAGAAGGCACTTGGTCAATCAGTAAGACAGATTTAATGTGCTTTTGGTTATTATAAAATAAATAAATAAATTAGTAGACACTTAAATTAATTAAATACATGAACATCACATAACATGTCGTGCAAAAACAACTAACTTAGTTGGAGATCTTTTCAGATGTAATGGGGTTTATAAATTAATCATACTCATTAATTTATTATACTCTAATTTTATTTAATGTATTTCTACTTGTTTCATTTTGTTTCTGTTATACATTGTTCTGCCACGCGGAACTGTTTGGTACGCTCCACGCTGTAGACTGTAGTACAACATGCCATGTTTTTGTGAATATCCATATCTTGTCTTTTTTTTTACAACAACAACATACACAGTGAAATCTCACAACGTGAGGTTTGGTGATGATAGAATATACGCAGACCTTATCTCTACCTTGGTAGGTAGAACGATTGTTTCCGAGAGACCCTCGGTTCAAGACAGAACATAAGCACAAGCAAAGCAACAACAAAAGCAACAACAAGAGCAAAGCAAGAGAAACGGTCAGACCCGGTCAAAAAAAATTAAAGCAGTATGAAAATGCTGGTATCAAGAACGAATAAGTCATGATAGCGCAATCTGAAAAAGTAAGCAGTAACTAGCGCAGGTAAATAAGCTAAATAAAGTACACTAAAGGACACATAGCAGCAGATATCAAACTACAGTGGACTATAAAGCAATAATGCGCCTATTAATATGATAGGCTAAGCGGGCCTACAATACTAACACTACAACTACCAGTTTGCAAGCGTAAGTAGGACTACGCTTGACTACCTACTACCCTTCTACCCTAATCCGTGTCATCCACAACCCTCTGTATAAGGTCATGTCCTCGGTAAGTTGCACCTGCGCCATATCCCGTCTAATCATCTCTCCCCAATATTTCTTCGGTCTACCTCTACCCCTCCTAAACCCGTCCATAGTCAACCTCTCACACCTCCGCAGCTGGAGAATTTGTGTCTCTCCTCTACACATGCCCAAACCATCTCAACCTCGCTTCCCGCATCTTATCCTCAACCGATGCCACTCCCACTCTTTCCGGATATCATTATTTTTAATCATATCCCTCTTTTATGCCCGCACATACATCTCAACATCCTCATCTCCGCAACTTTCATCTTTTGGATGTGCGAAATCTTGACTGGCCAACACTCCGCCCCATACAACATAGTCGGTCTAACCACCGCCATATAGAACTTGCCTTTAAGTTTTGGTGACACATTTTTATCGCATAAGACTTCAGATGTGAGCCTCCATTTCATCTTCCATGCCCCAATACGATATGTGACATCGTCATCAATCTCTCCATCCCCTTGGATAATAGACTTGAGGTACTTGAAGTTTCCTTTATTTGGAATGACCTGAGTACCAAGCTCACCTCCACGCCTGTCTCAAGGTCACTCCCGTTACTGAACTTGCACTCCAAGTATTATGTCTTGGTCCTACTCATCCTGAATCCTTTAGATTCCAGAGTTTGTCTCCAAACCTCTAACGTAGTGTTCACTCCGTTGCGAGTCTCATCAATGAGGACTATGTCATGTGCGAATAACATACACTATGGCACCACCCCTTGGATTTGTCGCGTCAATCCATCCATCACCAAGGATAATAAGAATGGGCTAAGAGTTGATCCCTAGTGCAGCCTCATCATCACTGGAAAATTCTTCGAGTCTCATTCCATTGTCCGTACTCCGGTCTTGGTTCCATCATACATATCCTTGATCGCCCTAGTGTACGCCACATGTACACCTCTAACCTCTAAACATCTCCATAGAACCTCCCTAGGAACTTTGTCGTATGCTTTCTCGAGGTCGATGAAAATCATATGTAAGTCTCTCTTCCTCTCCCTATACTGCTCCATCAACCTCCTAATAAGATGAATGACTTTTGTGGTCGAACGCCCCGACATGAATCCAAACCGGTTCTCACTCATCTCCACGACCCTTTCACAATCTTTCATAGTGTGGCTTAGCAGCTTGATACCCCTATAGTTGGTGCAACTCTGGATATCACCTTTGTTCTTGTACAAAGGGATCATTGTACTCCACCTCCATTCTCCGGGCATTCTCGCCATCTTAAAAAATGACGTTAAACAATTCAATCAGCCACTCCAAACCTGGGCATGCGCTCTTCCAAAATTCAACTGGGATCTCATCATGCCCAATCGTTCGTCCCCTGCTCATCCTGCGAACAACATCCTTAACCTCCTCAACCTTAATGCTTCTATAATACCCAAAATCTCGGTACCTACCAGATTGCTCCAGATCTCCCAGCATAATGTCTCTATCTTCTTTTTCGTTCAAGAGTTTATGGAAGTAAGACTGACACCTCCGTCTAATATGCGCGTCCTCCACCAGTACTTTGTCATCCTCGTCCTTGATGCACCTCACGTGATCCAAGTCACGTGCCCTTCTCTCGCTCGCCTTGGCTAGTCTGGCCTTTTATTGTTAGTCTAATTATCTTATTTAGGTTAATAATTAGTCACTTATCAATGGCGAAAATCACTTTAGGGAGATTAAAAATAATTGTGCTTTCTCACATAGATTATAATATATCTAACGGACTTTATTAATGTTCAATCTGTTTCAAAAGCAACAGTAGAATCATTATTTTAGGGAAGAAAAAATAAAGTCTTAACTATTTTTTCTAGTCAAAATTTCATGAATATCCCTAGTTAAATATAGTGATTTCTCGTGCTTTTTCACATAATTTTAAATATGTATATTTTCTTTCAACGTAACTAAGAAATAAGCAATCCAATTGAGCATGGGCAATTTTATATTGTGGGTTCATTCAAATACAACACATTTAGCTCGGACCTTGTATATGGGATTAAAAAAATTATTAAATAAATACAAATAATTAATTTTAATGGTAATAAAACAAATAAACTGTGGTAAAATCTTGAACTCAAACTCATAAAATTGAAATGCTAAATCCGATTCTGATTGAGCAATAATATAATCAAATAAAAAGTACTTGTATTCGTGTAAAGAGTATATCTAGTAGAAGTTCGTATATATTACTTATTAATTATGTAAACATAAATTATGTAGAGAGACACATGCACAAAGACGTCATAGGCACGTGGACATGGTCAAGGCCATTACTAGATTGGAATAACTTGTATTATATTTTGAAAAATGCTAGTTAGATGCAATGTATTGGCATAAAGAACAAAGGAATTTTGGTCCAACGAGAAGTCAAGACAAGTTAATTATTAAGGACGAGTATTAATTAAAGTATATTTGTAGTTTAAAGTGAGTTTAGTGTCGTATATATGTTATACACATTAGGTCATCTCTATATTATTACATTAATGGATCGATCATGTAATACAATTATATTCTGGGAAAGATGGCGTTTCGAAAGGTTCATTTAGTACAATCATGCATGTATTATTAATTTTAGAACCAATTAGTATTACTTTTTTCGTTAATTAAAAAAGGTTTATAACTATTATATAGCTAAGAAGCAAGAAGGGAGACAGCTATTATCCCACACACAACAGATCAATATTAAGTCTGGATTGCCTTAGACTTAACCCTCATTGATCCATTTTGGGAAATATTTATTTGCGTCCGATATTTATTTCAAATCAATCTATCTAATCTTGTCAGTTCAAAAGTGAAAGAAATAATCTCTTGATTATTTTCATTAATGAATGAGTATATATACAATTTACAATTTCCATAGTATGGAAAATCTTATTCCTATTCTACTCCCAAAATCCTATTCTATTTGTACAAGAATTCTACAATTATGATAAGTGTACAATGCTAATTATATACAAAAAAATATTACCAAAACTAGCTTAAACCCGTGTATACTAGGCATGTATATCACGGACCGAATTGCTTTGTGTTTTCGTGATATACATGTATACACAAGGCATTTTATATGTCGTGTATAAGGTGTATATCACGGTACACTTTCACACCCCCGCAGTCATAGCGGGCGGTTGTCGTACACTGAGATCTCCCTAAAATCTTCAAACAGAACCGAAGGAAGACCCTTAGTAAAGATGTAGGCAATTTGATACCTAGAAGGGACATGTAAGACGCGTACTTGTCCACGAGCTACCTTTTCTCGAACGGAGTGGATATCTATCTCGATATGTTTAGTGCGCTGATGTTGAACAGGATAACCAGAAAGATAGACGGCACTAATATTATAACAATAAACCAAGGTAGCCTTCTGAATGGGACAATGAAGCTCTAGAAGAAGATTACGTAACCAACATATCGAGATGAGACCAAGTTATCACCAAGAAACATGCAATAACCAGACGTGGAACGTCTGGTTTCTGGACAGTCACCCCAATCAGCATTTGTATACGAGACAAGTGTAGACGTCGATGATGGATATAAATGTAAGCCATAGTCAAGTGTTCCCTGGATGTATCGAATAATGCGTTTGAGCGCATTCATGTGCTCAACCCTGGGATCATGCATAAACAATCACACATGTTGTACGGCATACGTAATATCGGCTCTCGTGAAAGTAAGATACCGAAGTGCTCCAGCAAGACTGCGATAGTGGGTGAGATTCTCGTAAGGTGAGCCAGCCACAGCACCCAGCTTGGGTTTAGTATCAACTGGAGTGGACGTGGACATGCACGAGGACATACCAGCTCGCTCAATGATCTCAGCGGCATACTTCCTTTGTGATAAGAATAACCCACCTGCATGACGAGTGACAGCAATCCCCAAAAAATAACTCAAGGGCCCCAAGTCTTTCATAGAAAACTCAGAACTGAGTAGGGTCATGATAGACTTGTATAAATCATCAAAAGAAGCTGTCAAAATAATGTCATCCACATACAAGAGAATATATGCCAAAGGAGTACCACTATAATATATGAACAGAGAATTATCAGACCTGTTGTGAGAAAACCCGATAGTACATACATAGTCTGCAAATTGCTTATACCAGACTCGGGGAGCCTGCTTAAGCCCATACAAGGATTTCTTCAATAAACAGACATGATGCAGATATTTGGGGTCTCGAAAACCCAAGGTTTGATGCATGTAAACTATCTCTTTAATATCACCATGTAAGAAAGCATTCTTCACATCGAGTCGATGAATGGGTCATGCTTTCGAAAAAGCCAAGATGAGAACAGTGTGAATGGTAGTCGGATTGACCACAAGACTAAATGTCTCACCACAATCCATACCAACCTGCTGAGTCTTACCATCACCTACAAGACAAGCCTTATGTTGCGCAAAAGAACCATCAGAATTATCTTTATGAGTAAAAATCCACATAGACCGAATAATATTAACACCAGAAGGATGGGAGACCAACTCCCACGTCTTATTTGCAACAAGAGCATCATATTCGTCATTCATAACCAATTTCCAATTTGGGTCATTTAAGGCAGACACTGGGTTACGTGTAGAGGAGATTAGAGAGATTAAAATTTAGATTAAAATGGCGTTTTGGTTTAAAAATACTCCGTTGACTACGAATGACCGGTCTATGACTCGGAGGAGAATTGGGTGGATTTGGAGAATAATTCGGATGGGGGACGGGCTGGCCAGCAGACAGTGGGCTTGTTGGCCCAATACTAGAAATAGTAGCCGGGGCAGAAGCAGGAACCGGGGCTGAAGCAGTTTCGGTATTGGGCTGAACAACCGGCCCAATAGCCGAAATTGGGACAGAAACAGTGGGATGTGGCGGGTCACTGGAGCGGCCCATTAAGTGGTGCACGATGTACGGGGAGACGTCGTCATCCAAAAAATTATACGAACTAGGCACGGTATTACTCACTTTAGCAAACGAAAATTGTGTTTCATCAAAAATCACATGGCGACTAATGATGATTTTATTAGATGATAAATCAAAATATTTGTAACCACGATGATTAGATGGATAACCCAAAAATACACAAGCGGTATAACGGACTTGAAGTTTGTTAATAGTAGTTGACGGAAAAAGGGGATAACATAAACACTCAAAGACCCTAAGATGGGAATACGAAGGATTTTAATTATAGAGAACTTTAAGAGGAGACGAATATGCCAACCATTTTGTAGGAAGTGTGTTAAGAAGATAGGTAGTCATTTGTAGAGCATGATGTCAAAAGGAAGGGGGTACGGAAGCATGGACCAATAAAGTTCGGACAATATTGTTTATGGTACAGATTTTTTGTTCGGCTTTTCCATTTTGTGAGGACGTATGAGGACAAGAAAAATAAAAAACTATGTCATTATTTGCACAAAATTCCCGAAACAACTCATTATCATATTCTTCGTCATTATCACATTGAATGTTTTTTATTTCTCGTTCGAAGTGGGTATGGATGAATGCTCTAAATTTTAAGAAGGTGGAAAAACTTGAGATTTTTTCGCTAACGGAAAAGTCCATAAAAATTAGAATAATCATCCAAAAATAGAACATAATAACGATGGCCCACAGAACATAAAATGGGAGATGTCCATAAATCGCTATGAATAATAACAAATGACATTAAAGTGCGAGAAGTAGAGACTACAAATGGTAATCTAACATATTTTTCTAAAGGACATGAATGACAAATCGGAGTACTAGGTGTACCCTTACAAGAAATAAAATTGTTTTTATGTAACAAAGAAACAATGGACGACCTAGAGTGACACAAACGTACATGCCACAAGGAAGGAGCTATAGCTGCAAAAGTAGATGGCAAGGCTTGACTCGAGAGACTGGAGGCGAGCGTGATAGGATAAAGATCTCCCCTACTATTACATCTCATGAGAGGTATCCCCGTCTTGAAATCCTTCACAGAAAACCCAAAAGGATCAAAATTAACAGAAACCCAATTATCAGTGGTGAATTTACAGACAGACACTAAATTTTTAATTAAGTGAGGAGCATGAAGGACATTTTTTAAGACAAGAGGTAGATGGGGAGAGACAAAGTTGTATGAACGTAACCACGAATTGGAATTGATTTGCCATTGCCAACAATTATGCCACGATTTTTTCTCAAATTGGAATAAGACGAGAGAGTACCTTGGTCGGACGTCATGTGGGAAGTGGCGCGGTGTCCATATACCAATTTACGTCTGGAGGATTCAATCCAAGTGTATGCATGCCGGCTTTAATATCGGTAGGTGTCAGAATCGAATTGGGGCCCGTTGCATGGAAAGCCTGTGGGGGCCGAGACCCAAGCAGGCCACATTGTTTTCCAGGCCCAACACTATTTCGGTAACCACTGGACTGCTGTGAATAATTGGGCCTGAAGGGCTGCTGGGCGGCCCACTATCCACGGAATGGAGCCGCTGTAAAATATGGGTTGTTGGGCCGCTGGCCCAGCCCCACTGCCAGGGGGACCAGTTGGCCTGCGGCCCACTGCCACCATGTCGAGGCCCACTTCCACTGTTTTGGCCTCCATCACCACTGTCGGAACCACCACGATTTCCACCGTAATTTTCGCCATTATTTTTCCAATTTTTCTTGCCTCCACTGTAAGTACGGTTTTGGCCTGAATTATCAACAAAACCTTGAGAATTATCGAATGAAGTCATCATGACCAAGGGACTAGCGTCGGTAGCTTCCTTTTTGGCCAAACCGGCTTCTTCTAATGTGAGCATCGAACGTGCTTAATAAAAAGGTAGAAGTGGATTACTTTGACGGAGGAGAGTCCCTACGCCATTATAGGCCTTTGATAGGCCTGCAACCATTTGTAGAACAAGACGATTATTGGTAACGGGTACTCCAGCGTTACGGAGTTGGTCTGCCAATTTCTTGAGTCGTTTACAATACGCTAAAACATTCGGCAAATCGTCCATGCTGACTTGGGAAAATTCCTGCTCAAGGGTGACAACGCGGGAATGTTGGTTATCCAGGAATATATCTCGCAATGGATTCCATGTAACCATAGCCGTAGTGTCTAGTTCAATGATCGTCTGTAAAAGGTCGGTAGAAATAGTGGAGTAAATCCACTGAAGGACGGTAGCATCAAGAGTGATCCATAACTGAGGATCCTCCGCATGAGAAGGGATAGCGGGAGGAACTATGTGATGGATGACTTGATGTGAGATAGCGTGAATTTTAAACAATTATGCCCACATCGCATATTGGATGTTTTCCATCTCAAAAACAATAGGGATGTTGTTCTTGATGTTAGAAACAATAAGGGCATGATGAAATAGGCTCTTTGATGTCGACATAACGAAAGACCAAAGGGTGATTGAGGGATTTGGAAGAAAATTTAGGAAGAGATGAGGAAACTGGCTCGAAAACCGAGGAAGGGCTCAGATGTTGAATCGGCCGAGAAAAGCGAAAGCTTTCGGAGATGGAGGTATGTGAGACCTAGACTTCTGATACCACGAAAGAAATAATCCCTTGATTATTTTCATTAATGAATGAGTATATATACAATTTACAATTTTCATAATATGAAATTTTTTATTCCTAATCTACTCCCAAATCCCTATTCTATTTATACAAGAATTCTACAATTATGGTAAGTGTACACTGTTAATTATATACAAAAACATATTACCAAAACTAGCTTAAAACCGTGTATACTAGGCATGTATATCATGGACCAAATTGATTTGTGTTTCCGTGATATACACGATATATACAATGCATTTTATATGATGTGTATATCGTGTATATCACGGTATACTTTCAAAAAGTAATGTAAGAATATATATCACTTAATCGTTATTAAGTTAAGCCATAAATATGCGCGTGTGTTATATTTATTTAATGATCTGTCCTTAACACAAATACGAATAAAATTTTAACTATAGTTGAACACCAAATCCAATCAAGATGCTGACATCAAAATTAGGCTCAATATCCAAGTAATTTTGAGTTAAGATGTGAAAGTGCATGTATTCCAATTGGGGTTTTGGATAAAGTGACCTTAAAATTTATTTCATCGTATTCATATTGGGAAAATCGTAAGAATGAGAGGTATTAATTGGTAGAAACAATATGACTTTTGTTTTTTTACTTAGTAGCTCAAGAAATGACGTATTTCTTTCAACACGGCATATAATTAGCTAGCATAAAAGTAGAAGAAAGAAAGATACACGTAAAATGAAAGAAATCAAAAAAGAAAATATTCCATTGAGTGAGATATATAGTTTGACTCAGTAACACGATAAATAACATATTTTTCTCAATACAACGTATAATTAACTAGTGTAAAAAAAAAAGTTACGTACAACGAAAGAAAGTCAAAAAGGAAATATCCCATTGAACTATATCTATATTTTGATAAAATTACTCATGAAAAAGACCATCAAAAGATATCGTGTAGCGGATAGGGCTATTTCTTTCTTAATTAGCAGAAGTCTCGCGATCGAGTCCTGAATATAAAAAAAAATTAATAAACAATGCTTCCCTGAATAAATAGACTATACACATCATAAATTTGAATTAATCGACTCCAATACAGGTGTCGGACACCGAAGAAAAAACAAACCAAATGATAACTCATGATGATACTTCAGGTGCAATATCAAAAAGTCGTACAGTTTCTTTGTGGAAAAATGAAAGTCCAACAAAGTGGACATATTATCCCTAGTTATTTTCCAATTTTTTTCTTTCCACTTTGCGGCGTTATTGGAAGCTTGGAATTCAAGAATACTCCTTAAAGGACAGCTAGTTATTAGTGAAAAACAAGATTAACAACTCAAGTTTAATCTTTTATAATGGGACCCAAACTAAGTACTATATTCTTAAAGATATAGAAATAAGATATGTAATAATGGTAATGATAACGGTGATAAATCATAGCATAGGACTAAGGATTTGGTTCCAGCGGAAACCGGTTTAGAATTTGAAATTTTTGATTTCTTACAATAATTTTCAATTAATATATAACCAGACTTCTCCGTAACAGACATCCTCTATAATAACATTTCACTATAACAGACATGCTTTCTGTAAAACTGATAACAGACATCCTCTATAACAATATTTCACTATGATAGACATGTTTTATGTGAAAATGATGTATACTATATTACATATTCTATATAACAACATTTCACTATAGCAGTTAAAAATATTAAACTAAATGATATTATTATAGAGAGATTTGACTGTACAATAATAATCAAATTCATAAATATTTAATAAATATCTTAATACATATATCTCTATATATGTATTAAGTGCTATATTCTTAAAGTCATGCATGTTCCAGATGCCCAAGGTTAGTGGCATGACTTCGGGAGTGTGATTCACATGGTTAATGACATACTGTTTGGTTTCGAAAAAGGACTTATTTGCACTCCACGTTTATATTAAATCAATTAATACAATTATAAGGAATCATTTGATTTGTGAAATATAGATAATAATATCAAGATAAAATATGGAATTAATTGTTAGAATAATTATGGGGCAATCTCATAATTATCACTAATCTCCATTATTCATGACTGTGATTGATATTGTAATATATGTAATTTAGGAGTGTAATCTTATTAGTTAAGATGATTGTAATTAGCATCTTATAATTTAAGTAAATAGATAAGTCTTCCATAAGACTAGCATCTTATGATTGTATATATATTTTACCATTAGAATGAAATTACTCAAAGAATCAATTTTCAATATAGTATCAAGAGCCTAAAATCTTTTTGCCCTAAAAACATTACTTCCTCCTCTCAGTTTCTTTTCCCTTAACCGAACATACAAAAAAAAATTCCTTTCTTTTGTTCCTCGGCCCCTAGGTTTTTGTTAAGACAAAACCCTAAACCTAAAACTACTTCACAAACCCTAAACCATCCAACAACTTCTCTAAACCTAAGACTACCCTACTCGGCTTCCTTAATCCCTAGATGACAATAATCCCTAGCCGAAAACAATTAGGATTATTTCTTCTACTTCCATCAAACACAAAACATCTTCCCTCCTTTCTTTGTTTGATTTTTAGTAGAAACTATGGCCGGAAAAAAAATCATCTTGCTCTTGCTGTAAATAATGTCAAGAACTTTATCTCCATAACACTTGAAATGGAAAAGGGAAATATACCTCTTGGGCGGAATTGTTCAAAATTCATTGTCGCGCTTGTGAGGTAATAAATCATATCATCCCTTCCAAGTCATCGTCGGATACCACTACGGTGGACAAAAAACTATGGTCCCGGTTAGATGCTATAGTACTTCAATGAATTTATGGCACAATATCAAATGATCTTCTACATACCATATTAGAGCCAAATTCTACGGCTCAACAGGCATGGGAGCGTTTACAAAACATATTTCAAGATAACAAACTTTCTAGGGTTGTATATCTTGAACACCAATTTACTAATGTTAAATTGAATGACTTCTCCAACGTTTCCACCTATCGTCAGGAATTGAAGGTGCTTGCAGACCAACGCCGGTCACAAATCAAAGGCTTGTCCTTTAATTAATTGTCGTATTGAATGAACAATATGATGGAGTCGCTACGTTTATTCAATAGAGCAATTCATTGCCTCCATTCTACGAGGCTCGGTCGAGGTTGATTCTTGAAGAAATACGGAAAGCAAAACAAGCATCCTCCAGAGCAGTCAACATCGGAACCACCCTCGTTTCCACTAATTCTTTTTCCATAGACTTTCAACAACAAAATTCATGTTCGGGTAGCGGCAGAAACCGAAACAATAATGATAAAAATGTGGCTCAAACAGTAATAATAACAAAGGAAAAAATAATTGTGGAAAGGGACGGGGAAGGGGTGGCGGGCAGCCAGCCGCCAGTAGAAACCAAACCGGGCAGTGGCAGCCCACTGCCTAGTCCATCGGAAATCAATGGGGGCAGTACCCATCGTGGGCCTGGACCCCATAGTAGGTTGCCCCGAAATTCCCGAATCCGACCTCAAATTGGACCAAGCCCTCTTCTCCAAACCGCCAGTCCAGAATTCTTGGGCCTCTTCCACATCATGCATTTGCAACCCAAGCACCATCCTCTGTTGGCTATGCTCCCACAGATATCGAACAGGTCATGAACAATATGAATCTGAATATTTCATATGAGTCGTGGTATATGGACATGGGAGCTACATCTCATATGACGGCATCTCAAGGTAATCTCTCGTTTTATTTTAATATGAGCACTAATAAAAATATTATTGTCGGCAGTGAGCAGAAAATTCCAATTCGTGGTATTGGTCAGGTAAATCTACCCCCTCCACACCCACCATTAAAATTGAAAAACGTCTTAAACACACCAAAACTAAATAAAATTTGATAAATGTGCGACGTTTTACAACTGACAACAATGTTTCTGTGAATTTTGATCCGTTTGGTTTTTCTATGAATGATTTTCAGAAGGGGATGCCACTAATGAGATGCAATAGCATGGGGAAGTTGTATCCCCTCACGATTGTTTCCAATAATTGCAATGATCAATCCATCTACTTTTGCATCCATTTCTCCTACTTTGTGGCACAACCGGTTGGGACACCTGGGAGCACCAGTTTTTGATAATCTTAGGAAGAATAAATTTATTTCTTGTAACAAACTTTTGGACTCTTCTGTTTTCCAAACGTGCGTGTTTGGTAAATATATTAAACTTCCTTTTGCATCTTCTACTATCAGTACTCTTATGCCGTTTGATTTGTTGCATTGTGATTTCTGGATATCGCCTGTTTTGAGTTTTGCATGTCATAAATATTATTTGCTTATTTTAGATGATTATTCAAATTTTTTATGGACATTTTCATTGGGAAATAAATCACAAACCTATACCATTTTTAAACAATTTAGTGTTTTTATCAAAACTTATTTTGAAAAATTCATTAAATGTTTTCAATGTGACAATGGGGGGAATTCATAAATGCTCAATTTAATGATTTTTGTCACCAAAATGAGATGTCTTTGCGTAACGAAATCAAGACCAGAGGTCGGACGGAACTCACAGCAAAAAGTATGTCACCGCTAAGCATAGCTACCAATGCAACCCAGTTTGTTTTCCATGTCCACATACATCTCCACAAAATGGGAAAGCCGAAAG
Source organism: Anisodus tanguticus (assembly GCA_034509755.1). NCBI lineage: Eukaryota > Viridiplantae > Streptophyta > Magnoliopsida > Solanales > Solanaceae > Anisodus > Anisodus tanguticus. The sequence continues at coordinate 48,056,657 of CM067550.1, read as the reverse complement.
AAAGATTCGAACAATTAACAATATGCTTCGCACTCTCCTTGTGCATTCGTCCACACCACCAATTTTTTGGCACCATGCTCTTCAAATGGCCACATATCTTTTAAATATTCTTCCTAGTAAACTACTCTCCAATGTGTCACCCACACAAATGTTGTACCACCGTCTCCCATCATTTACACGTTTACGGGTTTTTGGGTGTTTGTGTTATCCTTTGTTTCTATCCACCACAATTAACAAACTTCAGGCCCATTCCACTCCTTGTGTGTTTTTGGGATACCCACAAAATCATAGGGGATATAAGTGTTATGATATGACAAATGGGAAAATCATTATTTCTCGTCACGTCATTTTTTATGAGTCTACATTCCCGTTTGCAAGATCTCAAGTGGCATCCTTACCTTCATATGATTTTCTAGATGACGGACTACATCCAATTTTGAGGTATCATCTAAACACTCAAAACAATGTGGTGCTTTTTCAAAAACCCCTTACCCAAACCCAAAAGCATAATGGGTCGGTCCAATGAGCAGAGGTCACTCTTCCCTCGGCCTCGGCCCAATCCATCGTTGGAATCGGGCAGGCTCAACAAAGGGAAAACTCTACAACCCTACCCATGACACAACCCGATACACAGGCCCAATCCGTGGCCAAATCGAGCCCACCATTTTGGCCCAAAATCGGTCAACCACCCATCTACCTCACATACCCGACAGCCCAACTGTCCAACCTTGGACCATTAAAACCCGTGCAATGCATGGAATTTTTCAACCTAAGTGCCATTTTAACCTAACCACCTCCGTCCAACCGTCAGCAATACCAAAAGATCCCAAAGCTGTCTTATCTGACCGAATTGGAAAGTTGTCATGTTAGACGAATTTAGTGCTCTTATTAAAAATAATATGTGGGAATTAGTACCACGTCAATCTAATGTGAACATAATTCAGTCTATGTGGGTTTTTGTTATAAAAAGAATTATGATGGTTCTTTTGCGAGATACAAAGCTCGTCTTGTTGGTGATGGCAGGTCTCAGCAGGTTGGAGTGGATTGTGGTGAAACATTCAGTCTGGTAGTTAAGCCAACAACTATCAAGACTGTTCTCAGCCTGACACTTTCCAAATCTTGGGTTGGATATCAAAAATGCATTTTTACATGGCCATTTACAAGAAGCATTGTACATGCATCAGCCTTTGGGTTTCTGAGATTATACCCTTCCGGATCATGTTTGCTTGTTGAAAAAATCCTTACATGGTATAACAGGTTTGCAGGATTTGTTTTCAAATTGGGTTTCTCTCACAACAAATCCGATAAATCATTGTTCATTTATAGGAAGGGAGCTGACATGGCATATATACTTCTGTATGTCAATGACATTATTCTCACGGCCTCATCGACTTCACTTTGCCAATCTATTATGTCACTTCTTGCGGCTGAATTTGCAATGAAGGATTTGAGTCCATTGAATTATTTTCTTGGCATTGTTGTAACTCAATATGCAGGTGGTCTGTTTCTTAGTCAAAAGAAATATGCATAGGAAATAATTGACAAAACATGGATGTCTTCCTGCAAATCATCACATACTCCGGTTGACACAAATGCGAAATTGAGTAACTATGCAGGTACTCCATACAGAGATCCTATACATTACCGCATCCTAGTAGGGGCCTTGCAATATCTGACTTTTACGAGACCCGATAATTCCTATGCGATCCAGCAAGTTTGTTTACACATGAATGATTCGAAGGAAGAACATATGGGGGCTCTCAAAAGAATATTGTGGTATGTTAATGGTACGCTTCATTTTGGCTTGCATCTATATAAATCTTCCATCTCGAGTCTCTCATCCTATACCGATGCAGATTGGGGTGGTTACCCGGACACACGTCGTTCCACTTTCGATTATTGTGTGTTCTTGGGGGATAATCTTATTTCATGGTCGTCAAAATGATAATCCACATTGTCTCGGTCAAGTGCTGAGGTAGAATATCGAAGGGTAACCAATGTGGTTGTTGAATCATGTTGGCTTCATAATCTACTGTTAGAGTTACATTGTCCGATTAAAAAGGCAAATATGGTATATTGTGACAATGTGAGTGAAATATACTTATCTGGTAATCTTGTTCAGCATCAGCGCACAAAACACATTGAAATGGATATCTTATTTGCTCGAGAAAAGGTTGCCAGTGGACAAGTCTGTGTTCTCCATGTACCGTCCCGCTATCATATTGCAGACATCTTCACAAAAGGTCTTCCGTGCTTATTTTTGGATGATTTCAAGGACAGTCTCAGCATCTGTGAACTTTCCGCTAAGACTGCGAGGGACTGTTGGAATAATTATGGGGCAATCTCATAATTATCTCTAATCTCCATTAGTATGATTATGATTGATATTGTAATATATGTAATTTAGGAGTGTAATCTCATTAGTTAGGATGATTATAATTAGCATCTTATAATTTAGGTAAATTAGATAAGTCTTTCATAAGACTAGCATCTTATGATTGTATATATATTTTACCATTGGAATGAAAATACTCAAAGAATCAATTTCCAATATTAATTTATCCAATATTTGGTTGCACTCTTGTTTTCGAAATCAGTAATTCCAATACTAACTTATATCACAATTATAGTGTTATTTATGTAAATGTGTACAAGTATAACACTACAATCCCTACCCATTATTAGATTAGGATTCCTCTTATATTGTGATTAGGATTTCTCTTTCCTCTTGTATTAGGATTGTATATTGTACACTATATATATTGATATTAATGAGAAAGACTTCCTAAGGAAGATTAATATCATCTTACATGGTATCAAGAGCCAAAACCCTAATCTAGAAAAAAAATCCTACCTTGCCGCCGCCCCCCCCCCCCCTCTTGGCCGACGGCAACATTGTTTTTCTTCTTTTCTTTCTTCCTAAATTTCCACTATTCTAATGGAAAATTTGGCTACTCCCACCTCTTCCAATGCTTCCGCTTCTAACACAGTCGTCATCTAACCACCCACTACCCTCTCCTCACCATCTTTCCATTCGGCTCTCGCCGTTACCAACATCAAGAATTTTATCCCTATAATTCTTGATCAGGAAGATGGCCATTATTGGTCATGGGTGGAACTATTTCATATCCATGCATGTGTATATCATGTGCTTGATCATATAGACGACTATTTCCCTCGTCCTCCCGATATGGACGACACCACGTAGCGTCGCCTCGATGTCGTAGTCAAACAGTGGATATATGTCACTATATCCAAGGATTTACTATACATCATCATGAAAATGGGTGCCTCTGCTCGTGATATATGGACACGTTTGGAAGAAATCTTTCAAGACAACAAGAACACTCGCGCGGTATACTTGGAAGAACAGTTCAACAACATCCGTCTTGAAAACTTCTCTACTATGTCAGAATATTGCAAACGGTTGGCGGTGGCGGACCAATTTGTCCAATGTTGGTACGCCTGTGTTCGAAACAAAGATGGTGTTACAATTAGTTGCAGGCCTCCCTAAGGGTGAATATGACACCCTAGCCACGATGATACAACATGCTGACCCTCTACCAAGCTTCAACAAAGCACGCTCACAATTGTTATTGGAGGAGACTCGACGTGCGAAGCAGGACGAGCATAACCAGAAGACTTTAGCAGTTGAAACGCCCGCACAACCTCAGGCCACCGCCGGAAAACAACCTCCGTCGGAAAATATCCAACCGCGCCGGCAGGGGTGGCAAGGGTCGTGGTAATGGGTGAGGCGGCAAGGGCCGCGGAAAAGGGCGAGGACCACAGCCACAATAGATCAGCAATAACGCTTCATGGGCTGACCCAGTCTCTAGCTACCCAAATCAGAACTGGGCCACAATTTCCGGCTTTCATCCAGCCCAGTACCCTTTTCCAACAATAAGGGTTACTGGGCCAGGCTCCATCTCGGCGCCCACCAGTGTTCCAGCAACATCAGGCCCACGTCGTGCAGGCCCAGTTCCCACAGCAGCCCTTAAATCAAATCCCCACCGACTTGGGTCAGGCATTCAACAGTATGAGTTTGCAGTAGCACGACGAAAATTGGTATATGGACTCCAGAGCCTCCTCTCACCTCACCCGGCCCCTGGTAATCTTTCTCAATTGTTTCGTTTAAAGTCTCCACAATTTATTACAGGTGGCGATGGTCATCGCCTTCCAATTCAAGGTTATGGTCACACTCACACTCGAAACCTCACCCACCCTTCTCCCTAAATAACGTCCTGCATGCCCCCCACATCATCAAAAATTTAATATCCATTAGGAAATTTACTCGTAATAATTATGTGTCGGTTGATTTTGATCCCTTTGGTTTTACGGTGAAGGATCTACGTACGGGGACCCCTCTTACGAGATGAAATAGCACAGGGGACCTCTATCCATTCACATCATCGTCCGCTGCCGATTCCCGCCCACACACTACCCTAGCTGCTATGTCTCCGCAATTTGGCACAATAGGCTCGGACACCCAGGAGCTCCTGTTTTTTATTTTCTTAGAAGTAATAATTTTATTCAATGTAATGGGAAACTTGCCCAGACCTGCATTTCCTGTCAATTAGGTAAACATGTTCATCTTCCGTTTAATTTCTCAGTTAGTATTACGTTTGCTCCATTTGATATCATTCATGCTGATTTGTGGACTTCCCCCGTTACCAGCTCCCTAGGTCATAAATATTATCTCGTGTTATTAGATAACTACTCTCACTTTCTTTGGATCTACCCATTAAAATTTAAGTCCGAAGTTTTTGCCAAATTCCTTGAATTTTGCACATTTATCAAAACGCAATTCGAACGCATCATTAAATCTTTCCAATATGACAATGGCCGTGAATTTAACAACTCTGCATTTCAAAAATTCTGCAACAATAATGGCATGCTCTTCCGATTTTTGTGTCCCCACACGTCCCCTCAAAATGGCAAAGCCGAGCGTCTCATCCGTACAATAAATAACATGGTCCGCACTTTTTTGTTTCATGCCTCCCTCCCTCCATCCTTTTGGGTTTATGCGGTCAAAATGGTAGAATACGTCCTTAATATTTTACCCACTAGTACCTCCATAACATGACTCCAACTGAAATCTTACACCGTAGGGTTCCCTTCTATGATCACCTACGGATATTTGGTTGCCTATGTTTCCCCAATCTCTCTTTCATAACCTCTCACAAATTATCTCCCCGCACCACTCCGTGTGTCTTCTTAGGTTTTACGTTGAACCATAGGGGCTATCTTTGCTATGACTTATCCACTCGTCAAATTCACGCCTCGCATTATATCACTTTTGACGAGACACAATTCCCCTTTTCCAATATCCAAAATTTTCAAAAACAGGATTATGAATTTTTAGATGAATCAACTCTCTCTCCTGTCCACCTTCGGGAACTGTGCCCGACTGACACCAGTACACCACCTCCATCTGCCACCATACATCACCTGCCGTCGGCGTCCCCCCCGTCGCCGCTTCTTTCCACCTCCAGCACAACTCTGCCTCCAGGTTCCACCAACTCACCGATCATTGTCTCATCCACTGTGTCATCCCAACAGTCTCACCACCATGCCGACCACAGTCCGACCATCAACCACCACCCAGAAAACCTAGATACCGGACCTAATACACCACCGATGTCGTACCCTACCTTACAAATCTCCTCCCTTTTTGGCATACCGAGAATCCCCACAACTCCCTACCACAGTTCACCGGCAACCAACGACCAAACCCACTCGACTCCAACCCCAAACACTATCACTGTTCTGCACCACCTGACAGCCACTCTCGACAAAAACCCAGTCCCGACAACACAACATGCACCACACCCGAATCTGTCGTCGCCCAGTCCACCCAACTAGTAGACCAATACCCTTACCCAGCCAGCGCCCACACACCGGATGGAAACCCGTGCCCAACACGGGATTTTCAAATCCAAAGTTCAATTTAACTGTCCACCCAAACAATTTCACCTATACCAAAAGCCCTAAATTAGCCAAACTAGACCCAAATTGGAATGCGGCCATGTATGAGGAGTTTAATGCTTTAACGAAACAGCATACTTGGGACTTGGTTCCTCGACCAGAGGGGGTGAATGTGATCCGTTGCATGTGGTTTTTTCGTCACAAGTTTAGGGATAGTGGTGACTTAGAAAGATATAAGGCAAGACTAGTGACAAATGGTACTAACCAGCAGGAGGGCATTGATTGCGGTGAGACATTCAGTCCGATTGTTAAACGGGCCACCATCCTCACAGTTCTAAGCATTGTTATGGGAAAGCATTGGCCGATTCATCATCTAGATGTGAAGAATGTATTTCTTCATGGGGATTTACGAGAAACTTTCTACATGCATCAGCCGCCTGGTTTTGTCCACCCAGCAGCCCCCTACATTATGTGTGTCATCTCCGTAATTCACTCTATGGCCTAAAACAGGGCCCAAGAGCATGGTATGATCGTTTTGCACAGTTCATTATACGTCTCGGGTTTACATGCAATAGATGTTATACCTCTCTCTTTACTTTACATCGAGGCCGTGATACTGCTTATTTACTGTTATATGTGGATGACATTGTTCTTACTGCCTCTATTGCTGTGTTGAAAGATGAGATTATTGCACGGCTCAAGTCTGAATTTGCCATAACTGATTTGAGAAAGTTGAGCTATTTTTTTGGGATCTTAGTCACTAGATTCGCTAATTGTATTTTTCTTTGCCAGCGTAAGTATGCATAGGAGATCGTGCACAGGGCTAAGATGGATAATTGCAATATCATGGCCACTCCAGTTGATTCTAAATCCAAACTTAGTGTAATGGCCGGTACTCCAATGATTGATCCTACTATGTATCGGAGTCTTGCAGGTGCACTTTATTATCTCACCTTCACCAGGTCTGACATTGCCTATGCTGTCCAGCAGGTATGCTTGTTTATGCATGCCCCCAGGGAACCTCATTTTACTGCTCTCAAACGTATCATTCGATAAGTTAACGGCACACTGGATTAAGCCCTCCGCACCGAACTCGCTATTATCCTACACCGATGCAGATTGAGCAGGTTGTCCAGACACCCGCCGCTCTACATTCGGCTACTGTGTGTTTTTGGATGATAATCTCATCTCTTGGTCTGTCAAACGACAAGCCACATTATCCCGTTCGAGTGCAAAAGCTGAGTATAGAGGAGTTGCTAATGTTGTTGCTGAGATCTGTTGGCTCTGAAACCTTCTCTTAGAGTTTCAGTGTCCTTTAATTAAAGTGTCTCTGGTCTACTGTGATAACATATACGCCATATACCTGTCTCACAATCCGGTTTAGCATTAGTGAACCAAACATGTTGAGATGGACATCCACTTTGTTCGCGAGAAGGTTGCTCTCAGGCATATTAAGGTATTGCACGTGCCTTCCTCATATCAATACGCATATATTTTCACGAAGGGCCTCCCATGACAGTTGTTCCTTGATTTCAAATTCAGTCTTAGTGTTAGGCCTCCTCCCGCTCCGACTAAGGGAGTGTGTAAACGTATACAAGTATAACACTACAATCTCTACCCATTATTAGATTAGGATTCCTCTTGTATTGTGATTAGGATTCCTCTTTCCTCTTGTATTAGGATTGTATATTGTACATTATATATATTGATATTAATAAAAAAGACTTCCTAAGAAAGATTAATATCATCTTACAATTTAGATACTACCCTTAATGTGGGACTGTACATGAGGGAAACATGTTACATAGTAATTCCTTGTATAGGACTTTATACCCCATCTTGTCCATTATTTATTTACAAAATTTAGGAAACCTTTTCTTGAATCATGAGAAAGTATTCGACCTTTTAAGATTATTGCTCGAGTGCTAACGTAGCAAGTTGTACAACCATTATAATATAATCAGAATCGAATTTAAAATTTGGATTTCTTGGATACTAAATTTTAATACAATGAAGGCAAATGCTCGGAAATTTTTTCTTGAATCATTAAATGTATCATGAGAAAAATGAGAAAGTATTCTACCTTTTAAAATTATTGCTAGAGTATCCACTTTAGTAGCAAGGTATACAAGCAAAATTCTTTTCTTCTCATGAATTGTTTCCATCTTTTACCTTTATAAATGTTCTTTGGCCCGCCCCATTTTTTATTTTTTTTGTATGAATTTCCTTCAAACGGACTGGTGTTTAATTTTTACCTCTCCCATCTCAAGTATTTCATTTTTGCCTCTGCTTTCATTTAATGAAAAATTATGGAGTAAAATATTCTTAACTGACCCTCTTATCTTCTTCAACACGACATATTATTTTGACTATGGGATGGATCAAATTGGAAGCCTTAGGGGATAAGCTAGTTAAATGTTGTTGTTTTTTTCAGAATATCCTAAATTCATTAGGAGCTTAATTAAGTTTAATAACTTACCAGGAAAATCAGTTAATACCATAATTCTATGTGGATTCAGGAAGATGGATAACCAAGAGGCTTCAGAAGCTATTGATGCACTCTCATTGACAGCTTCCCAGTAAGTCTCTCTCTCAATACACTCTTGGAATCATGTAACTTCTTTTTGGAATACTTCCTTCTCTGTTTAATTTGCCACGATCGTGTGAAATCTTGTTAAATACCTGTAATCTTGGGAAGGGTCGGACCCTTAGAATTTTCAATATAAAGGAGTAAACACAAGGGAAAAAAAATAAGAGATTCTGTTGGAGTTTACAAAGGTTGCAGGAAACGGGAATTACAAATAACTGCTAATGTAAGAATTGAAATTACAATTCAACTAGAAATCTGAAAATTGCAAAGATGAACAAGAAAACTGGAAAACTGGAAAACTGTTTTTGTTTGCTTGCTGAGTCGAGTGTGGCACTCTGTCATTAAGATAATATTGCCCCGTATGTATCCTTTATACGTCCTGGACAATTCGTCTCCCAAGATAAAACAGCAATGGAACACTTGAGCAAAGGAAACTCAAATGCTACCGTGAAGAATATTGAGCAATGAAATGATGCTTGGAAGTTATAGGAAGAAGCGATTTACGGTTGTATATTTTCGTGTATATCAAGTGTGTCTCAACAATGGTGTAAGGGGTGTTTATATAGGTGAGGAAGAATTTGTTTGATTTGCCTCCATGTGACCATTATTGGTCAAATAATGACCATTATGGAGGTAGTAAAGCCACCAAATAAATGGAGAGAAATACCAACGGATTGGCCATTATAGGAGGTGTAATTCAGCCAAAATAAATGGCTGAATTGAGTGCTTGACGTTTCTGTTCTCTTCTGCCAAAATTCTGACTTTCTGGAAACTTCAGGGACCAAACTGTACATCTTGAAACTTCAGGGACCAAACTGTACATCTGAAAGAATTTTGGGTCCAAACTGTACTTCTGAAACTTCTGGGATCAAACTGTACTTCTGGCAAAGTTCTCTGTCCCGTGACCCGTGACCCGTGGCCCGTGGCCCGTGGCCCACGGCCCGTGAACCCGTGAACCCGTGAACCCGTGAACCCGAGAACCCGAGAACCCGAAACCCGGAACCGGAACCCGGAACTCGGAACCGGAACCGGACGGGCGGGCTGCGGCGCGCGTGTAGTCTTTCCTCGAACCGAAGCACATCTAGGTCCTCCCTCCTTTAAACACATGGGATACCCCTTGGGGTCCCAAACCCCAAACCAATTTCGAGTCTTATATACACAACAATTCTTTCTTCCTCTACCGATGAGGGAGAATTGAACACAATACCACACTTTTCATGCTTCAAACACCTCACTTCGTGGACCAATATCTCTTTCATTTCTCAATGAAATTTGACGATTCTTGGCCCTACGGTTATCTACGTACTTAGTAGATCATGCATGTGTGAAGAACCGGATTCTCCAACATACGTAACACTAGTGTTTAAGCCGTTAAAGTTGGTCGGTCGCAACTCCCGCCAAAGGCAAATTTCCAACAATCCCCTCTTGAAAGAGATTTTGGCGCACTCACATGGTGCCTTTTTCATTTCCAGCAATATTTCAGCGGACCGATGTTGCATAAGGAGAGGTAGCTTCGACTTTGAACCTTCCATAGTTGAATACCATCGGACTTACTTGCGTGCGGTGAACGTGATGTCTTGAACCGTCAGTGTTTAGTGTAAGCCAAGTCAATGGTACCAACACAACAAATTCCCTTACTCTCTTCTTCGTAATGTTTTGTCCGTTTTGGCCATGGACAACGTCTTGGATTCTTAAGTGCGTTCATTTTGAGGCGGCCCGTCATCGCACTTAAATAGGTGGTCTCCTACAAGGTATTCTGCTATACCCCACTTCACAAGTGTTAGGAACCATTAAAAGTTTCCCAAAACATAACCTCAACTTGTTGAGGAGCATTACGGAGTTTGGAAAACTTAACCTTTACCACACACTGCGAGATAGCACTTAAAGTCTATCGCGGGAACGGCTTTGGATTTAGTGTTTCTTTTCAGAAATCACTATCCGAAGTGCTCATACTTCCACCGAAGCGATCAACTAAACCTTTACAACTTAGTTTTCCCATTGAACCAAATTACTGGGATCTCCAGTTAGTAAGGTTGGGTTACCGTATTAGTCCTTATATTTTGGGTTTTAAGCCCATTCCCTAGACAGAGCAAGTCATCGATCTTTGGGTAAGCCCTTTGTCAATGGGTCTGCTATATTATCCTTTGACTTAATGTAATCAATGGATATTATACCCGTGGTGATCAGTTGCCTAACGGTCTTATGCCTCCGTCGAATATGACGAGACTTGCCGTTGTACATAGCATTCTGTGCCCTTCCTAGAGCCAACCGACCGTCGCGGTGGATCATTACCGAAGGTACGGGTTTGTTCCAACACGGAACATCCTCTAAGAAGTCATGAAGCCACTCGGCTTCTTCTCGCTTTGTCTAAAGCGATAAACTCGATTCCATTATGGATCGGGCGATGCAAGTTTACTTAGAGGATTTCCAGAGACACGGCCCCACCACCAATTGTAAATACATACCCCATTTGGTGGACTTGGTGTTCTCTATATCGGATATCCAATTTGCATCTTTGTACCCCTCTAGTACGGTGGATATCTCAAATAGTGTAACCCGTAATTTAACGTGTATTTCAGGTATTGTAATACCCGATTCAACGCCTTCCAGTGATTATCACTCGGATTACGGGTGAACCTAGCCAACTTATTGATTGCGTAAGCAATATTAGGTCGAGTGCAGTTTGTTATATACATCAAACTACCGATCACCTGTGCATATCGCTCCTGGTATACAGGTGCACCAAGATTTTTATCAAGCTTTTGATTTGTATCCATTGGTGACGTTATCGATGAACTGTCTAACATCTCAAACTTTCTCAAAACATCCTCGATGTAGTGAGACTAAGATAAGACCAGTCCGTCAGACGTCTTAGAGATTTTAATCCCTAAGATGACATCTGCGATACCCATATCCTTCATGTCGAAGCATTGTTTCAACATGTTCTTAGTCTCTAGGATTACCCTAGGATCGCTTCCCCGTGATTAACATGTCGTCTACATACAGGCATATCATAACAAATGAGTCAGAGTTACCTTTCGTGTAAACACATTTATCACACTCATTAATGGCGAACCCCTTCGATAGTAGAGTACTATCAATTTTTCGTGCCATTGTTTCCGGGCTTGTTTCAGCCCGTACAGAGATTTGACAAGTCGACAGACTTTCTTCTCTTGCCCTTGAACCACATACCCCTCGGGTTGGTCCATATAAATTTCTTCTTCCAAATCACAAAATAGGAAGGCTGTCTTAACATCCATCTGGTGTATCTCAAGGTCACGCAAAGCTGCGATCGCAATAAATACCCGTATGGATGTCATCCGGGATACCGGGGAGTAGGTATCAAAGTAGTCAAAGCCTTCTGTCTGCCGATAGCCCTTGACTACCAACCTGGCTTTGTACTTGTCTATAGACCCATCTGCTTTGTATTTCCGTTTGAGTATCCACTTACACCCCAACGGTTTATTTCCCGGAGGAAGATCAACCAACTCCCACGTATGGTTATGCAAAATGGAGCCTATTTCACTCTCAATAGCTTCTTTCCAGAGCGGTGCTTCTGGAGTTGACAACGCCTGAGCAATTGTCCTTGGTTCATCATTAACCATATAAGCTACAAAGTCAGGACCGAAGGATGTATCCTTCCTAGCCCTTTTACTTCGCCTTAGATCCATCTCGGAGTCTCCAAGTTCGAGAACGGAACACTAGATTCCGGATGTTCGACCACCTCGAGATTCGCTAGATCTGAACCATTCAGATTCGGGCAGTCAAGGACTCCCGGATCTTGAGAGCTTTGTGCATAACTTCGTTTCAGAGAGGTTATGTCTTTTTTCTTTCTAGGAAATGTACTTTCAAAGAATAGAGCATTCCTTGATTCCATTATTGTACCCTGGTGGATATCTGGAATATCTGACTTATGCACTAAGAAGCGATAAGCACTATCGTTATTTGCATATCCGATGAATATGCAATCATGAGTCTTAGGCCCAATCTTGACTGCTTTGGCTTGGGTACTTCAACCTTTGCCAGACAACCCCACACCTTAAAATATTTGTAGGTGGGTTTCTTTCCCTTCCATGATTCATATGGAGTTTTGTCCTTACCCTTATGTGGGACTCTGTTAAGAATCGTATTAGCGGTAAGGACGGCTTCTCCCCACATGTTTTGGGGAAGACCGGAATTAATAAGCAAGGCATTCATCATTTCCTTTAATGTGTGGTTCTTAGGTTCCGCCACGCCATTTGATTGAGGTGAGTACGGAGTCGTCGTTTGATGAATAATGCCTTCTTGGGCACAGTATTCCTCAAATGGCGCTACATATTCTCCCCCTCTATCGCTACGAATGGATTTAATCCGTAGGCTAAGTTGATTCTCAACTTATGCTTTGTAACGTCGGAACGCTTCAAAGGCTTCATCCTTACTTTTCAACAAGTAAAGGTAACAATACCTTGTGCTATCATCTATAAATGTCACGAAGTACTTGTTCCCCCCTCTAGTTTGTGCAAACTTCAAATCACATATATCTGTGTGAATAAGTTCTAGAGGAGCGGTATTCCTTTCGATGGATCAAAAAGGAAGCTTGGTGAGTTTTGCCTCTACGCACCCTCACACTTATATTGAGGGTTTACGTCGATAGAAGGCAACAACTCCATCTTTACCAGCCTTTGAATAGACTTGTAGTTTACGTGTCCTAATCTATGATGCTATAAATTAGAAGACTCAAGCAAATAAGAAGAAGGTTCAACTTTATTTCCTTGACGCAATACAGACATGGCAATCACTTTGAAGAGGCCTTCACAGACGAAGCCCCTCCCTACAAATGTGTCATTTTTAGTGAGTACAAACTTATTGGATTCAAATACTAGCCTAAAACCAGCATTAACCAATAAAGGTCCAGAAATTAAATTTCTTCTAATCTCTGGGACGTGCATCACTTCCTTCAGAGTAAGTTCCTTGCCGAAAGTCATCTTCAGGACCACCTTTCCAACCCCCATCACGTCGGAAGAAGCGTTGTTGCCCATGAACAGCTTCTTGTCAGCGACTGGTGTGTACGTGGAGAAGGTATCTTTGTTGGAACAGATGTGCCTAGTAGCACCTGTGTCCACCCACCACTGCATCGGATTCTCCACCAAGTTGGCTTCTAGCACCACTGCAGAGAATTCCTCGATCATGTCATCCGGAGCGTGTCCTTGACGACGTTTGCTTGAGCCTTGCCTTTAGACTTGGCTTTCTGCTTTGTTGCTCGTCTTGAGCTTGCGGCATTCCTTGATCCTATGACCAGGTTTTCCACAGTGATGACAATTACCTCTGAACATCTCTGCGGCAGGGGCTTTGCCGTCTTTCTGGAACTTCCGCTTCTTGCTTGAGTTCCCTTTGGCCTCAGCCAGATTCGCCTTCGCCTCAGCAGGTTGTCTACCCTTTGGCAAGGTCTTCTTATTATCTTCCTGGATTTGCAGTTTGATAACAAGCTCTTCAAAGGTCATCTCATTTGTCTTAAGTTTCAAGTAACTCATAAACTCATCCATGAAGGAGGTAACTTTTCAATCAGCGATGCAACCAAAAACTGCTCGTTTGGTTTCAGTCCTTCCAAATCCAGGTGATGTAAAATCATTTGGAATTCCTGGACTTGGGACATCACTGTCTTACTGTCCACCATTTGGAATTTTAGAAATTTCCCAACGATGAACTTCTTAGTACCCGTATCTTGTGCGTTGTACTTCTTTTGCAATTTTCCCACAGCTCTTTGGCAGTGCCAACGGTGCAATAGACCGTGTAGAGAGGGTCTGCCAAGCAGTTCAGTATATAGTTCTTGCACATGAAATCGCTATGATTCCATGCGTCACGAACCATCTTCATGCCATTAATGACATGGATACCAAGGCCCCCTTCACCCGTTTCATTAGGCGAAGAGTCCATTTCATCTCCGACTTGTGGAGGATCTTCCGTAAGGAACCGGGCCATGCCCATAAGCTTGTTAAGTAAAAAAGCATCTTTTCTTTGCCATCTTTTGAATTCGATCCCATGAATTTTTCGGGGCGATCATGGTGATGTGAAGAAGAGGGTGGAGCTCCAGCGATCGGGAAGGCGGTGGTGTTTACGCCTTGAACGATGGCAGCAGCGGCAGCAAAGGCGGCGGTGTTGCTTGCCTTGAGCGATAGCGAGCGGTGGCGGGGAAGCGACAACGTTGCCTCGAGAGGCGACGACGATGGCGCGCAACATCGGTCATATTTCCAGCCATGTTATAGCGGTTGTAGTAAACAAATATTGTCTTAAGTTGTTGGAGTTTACAAAGGTTGCAGGAAACGGGAATTACAAGTAACTGCTAATGTAAGAACTGAAATTACAATTCAACTAGAAATCTGAAAATTACAAAGATGAACAAGAAAAGCGGAAAAGCTGGAAAACTGTTTTTGTTTGCTTGCTGAGTCGAGTGTGGCACTCTGTCCTTAAGACAATATTGCCCCGTATGTATCCTTTATACATCCTGGATAATTCATCTTCCAAGATAAAACAGCAATGGAACACTTGAGCAAAGGAAACTCAAATGCTACCGTGAAGAATATTGAGCAATGAAATGATGCTTGGAAGTTATAGGAAGAAGCGATTTACGGTTGTATATTTTCGTGTATATCAAGTGTGTCTCAAAGACAATGGTGTAAGGGGTGTTTATATAGGTGAAGAAGGGATTTGTTTGATCGCCTCCATAACAGACCATTATTGGCCAAATAATGACCATTATGGAGGTAGTAAAGCCACCAAATAAATGGAGAGAAATACCAACGGATTGGCCATTATAGGAGGTGTAATTCGGCCAAAATAAAATGGTTGAATTGAGTGCTTGACGTTTCGTTCTCTTCGCCGAAAATTCGACTTTACGGAAACAGGGACCAAAGCTGTACATCGAAAGAATTCGGTCCAAAGCGTAGCACGGAAAAGTTCTCTAGCCCAAAAAGATAATATCGAAGGCCCAAAGCCCACGCCCCGTGGCCCGTAACCGAACCGGAACCGGACCGGACCGGGGGCGGCGGCGGCGCGCGTGTGGTCTTTCCTCGAACCGAAACACATCTAGGTCCTCCCTCCTTTAAACACATGGGATACCCCTTGGGGTCCCAAACCCCAAACCAATTTCGAGTATTATATACACAACAATTCTTTCTTCCTCTACCGATGAGGGAGAATTGAACACAACACCACACTTTCCATGCTTCAAACACCTCACTTCGTGGACCAATATCTCTTTCATTTCTCAACGAAATTTGACGATTCTTGGCCCTACGGTTATCTACGTACTTAGTAGATCATGCATGTGTGAAGAACTGGATTCTCCAACATACGTAACACTAGTGTTTAAGCTGTTAAAGTTGGTCGGTTGCAACTCCCGCCAAAGGCAAATTTCCAACAGATTCAACATCTACTTTATAGACATAAAAATTAATTTTGACCTAATTGAGTTCTCCGATGAAAGGGACCTCTTGGGCCCTCCTAGTTCCACCGAAAAATCATGATTAGCCCTTCTCTGTTTCTCACAAATACCAAAATTTTCATATTTTTTAACTTTTCCTAATAGAATCCATGTATAATAAAAGTGAACAACCTAATTGCACCAGAAGTAGTACTTTGATGTTGACATTACATGATAGCACTATTCATCATTTTCTTGCAGATGTCTATTCAATAGATTTGTTCGACCTTTCTTTCATTTAGTTTGAACCACCCGAAACAAAAGGGGAATGGTTTCTCCTTCCACCGAACTCTAAGCGCTAGTTTTTCCTTCTCCATCTTCTGGAAAGCACTCTTTGAGCATGCTGACAGAATGATTGACACTCACATCTCTTTCATTTCCAGTGATTTCGCTACAGTTTACTAGCGCATTCCTAGACTAAGACTACGGCATTGAAGAAGCAAGCTCACTCTCATTCCAGGAATCAGAGGAAGGACAGACGTATTGATTTTTAAGAATTCTCATTTCCTATGGTACCGGTGTTATTGTTTTGAAATACTATAGTGAAACCGCATTTTAACAGTGTTGACATATGAAAGCGAATGTGTTAATTTTGTTCGTTTAGATATTCTAGTCTGCATATCAGAATAAGATTTTTATATATTTTCATGTGTTTTTTTGCAGGGGAAAGTGTCATGTGAAATTGTTGTGGACACACGCAATGAAACGATTTCTTATCAAAACTACAGCATAGGCGAGTTTCTTTGGGCAGTTCAGCAGCAGCTTGCACCTGCATTTCGAGAGGTTCGAACATTCTTTATGTGAAAGAAGATCTAATCAGGGCCGTCTCAAACACAGTTCTATGAGCTGATTATAAACAAAGCCAAGGGAAAGAGTGGAGCGCTTTTTTACTTTAATGTCCATGAAGATGTGCAGACCATTGCTCATGCTATTATACAGAAGGATGAGTCACATACTGAAAATAATTGTATAAAGAACAAACACATATTTCCAGCTTCTCGGTGGAAGATCTATGACCCTACAAAAAAGTGGGAACGATATACTATCCACAGGGATTAAGTATAATTGTAAGCTGATTTCATCTTCATCACCAATGAGATTTTTCACCATCATTTGACATGCTAAAGACAGGGCTTAAACTAAAGTTTTTATTTTGTATGTTGCTTATGTAAGAATAAATGGGTTGTTGTTGTATTTCTTCTTTGGATAAGATAGTTGTGATATTTTAACTCATTTGTGATCCTTTTCAGTTAGAAATTTTCATTATAACCTTGCCTTGCTAAATGTTAGTGTACAATTTATGCATGTTAACTTAATTTCTACATAACTATGCCGAATAAGGCATATGTTTTATGTAACTTTACCCGAATAGGCATAGTTTTTAACATTGTCTTGCGTAATAGTTACTACACAATTTATTCATGTAAACTCATATTTGGTTTATTACAATTTTATGGGTTCAATATTTAAGGTTCTTAGCATTGAATTCATTATATTTTTAAAGTTATGAACTCATATTTGGTTTATTACAATTTTAATAAATTTTACACATAAATTTATGCTTTGCATTGAAATTACTGATCAAATAAATCCGGTACTGATACACTGGATCCGCCCGTGGCCCCTGCTCACATCATGATTATATGCATTTTTGCATATCACAATATTCCAAAGTTAGTCAAGTTAGGCCTCAAGGCATAACATTAGATTCCAAAGTTAATCAAGTTCGGTCTTAAGGCCTAAATTTATATTCCAAAGTTAGTCAAGTTAGATTTTTAAGGCCTAAATTTATATTCCAAAGTTAGTCAAGTTAGGTCTTAAGGCATAACTTTATATTCCAAAGTTCGTCAAGTTAAGCCTTAAGGCCTAACTTTATATTCCAAAGTTAGTCAAGTTAGGCCTTAACCTTAATTCATAACTTTGTATTCCAAAGTTAGTCAAGTTAGGCCTTAAGACATAACTTTAGATTTCAAAGTTAGTCAAGTTAGGCCTTAAGGCATAACTTTAAATTCCAAAGTTAGTCAAGTTAGGTCTTAAGGCCTAAATTTATATTTTAAAGTTAGTCAAGTTAGGCCATAACGCATAACTTTATATTCCAAAGTTAGTCAAGTTAGGCCTTAAGGCGTAACTTATTTTTCAAAGTTAGTTAAGTTAGACCTTAACCTTAAGGCATAACTTTAGATTTCAAAGTTAGTCAAGTTAGGTCTTAAGGCATAATTTTAGATTTCAAAGTTAGTCAAATTGGTCTTTAAGGCATAACTTTAGATTTCAAAGTTAGTCAAGTTAGGCCTTAAGGCATAACTTTATATTCCAAAGTTAGTCAAAGGCCTAACTTTATATTTCAAAGTTAGTAAGTTAGGCCTTAACCTTAAGGCATAACTTTAAATTTTAAAGTTAGTCAAGTTAGGTGTTACGGCCTATCTTTATATTCCAAAGATAGTCAAGTCAGACCTTAAAGCATAACTTTATATTTCAAAGTTAGTCAAGTTAGGCCTTAAAGCATAACTTTATATTTCAAAATTAGTCAAGTTAGGCCTTAACCTTAAGACATAATTTTAGATTCCAAAGTTAGTCAAGTTAGGTCTTAATGCCTATCTTTATATTCCAAAGTTAGTCATGTTAGGCCTTAAAATATAACTTTAGATTCCAAAGTTAGTCAAGTCAGGTAAGCATAACTTATATATTCCAAAGTTAGTCAAGTTAGGCTTTTAAGTCCTAATTATATTCCAAAGTTAGTCAAGTTATGTCTTAACCTTAAAGTAGAATTTTAGATTCTAAAGTTAGTCAAGTTAGACCTTAAGGCATAACTTTATATTCCAAAGTTAGTCATGCCTATAGACAAAAGTAGTTTAATTTTTGTATATGAAAAAAGTATAAATTCATCAATAAGTATGCCTTAGTGGGCAAAACTTGCAAGCGATATATAATGAAAAGTTATGCCTAGATGTAAAATAATTGAAGATAAAACCTATCTTATTGATTAAATAGCTTAAAATTGAAGATTATACACAATAAATAAATTTACTGTTTCCACCACCAAATATCATAGCAACTACAATGGATTTCATCACCCATCACCGCCAAATATATTATCTACCACCAAAGTCATTCTTCCACCATCATAACTCACAGCACATACCTCAAATTTTATAACCCACCATTATCACTCCAATCACTAAAAACCAACTGGATTCCTAAGTATTCTCTTGTATCCAACTGAAGTTGTGACCCAGCTAAAGAAACAAAATGAGTTCTTCTCAATATGGTGACAGTTTCATATTACTAAATGCACATGCTTAAATTATTTCCTTCAAATCTAACAATTTGAAGTTGAGGTTAGAGAGAATTTAATAAAAATAATTGAAATCCACCATTGTTGATACTTGGAGTTCCTGAGTTTGAAATTTGAAGGAAGAGAGAAAGATGAAGTTGGGGAAGAAGATGAATTGTAGAAGAAACCTAAGCTATGTGGGATGGGAGGGGAGGGGTAATTTCGTCCATTATTATTAACTTAAATGACTGAACCAACCCAAAATAAGAGCATTTGTGCCAATGACCCGCCCCATTTTCATCCCTATTTGAGGCATTGGATTGGTCCTTAGTTGAATCAATCAATCAACACATTCCTTTACTTTTAGATATTAGACTTTAGGCTACATTGTCCATATTAACTAAATGTAGCCCAATTCTGTATAAAAATTAGAAACTAAAGGCAATCTGATAAGGGAGGAGTACACAAAATAACCGTTTTAGCTTTATTTAAAAAATAATCAAAATTTACAAAAATATAAAATATTTAGTCATCTCAGACTCACTCAGGTCTGAAGTTTCAAACTTCTTATTTAAGGTCTGAAATTAGCTAGGGCTAACTTGAAGCCTAGTTTTGAAGTTTGAATTCGGTCTGAATGATGATCTGAAGTTCATCGGAATGTCTAAAGAATAAGCATTGGAGGTCTGAAGTTTGGCAGAACTGGCTAAACTTTAAATAACTTTAAAAACTGGAATGTTTTCGATAGAAGTGCTCAAAGAGGTTACCTGGTGTCACTCTTACTCTGATAAGGAGGATGGACCATCTATTTATGTCCGACCATCTGAACAAGAAGTTGGAAAAAATAGTAAATGGGAGGTTCACAGGACTAAAAATCATACTTGGCCAGACAAGACATACAAATCAAACTACTTAATTGTAGCTTGTGCTATTAAGGAAGAAACTAGAAACTCTAGTTATAGTTTATTCCTAATACTTACGCAAAAGAAGAGACTTCAGAACTTAATATATACTATAAGCTAATAATTACGTACAAGCTTATAGAGTAGGTAGCACATTCTCAAATGGAAGATCAAAGCTTCACTTCGTGTATAAACTTGTTTCTGTTTTGTCTGATATACCGAAGACAGCTACAAGCATCAGATTTTTCAAAGTCCGGAAAAATGGCAACATGCATTGACATTCACTCCTCGCAAAATTGTTACACAAGCAACCAAAATGAATGAACATAATGTCCATCCTAACACTATGTAGCACAACCCAAAAAGGAATGCATCTTCGCAAGAACTAAAATAGAACACATATTGGCACCACATTTATTCAACCAGTATAGTGAACTAAATCTAAGAATTTCTCCAAATTCTGGTGCTATCTGCCATATTCATAGTTTTATCAGTACAACAATGACAAAGTTTACATGTCGATTGGACTGCTCAACCATAGGCAAAAATGTCAGCTCCTTCAGCTGCAGGGCCGTCAAATGCAACAGAAAGTGGGCACTGAAACTCGGGCCATCTTCCCTTCTTGTAAAGAGAATGAACCAAGAACAAAAAAAAATTCAGCTCATCTTAGCTGCATGCCCAATGCTATAAGAAGTATCATGTATGTCTCATCTATAAACTCTAGTTCACAAGTGAAAGAGCTCAAATAAGTATGAAATTTACTCCGAAAAGAATTTCCACTTGGTCATCAGAGAAGGGCTACTGAGGTGGCACCGCAGGCTGTTCTTGTTGAAGTGCCGCAGCACGCTGTTCTTGTTGAAGTGCTGCAGCAGGCTGGTCCTGTTGAAGTGCTGCAGCAGGCTGTTCTTGTTGAAGTGCGGCAGCAGGCTGGTCTAGTTGAGCTGGTGCGACAGGCTGTTCTTGTTCGGGTCTTACACAAGGCCTCCACACTGTTTCTGTCCCGATATCCATTAAAGCGATACCCTTAGCCACTAAATCGGTCCTGATCTGATCACTTTTAGCAAACTCCCTGTTTTTCCTTGCTAGTGTTCTTTCCTCTATTGCATGCAAAACATCTTCCTCTGTCAACTCAGCCCTTTTCAATGCCCTCTCTTTAAACTGCTGTAATACCTGCACAACAAAATAAATGAGTAAATAAGACTCAACATCTCAAACTCTCATATAGTAACAGGAAACAAAGGTGCTCTCTCCATTCCAATTTGTTTCAGCATTGCTTGACTGGAAACAAGATTACAAAGAAAGAAAGAAAGAAAGACTTTGGAGACAAAACCAAATATAATTAAAATACCGAAAGTACACTTGTATAAGAAAAATTGTTTTTGTATGGGATGAGGGCTATAACAAGACTGACACAATTGAAATAACAATGTTAACTAGTTCTAAAGGTAGAAAGGTGCTAATCTTTTTTAAACAAAAGGAAAGAGTGCCTTGAAACATAGGGAGTACTAATTCTGGCAGTACCTCAGCACGTGTTGAACTGGAGAGCAAGCCAAGGACATCCAATATTGCCTTCACCTCTTTCAGGAGCTCGGTTAGGGACAAAACAGCAGTTAACTGTTGTTGCCTTTGCTGCCTTCTCTGGAAAGATCAAGAGATAATGGAATATTTCAGTTATATCACACCAGCCATATGCAGTAGTTAAAAAAGAAAGTAGAGTTCCCACCTTCAGCATGTTCAAGTAACTATTCATGAGTCTAAGGGCTTCGTGAAGAGCAGCATTCAAAATTGTAGGTGTATGCAAGTCATCAGAGAGTTTTGTCTCCAACTCAATACGCAGCTTCCTGATGCAATCTAGGGCCTGAGGGCTAATACGCCCCCTTACATTTGTTGTAGTTTCAGTTCCTTGTTGGAAAGCTGACAGGGCTTCTTCACTATCATGTAAGGTCTATCAATCACAAAAATTACCCAAATAAATGTCTAAACATAAGACAGATGCGAACAATAGATTATGTATTGGCGAGACAGTTAAGTCGCATTAACATTTATGTAATAGGAGAAAGATCATAAATATATATAAAAGCTTCAGACAACCTTTCATTTTTTAATTAAACTGGTAAGTTGCTGAAACCATAAGCCATAAACAACAAACCATGTTACTCAGCTCAGCTAATATGCACACGAAGTTACAACAGAACCACAATCCGCTAAAAGACTTGACAGCAGATCTAAAAGGAACATGTATGGACAGACAGAAATTAAAGAGGAACACCAAAAGTTACATAGGAATCACTTGCATCAGTCACCAAGAAGCAAATTGTTTTTTACTAAGGTAATATAAATTACATTAATCAAGTACCAAGAAGGTACTGGAAAGCAAACAACTTACAACAAATTTAAAACAATTACAATCTCAAAGCTTCTATCAAAGCAAGAAGCAAAAATAATTGAACAAGAGGTATTAAAAGGACATAAATGTTTTTCCTGACCTGATAAATGTAGAACACAGATTCTGAAGCAATTTCTATCTGTGATATTGAGTAATTAACCGGAGATCGGTAGTGATTTCCCAACAAGAAGTACCTCAATGCAAGGGGATGGTACAATCGAGTAACCTACAAAATATGCATGTTATGATCCATAACATTATAAAACAACCACATTAAGACAGTAGCTATTTAGTACATTCTACCTCGCGTATAGTGAAGAAGTTCCCCAACGATTTCGACATTTTCTCATCATCTATGTTCACAAAGCCATTATGCATCCAATAGCTAATATTACTCTCCCGGCAAGCAGCGCAACTCTGGGCGATCTCATTTTCATGGTGAGGAAAAGTCAAGTCCATTCCACCACCATGTATATCAAAGGAATGTGTCAGATAGTACGCACTCATTGCACTGCATTCTATATGCCAACCTGGTCTTCCAGGACCCCAGGGGCTCTCCCAACTTGGTTCACCAGGCTTTGCCGCCTGTAAAGAAATGAAATTCACATGTAAGGCTAAAACAGTTAACTCTGTAGAAAACTAAAAGAAAACTTCTCGCCTTCCACAAGGCAAAGTCAGCAGGATTTCGCTTTCTTGAATCAACTCCAACTCGTTCTCCAGCTCGGTTATCTTCTAGTTTTCGTCCAGATAATCGACCATACTCTGGAAAACTATCAACAGAGAAAAAAACATCTCCATCGATTGTGTATGCACAGCCATTAGTCATTATCTGCAGGTGACAGCTCAATATCATTAGCATTAACAAGAAAGCAGACATATATGGAGAAAAAGAAAAAAAACGAGCTTAACGTAGATCTTAGATAGAAAGATAAGATAATTGCATACTTCAAACAGTACTTTACACTTTTCTCTCAGCAAACACTGAGTTGTACTTCTGCTTACCTAATTGTTCATCCTTACTACATATACATTTTCTCTGTCATATACAAGAACAATATTTCCAGCCTCTCTTTCAGTGCAGGATACTATCTCGGAATGTGGTTCTTGTTTTTTTTTCAAAAGCAGCAGTAAATGACAAAAAAGTTTGCATTACAGAACTGGATGAGCATCCATGTTATTGAACTTGAGAGCAGGAGAAACCACATATAATGTCAAATAAACACAACAAGATGAATCCAAGATTCTACACTATCAAATATTCAAAATGACATTCATGATTTTCAAGAGTATTCAGAAAACATCTCTAACTAAGATGTAGTCTATGACATTCATGATTTTCAAGAGTATTCAGAAAACATCTCTAACTAAAGATGTAGTCTATTACAACCTCCATCCAGAGAGAAGAAATGAGAGAAAAGTTTGCATCAGAAAATTGCAATTGTAGATTTTAACAGAAACAGACCTCGTCTCTGCTCAAGTGGGATTTCAACTTAACTTTGTTATTACAGGAGAAAATGGGAGGGATCACATCAATAAGCGTTTACGTGTCAGAACACGTTTTGGAAGAGATTATCTAAATGTGAGCACCTTAGCTATCATTTCCTTAATCTGCTCCATATGATCAGTAACACGTGGCTGATGAGTCGGTTGGAGGCACTGGAGATCATCCATGTCTTTTAGAAACTCTTGGCAGTATCGACCGCTCAAAGCTCTTGGGTCTTCTCCAAGCTCATTAGCCCGCTTAATTATCTGGAAAGAACAGACCGTTATGCATCTGAAGTTTTATATAACGTGAGCTAACTGATATTGCCAAGTTCATCCATAAAAAATAAAAAGAAAATGGCCTAAAGTTCCTTTTATCTTGGGGAGAGAGAACATAAAAGAGACTTACTCCCCAAAAGTTGTACATCTCACCTTGTCATCTACATCAGTGAAGTTGCGCACATACACAACATCATATCCCAAGTATTTCAGATATCTGTAAATTCCAGATCATGGAAAATTCCCATCAGACTGTTAGTAATTTGAAGTAAAAACTATCTCAGACTACTAAAAGAACTAATCTAAATGCACTGACATTGAACTAAACCAAAACACATGATAAATAACACAAGTCCATTATTTAAACAGAAGCAGATCAAAACAAAAGCTCTTCATGGGTTTTTTTTCCCCTCCTTTTGTAGGTAAGTAAAGCACTTTTTGGTTCCCATGTTCAATGACCACAAGGAGATACTAGTCCAGGTTAATGTGGTAAAAAGGTTCCAAATTGCAGCAACCACGTGGCATTTATGACAAGTTAAAACAGTGACAGTACTTATTCTACAGAAAATGCAACACAATGCAAAAGTCAAACATCCATGTAACGCAAAATTGCAAATCCAAGATCGAGACCATAAAATAAAAACCAATTTCATCAGAACACTTTCCACGTTATTCACCCGACCTTCATGCAATGATTTGGTTTCCATCTTCATTAGCAGAATCAATACCACATCTCATTTTTTTCAAAAATCAGCATCACTATTGTAAGACACCAAGAGATGCAACAAGACATTTTACTTACTAAAAATCAGTGAACTTATTTTAAATACAATTTTCTGAATCAAATTTGTAGATACTTATAACTATTAAAAGTAGTCATAATTTTATGTATTCTTTAATTTAATTTCATAAGTCAACGAGACAAGGTCTGAAACAACAATAGACTGAACCTCATATTCCGAAGTGTCCTTTTGGGGAGATGGGATAATCAACACATTTTTTCATCCAACAAATAAAATCAATCTCCAAAATCCGCTCAACAAAAACTACTAATATGTCCTAATCCCGAACAAGACTAGGATTGGCTATATGAATATTCTGTAACCATTCCTCCCTATTTGGGTCCAATTTCATTCCAATATTACTTTATTCAGAAATTTGGGGTCTCTTAAACTAAAATTCTCTAAATCTCACACTCAACTACTCACAAACGGCGGACATGATGTAACATAATATAAGTATAACAACAATAAACTAAACCTTAATACCAACTGGTAGCCTATATGGATAGAACACAATGGTACAGCTCCAATTTTTTGTTTACACTAGTTATTTCATAATAATTACAATTAGACCACCAAATTCCCCTAAATGAGACATATTTTACTCAAACATCCTACTAAATTTCCATTTCCAATCCTGTTTCTGAATCAACTAACTTTACTTATAACTCAACTCAACTCACATACAACAAACAGAATCAAACTTCTAATTCCTTTCAGAATAGTTATTTCAGAATAATTCCAATTAGATCCCCCAAATTCCCCCAAAATGAAACTGTTCTATTCAAACTTCCAACTTTTAAAATCTCCAATCATAGTCTCGATCAATCAACTTACTCTACTTATAACTTAGCTCCACTCACACACAACAAACAAAATCAAACTTCCAATTCATTTCAAACTAGTTACTACAGAGTAATTCAATTAGATCCCCCAAGTTCCCCCAAAATGAAGCTGTTCTATTCAAATTTCCAACTTTTTAAATCTCCAATCATGTTTCTAGATCAACCAACTTCCTCTATGTAATACTTTCAGCACAATTTACAACAACACAGAACAAGGCAGGAAAAACCACAAGCCAAAATTACAAACAACTCGAATCGAAACCAAAAAGAAGGCATCAATTGAAACAAATTTCCATTAAATTTGACCTGTCGAGAACGTCGAAGGCGACACACTTTTGATGAATCAAACTTCCAATTCCTCTCAAACTAATTATTTCAGAGTAATTCCAATTAGATGAACCAACTTCCTCTATGTAATTCTACCAGCACAAAATTTATTAAAACACATAACAAAGCACGAAAGCAACAAGCCAAAATTACAAACAACTCGAATCGAAACCACAAAAAGAAAGCCTCAACTTAAAACAGTTACAATTGAAAAAAATCCACTAAATTTGACCTGTAGAGAAAGGCGACATACTTTTGATGAATCAAACTTCCAACTCCTCTCAAACTAGTTGTTTCAGAGAAATTCCTATTACATTCCCCAAATTTCTCTATGTAATACTACCAGCACAAATTTACGCAAACACATAACAAGGCAGGAAAGTAACAAGCAAAAATTACAACAACTCGAATCGAAACCACAAAAAAAAAGCCTCAACTTAATGCAGTTAAAATTTAAAAAAAAACCACTAAATTTGATCTGTAGAGAACATTACTTCCTCTATGTAATACTTTCAGCATAATTTTACACCAACACATAACATAGCAACAAGCAAAAATTACAAACAACTCGAATCGAAACCAAAAAAAAAAAACTCAACTTAATGCAGTTACAATTGAAACAAATTTTCATTAAATCAAACTTCCAATTCCTTTTAATCTAGTTATTTCATAATAATTCCAATTAGATCCTCCAAATTCCCCTAAATGAAACTGTTTCACTCAAACTTCCGATTGTTTATATCTCCAATCATGTTTCTCGATCAATCAACTTCCTCTATGTAATACTTCCAACACATAACATAGCAACAAGCAAAAATTACAAACAACTCGAATCGAAACCAAAACAAAAGGCCACAACTTAATGCAGTTACAATTGAAACAAATTTCCAATAAATTTACACAAAAACTACAAACAACTCGAATCGAAACCAAAAAAACTAAGCCTCGGCTTAATGCAGTTAAAATTGAAACAAATTTTGATTAAATTAGACCTGTGGAGAATCTCCAATCATAGTTCTCAATCAATCAACTTCCTCTATGCAATACTTCCAGCACAATTTTACACCAACACATAACAAGGCAGGAAAACCACAAGCCAAAACAACTCGCATCAAAAGCAAAAAATAAGGCCTCAACTTAATGCAGTTACAATTGAAACAAATTTGGATTAAATTTGACCTGCAGAGAATGTCGAAGGCGACATATGTACGGGCATGATCAATGTGACTCAAATCTTCGATTTAAAACTAGTTATTCAGACTTATTCCAATTATCGATCAATCAATGTCCTCTATGTAATACTTTCAGCACAATTTTAGACCAACACATAACAAGCCAGGAAAGCAACAAGCCAAAATTACAAACAACTCGAATGGAAACCAAAAAAAAAAAACTCAACTTAATGCGGTTAAAATTGAAACAAATTCCATTAAATTTGACCTGTAGAGAACATTACTTCCTCTATGTAATACTTTCAGCACAATTTTCACCAACACATAACATAGCAACAAGCAAAAATTTACAAACATCTCGAATCGAAACCCAAAGATAGCCTCAACTTAATGCAGTTACAATTGAAATAAATTTCCATTAAATCAAACTTCCAATTCCTTTTAAACTAGTTATTTCATAATAATTCCAATTAGATCCTCCAAATTCCCCTAAATGAAACTGTTTCACTCAAACTTCATGTTTCTTGATCAATCAACTTCCTTTATGTAATACTTCCAACACATAACATAGCAACAAGAAAAAATTACAAACAACTCGAAAAAAATCAACTTAATGCAGTTAAAATTGAAACAAAATTGGACTAAATTATACCTGTAGAGAATGTCGAAGGCGACATAAGCACGAGCATGGCCGATATGACTGAAATCGTAACTGGTAACACCACACACATACATTTTCACCTTGCCAGGTTCCTTTGGTTTAAACACTTCTTTCTGCCTTGTCGTTGTGTTATACACTTGAAATTCCACAACCTCCTCCTCCGTCGTCGCCATTTTCCCCGATCGGCCGGAACGGAAAGTCAATTTTGCCCCTCTTAATACAAAAACCCTAACTCCGGCCAATCAGATGTGTGTTAACGAAACCGCAACTTTTTTTTCCTTTACTACTGCTTTTAATTTTTTTTCCCTTTTTTTTTTGGGTTTCACTTTATTTTGCTTAGTAGAGTATTTTTTTTTCAGGTTAATAGTTCCCTCAATTATCGGTAATTTTAATTTTAGTTAATATAATATCTCACTAAGCACATTAACTTGTGAGGTTTTTAATAACTTTGTTTGTGTATAATTACAAATTTATCATAATTATTAATTGTTTTACTCATGTGTTATGTTATTACTTCATGTTTTACGGCAATATAACTTTATCAAACATAATATATTCTCTACATGAAAGGATAAAATATATATTTTAATTAATTAAAGGTATAATACACTAAGTGATATATCATAAGGATCAAAAGTATAATTAATTAAAGGAATAATACACTAAGTGATATATCATATACTAAGAGGTTATCACACGTGATTTGTGATTCATTCCTTCAAGAAAATCACTCATTCCTATGTGATAATCAACCTGATATATATCATATACGAACAAGGTATCACGGAGGACTGATTCATCCCTTCAATAAAAACACAATCCAACCATCTATGATACTCACATGGTATATATCATATACTGACATGGTATTATATGATACATTCCTTCAAAAAATACTAATCAATCATTTATGATACACACATGCTATATCATCTATTGAGAGGGTGTCATAGAGGATTGGTTCATTACTTCAATAAAAACACAACTTAGTCATCTATGATATCCACATGGTGTATATCACATACTAACATGGTATCATGAATGAATGACGCGCATGATATATACCATAATGGTATCATGAATATACCATAATAGTATCGTGAAGGACTATTGAATTCCTTGAATGAAACAGTTCGCAGTCCTCCGTGATATTGTCATGGTATACAAATATACTAAGATGGTATCTTGCAGGACTATTGCAGTCCTTCAATGGAACACTCTTCAACAGTCCTCGATGATACCATTATGATAAAATGGTATCATGCATAACTTCTGCAATACTTCAATGAAACACTTTTCAACAATCCTCCATGATATCATCATGGTATAAAAATATATCGAGATCGTATCATGGAGGAATTTGCAGTCATTCAATGAGACACTCTTCAACAGTTCTACATGATACCATTATGGTATAAAAATATACTAAGATGGTATCATGCAAGTGTTGCATTCATTCAATGAGACACTCTTCAACAATTCTACATGATACCATCATGGTATAATAATATATCGAGTATACTAATATTCACATGGTATATATCATATACTGACAGAGTATCATAGGAACTTGTTGATTCATTAAAAAATAGCCTATTCCTCTATGATATCAATATGAAATATATTATATACCGACAATATATCATAGAGGACCGACTCATTCTTCAAAAATAGAGCTTAATCGTCTATGATACCCACATTATACATATCATATATACTGACAAGTATCGTGAATGACTGGCCTCGTGATGATATATATATATACTCAAAAGATATCATAGATGACTAAGTGTTTTTCTTGAAGAAATGAATTGTTACTACTTTATGATACCTTGTCAGTACATGATATACCATATGAGTATGATAGAGGATTAAGCATTGTTTGATATTTTAATATTTATATCATTCCTATGGAGTTATATTTTGTAAAAAAATATTAATTTTAGTCTTATAATAATTAACTAGTATTTTTATTTTTAAAAATAAAAAGAAAAAAGAAAAGGACAAAATATAGAAAATCCCTAAAAATGATAAAAATAAAAACTAACATAGAGTCTAAGCTTAATTTTGACACTTTAATTTTTATATCATTGTTAGCAAGTTATAAAAATAATTACAAAAGAATAAAGTCATATTTTATATGCGAGCACACCTTACCCCTACCTTTGTGGGATATAATCTAATTATTCAGTTTTTCTATATTTTTATTAGTCTAAAAATAATTAATATTCATCTTTATATTACATATACATATATATATATATATTAAAGTATAACAAAAGAGAAATAAAAAGAGAGCGGGGAGGAGGCGGGGGGAGACAAAATACATACAAGGATTAAAAAAATAAACTGACCTAATAATTATATATAATGAGTTTTCAATTGATGTTATTTCTGCCACTAATTTAAATAGATATATAATTATAGTTGTTAGAGTCTTATAAATAGTGCAAATGATGTTAATTTTAGTTCCATAGTTTTAACAAAATCATAACTTCAATTTTTAATCCGTCTCTATTAGTAAGATTTGCTAAATACAATAAAGAAAATAAATGATAGTAGTAAAAGAATAGAGAGACAAAAACATAAAATTGGCTTGATGTGTGGGTATTTTTTTGTTAAACAACCCATCACAACCCATCACGGGCAGAAGCCCATCTCGGCAGTGTGCAAACAGCCCATCACGGGCAGAAGTATATATGGTATATTAGGAATGTATATTGTAGTATATTGTAATGAAAAGGATACATTAATTAGTGTTATACACTTACCATAATTGTATAGTTAGAATTATGGTAGAATAAGGATTTAGAAGTAGAATAGGAAAAGGATTTTTCTATTATGAAAATATGTAACTTGTATATATATCTATTCAATCAATGAAAATAATCAAGGAGATTATTTCTTTCATTTTTAAACAAGGGCTATATATAAGTAATAATTAATGATTGAAAAGAGAAAAGATAAAAAACAAAAGGAAAGCACTACATTGAGTAAATGTTTTGCTTTTAATGGGTATTTAGTGTTGTTGAGCACGTATTTCAAATGTCTTAAAATATTAAAATTTCGTAATTGAAATTTAAACTTGTGCGTAAAGGAACTAGTAAACTCTATTTATCATTATATTAAAATACATTAGTGTAATTTTACAAATAAAATATCGGAATGATAGAATGATGTGGACCGTGCCTTATATTTATCTTTGTGGGGTAAAGATGTTGTTTCCGCATACCATCGACTCAAAAATAGTGTAATAAAAAAAAATACTGAGTGGGCTACTTTGTTATATCCCATATCCAAAAGAATTTCTTCAAATTGTAATTGTCTACCCAACACACTCCAACAGAACTTGGCTTTTGTTGTTGGATATTCATAACTCTGTAAGAAAAAATTCTCATTTGTACTAAAAACATTATAGAAGATTTGAGCTTTTCTTGGTTAAAATGAAAATCTTGATTTTATAAGAAATTTGTTTTCTTAAAAAAAAAACGGAAAAGTGTCCAAGAATGCTCCTCACTATGAGAAAAGGATCATTTATACCTTATGTTATACTATTTGTTACGTTATAGAATTAGTACAAAATACCCCCTACCGTAGGAGCCCTCCACCATGGACAACACCATCCCTCATGGTTTGACAATTTGGTGAGGTGGACGCCATATGAAATGCGGTCTCACAACCCCAACCTCATTTTACCCAATTCCCCCACTTTTTCCTCCAATACACCCTTTGTGGACAATATGTAATCTTCTCTTACCAATAAGGGTTGAAGTGAAATGGTAATTACTTCTTCATCCTTAACTAGAGGTTTCAGATTTGAGTCATTCTGGGCAAGGAGTCACTTTGTTATGACGAACGCTTTACCCTCAATATAAAATTTTCCGGTATGAATTCGAATTTAATCAAATCCTAAAATGGATATCAGACACCGAGTAGAAAACTCATAAAACAAATGGTAACCTTCTCTTGGGCGTTTTTCGTTAACTCTCTTTTGTTGGGTCAAAACTGAGAGGCAAATGTGAAATCTGACTGGGTAGCTTTACTCTCTCTCTTCTCTTTCTCGTTTAAGGAAAGTTTTTGGTATGAGCTCTAGTTATAGGGCTTATTGGGTAGTGTGTTGGATCATTATATTAGTGAATGAAAAAATGTCCTTCAAGATTCTGAATCTTATGTTGATGTTACAACTCAAAGTTAACTATCCACGATTTATTTGTAAGTGGCTACGTTGATCGAATTCTCCAAAAATATTATTATACTCATGTCACATTGCTAAAAGAAATACATAGCTTTTAAAAGATTTGACACACATCGAATGATTTTTTAAAAAAATTAAACCAAGATAGATAATTGATGTTTATTAGAAAAACAACTCTATAATTAGGAAATCACAATTCGAACTAGTGTTATGAGTTTAAATTTCAATTAATGGACTCATGATCTCAACTCCTAAGTTACAATTTTCTTATTTGCATGTTAACTATGTGGAAAAGAAAATTGTATTAAGTGATTGAATTGGCTTAAGTAACACGTGATTTATAGTCTATAGAGAGGTAGTCAATTCAAGCTCTAGAATTAGACAGGCAAATTATCTAATTTTGAATTATCTTTGTTTGGAATACCTATTTGATATCGTCAGTATTTTTAGGGATTTGGCTGTTATATTAGAATCTATTTACACAAGAAAATAGAAACTAAACCAACTAAGTGGGTTTGCTAATATTTATATTAAATCAAATTAAACATAGAGACAGTTTTTATTGGTTATAATTCCAATTTTCCCTTTTATTATTTTTTCAGTTTTTTTTTATTTCAATTTATGTTGCTCGGTGTCGTATCAATATTGAATTCTCAAAAAATGCACTACTTTTAAAAAATTCCACACGCACACATCGACATTTCTGAAGAATTCGAACAACATCAAATTTTCAATATAGATTTTTTTAATTCACATCTTTGGGAAGAACGTGTGCTCTTATATTATTGAAAATGCGAATTTTTATCCAATTGTGATCTGAAATTGATGAAGAAAACCAAGATACAATCACGTTAAGTTTATGCACTTTTGTGTTTTTGATGTATTAAAAAAACAAATAGAGAATTAATACTATTTTATGTGATTTGTTGCCTCTCATTGCTAAACGAGATTGATTGGGTCAATAGAATAGCTTGCTATGACAATCATATATTCGATACGTGAATAGAATATATATCCTACTTGAATCAGTTGTATAACATTAACATATTATATCATATGCATATGAATTAATATAACTTTTAAAGTTGAACAGTCTCAATTCAATGTAATATTTGAGCATAATTAATTTAACTAGTAGAATTGAATGATTATGAACCAATATTTGCATGGAAGAAAATACTTACATAAGAGAGTACGTTTGGAGCATTAGGACTATAGTGTCATAAGAAAATATGAAAAATTTGCTCTTCTGGGGTAGGATTTTGTAGGTGATATCAATTGCTCTGTTTTCAAACCCTGGTCATTCAGGCACATCCCGCGATTTACTTGTAATAGTGATGAAGGACCGGAACTACTATCTTCAGGAATAGTATGACGTAAGCGGGAAAACTGAATATCAAAAAAAAAAAATGACAACTTTGTGACAAGAGGAACTGTTCGAGGCTCCTAGTTTTAGGAGGATAAAATTATAGATAAAGATATTACACATCAAATTAGAATTGAATGGTTGAAATGCAAAAGTATTATCACGATGTTATGTGATAAGAGAATACCTATTATAGTGAAAAAGAAGTTATATCTAATGGTTATTAGAACAAAATTGTTATATGTGAGTAAATGTTAGGTTGCTAGAGTTCAATACATCCATAAGATGAGTGTCACATAGTCATGAAAATGCAAGATGGATTTATGATTATGCAATAATAAGTACATTAGCTTAAAAAGGACCACATTCGTTGAAAGATGCAAATATCATACATAATAAGGAGAAAATAAAATTATGTCAGCCTCTTGAGATGGTTTGGTCATTTTGGTTGTCTACCTCAAAATGCACCCATTTGTGTGAAAATCATGATTAATGAAAGTGTTAAAGAGGACGAAATAGACCTGTGAAAAAAAATTATCTCGAAAGACAGAATATATAGACGTAATGAAAATGGGACACAATGGAGTGGAAGATAGGATTTATATAGGCAATACAAATTAGTTTGGAATATGTTTTAGTCACGTTAATATGATTACTCTAGGTCCTATGATTTCTAGAAGTCTTTTAACCATATTAGAGATATTTATGCTAGTAGGAAACAAATAAAACTTCTATTTATTACTTTTATATTTTCATTTTATATAATATTAATTTGAGATGAGTTTAAATAAAAAAATAAAATTTATATAGCCAACTTCGATTTATTTGAATGAAGCGTACTTGTTATTGTTATTATCAAAGCTCAACACCAAACCATACAAAATTAAAGCATTGGATACTTATCTAACCAACTTCCAAATACGTTTTTTAACTTCAGTTTTAATATTTTCTTATCAAACATCAACTAAATATTACCCAAAACACCTAGATATTTTTTTATTTTTAATCGAATTCATTTTTTTTTCTTTATTTTCCTTTAAAATCTTTTAATTCTTTTGTTAAACACCAAATAGGCCATAATATAATAATCACACTCCCTCAATTCCAACAATAGACAAATAACATCAAAAGTTGTAATAAGATGGTCGGAGTCCCTTCAAATAATTTAAAGTTATAGAAAATTAAATTTTGAAAATTTGATATTTTAATTCATGTCTAATTAGAATTTATAGTCAAATTAATATAGGAATATATTTTTCTGTTTTGAGTTAAAGTAAATTTCATACTATTATAAATAAATATGTTGCTAGTTATTTTTCACAACAAAAGAAATAGTGAAAATTATAGAAAATATTTAAAAATTCATAAGATTTATCAATAAAATAATTTTCTCCTATTTTCGATACCACATATCTCGAAAAAAAAAATAGGCAAAGAGTATAATACGACGTCGTTGTAGTGGAAAACCCTCCAAAAAACAAATTGCGACCGACCGCGCACTGTAGCACCTACTGTTGTTTCTCCAAACCCGAACGTTAATACCGCCCCATATATAAGCTTACATTCCCGGCGATT
Organism: Anisodus tanguticus; assembly: GCA_034509755.1. NCBI lineage: Eukaryota > Viridiplantae > Streptophyta > Magnoliopsida > Solanales > Solanaceae > Anisodus > Anisodus tanguticus. Next base: position 48,021,443 of record CM067550.1, on the reverse strand, counting down.
TCACACCCATAAACCAAAAAAAGAAGAAGAGAGAAAGAAACATATTTTTGTATATATATATATAAAGCTTGCAACTTTGACTTTATTGTTCTTTGTGGGGTATATGAAAATTTGAATGCTTTGTTGTTCATGGCAATGGGACATGAAAGATCGAAACCTTTACACAATTTCACCTTGCCTTGTGGTTTAAAGTGGGGTAGTCAAAGGTACTTAAGGTGTGCGAAAGTTGATTCGAACGGAGAAATTGCTTCTCTTCATCGGAGATCAAATGGGTCTGAGTTAATCGGACGCCGGAGAGAAGAAGCGCTCGACGCCGCCGTGATCAACCGCCGGATATCGAATGGTGTGAAAGAGTCGATGAAGGTGGTGGGGTTCAGTCGGAAATTCAGGTCGGCGGCGGATGGCGGCGGCGACGTTGGTGATGGAATCGCGGCTGTAAGGGAGAAGTTGATGTTTGATCTTGAAGAAGAGACTTATAAGATGAAAGACGCTATTTTTAGAGATGGGTTAGTGGAAAAAAAAGCAACGGCGACTATGATGGCGGCGGTGACGGATGGTTGTAGGCCGTGGAATTTACGGACTCGTCGAGCCGCGTGTAAAGCGCCGATTAATGGAATCGCGGCCGCCGGAAACAATGGTGGATCAAAGATTGATTTTACCAGAACCACCAATGGTTCGTCGACGTTAAGGACTGATCAGAAAAAATCTCCAAGACTTCGAAATGAGTTCGCCGGCGCCGGAGATACTTCTACCGTCGAGAAGAAGAGAGCAACGTTCTCCGTTTTGCTCAGTCGGAAAGAGATCGAAGAGGATTTCATGGCAATGGTTGGACACAGACCTCAACGTCGACCCAAAAAACGAGCCAAATTGGTTCAAAAGAATTTGGACGTAAGTATCAAATTTCAGTTTTTGATAATTTGATTATATGGTAATCACTTTGATAAATCTCGGGTCTATCATAAAAAACCTCTCTATCGTGTAAAGTTAGAGGTAAGGTTTGCGGACCTCTAACCTTCCAGGATTACACCGAGTATGTTGTTTTAGTTGGGGATCACTTTGATGAATTGTGATTTCAAATTACTGTTCCATTGTTTTTTTTTTGCAGCCATTATTTCCAGGGTTGTGGTTAACGGAGATTACACCAGACTTATACAAAGTTCCTGATGATCAATAGATTGACAAGGTAAACCTTTGTGCCTTATTAACAGGGAGAGCTAGAATTTGAAGCTTATGGGTTCTGGATTCTAGTCTTTTTAAGTTATCGTGTTCTAAATCAATTATATGTATATATAGTCAGACCTCTTTATAGCAGTCATCCTCTATCATGTTTTCCGTGAAATCGATTTTTCATGTTATGTTATCTTATGTCAGACCTCTTTATAATAGGGGTGGCCAGTGGGCCGGACTCGGGACCGTCGTGCCGTGTTTGGCGGAATCGGGTCGGGGTAGGACGGGGAAGTGGCGGGATCGGGATAGGCGGGATTTGCCAAAGTCCGCTCGATCCCGATCCCGATCCTGATCCCGTTGGAATCGGGTCGGTATCCGGGGTGGATTATTTTTCCACTTAATTTAAAAAATAACATATATATGAAAAAACTCAATAATTAAACAAGACAATATAGTGTAATAAAAACATCTCAGGGCTGTTTTTGTGCCTCTTATATTATTTAATAGACATATGCTTTTTTTTTTGTAATACAAATACGATTATCAAAATTGCAACTTTGTGGTGTTGTTCAAAAGTTGCAAATTACATAGTAAAATTGCAATTAAAAAAATTACATTCTGAAAAAAACCTGTTCTAGTTTCTTGATAATTTCCTGTGGTTCTTCTGTTGGAATTGATATTTGTTGGTCAAATTGCTCCTCGTCGCTTCCACCACCTTCGGATAAGATTTCGTTGTAGTTTTCATCTTCTTCGTTGATCTCCGGTTGACCGCACCTTCTCTGCTCCGCTCGTATCCAATCTCTGAATAATACTACAATCTCCAAGCTGACTCCGGCTAATGAGTGTCTGTGCTCTTCTATTTGATATCTACCGGCAGAAAAAGCGCTTTCAGACGCCATTGATGACGCTTGAATGTTCAAAACATCTCGGGCCATCATTGAAAGTGTCGGAAAGGTCTTCTCATTCCCCCTCCAGTATTTCAGCAAGTCTTCACGTCCTTCTTCATTGAGAACTGCTTGGTACGGTACAGAACCCTGCAAAATAAAAATATCAAACTCGCTAATTTGGTTAGTAGCGGTACGGCCGCACATTCTATTTTTGAGGCTTACAATACTAGCCGCATAAACAACATGTATTTTGTGAGGTTGTGTTGAAGAAGAAGATGGTATGGAAGCCGGTAGGTTACTAGCACTTTCTTGTTGGTAAAACCTATATACTTTTTTGCATTCGTCTTCTACGCTAGACAACACTTCTTCTTTAGTTTGTTCAATAAGTGGTGGGTGATTTGGATTTTTGGGACTTGGAGGTGGTAGTAATTCTATACAATCATAAATAGTTTCAATAAGTGATTTAGTACAGTCTATTTTAATAGTCGGATTTAATACAACATCAATAATATAAATAGTGGGAATAGAATAAAATATTTTTTTAATAGCTGCTTTATAAGCTGGTTTTTCCATATATTCACTAAGTAATAAAAATATTAGAGCTATATAAAACAACATAGTTGAAATAGTAGGATAATATATACCGCAAAATTCTTTTGTTGCTTGAAAAAATTTCTCTAAAAATACAATAAGTTCAGAAAATTTTCCCAAATCGCTATCTAAAACCATATCAGCTGGATTTTGATTATGAGAGTTAAAAAATAAAGTTACAGGTTTTCAATAGTCATAAGCAACAAGTAGTTGCTCGTATAAAGAATTTCACATAGTGGGTACTTCTTCTGGAATTTTTCTATAAGGTAGTTGACAATCGTGACAAGTTTTTTATATTCTTTTCTTCGTTGTATTCTATTATTTTTAAAAATAAAATTTATAGCAAATTGTATTTTACTAAGAATGTCTTCAAAAAGTGATAGACCATCCTTTACAATTAAGTTATATATATGGCACACACATTTTATATGAAAATGATCTGGAAAAGATGGAGTTAAACTATTTTTTTAAAATGTAATAGCGTAATTGTTAGAAGAAGCGTTATCTAATGTAATAGTCATAATTTTATCAGTTATTCCGTAATAATCGCACACTTGATAAATATTTTCTGCAATAAAAGTACCAGTGTGCCTATCATCTATATATCTATACGCTAAGATACGTTTTTGCATAGACCATTTATAATCTATTCAATGACAGATTACCGTTAAATAATCATGGCAGTTAGTACTACGGCCTATATCAGAAGTGATAGTCACTTTGCCATTAAAATGATATAATAAAGCATGTAAATATAGTTGATATTGATGTGCAAATTTAAATACATCTCCCTTAACAGTTGATCTAGGAAACCGTTAAAAGCAGGATTATATATATCTCTAATGTAATGAATAAAATCGGGAGATGAAGGAAATGAAAAAGACAAACCCTCCACCGCAACTAATTTTGTTATTGCTTCCCTATCTCTATGTTTATCGTATTTAGGGCCTACAATTCCCCCCCCCCCCCCCGGTCATAGGGTTAATTGACCCTGTACTTGGTCCGGGACAGTATGTGAACCTTGTCTCGATGGAGCGGACGTTTGCGCACTCGATTTTGAAGCCTCGTATTGGGCATACCTAGCTGGATGAGCCATTGTTACGTGTCTCATTAAACCCCCGGTCCTACCTTGACCTTTTCCAGTTTTAAATTTTAAAACATCTTTACAAATTTTACATCTAGCTACTTGATTCTCTACGTCTCTATAAAAAAATGTCATGCATCTGATTTTAATGTTCGTTTTGCTGGACCTCGTCTCATACTAAGGGCAATAGGAGACATTTCAGTTGAAGGTGCACTAGTGGGTGTGTTGTCATCTACATTAGTGGGTGCATCATCTAGATCATCGTCTAAATTAAAGTCTTCTTGAGTTTCAGAAAATAGTTCCTCTTCTAAATCTAATGGTATTGTAGGAAAATGTTCATTATCAACAAAATCATCATGTGTAGGAATATGATTCTGTCTAGAAATAGGACCGTTGCCCTTGTTGCCCCTACTAGAAGAAGCATGACCCCTACCCGTAAGCATACGTTTAAATCCTTCTATTATAAATTTATAATTATACTAATAAATAATTAAAGTAAATGAAATTAAGTGCGCTAAATAAAATAAACAAACAATAATAATTTAATGAATGAACGAATGTACCAAACGCCGACGTAACGTCGACGTGTAATCGAGAGGTTGAAAATTGTAACCTTGCTCGATGGAAGATACTCAAGCTAGTTGCCAACTTCACTCCCAAATGAATAAATAAAATTGAATATTTAGTAGACAATGTAGACTTGTAGAGAGATAAATTGAGAGATTGTAGGAAGATTTGTGAGAAAGATGAAGAGAAAATGAGGTATTTATAGTTGAAAATTTGGGTTAAAGTGTGAATATAATAATTTATGGGTTAAAAATAAATATTAAGGGGGTTGGGGGAGGGGGAGGCCAAAAATGGGTGCAACGGCCAAAATGTAAAATGGCCGTTGCACAACGGCCAAAATGTAAAATGGCCGTTGCACAACGGCAAAAATGTAAAATGGTCGTTGGTGCAACGGTTATTTTTGCAAAGGGGAGGTTTCGGGCGGGATCGGGCCGGGGGCGGGCCGGGACGGGTGTCTCGTCCCGGTTCGAGTCCCGATACCGATTTTTTTTTTTTAAATGTCGGGTTTGGGGCGGGACCGGGGCAGTGTCGGGGCGGGACCGGGCCGACCCGCCCACTGGCCAACCTTACTTTATAACAGTCATCCTCTATCATGTTTTCCGTGAAATCGATTTTTCATGTTATGTTATCTTATGTCACTCCTATGTGTTCTTTATAACAACATTTTGTTATATCAGTCCTCCTCTATAACAACATTTCACTATAACAATCATGTTTTCCGTGAAATTGATCTCTCATATTATGTTATGCTATGTCATGTTATGTTATGTTATGTTATTTATAACATCGTTTCGCTATATCAGCCAAAAAATACCAAAATAAATGGCGTTATAGAGAAGTTTGACTGTATTCAATGAATATTTAAGACAAAGTATAAGGTTTGAACCGAAGTTAACCTGTAGCCGATACTCTAGCTCCGCCCCTCTATAAACTAATGGAGTTTCAAATTTGAATATCAAGATTGGTTCCAATGTCTGAAACCTAATTGTGTTGTACAATGTTTGTTTCTGCAGATGGGGAGTTGTGTTTTTTTTTCTGACGAAAGATGGTAACTTTGATACTGGTATAGTGCATCATCACCTTTTTTATTCTAGGAATTTGATGAAACTGTTGAATTTCCTTTGGTGACGAAAAGGGAGTGTAAGAGGATAAAGTTGCTGATGCAATGCTAATGTTGTTTTTAGAGGTGATTCGATTTGTTCATATTTTCACTGGTTTATGTTTCATTGGAATAAGTTTAACATAGTTGGATGTTCTTAGATCATAAACGATTGTTCATATAGTGGAAAAAATCTTTAACTTTTCAAGTGCATTTACGTGCTACGTTTATGTTCATATTCTTCGTAAATTTGAAACTTTGTGCTTCTCTTGACAGTTTAACGTAGTGGGATTTTCTTAGATCGAAGACGATTCTTCATATTGAAAAAATCCTTAATCTTTTCAAGTGCATTTATGTGCTACATTTGTGTTCCTGGTCTTTGCAAATTCGAAACTTTTGTGCTTCACTTGATATTGATAGTTGCAAAAATTCCTTACAAATTCGTTCTGGTTTCACATCACTAAGGTAAAATTCGGACAAAGCTGGCTGTTGGATTTTCATAGCCATTTTATGTTTTCTTTGTTTCAGTTAAACTTGATCAAAACTACCTGTGTTGAGGTATAAAACGAGGAACCACAGTAGTTATTGTGTTGGCTTTTGTGGTTTGTCCTTTTAGCACAACCAAAATCTGGAAACTGGTATAAGAACCTTATCTCATTAAGCTTGGAATTTACTTGGTAACTTATGATGTATGTGCCCAATGGTTTAGATATCTGTCCTTTTGCATTTCCTGTCTTGTTCCTGCATCTCTTTTATATAATGGTGGTGGTCAGGCCCAGTGACGGAGCCAAAAATTTCAGCAAGGGGATTGAGTTTTAGGGAAAAATTAACTATATCGAGCTTGTGTTTCAAGCTATCAACCCTTGTATTTATCATGCATTTTATTATTTCTGACTTGCAATACACAAGTAAATTTTTTGAGCAAGGGTTATCATATGAACCCTCTTGCGTCAATGTGGCTCTGCCACTGGTCATCCCAGTTCGCGCAAATGTCGACTATTCTACCGGTGTTTGCTACTTTCCACCAGCACATACACCGGTAATTCTGTCACCAAGACTTATGCAGTGGGAAGATATTACCTAGCGTTTTGTTTGCTGCTGAGATTTACACACTTGTCTGTCATGATCATTGTTTTGCATCCACCTTATTGACCGCTAGACCATATTCTTGAGTGCATTAAATTAGAATATATTAGGATGATCAGACTGCATTAATGTTAGACAAGTGGTTTTGTTAAGAGTACATAACTAAATATGTTTGGGTTCTGCTGCTTTTGAATTTCCAATTGTCATGCTTTTCCATGATGGAATTCTTTTCAGGTTTTAATAACGCTTCTTACTAATTTTTTTCATAGAGCTCGAATCCTAGATTTCCGTTAAAGGTGGAGGGATCCTATTCACTCACCAAAGCGTAGCTTAGTGCAGGTGATGCATGTTTTTGGTTGGTGCATTGTCTAATTTTACCATACTGAGAGATGGGCAGAATTCAAGTCGGTTCTGTTTGGTAAGGGTTTCCTTATTTATGTGGCAGGCTGATACTTTTTAGACAAGTAACATTTTTAATAATAAGAACAAAGAAGGAATGAAAGTATATCTTCCCATTGTTTAATTGTTACTCTTGCATGGCTAATTTGAAAATGGTAGAATATATGTTTTAAAGTTTTTTTTTTGAGGCATAAAAATTTTCCTTACAATCTTCTTAGAAAAAAAATTGAAAAAATGTGTGTTACTCGATTACAAATTTACTTGAGAATAACTTGTTTTCCTATCTGCCTAGGTCGTGATAGACAGAGTTATTAGGTAATAAGTATATATGCTAGTGAGATATAATAGTTATCGATAAAATAATCTAGGCACACCAACTCACCCGAGCACTATTATTATTATTCAAAAGAAAATCCTTCAGAGTTCAGATAAAGATAAATACAATTCCATCTAGAGGGGTCAGCTTGCTGGCAGGGAGTCAACTTTGCGGCCTTAGGGTCGCAAGTTCGATTCTCCCCTCCGGATATCGTCCTCCGGGGCACATACATGTAGTAAAGCCTGGGCGCTAAAAGCCGCGCGGGCATGTTGCAGTGTGGGTTCGGTCTCCGCCAAGCCTTGTGGATGGGGCCTGTGGGGGGGGGGGGGGGTCAACCTTGTAGCATTGATCCGTTGGACGCAAGCAGACATTGACCATGTGTGCACATCCCGCGATTTACCTGGTGGTGGGGTGCTGAAGGACCGGTCCCATCATCTCCAGGACGTCTGGGTAATACCAGTGCGGCTGGAAACCTGGATTATCAAAAAAAAAAAAAAGATAAATACAATTCCCTTTAGCTTTACGAATTTGACTTTTTGACACAGTGATGAAGTTGAATACTTGGGGTTATCTAATCCCTAGATTTTAAAATATTATAATATGGGATTTTATGTTGATATGTAAAATTATATGAAAGCATGAAACTAATTGAGTAGGGATTTAATAGCTAAGTTGGTTGAATATCTGAACTTTCATATTGTTGGTGAGAGTTTGAATTTTCACGTTGTAATTTCCTCCCCATTTTTCCTTTCCATACCCCTATGTAATAAAAGATTTTTTTTTTAAAAAGTATCAAACTAGTTAGACGAAAGCACGATTCTTCTCCAATTGGAGTTTTCATTTTAATAATGAAAACTCTTTTTTCATTATTGGAAAATAGTTAAGCTTAGTTAAAACTTGTGTTCTATTTTTTCACTTTATAAATACAATTTCACCCCCCCCCCCCCTCATTTGATATTGACGTTATTACTCGTTTTTAAAAGTATATGTATGTCTTAGAGACAATTTGTATTAGGACAAATGTACTTTATACACATTCGTATTATTATTAATGGAGATTAATATTTTGGCATTTGCAATTAATTATTGAATTATTAGTTGATTGTTTATAATATTCTATAATATGCATCCCTAGAGGTTACGTTGTTATTAATAATGTGAGATATTAATATTATAACGTAACTCTTAAAATTGCCTCGACTAATGATCATTGAGAATGAGATATCGATGATATGTGATAAGTCGACATGTGGTCTGCATCACATCCTTAGAGGATGTAGTATGTCTCACCTGCTACGAATAATGACTACTCGTGATGGACACATGGATACTTTGAAAGTATTGGTATACCCTGCTGATATACTGTTTGTTATACTTGTCTAAAGTATGATCAGTGTATGGGAGATAGAAGTCCTTATACTTGAGGTCAATGAGCACCTTGTCTACAAAGTAATATACTTTGATCCTGTCCTAAGCTCAAATGCCTTAGAGGTTGAGATATATCTTGTATTGGATACATTACGATGTGGATTAAATGTGGTAGTTGAGCCAAAATTAGGATTCATTCATCGAATGTATATTCGAGAGAACACTCAGCTTCTCAGTGATATTAGGTTGACTAAGTCCTTGGCCAACGCAATAGACATATTTAGAATATGGTCTAGTTGTCAACTAATATAGATGAGATACAATGATTAAGTCATTTGGATAGACACTTAACAAATCCTAAGCTTGATCGGGTGTGTCGTGAATGAAAGGATTTTATCTTACCACATAGAGGTTAAGTTTACTGGATTTGTGTAAACGTACTTTCACATATTGAGTTCGTCTTGCGTCATCGTCTAGGAGTTCTGTGTAGACCTTAATTTGATTAATGTCGATATGTGAAGGCATGTAGGTCACACTATGTCGATTGTCTTTTAGATCTAAGGATGTATTGAGAGAGTATTAAATACTCGATTTAGAATCGAGATATTTAAATGAATAATGATTGTTTTAATTAAGTCAAAATTAGATTTTGAATTTAATTAAGAATGTGCGGAAAATAAAATGAGACAGTGTAGGGCCACGTCAGCGCCGCAACGCCCACACCATAGAGCCGCGACGCCATGACCTAATCTGTCTCGAATTTTGGGTCAGGCCCAAGGTCAAACCCTACTCCTATTTGACCTAATTTTTCACCTATAAATTCAGACCTACACTTCATTATTCAATACACTTGATTTTCATATCATTATTCTAAGTCTTAGAGACTCAGAATCAAAACACTCTCTCGAACTTCTCGCGGATTTTCTAGCTTTCCAAAGGAGGAATACATTGAAGCTTGGAGCTTGCAATCGAAAGGGCATTCGTGTGCGCACCCACAGTTGATAAAGATTCCAGATATTGTAAACATGTAAGTACCATTCAAGTCTTATGTTTACGGTTTTAAATTACCCTATAGTCAAACAGTTCTACGTTTGTTTGGGTTTGAAACAAGTTTTCAATATTCGTTGCGTACAACAACCCAACAAAATCTACCGTTTTGTCATTTAAATTTAAACACTTAAAATAACAGTTGGTTTCTTAAACTTGATTTTGAAAAGAGTAAGTTTAAGGAGCATGATAAGAAGGATGGGGAAGTGCTATAAATAATGCTATTTATTAAACGCAAGCGTTATTGTTATTAAAAAAATGACTCAATTTAATAATTAGTCAAAATTTCTTGTTTGATGCAATATATAGTAGTGTATATCGAGTGAGAAATCAACCTCAGGATCTCCTCCTCCAATGTTTTTTGGGTAGAAACATTTTATAGTGGAAGTTAGTATATATCATAACAAAATACAAAATTTTCGTGGACAAGTAAAACATACGATGTGGAGTCTTTAGTTCCTAAAGAATGAGTACTATCCGATATTTTCCTTACGAAAGTAGTTCCTAACTTATTTGCCATCAAATGCCATAAGCAAACAAAGAAAGATCTGTCAAGTACACAACATATGAACATAATAAAAACGTCCGGTGAACCTCATAAAGTTTGATGAAAATGTGGCCGGCCTAGATGTCTTGCTGGTGCATATGTTCGGCCAAACCAACCATTGTTTTCTTTGTGCTTGTTTTAAAAGTTTCTTGGCTCAAGTAACACATATTAAAATAGTTTTAAAAATATAGAATTAGAGTAGACGTATCAATTAATAGAGAAATCATTACATGACATTTAAAAAGGAACAATAACAACAACAAAATAATGTGATAACCGAAGCAAAGAAACAACATGTAGTAACAGAAATACTATGAGAGTGTACCATGCTACTGGTATGCAGGGAGTGTACCAAGCCTATACCGCAGTAAAGCGAGACAAAGCTCAACTACCTACTAAATTTCTACCCTAATCATTGACTTCCGTATCCTCTTATTTGAGGTCTGGTCCTCGGTGATCTAAAGATGTGACATGTTCTGTCTAATCACTTCTCCCCAATACTTCTTTGACATACCTCTACCTCTTCTTAAGCCCACCACTTTCAACCTCTCACACCTCCTCACTGAGTCATTTGCACATCTTATCTTCACATGCTCGAACCATCTCAGCGTCGCTTCCCTCATCTTGTCCACTACGAAAGTCACTCTCACCTTGTCCGGATATCTTCATTCCTTCTAGTATTCCCACCTCAACATCCTCATTTTCCCAACTCTAATCTTCTGAACATGAGAGTTCTTAACCGGTCATCATGATGAGCCCAAAAAGGTCCAAATTTCCTTTTTCTATAAAAAATTGCACGAGTTTCCCTTTAAAAGGGCTAGTCTTTAATTTTTTGCCCCCCAAATCGATGGTCTTTAATATTTTTTCCTGCGTCTCATTTAATGAAAATTTGTGGGCCAATAACCTTATTCACTGGTCTAAAAAATCAGAGATATTGGGTTCGATCCCTAACAGAGTAAAAAAACCACAAGGCAAAGTTTTGATAGAAATTATGCTTATTCGCAAAAAGGTACATAAAAACTATGCTTTGTCAGACATAGTTATGTAGTACTAATTCACAAGGCAAGTTTTCATAGAAATAATATCGGACAAGACATAGTTTCTATGTACCTTTTCGCGAATAGGCATAGTTTCTATGTACCTTTTCGCGAATAAACATTGTTTCTATGTACCTTTTCGCGAATAGACATAGTTTCTATCAAAACCTTGCCTTGCGAAATTATGTCATAGATTCAATTTTTTTTAATGCATTGATATTTTCGGCCACTTTTTTTTAAACTTAAAGTACGAAGGCCAAAAATTAAAGACCACTCCAAAATAGAACATTTGTGCGAATTTCTATTGGGTCATAAATTAGAGTTGTGATATATATCAGTTTGTATTATACAAACCCAGTGCAATTTTGGCCCACTGTTGTTTTATGGGCCTCCAAGCAAATCCAGCGGGGCTCCGTCCAGTTAGGATTCATATGGTTGCCTTCATTGGGCATCACACTTTATTGTATTATAGCATTCAATGTTTTGACAACATTTTAATTATTCAAAATATAGTAGTATCTATATATTAATTAGAGTATTAATATGAATGGAAAGTTTTGAGATTTTTGAGGGTTGAAGGATAGTTCAAGGGCATCGGATGATGATTATATATGGTGGTGACTTCCCCATGATGATTATGTTAACGAAATCAGTGGTGCTATTAGTGGAGAGATGCAATTGGTTTATTATGAAGAAAAATAGTTGTGAACGTAAAGAATGGATTTTGGGCCTAACTTAATCCCAAAAGCTAGTTTGTAGGGTGAAGATTCTCCAAGTCCATATAAAGAGTCCATATTTCCATTCCATTTCTGATGTGAGACTTTTAACACTCCACCGCACGCCCATACCTCGTTAACTGGAGCGTGTACAATATAATTTGGGGGCCCAACATCGACGAACAAAGAATTGGAATGGGCATGACTCTGATACAATGTAAAATTCTATTAATCTCCCTTTGAGAGTCTTGCTCATTAACACAAATATATATAGTGTGTACAATGTGGAATCCTCATACAATAGGGATCCTATATCTACCATAATTATACGACAATAAATATGGCTAAATATATGGACATTATACACATTAATACACCCCCTCAGTCGGAGCTAGAGGAGACCATACGCTAAGACTGGATCTGAAGTCGAGGAACAGCTGTATAGGAAGGTCTTTTATGAAGATATCTGCATACTGATACGAAGAAGGCACATGCAACACCTTAACATGAACGAGAGCAACATTCTCACGAACAAAGTGTATATCCATCTCAACGTGCTTGGTTCGCTGATGCTGAACCGGATTATGAGATAAATATATGGTGGATTTGTTATCACAGTAAACCAAAGACGCCTTACGCAAGGGACATTGAAGCTCCAAAAGAAGGTTTCAAAGCCAATAGATCTTAGCAACAACATTTGCAACGCCTCTATACTCTGCTTCCGCACTCGAACGTGATAATGTGGTTTGCCTCTTGACAGACCATGAAATGAGGTTATCCCCTAAGAACACGCAGTAGCCGGAGGTGGAGCGCCGCGTGTCCGGATATCTTGCCCAATCAGCATCCGTATATGATAGCAATTTGGTCGGTGCTGAGGGCATAAGTGCAATCCATAATCAAGTGTGTCCTTAACGTATCGAATGATACGTTTAAGGGCAGTAAAATGAGGCTCCTTTGGGCATGTATGAATAAGCACACTGGCTGAACGACATAAGAAATGTCAGACCTGGTGAAGTAAGATATTGTAGTGCACCTGCAAGACTCTTGTAGAGAGTGGGATCGGACAGTGGATCAACAACACTAAGCTTTGATTTAGAGTCAATCGGAGTGGACATGATCTTGCAATTCGCCATTTTAGCCCTGTACACTATCTCCTCTGCATACTTACGCTGACACAAAAATATAGTATCTGCAAAATGAGTCAATGATATCTCCAAAAAAATAGCTCAACTTCCCCAAGTCAGTCATAGCAAATTCGGTTTAAAGTAGTGCAATGATCTTATGTTTCAACAAATAGAAGAGGCATTAAGCACAATGTCATCCACATATAACAATAAATAAGCAATGCTACTACCTCGATGAAAAATAAATAAAGAATACCGAACCAAATCAGGATTTAGTGATTCGGTTCGGTTTTTAAATTTTGGATACGAACCGAACCGAAAAACTGAATTAAATATATATATTTTTTATTTTTTTATTTTTATTTTAGGCTACTACTATCTCTTGAATCATATCCATTGAAGCTAATCTATGAAGCTTTTATGAAAGTCGCATGCGACATGAACTTGATTAACATATCACGGAAGCACTGACATAAAATGTAGGGAGAAAAAATAGTTGTAAATTGATAAAACTTTAAATGGTCATAACTCTGCGCCCCGATTTTTTTTTGATTTTGCGTATTTTTTCGAGACGGTTTGGCGCAACCAATTTTTAGAAAAACGTCAGTTTTCTTAATCAATTTATGTTTTCCCCCAAATCGATTTCTAATTTTCCTTTTTCTTTAGTAAACATCTCACGGTACACAATAGATTTCAACGTCGAGATTTCATGATAGTGTAGGTGTGAATGTCAATTTCAGTTTTGGAAATTCAATTTAAAAAATAAAAATAAAAAATCCCCGACCCGGCCCGGCCCACTAGAAAAAACCTATATAATCCGATACGTTCGGCATATAAACCGAACATATCGTTTTTTTTAAAAAAAAGTTGTATTCGGTTTGTTTTTAAAAAACCGATTTTTATTCAGTTCATATTTTTCGGATACAAAACCGAACCGAACAAATATACGCCCACCCCTACTTGTTGCATACAAATCCAATTTGCATAATGTACTGTGCAAAGCGATCATACCACGCTCGAGGGGCCTATTTCAAACCATAAAGTGACTTACGAAGATGACATACATACTGAGGGGTTGTTGGATGGACAAAACCAGGCAATTAGTGCATATAAACAGTTTCTTTCAGATCCCCATGTAGAAACACATTTTTCACATCAAGCCGATGAATTGGCCAATGCTTACACATGGTAATACTCAGAACTATGCGACCGGTGCCGGTTTAACAACCGGATTGAACGTCTCACACAATCAATATCCTCCTGCTTATTGGTGTCATTAGCCACAATTCTCGCCTTATCCTCTCTAGATCACCAATGTCTCTGTATTTTTGTGACGAAAAAACAACATGCATCGGATCACATTCACCCCCTCCGGTCTAGGAACCAAATCCCAAGTGTGTTGTTTTGTTAAAACATTAAATTCCACACACGTGACCACATTCTAATTAGGGTCTAGTTTGGCTAATTTTGGGTTTTTGGAAATTGGGGAAATGGTTTGGGTGGATAAGTTAAACTGGACTTTGGGTTTGAAAATCCCGTGTTGGGCATGGGTTTCCATTGGGTACGTGAGGGCAGTGCGTGGTTGGGTTTGCGGTTGCGGGTTACTGTTGCGGGAACATGGATGTGGGTGAGCAGTGTCGGTATAGGGCATCGTGTTTGGTGACAGTGACGATGGGTTTGGTGGGGTCGATCCGGGATGAGTAGTGTGGTGTGGAGTAGGTGATGTTGGGTAGGATATCGACGGTGGAGTAGGGCTCGAGTGGTGGTGATTTGGTGGGGTAGTGGTGGTCTAGGCATTGGGATTGGTTCGACTAGAAATTCCGGTGACGGGTAGGGCGTAGGGGTTAGTTTGGGTTGGAGGAACGATATCGGCCGGTGGTGGTGACACTGGAGATGATGGTGGAGATGATAGTGGAATAAGCGATTCTAGGATGGGTCAGAGAGGCAATCGACCGATCGCCGGTGGTGGCAATCGATGGCGACTGAGGGATGACAGAGTGGCTGCCGGTAGTGGCAGTGACGGGTGGGTAGGGAACGGAACTGGCTGGTTGTGGTGCTGTCAGTTCGCCAAAGGACTGGTGAGGATGACAACGGTGGAGAGGTGGTCGTCGGGACTGTGGCTGCTGATGGAACAGTGACAGCTCGACTGAGAGAAGACTGGGTAGAAGTAGTGGGTACAATGGCTGATGTCGAAACAGTCACGGCGAGGCCGAGAGCTAGGCGGAGAAGTGGTGATGTGTCAGACTCGTCTAAAAATGTGTAATCCGAATTCTGGAATTTTTGGATATTTGCGAATAGAAAGATTTCTTTGTCAAACGTGACGTGACGTGAGACAATGATTTTGCGAGAAGACAAGTAATAGCACATATATCACCTATGATTGGGCGAAAAACCTAAGAACACACAATGGGTGGTGCGGGGTGCAAGTTTATGCGGGGCTGTGGAGGCAAGATTCGGGTAGCACAGGCAGCCGAAAATTCGTAAATGCTCATTAGTGGAGATCCTACGAAATAGAATTTCGATGGGTGTTCTATTTTGAAGAGTCTGGGTGGGCAAAATATTTAGAATATATTCTGCCTATTTGAACAAGTAAAATTTCTGTCTTGGTTCGAGTGGGGATAGCATTTCTCTTCTGCATGTCAATTGAGTTTTGAAAAATCCATTTTCACAGCATAAACCCAAAAGAGATAGGGGAAAACCATGCCATTAGTAGAGCAAAAATTTAAAAATTTCGAATTATTGAACTCACGACCGTTATCACATTAAATCAATTTTATGTCTTTTTCAAATTGTGTTTTGACATAGACACAGAATGCTAGAAACTTGGCAAATACTTCAGACTTGAATTTAAGCGGATAAACCCAAACAAAGTGAGAAAAGTCATCTAATAAGACGAGATAAAATTTATGACCCAGTGAGCTAGTAATAGGAGATGTCCATAAATTTGCATGAACAATGTCAAAGGAGAATACATAATACTTGAAGAAGACTGAAACTGTAGGCGAACATGTTTGCCTAAGGGACAAGAAAGACACTGTTAGGAAAATTTTCCATTACGACAACGAATTAAATTATTGTTTCTAAGAAAATTAAAAACAGGGGCTCCTGGATGTCCAAGTCTATTATGCCAGATTGACGGAGAAATTGATGTTAAAGCGATGGAAGGAGTGACATGGGCAGTGAGAGAGTTGTGGGAGGGTTGACACTAGAAGCGGACGTTGATAGGAAGGGATATAGATCACCCTCACTATTGCATCTCGTAAGGAGTTTTCCGGTACGAAAAATCAAACGAGTCAAAATTAATTGATACAGAATTATCAATTGCAAATTTTCTAACGGAGATTAGGTTTTTGATAATGTTAGAAGCATATAAGATGTTATTCAGGGAGAAATAGGGATGCGGTGGTGGAGTTAGTGTGTGGCCAAACCCTTGAATTGGAATGCAATGACCGCTTCTAACCATAATAGATTGTGGAGTATTTAAACTTCGCACTTGCGGAAGATTATCAGAATTGTTCGTGAGGTGAGACGTGGCGCCCATATCCATATACCACGCATTATCGGACTACCAAGGAGTCAATGTGATGAAAGCCGGGCCAAAATTGTTCGAGATAGGCCTGGAGCGGACTGATGGGCTTTAGGAAATAGGGTCGGATCACTGTGGCCCATTAACTGGCGTGGGGCAGTGATAGGCTGCATGAGATTGGACCCAAAATTGGTTTCCAGAACTTGGGCTGTTAGGCTGCCAGAGGTTGGGTCTCGGTAGTAGGCCCAAGCTCGCCGCTGGCGCGCAGTGCGATTGTTTGTCCCCGAATCTTTGGACGGTCTTGTATCGATGGCTCGATGCTGGCATGACAAAGAAATCAGATTGTTGTATTTATGACAAAGGGTCAGAATTTTGTATTTATATTGGATTAATTTAGGTGAAGGATAAAAAAGAAGTCAAGACTTTGAGAAGACAAATTACTGTGCTTCTCAGGACAGTACGCAACATACTGTGTTGCTCGGGTAAAGCACTGTGCTTTTGACAGAAAGCAAAATGCAAAAAGCAGACAAAGGAAACAGCCTTATGAAACCGTAATTTTGGGTGAAAAGAGAAGGCAAAGCAGTGTGCTTCTCGGGACAGGAAGCAAAGCGCAGAAATCAGAGAAATGAAGCAGCCGTCGGTTGAATAAGGTGAGGCTTCGGGTGAAATAAAAATAAGGTTTAGATTTTGACTCTGATACCATGTAAAGAATAGATCTTGGGCCTAACTCAACCCCAAAAGCTAGCTTGTAGGGTGAGGATTGTCCAAGTCCATATAAGGAGTCTATGTTTCCATTTCATTTTCGATGTGGGACTCTTTACAGTGACTCTTAACGAAGGTGCATTACTGTTGGTTACAAAGATGCAGGAAACGGAAATTACAAATAACTGCTAAGTAATACAAGAACTGAAATTACAATTCAACAACAAACTGAAATTACAAAGAACAAACTGAAACTGTTTATGGTATGCTGAGTCGAGTGTTTGCACTCTGTCTTTAAGATAATATTGCCCCGTATGTATCCTTTCTACGTCCTGGATAATTGTCTCCCAGGATAAAACAACAAATGAACAATTGAGCAAAGGAAACTCAAGTGCTACCGTGAAGAATTTTGAGTAATGAAATGATGCTTGAAAGATTGTAGGAAGATGAATTAGTTTCTATTTTTCGTTAAGTGTAAAGTCTTGCTCAACAATGGTGACAAAAGGGTTCTTAAATAGTTGAAGGAGAGGCTGATGAACTGCCTCCATAAGTGCCATTACTGGCCAAGCAATGGCAATTATGGAGGTAGTAATTCCTCCAAAATAAATGGTGAATATGTGCAACGGATTGACCATTTAGTAGGAGTAATTCAGCCAAAATAAATGGCTGAATTGAGTGCTGGTGGACGTTTCTGATCTCTGCCCAATTCTGGCTTTCTTGAAACTTCAGGGACCAAACTGTACATATTGAAACTTCATGGACCAAATTGTACATCTGAAAGAATTCTGATCCAAACTGTACATATGAAACTTTAGGGATCAAACTGTACATATGGCAAAGTTCTCTGGTCCAAAAAGATAATATCAGAACAGCCCACGACCCGGACCGGACGGGCGGCGGCGCGCGTGTGGGCTTTCTTCGAACCGAAGCACATCTAGGTCCTCCCTCCTTTAAACACATGGGATACCCCTTGGGGTCCCAAACCCCAAGCCAACTTTGAGACTTATAAATAAAACAATTCTTTCTTCCTCCACCGATGAGGGAGAATTGATCCCATACCACACTTTTTCATGCTTCAAACACCTCACTTCGTGGACCAATATCTCTTTCATTTCTCAACGAAATTTGAAGATCCTTGGCCCTACGGTTATCTACTTACTTAGTAGATCATGCACGTGTGAAGAACCGGATTCTCCAACATGCGTAACACTAGTGTTTAAGCCTTTAAAGTTGGTCGGTTGCAACTCCCGCCAAAGGCAAATTTCCAACAGTTACGACTTACGCTAATGCTAAAGCAACTCACATAGTGATTTATTATGCCGCGTATTTGTGTATTTTGCTGAAGAAGATAAATTGTACGTGTGAAAAAGATCAATTTGCGTTTGTGTGCTTCGTATATGTGTTGTGTTAACGAAGGAGAGCAATCGATCAATGGTGGTGTTTTAATCCCATTGACAATTGTGTTGGTAGTCTTATGGGAGTTGGACGTAAAAGAGGCGGAAGAAGACGGTTTCAGATGGTGGAGTAATGGTAATGTAGTAAGGTGATTTCATAGTGGTTATAGCCATGTCTTTACATGGTAAAAAGAAGTGCTGGTGACACACTATTTTTTTGTGAGGTTTCCATTTCTATGAGTTTCGTGCCTAGGTTCTTGTGGGAAAAATTGTCCCAGAACTATACAGGCTAGAACATGTTTGCCCATTTGCGTAAGAATTATTGGATAATTCATTTTTTAAGATTTCATATGTTGAATTTTAAAATAAGGGCAAATATGTGTCATTTTTATAACATTGAAGATACAAATTACCCAATTATTAACGGAGGGCAAAAATATCCCTATATATATATAGTACAATGCATTTTTTGTCCTTTCAAAAATCGTATATTGACGCTCCAGTACAAACGTAAACATCATTTGTGTTAAATAGAGCAATATACATGTGATATACACTGAATATACAGCAGTGTATATCACATGTATATCAGTGATATACAGCAGCAACAATGCGTGGGCAGACCCCACTGCTCGTGGGCAGTGGCCCAACTCGTCGAGGCCCATCTCGGATTTGGGCAGAAAATCAGTGATCAAGTTTTGTATATTAAGGAAAGAATATTTTGTGTATATTGTAGTATATTTGTTACCTAGAAAAGGATATACACTTACCAAAAGTAGGATATACACTTACCATATTGTATAGTTAGAATTATGGTAGAAGAAGGATTTAGAAGTAGAATAGGAAAAGGATTTTCCTATTATGGGAATATGTAACTTGTATATATAGCCTTTCAATTAATCAAAATAAGGAAGGGGATTATTTCTTTCATGGTATCAAGAGACTAGGTCTAAAACAAAAGTTTTTTCTCTCAAACTTTTGCCTCCATTTGGCCGAGACCCCCCCCCCCCCACCCTCCTCGGGTTTTTCTCTTCCAAAATTTCGTCTTCCGCTCTCAAAAACCTCTCTTAAATTTCCCCTCCTTCTTTGTTCTTTCAATATGTCTAAGAACAATTTTCACCCTGCCCTCACGGTTTCCAATATCAAGCTCAGTGTCCCTATTGTCATTGAGATGGAAAACGTCCAATATGCAACATGGGCGGAGTTGTTTAAGATTCACGCTATATCTTATCAAGTTCTTCATCACATCATTCCTCCCGCTAGACCTCTTCATGCGGAGGATCCTGAGTTATGGATTACACTTGATGCTACCGTTCTTCGGTGGATATACACCACTATTTCGGTGGACCATCTACAGACGATTATTGAGCCGGATACCACGGCTATGGCTGCATGGAATAGATTGCGTGACATATTCCAAGACAACCAACATTCACGTGTCGTCACACTCGAGCAGGAATTCTCTCTCGTTCGAATGGACGAATTTCCGAACGTTTCGGCATATTGCAAGAAACTAAAGGAGTTAGCGGATCAACTCCGTAATGTTGGCGCCCCAGTAACAAATAATCGTCTAGTTCTCCAGTTGGTTGCCGGTCTTTCGGAGGCCTATAATGGTGTTGAAACTCTCCTTCGCCAAAGCAACCCTCTTCCAGACTTTCATCAAGCCCGCTCCATGCTTACGTTGGAAGAAGCAGGTTTGGCTAAAAAGGCGGCTACCGGAGCACGCCCAGTTGTCATGGTGGCGTCCTCCCCTAGTTCTTCAGGTTTTGTGAATAATTCAGGCCAAAATCATAATAATGGTGGCGGCAAGAATAATCGCAAAAATAATAAAAATCGTGGGGGCAAACGCGGCGGTACAGGTGGCGGTTCCGGTGGTCAACAAACAGGCGGTGGGTCCCAGCCACGGTACAGTGGCCTACCACCGCCATGGGCCCCGCGGTGGGGCCAATGGCGTGGAACCCGTACCATCCACCGCGGCCCGGCGGCGGCTTCCGGCGGCCGGTGGGGCGGCAGCGACGATCCGAGCCCGGCGCCCGGCGATGGCGGCCCGGCGGCGGTGGCCCAACGAGCGGCGGCACCTCCAGCACCTACGGCCCAACAGCATCACAGAATGGAGTCCTTGGGCCCCGTCATCCGCAAGCCCATCATGCAGCAGGCCCTACTCAGACTGATATCGAGGCCGCGATGCACACGTTGGGGTTGACTCAACCGGACCCAAATTGGTACATGGACACGGGGCCACTACTCACATGACTTCCGAATCGGTACTCTCTCATCTTATTCCAATTTGAGCACCCCTCGGGGATAATTGTTGGTAATGGCGTTCTATTCCAATTCTAGGGTATGGTCGAAAACGTTGTCTCCCCCAATCCACCACTCCTCTTGAAAAATACATTACATGCCCCTAAATTGATTAAAAATTTAGTGTACGTCGAAAGTTCACAAATGACAATTACTTTTTGTTGCGTTTGATCCTTTCGGTTTCTCTCGTGAAGGATTTCAAGACGGGAGTCATCTCATGAGGTGTGATAGTAGGGGGGATCTGTATCCTATCATGCCCGGTTTCAGTCCATCGAGTCCAGCCTTGCCGTCAACTTTTGCAGCCATCTCTCCTTCCATGTGGAATGCTCGTCTGGGTCATCCGGGATCTTCTATTTTATCAGCTTTAGATAAAAATAGTTTTATTTCTTGTAAGGGTACGAGTCGTACTCCAATTTGTCAGTCTTGTTCATTAGGAAAAATTGTTAAGTTGCCATTTGTAGACTCCAATTCTCATACGTCTATGCCATTTGACATTATTCATAGCGACTTATGGACATCTCCTGTTCTTAGTTCAATGGGTCATTGATATTATGTTCTCTTTTTAGATGATTATTCTAGATTTTTGTGGACGTTTCCAATTACGAATAAATCACAAGTGTTTTCCGTTTTCATCAAATTTAGAGCGTTCATACGTACTCAATTCGAAAGAGAAATAAAAAATATTCGGTGTGATAATGGGAAAGAGTATGACAATAGGGAGTTTCGTGAATTTTGTGCTACTAATGGGATAAATTTTCGTTTTTCATGTCCTCATACATCTTCACAAAATGGGAAAGCCGAACGCAAAATTCGTTCCATAAATAACATTGTCCGAACTCTCCTAATACATGCCTCCATACCTCCATATTTTTGGCATCATGCTCTACAAATGGCCATATATCTTCTTAACATAATTCCGTCTAAAGGTCTGACATATTCCTCCAACCTTAAAATACTATATAATAAGAACCCGTCTTATTCTCATCTTCGGATTTTTGGGTGCTTGTGTTATCCGTTATTCCCATCCACCACAATTAACAAACTTCAGGCTCAGTCTACCCCGTGTGTGTTTTTGGGTTATCCGTCAAATCATCGTGGTTATAAGTGTTTTGATTTATCCTCCAAGAAAATCATAATCAATCGCCATGTCATTTTTGATGAAACTCAATTCCCATTTACGAAAGTTCATACTACCGAACCTAAGTCATATAATTTTTTGGATGACCAAATATCCCCGTATATTATTCGGAATTTTTCGGACATCTCCCGTACCCAAAATCCTCCGGCGGGCCCCCACCGCCGCCGGACCAACAAGATCTTGCCACACTCACGAGAATCCGCCACCGGAAGCAGTTCCGACAAGCGGGCTGCCCTTAGCCAATGGTCGGGGCGCTCCGAGAATCTAAGTCCAATTTTTACCGTTTTGGGCCAGCAGGTCCACTGCCTGCTGGCCAGTCCGTCCCGAGCCCAGAAAATTCCCAAAATTCCATCAATTCTTCCTCGAGTCATAGACCGGTCACTCGTAGTCAGCGGGGGTATTTTTACACCTAAAAGACATTTTAATTTACATTCTGGTGTCTCTAAATTCCCCTTGACTTGCAATCCTGTGTCCGCATTAAATGACCCTAATTGGAAAATTGCTATGACTGATGAATATAATGCTCTTATTGATAATAAGACGTGGGAGTTGGTGCCCCGTCCATATGGTATTAATATTATCAGGTCTATGTGGATTTTTGCTCATAAGGAGAATTCAGATGGGTCCTTTGCTCGACATAAGGCGCGACTTGTTGGTGATGGTAAGACTCAGCAGGTTGGAATTGATTGTGGTGAGACGTTTAGCCCGGTGGTCAAACCGGCTACCATTCGCACTGTGCTTAGCTTGGCGCTTTCAAAGACTTGGCCAATTCATCAGTTGGATGTCAAGAATGCTTTTCTACATGGTGACCTCAAGGAAACGATCTATATGCATCAGCCGTTGGGTTTGCAGGGATTCCAACCGCCCTAATCATGTTTGTTTATTGAAGAAATCATTATATGGGCTTAAGCAGTCTCCACGGGCCTGGTATACACGATTTGCTGACTTTGTTTCGACTATTGGGTTCACTCACCGGCAGTCGGATAATTCCTTGTTCATCTACCGCCGTGGTTCGTCATTAGCCTATATTCTGTTGTATGTGGATGATATCATCTTGACTGCCTCTTCCGATGCCTTATGCCAGTCTATCATGACCATGATCAGTTCTGAGTTTGCTATGAAAGACTTAGGGCCTTTGAGTTATTTTTTGGGGATTGCCGTCAAGCGTCATTCAGGTGGGTTGTTTCTGTCTCAACGGAAGTATCTTGCGAAATCATCGAGAGAGGGCCGGGATGTCATCCTGTAAGTCCACTTCCACGCCAGTTGATGCAAACCCAAAGCTAAGTGCCACAGCAGGTGCACCATACGAGGACCCGACCCGCTATCGCAGTATTGCAGGGGCCCTTCAGTATCTTACCTTTACCAGACCGGATATTACATATGCGGTTCAGCAGGTGTGTTTATTCATGTATGATCCCAGAGTTGAGCATATGAATGCAATCAAACGCATCATTCGGTATATTCAGGGGACACTGGACTATGGGTTGCACTTATACCCTTCATCTACATCCACACTTGTCTCTTACACGGATGCTGATTGGGGTGGTTGTCCCGACACCAGACGATCGACTTCTGGCTACTGTATGTTCCTTGGCAACAACTTGGTCTCATCGTCGGCAAATCGTCAAGCAACTCCATCACACTCCAGTGCAGAGGCAGAATATCGAGGGGTAGCGAATGTGGTCTCCGAATCATGTTGGCTACGTAATTTGCTTTTGGAGCTTCATTGTCCCATTCAGAAGGCAACCTTGGTATATTGCGATAACATTAGTGCCATCTACCTTTCAGGTAACCCGGTTCAACACCAGCGCACCAAGCATATCGAAATGGACATTCACTTTGTCCATGAAAAGGTTGCAAAGGGTCAAGTTCGCGTATGCCATGTCTCGTCTCGTTATCAAATTGCAGACATCTTTACAAAGGGTCTACCAGCGGTTCTATTTGAAGATTTTAGGGACGATCTCGGCGTTCGAAAACCGCCCACTACTATGTTGCGGGGGTGTGTTAAATAGAGCAATATACATGTGATATACATCGAATATACAAAGCGGTGTATATCACATGTATATCGATGATATACAAGCGGCAACAATGCGGTGGGCGACCCCGGCTGCTCGGTGGGCGGTGGCCCAACTCGTCCGGCCCATCTCGGATTTGGGCGGAAAATCAGTGATCAAGTTTTGTATATTAAGGAAAGAATATTTTGTGTATATTGTAGTATATTTGTTACCTAGAAAAGGATATACACTTACCAAAAGTAGGATATACACTTACCATATTGTATAGTTAGAATTATGGTAGAAGAAGGATTTAGAAGTAGAATAGGAAAAGGATTTTCCTATTATGGGAATATGTAACTTGTATATATAGCCTTTCAATTAATCAAAATAAGGAAGGGGATTATTTCTTTCAATTTGGCTTGTTGAATTTTCGGAAACTGACATTTGTAAGCTTCACAAATGTTCGTAAGGCCAAATTGGGTGCAAAGATCCACATGAACTATTTAGTTAGTAATTTTTAGTTTCCAATTTTAGTAGTTTTTTTCTTTATTTAGAAGTTTTTTATTTGATTTCTTTTTCATTTAAGAACTTTCTTCGTAGTTGGTTGACAAGAGATGAGAGTTCTAGTTACTTAGATTTAGGATAGTATTTCTTTTTTGTGACTTTTTCTATAGTTGAAGAAAATCATGTTATTTTTTTTGTTGCTTCTTGTGTGTCAGGGTCTCATTGTTTTTTCAAAGACTCTCAGCCACAAATTAAATAAAAGATGAAAAGAAGGTGTTCAAATAAGAACAATTGGGTTGTATTTAAATGGAAACTTAAAGCTCAGTAATATTTTGAATGGTTTCTAATAATTGCAGTTCTTTAAACATAAATTGTAGATTTCAAAAGTAAGTAAAACTCTTTTGATTTATCAACATAGAGGGGTGTTCCCACTTGTTGTTAGGTATCAGTTTTGGGGTCCAATTAATTTTGACACACACAAGGTTCATTAAAGGATGACGTATTCCCTATCATAATTTTATTCATTTTCAAAATTCAAATCCGAGATCTCTTAAAGGTGAATGGATCTATTCATCCTATCCCGACCTTTGGAAGCAAAAAGTTAGTTGGACATCCAAGACAGGGACAAGGCCACATCAATTGAATGAATAATCCATACTTTGTATGGATTTCACTATATGGCCTTAGCCAATAGCTTTAGATCTAAAATATATTAGCTTACAGCAGAATGAGTGAAAGATAGTCAAATATTTAAACTAATCACATTTGCAATCAAATAAAGTATTATATTTACTTCAAATAAAGAGCCTCAATCATTGATTAATATTCCAAGACTTTATTGAGATCCATTTCTTGTCTTGATGCCCTTTACACAGCACAAAATGGAACCAAAATTGAAGATAAAATTCATATGATAAGATATAAAGTTATTTTTTTGCTAATACAACTTGATAGTTTTTGTAGACAACAAATGAAAAAGTTACTCTGAAATTCAAAGAGCACAAGACTTATCTCCTAAACAACAATATTCCAAAGAAAAAGAAAAAAAAAGCATGAAAAGCCATAAAGGAAGGAGGCTATTGTTCTTTTGTTCCCTTTTACGTATTATATTCTTAGAACAGTAAGTAATTACTATTTTTTAACCTATAAGAATCCTAGGTTGATATTAATCAAACCTTTTTGAGTTTTTGTAGATTACGACCTAACTATTACAACAAAATGAAATTACAACAAACTAACTGAAATTTCAATAAAATGAAACAACAAACTGAGATTACAAGCACTTTGATTTGCTGGGTCGAGTGATGACACTCTATCTTTAAAACAAGATTGCCCCGTATATATCCTTTTACGTTCTGAACAATAGTCTCCAAGATAAAACAACAACTCAACAAATGAGCAAAGGAAACTCAAGTGTTACTTTGAAGAAGTTAGTGTAATGAAATGATGCTGGAAAGTAGTAGGAAGATTTTCTGTTTTTCGTTTATGTGTGTAGTCTCAACAATTGAGAAATATATAGTGCATGGAGGGGACTTGTCAACTACCAAACTAATTGCTGTTAATGGCAATTAGTGATGAGTAATTCAGCCAAGTAAATAATTGAATTAATGTGCAACGTATTGGAGCTTTAGTGAGGAGTTATTCAGCCAAGTAAATGACTGAATTGATGTATAGATTAATGGAGGTTTAACGTTCCAAAAACCAACCCAAAAGGTACAAGTTCTCTTTCCAATTTATCTTACATGAAACTTCAGGGACCAAACTGTAAATATGAAGCAATTTGGGTCCAAAAAAATAATATCAAAAGAAGCCCACGACCCGAGTCCGGACGAGCGGCGCGCGTGTGGACTTAGCCTCGAATCAAAGCACATCTAGGTCCTCCCTCCTTCAAACACATGGGTTACCCCTTAGGGTCCCAAACCCTTAGCCAATTTTGAGACTTATAAACTAAACAAATCTTCCTTCCCCCACCGATGAGGGAGAATTGGTCTATACCACATTTTCATGCTTCAAACACATCACTTCGTGGACCAATATCTCTTTCATTTCTCAATGAAATTTGACGATTCTTGGCCCTACGGTCATCTACTCACTTAGTAGATTATGCACGTGTGAAGAATCAAAGTCTCCAACATGCAGAACCCTAGTGTTTAAGTCATTAAAGATGGGTGGACGCAACTCCCACCAAATGCAAATTTCCAACAGTTTTCACTCTTATACTAAGGTTCTTTCACATGCTATTCCTTTAGACTTTTACTTCTCAAATTATACGGTATAAAAGAAATTCTGGACTTTGAGCTTAATAATGGCGGATTCAAGATTTTCATCGAGCCAATTCAAAATATAAAGAGATAAACACATGAAGAAGTAAAAAAAATTCAACATCTAAATATATGAGAATTAACTTAAATAATCGCCCGCCAACTGCTTAAACTAAAAATAGCGGCAGATGTATAATATATGTATAATCAGTGTATAATCTATGCATATTGGCTAAGAAAATTAGACAATGAATCCGACCATCTATTTTGTGTAAAGATCTCATATATATATATATATATATAGAGAGAGAGATAAATTGACCTATTCAGGAGGTACAATTTCTAATGAAGAGGTGTCAATCAACTCTCTTAAACAAAAGTGACTCCACCGCTACAACTCAATCGATAATTTATGGTAACTATTCATAATAAGTAAAATAGAGTAAATATTGTAACTCTAGAATATATGGTAGCTTTACCACAAGTCAAATAAGTTAAATTTGAGAAATAAAATTAGAATTCTGTTTTATGAACTATATGAAGTTATGAACAAAAAAAACAATGTGCAGAAAAAAAAATTATTTCTTCTTTTTGGACTTGCCATTACAGAACAATGAACCTAAACCAAACAAACAAACAGTACCTTTAGTAATATAACCATGTGGAATGTTCAAAACAGGACTAACATGAACTCCATTGCTATAAGATCTACTGTAACTCTTCTTCAATGGATGTGATTGACTCCTCTTTGATGATGAATGTAATGGATGGATATGATTTAAAGATGAACAATATGATGATGATAAAGATGAACTCTTTTTTAGAATTTTGATGTGTTCTTTTTGTGAGTTTTGTTTGTGATACATTTTTGGATTTTTTTGTATTGGTGCAGAACCAGTTGAATTACTTCTGCTTAGAAATTGCAAAAACCCGTTATTTTGGCTATTTGGATAATTCAAACTGCTACTTCTTCTGAATTGCCAAAATGGTTTTGCTTGTGGGAGTTTACATGTTTCTTCTTCATCATCATCAAGATCAGTGGACAAGAATTCTTTTAAGCTCTTATTTTTTGTGTGATAACCATTTTCAAGAACTGATTTTTCTGGTTGTTTTTGCAAAGATTTTGGATCAGATTGGTTGGTTTCTTTAAAGGGTGTTGATTTCTTGACTTCAACAGGGAGGATCTTGCCATTTGAGAAAAGTTCATCAGCAGAGGAAATTAGTGCTATATCTGTAACACAGAAATCAAAATCAATGGTGGATTCAAGAAGGAATGCATCTGATCTGTAATGCTGGCATTCAATTGGGATAACATCATCATGAGAGAATGAGATTCTTGGACTAACATTTAAACTTGCAATCTCAAAGCATACATCAACTGCCATGAGTGGTTATTTTTAAAAGAATTCTTGATTTGTTTTGGTGTTAATCAACAGTTGCAGAAAGTGGTACAATTTAATTTATAGGCAAAGAAAGGTGAAAAATATGATTGTATTGTTGAAGTGTTGTTTGTGTAAGATTTTTGGAGAGTCAAAAAGAGAGGGCAAAAAGAAGAAGGGAGGTGAAGGGAATGATTTTTTTGTTGTTGTAAGAATGAAGAGTCAGCTTTTGGTTTTATATATACTATGCTAAGGGCTAAGAGCATTTTCAAGATTCTATTATTGGTACAACAAAGTGGTGTTGCCTAGACAATGGCCTGTTTCACTTAGGAGTAACATTGAGATTGACATTATATGCTAAATGATCAAACATAAAATAATAAAGAAAAAGAAGGAAAAGTGTACCCAACTATGTGGCCTAGCGGTCTATGAAGTACGCGAAAATTTTGAAAACTAAGGAATAAGTTTCAATAATGATGAAAAAGTTAGGTAATTTCTTATGAGTTAGCTAAATCTTGGTTGACAAAGTTATTCGGTAAATATTAAAAACTAAAAAGTAGTTCATTCATTGTTGTTGATTTTCATGACTGCTTAAGCGATTGAACGAAATTAAGAATTGTTTCAATACTGAATTCAGATTTTTATAGACCATTATAGCAGGACTACATTTTTTTTGAAAGGAAAGTAGTAGCAAAAAGAAAAACTATTAATCAAGAAACAACGTTTCATGCCGATTCTGTTTGCAATTGCTCATGTAAAGCAATTTCAACTGTCTTTGATTTTTGCCTTTCATTGATCCCTATCCTATAAGTACAATGTGACTGATGGGGGTAATAGCTACTCGGTAAAATATTTTTGATGCGTGTAAACTAGTCCGAACATCATTAAATTGTAAAAGTTTTTTTTAAAAAAAGGAAAAGTGATTTGAATTAATTGGCTATTGCCACCGAAAGGCTAGGAGAAGGAATGAAAGATTCCTCCACCTTATAGGGGGGTTAATTTCCAAATAGACTTTACCTTTTTGAAAATGAGAGCAAAAGATAAATAAGAAATGATTTAAAAGGTAAACACTCTCCACCTTCAAGGATCTAATTCACCAGTGAAAGTGAAAACTCTTAAAAGAAACACTGGCATTTTGCGGCAAATTAAAATCTTGTGGGACCAATTTGCTTGGAAGAGTACAAATTATAAGGATGTCTTGTCGGAAAAAAAGAATTACTACTAGAAAAGATTAATCAAACCCCAATTAGATAACTTAGAGTTAAATGTAAGCAAGAATTATTCTTGTTGCAATATTAGAAGAAAAAGAACTTGCTGCAGAGAGTAATAATTTTGGTGGCACTAATGCTTGAATATGGGAATAAAAAGGTAGCTAGGTGTAATGACGGAGACAATTTTTTTTATTAAGTGATTCAAAATATAAAAAAGTAAAGATTTGAATAAAATAAGATAATTTAACATCTATTATCACTACAAAAAATTGAATGTTATGTGGTGACTAATATCGCTACAAAAGCCTAGAAAGTCGCCAATAGACGTTATATATAGTGGCGACCTTTAGGATTGTTGCAAGTACTTCTGAACTTAGTGTTATTTGTGACGACTCCTCAAGGAAGTAAAAATAGGTTTTAAGCCTATTTTCTTCCAAGCACGAAATAATTTCTTTTACATATATTTATTGCGACTTAAGTAATGACTACTAAAACGTTACCTTCAGTGGCGACTTAGAGGGTTACCAATAAAACTACCCCTTTCTGTGGCGGCTTAAGAAGTTGTCATTAATAATCGTTACATGTTGTATGTATACATTAAAATTAATTTTAATCTTTTTTTAAAACTGTTAAAGTTGAAAATTTATTTTTAATCTTATATACAATATAATTTTTCGCACAAAGAGAGTTTTGATGAACCTCCTTGCGCTTCCCTAACTCCACCCCTGACTAGATGTGTCAATCGTTTACTATGCGCTAGTTCGAAAAAAAGTAAAATCACCATCAAATTTATTGAACGTAACCGTTATTTATATGTACTAACATCATATATAAGTTTTACACCGTTTGTTTTACATGTTGCATACTTAAAATATTCAGGTAATAACTAAGTGACTTAATTGTACAAAAAATCTTCTTTTGTACTAGCCTTTGTACTATATATATTGTGTAAAATTTATAACTCTTGTTGAAAATGATGGGGTTGAAAATGATGGGATGAGTAGGAAATTTTTCAATGAGTTAGATGTGAGAAGAATTATGGACCTTAAATTCGTGCACGTTGAAGGCCTAATGTCTGCTAAATGAGAAGCCTAGTTCCATAATTGTGTTCCATGATAAGAAAAACCAAGTCAAAGATGTAACCATCTGAAAATGAAAGCAACAATGACATCATTTCCTCCCTATGGTTTCATTTACGAGGAGTAGAAGAGAAGTAATATGACTCATATTAATTTTGGTGTGTTTTATAAGGTAGAAATTGTAACACATGCAAACTTTTCTTTGAGAATGTTTGGTTTATCACATTAAAAATGAGATATATAACTGAAAGAATATACACGGAGTACCGTGTATAATGGCCGTGTATATGGTCGTGTACAAGTGTATAGTTACTTACCATATTATTAGAATTCTTGTAATATGGTAAGTAACTATACACTTTACACGGCCATATACACGGCCAATATCTAATAATATGGTAAGTAACTATACACTTTACACGGTCATATACACGGCCAATATACACGGTCCTCCGTGTATATTCTTTCAATAACGTATAATATACCATTAAGTTTACACAATTTTACCTTTATTTTTAAAGTAAATAATAATTTTTAAAATGAAATTATGATATTTTAGTTAAGTGATCTAATGAGGCAAGGACAGAGGCGGATTTACAGTTTCGAGTGGGGATTCTCAGAAACCTAGTAACTTTTGCACAAATTATGTATCTGTATATTGAGAAATTCAATAAATATATAAGAATTGCGAGTTGGGAATCCATGACAAAGTAAGTTGTTGATCAAGCAGCAAAAAAGAAACCCGTAAATTGTTGGGGATCAAAATAATCAGTGTGTTATGCGGAAGTTAATAATGCAATCCTTGAACGACGATAAATTAGACGGCACAAAAAATATATTAAAAGAAGCATAATATTAATATTGTTTGGTCATGTGACCTACATATTGAAAAACTAATATTAAAAGCATAAAACCTATTGAGAGAATAATCTCCCCTAAACAAGACTCTTAATGACTACATTGTGAATGATTTTCTGTGTTTTGTTGTAGGAATGAAGTGTTCAATTTATAGACGTCCAAAACTTTTTATCCAAAACAAGGAATAGCCAAATATGGAAGAGAATTGTATTTTCTTTTCCGGAAAAGTAAAAGCAATTATGGTAATACTTTGACTTTCCTTCGAGAGAAAAGTAAAACTCAAATATGGTAAGAAAATCAGAGCAAAAACCCTAACAAATCTCCCCTTTTTGCCTGAATTTTCTTACAAAATAATATTCATCTTCATTCTTCACATAATCTTCATCACTGCTGCTTGTCATGGTTAAAAGTAGATATGAGTTGAAAATTTGAGCTATGTGCATAAAAAATGAGCATGGGTTGAAAGTGAAGCTCATGCATTAAAAGTGAACATTTGTTGAAATTGACCCAAGCGTTAAAAGTAAGCAAGGATTAAAAATGAGCTCATGCGTTAAAAAGTAAGCATGAGTTGAAATTTCCAAGTTTTTAAAATAAACATGATATAATTTTTTTTGTGTGTTTTTAAAGATGCGCAACAACATGATTGTTGAATATATGGTTGAAAATTGTCTCCACATATAGTACTCATATATAAATATTTATTGTGAAATTGACTGCAATTTGATTTAAATGTATGCATTAAACCTGTCTTCAATCCGAACTATCGGCTCTGATATCACTTGTTGAGGATCAAAATAATCAGGGCATCATGCGAAAACTAATAATTGCAAACCTTGAACGCGATAATTCAGACGACACAGAAAATATACTAAAAGAAGCATAATAGTAATATTATTTGGTCAAGTGGCCTACATATTGAAAAACTAATATTAAAAAGCATAAAACCTATTGAGAGAATAATCTCCCCCTAAACAAGACTCTTTAATGACTACATTGTGGATGCTTTTCTGTGTTTTATTGTGGGAATGAAGTCTTCAATTTATAGATGTCCAAAACTTTTCATCAAGACAAGAAATAGCCAAATATGGAAGAAAATTATATTTTTCTTTCAGAAAAATTAAAAGCAATTATGGTAATACTTTGATTTTCATTCGGAAAAGTAAAACTCAAAATGGTAAGAAAACCAGGGCAAAAACCCTAACATAAATCTATGTTGTCCTCTTGGTTGATGGTTTGAATCTTTTGGTCACCATGTAGGCTTTTCTTTTGCCTCTATTTATTTTTTAATTTGAGATGGGTGGTAAACAACAAATTTCAAATTCTGAATTCATCTTTGGGAAAGAATATATATTAATTAATCATGATTAGTGATTAAATCTTATGTGTAAACACGTCTTGTGCATTTGTTGTTTTAGTATAAAGTTTGAGTGTTGATAGAGTTTTATCATCAGAGTTATGACTCTGACCATGAAAATTACATTCTACTTCTAATATATCATGATCTAGATCAATGAGATAAATTACGAAATGTACAACTTACCCTAATAATGACCTTGTTAAATCAATAGCAAAACAGGTCGGCAAATTTCACTAGCAAAAAGCCGTGACTAGTAGTTGTCTATATAGATGGATCCAAAGTTACATTAGTACTCTAACCCTCACTTATTGCAAGTAATTATTCAAGTCGAAGTGGAAACTGGAAAGCTTAATCTAAAGATGAAAGTAGGAAATGGGGAGATAATGTATAATTCCCTGTTGTGTAATATGTTTCAATGATTTTTTACTATGAACTTCTAGCTAGTACGTGTATACATTACAATAGTAAAATGATTTTGATATTATCAATTTTTCAGAAAAAGAAGAAGTGAAACGAATTTTATTGTGCTTGCATGAGTATATTATAATGAAGTTCGGTTGGATTCAGCTTGAATTTAGATAGTTACTATAGTAAACTAGATTAATTGAGTTTGACTCTTGCTCGCTTCAATTCGATATTATAGTAAGTTTGATTGGGTTTGATTCGATATCAAACCTAATTGAATTGAAGCAAGCAAGAGTCAAACTCAATTAATCTAGCTTGTAATAAGAGAATTCAACTTCAAGTCACGAGAATATAAAATGTCTCACTATGTATGAACTACTCAATTTAGTCTAACTCATACATAAAATTTTGTTTTTTTACTGAATCTCGAACACATCATGCTTAATGAAAAGAAGGAAAAAAGAAAGAAGAATTGAAACGAAATTTATTGTGTTTAAATGAGTACATTGCAATAATGCTCTCGGTTGGGATCAACTTGAATTCCACACTATAGCAAGTTCGTTGGTCTCGATTCTAGCTTGCTTTGATTTGATACTACAATAACCTTAACCGGACTCAACTTTAGCTCAGCTCAATGCTCAAACCTTATTTAATAATTGGAATATAGTAAAAAAAAAATATAGGGAGTGTCTTATTTCCTTACTAGTCTTACTTACAAGTAACTTATTTCTAGAGTTGATGAATCTCGAACATGAAATAATTAAAGAAAAATAAGATATATTGTGTATAAAAAACTATGGAAGAGAGTAATAATGGAGGATCCCACGTGGAGGAGTTAGAGAGAGTACCAGGGAAGTTTCATAAATTACATCCTTAATGGAGATGTAAAGTTAGAATTTTTTCAGCTTATGAATTCTAAATTATAGTAATTCTTTATTTTATGTGTTCGAAATAGATTATATTTACCTACTAAGTTAATATGAATATATTATTTAATTAAAATTACTAAATTATATTGATACTTCCCTGCCTTGCTGGCCATTCAATTTCAATCATTCTTGAAAGCATATCATGTTACTGCAACAGACCCACTCCAAACAAACTCTTGTCCTTTTCAGGACACATTTGGCATCTCCTATGTGGTATTTTTATTATAGTATCATTACAGTATTCCCCTAATAATAATCCAACCTGCCACAACTGCAATTTGATTCATTTGTTGGGGCCAGACTGCACCCTCTTCTTAGTTTCTTCTCCATTCTCCCATATTGTGGCTTGCCTCCATTTATTCATTTTTCTTTGGGTAATAATATTTATTAGAAATTACTATTGTCATTATTAGTTAGTGTTGTATAATTATGGTAGATATATGATCCTTATTATAATATTGCTAATAGTCATTACAAGTCGAGACTCGTCACTATTAGAAATGAAGATTCGATAATCAGTGGAAAATTTGTATTATAAAATGTAATTTTCTCACCTCATTCCCACTGAACCAACTCACTGGGTAAACACATTGTGGGAAATAAGTTTTCATTGAAACGCTGAGAAATTTTTTAATTTTTTTCATTAGAAAACACTATTATTTTTTTTCTTTTCTCACTGATTCAATCAAAATATCTGTGAGAATAGCCACTGAACATTTTCCAGTGATAAATTATAATGGAAAAACAATAATTTTTAGTAGTGCGTCTACTATACCTTTTTTTTCCTTTCAAAATAGAAATAACAAAAGAAGGTGAAGCATGATACATTAGACTCCAAAAAGAACTTCTAGACTATTTTTATTCTTTACCATCAAATCTGCAACACCATTTACTTCTCTAAATACGTGCAATAGCGGTGAGTTTCCTGTTCTATTCAACAACCATATGCAATCATCAATTAAGTTTTGAAAAATGAAATTAAAGCATTGTCATAAATCATGTTAGTTAGTTCGTTACAATCAATATCAATCTCATTCAAAGTTGAATAGCTGTTGATAGTGTAGGATTCAAAATGTAAATTTAATGAGTTCGATATTTAAAGGTATTTTGTTATTTCTATTGTATTTTTATAATTATTGTTAACACTCAAAAATGATTTAAGTGTTTAGCCGAGTTCAGTGACAGTCGAACTGTTCCAGAGCCGAATTTACTCCTAACCCTCGACTACAAGAACTTCATCGGCTACTACGGCATCTTAGATGAGTTGTTAGTTAGAGGTACGACTGAGACCCACTCAGATGAAGACGCCTCAACGACCAAGTCAAAAGGGTTTCCGAACCCCTAGAAGCGGTAACGGTCAACAATAGCTAAAAGAAAGGGCCATTATCCGAGCAAGAGGAGTAGATGGCGAGAAAATCGGCACCATCTCCACCATAGTCGGCCATTGAACTTAGTGGGTTACTTGATGGATGACATGGGGGGGGGGGGGGGATCACGTTGTACAGTTTTCCCCCTTTTTTGTACTATAATATGATAATTCTTTGTATATATACAAACACACAATCAATCAAACAACTCAATTTTATCTATCTTTATCGAGGCTCCCACTTGGTATCCATCATTGAAGCGGATGAGTCCGACTCAGAGTCAGCCGACTGCACGACAGACGCAATGGTGGCCGAGGTTGTTAGGGGTAAGGTGTACTCTTGCCCAACCTTGAAAGACGTAAAAGGCAAGGATACGAGTTCATCCGATGACAGGGTCGGTTACTCGTTTGACATCACGAAGGCAGATCAGATCTTTGATCATCTGCTCAAAGATAAGCAGATTCGGCTGCTTGATGGTCATAGGATTCCTGCCTGCCGAGGAACTCAAAGATAAGAAGTATTGTAAGTGGCATAATTCATACAGTCTCTCTACTTCTAATTGTGTGGTCTTCAGAAAGGCGATCTAGAAGGGCATCAAAGAGGGGAGGTTCAAGCTAGCCGACAAGAGTATGGTTGAAATGTTCATTGATACCGACCCCTTTCCCGCGGTACCAATATCTATGGTATCTTTTGCTAAGCCCGACGAGTCAAGGGATACTAAAGGGAGACATCCGATGAAAAAGGTGTGGGTCCCAAAGAAATCTACCAAAGGGGAGAAGGCCACAAGGACCTATGTATT
Source organism: Anisodus tanguticus (assembly GCA_034509755.1). NCBI lineage: Eukaryota > Viridiplantae > Streptophyta > Magnoliopsida > Solanales > Solanaceae > Anisodus > Anisodus tanguticus. The sequence continues at coordinate 47,985,198 of CM067550.1, read as the reverse complement.
CAACCGGTTAGGCAGCCTACATGACATTCGTGATGACAGGCAGCCAGCTATGAGCAACTTTCATGGCCACCCTAAATAATCGAAGGACGTTGAATGAGAACTTCAAGAACCAACCATGAGGTTCAGAAGGGTCCCTATCGTCGCCAGGCATAGGCCTGGGGGGCAAGTACGGATGCCAACCAACCGGCAGCCGAGTATGCCTCGAATAGATGAAGAACCACTCCCTAAAACCAAACAGAGGGTGGTCGAGTTTAACGTAAATGAGAGTGTTTCATCCTTACGGATCACAACGAGAAATGAGGACCAGACGAGACCCTAGAGAATGATTAAATCTGCCGCTAACACAGAAGATGGGAAATGGTTTGTTTATCAGGCTCCCAGAAAGAAAGAGGCACTACTGAGAGTCGCTTCCAAGACTCAGAAAAGAAGGATGCAACGTGCCAAGGCCTTGCGTAAGATGCAACAGACATTGCATCTAATTTCCAACACCAAGGTATTTGAAAATCATGAGATTCCTGAGTATGCCGTAGCCGAGGCTATCAAGCGGGCATTCGACTTAGTTGCTTCAGGGGCAATGTCACATGAAGGAGAGACATCGGGTCAACTAGAGTTGGATGAACATCCTACTGACAACCCGACGGAGGAACCCGATAAGAGAATGTGGCCCTGGATGGACCTCTAACCGAGGCAATCCCACAGATCATGCAGATGATTTAATTAGATGATCCCCAGTCGATCCCCATTTGTCTCCAAGAAATGGAAGTTATGACCTTATGGTCAGCCGAATTGGATGAAATAGGGGACTCCACCCTCGATTTATTTAGCCATGACCTGGTTGATGAGATGTGGGCAGACATTGAAATGGTCAGCCTAATCCCATGTGAGTTCTGGGCCAGCCGCTCCACGCTGGATAGCCTAGAAGGTGATGTTTGCCTAGAAGACGCAGAATGGGCAACAAGAACCGATACCTCAGTTAGGGACACTTTGAGCACCGTATTTGGTGCACCTACAAAAGTTATGGTTAAACACCTCAAACCCCTTTACGTCAAGGCTTACATTAACGGCAAAAATTATTAGTCTGGTGTTTGTCGACAATGGGGTTGTGCTGAATGTGATGTCGCTACTTACCTTGAAGGATCTTAACAAAACAAAAGAGGATCTCATCCCAACTATCATGAAAATGGCTAGCTTTAAGGGAGAAGCCTCTGAAGCATTGGGGTTTCTAGTAGCAGAAATCACTGTAGGTCCTAAGACGGTCAGGTCTACCTTCTTTGTAATAGATGGAAAGCCGTCCTACACCATTCTGCTAGGCAGGGACTGGATTCACACCAGCCGATGCCTTCCTTCTACCATACATCAAAAACTCATCTTTTGGGAAAAAGACAAGATAGAAATCGTCCCAGCGGATGATAACCCGTTCCGACCAGGGGTTCATAACGTAGAGGTTGTCCTCTATTCACCCTATGTGGCTCCCATTACGGAGCAGTATGAAAAATGATCTTGGGAATCCTGTAATATTACCTCATGAGGGTTTGAAATAAAATAATTAGCCGAACCATAACTTACCTTGGAGGATTTAGATAGTTGAGGAAACCTGAATCATACGTGATATGTGGCATCGGCTGACCGCCCTAAGTTCTGAGGCAAGGATAGCCGAGGCATCGCAGATGGGGAACCACGACAGAAAACCAGATCTGGCGGCCAATAATATTTGAGCTGCCAATAGGAATTTTACGCCTATCTTTGTTTGTCTTTATTCTACGCTTGTACAAAACTTGAATGTTATTTAATGCTCCGTGTTGTGTATGTTTGTGCAAAGTTTGAATAAACTCGTTTTACAAAGACAAGTCTTAAATGAAATGGGCAATCAGAAACTCCAAATCTACAGCTATAGGGACGACATTCTATCGGCTAAATCTATGGCCAAGATGCAGTGTTGTCCTCAGAAGTTAATATCATTACGGATGGCCAAACCAAACCTTCTAAGTTCGGAAGAATATCAACAAGACATGCTAATGGAGTTGGGTCAGTTGGATGAAAATTGACTGACAATCATAGAAAGAGTCAAAGCCAATAAGCGTAAAATGGCCAAAGCATACGACAAAAATATAGAGCCTAAAGAGGTTTGCCGAATGAGACTTAGTTTGGAAAATCATCCGTCGATTGAAATGAAAGATCGTAAAATCGGCAAATGATCGCCAAACTAGGAATGGACCCTTCGTAGCGAACCCATGGGTTGTCGCAATACGGATCAAGCGATAAACATGCATGGAAAAGAAATATAAATGGTAGACATTTTGAAGAAATATTACCCATCGATTTTGGGGCATGCATAAGTAATCAACATCCACAGACCGGCTGCCTAGTCGTAAAATAGGCTAATTTCCTTCGATTTGGGGAATGTACAGGTAAACGACAGCCACAAACCGACTGCCTAGTCACAGAAATAGACCCTTCGATTTGGGGTCGATAAAGCTAGGGAACCGAGTTGGTCGGCATTCTACCAACTAGAGGTTGCAATATATCACCAGTAACAGGGATCTCAGTATTAGGCTGAGTCTGCAGCTGCTTGGGCATCTGGGGTACCTGTAATCTCCCTTTATCTCTCAGCTGCCATAACGTCTACTACCTTAGTCGCTCCCGTTCCTGCTTGGACCTCCCTTTCAGCACCCAACAAAGGCTCAACCGCTACAGTCGATGGGGCCTCGATAAAAACCTGAGTATCGGCCGATACCTCTTGAACAACAGAAGCAATGATGGCTTCAGATTGTAAGTCCATAAGGGTATCTGTTGACAACTCAACAACAGGATCAACTGGCAAGGGAATAGTGATTCTCGGCATTGCTTAAAATAGACGGCTTTTCCACTCAGTCCATTCATTCTCCAATTTGGCCACCCATTCGCTACCAGCTCTCTAATCCAGTTCCCAAACCACCTACTAGTTTCCGAGTTCTCAGATTTTGTTATCCAATTGAAGGCTCTGCCGAAACAAAGAAGAACGAGAGGAGTCGTGGGCACCAATAACTGAGTCTAAGGCGCCTATAGCCAGAATAATGGCCCCAATCTCCGCTTGGATCCGCTCCAACTCAATTCACAGTTTTGATAGATGTTCCCACAAGTCATCTCTTCGGCAGACATTTTGTTGCCTTTCTGCATTCACCTCGTTGAAAGAAGTCTGAATGCGGTTCTTCTCTTGCCGAAGAGACCCCAAGTGTTGTAGAGTAGCGACAACCTCATCATGGCTATCTTTGGCCATTCTATGTAAAGCAAATAAATAATTCAGAGCCAAAGTCATGTCATTGTAAGTGGTGGCTATAACCGGGGAATCCACTGTTTCTTTGACAATCGGAGCAAAGAGGCCCTCAGAGCATGAAACTCTTCTTTTTTGGTTGGAATTCCCCTGGCAAGAAACTCCTCGACTCGGTCTCGATGGATTCCAACAGGTGAAGTTGGTGGAGATGTAGTATCGACTAAGCCAAAGTAACGCAAAAACACATCTTCCGGGATGATTTTGGCTGATACATTTGAGTCGTCAGTTGGGTGGGCTTTAGCCGAATGATTATCTCCAGCGGTCTCCTGTACAGGAAGGACATGTTCAGTATAGAGGCAAGAGCCCGGAGCCAATGAAAGACCAAGCATATGAGAATGTGTATACCTCTACGGCTGCCCCAGTATAGGAAGCCTCAACTACCTTAGCAGAAGAAATTATGGCTTTGAGGGCAGCCGATGATAGGTCCTGCAAATGCACGGGAGCATGAGCCATGGAAGACGATCCGCCAATATGAAGGGAAGCATCAAACGCTTTATACAGCTGTCTGCGCCTTATTAGTTGTGGTCCCTAAAAGGCAATCATAAAACATAAATATTAGCAGTCAATACAAAGGTGTTTTAGCCAGTCGAGTAATATACCTCGATGTCCTCATCTTCCTCAGCAGGAACAGAAACTCCGGGTCTGTGGGGGCCTCCCTCACTATACTCTCGAATGACAACCCCTCCACTTCGTTGGGGTTGCTTGGACACTAGTTTCCTGGGTGATGGGGACTCGGTGTCAAAAGTAGTCTCAAAATTAACAAACACTGGAGGAGATGGAGGTGCTGAAAGATACATAAGAGATGTTAGCCGAAAATTCACAAGAACAATCTGGCCGACACATATGTATCATATAATTTACCTTTTCTTTTCATCTGCCGCAACCGGATGGAAGACCTTGAGCCAATAAGTCCCTGGCCGTGAGAATCCACCCCATATGAGAACCATAGTCCTCCGTTGGGAGAAAGTAAGGTCCTCATCAGCTACTTGACGGACCCAATCAAGGGTGCCCCATCTCTCTTGGACCGGTTGCCAATCTGTATAATGGTTTCTAGACAGACCATGCAGGGTGGAGACTGCGTCAAAAACATCTTGGTGCACAAGGGGTGTTCTCCGAAGAGTATCGGCTAATACTGGCGGGTTTAACGGAAAGCGACGGTCATTAAATTTGTCGGGGATAAACTCAGGAAAATAGAGGGTGATCCACAATTGAAGGAACCAAAGGGACCGACTAAGGTATCTAGATTTTTAGAATCCCTTAACCTCACATGGGCATCACCCAGAGCCACGTAAAGATAGGTCAAGAAGAGAGATGCCCAGCTGACATCCCTCCCCGAAATGGCTAACGCCGCATAGATTTCCAGCTCTTTCACAACTGCACAAGAGCCCGTACAGACAAAGTATCGGCTAAACTAAAAAAGCAGAAAAGCATGATGCTCGGCATCATCAACTGGAAGAGGTGATATTCGGCGGTTGTTGGTTATAAACTGGCTGTAGCTTGAAGAAGTCTTCGAGACTTTGATGCCTAAATCGACAACATCTATATCGCTTAGGATAGATGCCTCCGTTCCGGAATCGGAAGGCCAAGTATCACCGTTACATCAAGCAGTGTGGGGATCATTCCCCAAGGGAAAACAAAGGCATTGGCAACCGTCGACCAGTAACCAAGAAAGGTATATATAAGACCGATGTTGCAGGGGGAGTCAAACTCCGACAGCACAATAGCGTCGTAGAGACCCGTGCGCCTCCATCAGGCTTCATTGACCGACTTTACTCGGTTCAACCAAACATAATAGTTGGCAATCTTAGTCGGTCAGGTGCGCAGGCTAACCGGACAACAGTCGCCGGTGAACCAGTCACAAGTAATCGTAAGGTCGTAGTTCACCGGGCTTAGATGCTGAGGAAGAAGGAGATCACATTGTTCAGATGTACCAAAAGGGGCGAGAACCAGTTGCTCATCTACAAAGGCAAAAGTGGGGATTAGGTCATCAGTAGCCAAACCAGTGCTATCCGATCCTAGAGAAAGAGAAGAAGACGAGGACATAGTTTTTCTTTTTCGGATAAAAAATAATGTTTTCTGAAGAAGGCAAGAAATTTGGGGAATGACCGAGAAGATTGAATGAGAAGCCCTTTTGGTGGATGTCTCTCCTAAATATTTTTCTTTTGTCGGAGATATAATTGACACTCTGTTGGGAGTCTTGTCGTCCACAATGTACGGCTAGAAATCCGTCAGAAACTCATTGTGGAAGCCGAGACGTTTCTGTGGAGAAAAAAAAGAACTTTTTTAAAGACCATCATTACATGCACCGGAGACGAGACGATTGAAGTGTCATGCGCACGATTGTCAGACTGAAATGACGGCTAATTTCGGATACATCAACTCAACAGTCACACTCGAGTTAATGTAGGGGGCAATTGTTAACACTAAAAAATGATTTAAGTGTTTAGCCGAGTTCAGTGACATCCGAATTGTTTCAAAGCCGAGTTTACTCCTAACCCTCGACTATAAGAACTTCATCGGCTACTAAGGCATCTTAGCCGAGTTGTTAGTTAGAGGTACGACTGAGACCCACTCAGATACACACACCTCAACGACCAAGTCAAAAGGGTTTTCGAACCCCTAGAAGCGGTAACGACCAACAATAGCTAAAAGAAAGGGTCATTATCCAAGCAAGATGAGTAGATGGCTAGAAAATCGGCACCACCTCCCCCATAGTCGGCCATTGGACTTAGTGGGTTACTTGATGGCTGACATGAGGGGGGGATCACGTTGTACATTTCCCCCCTTTTTTGTACTATAAATAGGATAATTCTTTGTATATATACAAACACACAATCAATCAAACAAACTCAAATTTTATCTATCTTTATCTAGGCTCCCATACTTTATTTATCCTTTACTTTACTTTACTCAGCTGCATTTATGTTTCTTACCTCTTAGTTTACTCATACCACCGTCCTAACGCTTTCTGGAGTAGTTGGGAAATCTATTGCTGGAAATTAGAGTTCCGTTTTCAGCCTAAATCGCTTAAGTTAAAGGAATCAATTGTCATCCAATTTCGTCTGCCGATAAAATTTTAGTGAGTTTTTACTTATATATCTATGTTCGGGTGAACCGTTGCCTAAGAATTACACCTGTCACAGGTTGTAGAACATCTGGATTGATTGAGAGTTTGTTTAATGTTTGGTATGATGTTTAATTAGAAGGAATTGTGAAAAGTTGTTAGGTGAAAGGAGTAAACAATTTTGGAATGGTTTAATATGTTTATTGAAGAAAAAATGGATAAATGTATTAACTCAAATTTTTAGCAATTCTATTTGACCAACGTATATACTTCCAAAGTTTTAGGTGATTAAGTCCAAGTTAGTATTCTTTGATGATTGAAAATCAAACTACTTTTGTTGTTTTAACGGACATGGCTGATAAAATGAAAACAAATGGTGTCATTTTGAGATTAGAGTTGCATTCAAGTGGAGTCTTTCGATATATTCATAGGGCCACCATTGAAAAAGAAAAGGAAAATAAAAAATGGAAAAAACGAATAAAAATACTAAAATCACATTATTATGTTAAGCTTTCTCTATTATTTGCTAGTATGCCTTATTTACTTTATTTTTGTATTGTCTTTTTCAAATTGTTTAATATGTGTTATTTAAGTCGAGGGTTTTTCAGAAATAACCTCTCTATCTCCACGAAGTAGGATAAGGTCTACGTACACTCTATCCTCCTCAAACCGCACATATAGAACACATTGGGTGTATTGTTGTTGTACTAAAAAAAGCAATTTAAAAATCACTAGATTTTTTCAACTTGAACTTCATATTTCTTTTTCAAATTTCAAGCAAATCATACTCCCAATATGTCCCTCTCACTCCTCATGGCTACAGATCTGTTCTAAGTTATCCCAACTATTTCACAATTATATGAAGTGAGTGAAAACGTTAAAGTTTAAAAATATATATTAGATTGGAAATAGATTTAATATTTGATTTAGAATTAAACAAAATAGTTACAATTTCTAGAACTTGATTCAAGGGCTTGGAAATCAAGATGATGTTGAATCAACGGTTTGAATTTGAATTTCTAGTGTTAGTATCAAAAGAAAACGACGTCTAGTCGGAAATTGACTCGTCGTTAAGAGATTTCCGACACATTATTTTTTGGAAACGTTATGGTCAGACAATTCTGATGGAACATTGGTTTACGAATACTTTGACAATAGTCAAAAATAATATTATGACAATAACTTCAAACAAATTATTTAAGCTCGACTTCGAACCTATTAAAGGATTTACAACAAACTTTTTCATTGAAAATATTCCGACTAGACAATTTTAGATGTAACATTGCGTTACGAATACTTTGAAGATCGTCAGAAACAATATTTTGATAAAATATTTGAGCTCTACCTCGAACCGATTAACATGGTATGTTTTTTGGAAAATATAACCGTTTTTGACTTAATAGTCAAAATAGAGCAGCTAACGTCAAAGTCAGATCCAACATATGTTCAAAATAAAAAACTTGTGTTTCACTTTACTCGTATTTCGACTCAAATTATGTTAACATCAGTCAGCTTCGACGAAGAATTGCTTTTGATTGCTTTGTTTAAACTCTAAACAACTTGCAACCCAAGAAAATATTCTTGGAGACCAACGCATATAAGAAATTTTCAATCAATTATTTTGCCTAATTTGATCTACGAAGTGGATATTGGTTTCATCAAAATCGTCTAATTCCCAAGGTAATTACATTTTAAACTCCAAGTCTTGTCGCATAATTGCTCTATAGTAATTTACTCATAGTCGTATATGTATCTAAAGATAATGTTTAAATTTCAATCATATTTATAGGCGTTGTCAATACTAATTTCAGACATCATATATATCTATGAAGTTGTTATGAAATAAATAGACATACATATCTTTACTATTTATGCACTCCAGATCTGAACTGTCTTTTGAAAATAACTTTTCTATCTCTATGAGGTATGAGTAAGATCTGCATAAACTCTATCCTTTCTAGACACCAGTAATAAAAATATATTGTTATTTGCTGTTGGACGTCTGAGAAGCAGTAACAGTTGAAGTGTTAAATCATGTGACAAACAAGGGCTAAAAATAAAAACACAGTTCAAATTAAATAAAATTCAATTTAAATTTGATTTCAATTGCCTTGGGATGATTTACGAAATAACCTCGAAGGTAGGTGGTCTTGAACTTTTGACCCCATTTTTCCTACGGACAAAACAAGTTAAACTTTTGAGTTTGATGGTTTGCTTATAGGCAAGCGACCGTAAAAGATTCAAGACCACACATTTTTAAAGTTACTGAGTGTAATTTCCTGCATCTTAGGTGTTATTCAAAGGTTACAAAGCAATGGGTCATTGTCACTTATGCCCCTATTTTGTGCTAGTCTTTATTTTTTCCCCTCATAATAGATAATTCTTTTGCGGGATATAAATCTATATTGTTGTATCATAATATCCTGCAAGTTATGGCCCGCTAGGTATAAATTCCATTGCGAAGGATAAAAATGAAAGACCAGCCCATTTGAAGGTCAAACCGTATAATTTCTTCCGTCCGAATGGGGCAATTGGGCCAACCGACTTCGGGTCAATATGACGGTCCAACTCTATTGGGCCTGAAACCGAAGCCTGTTATAACGGGCCGAGCTTTAGCCCAACTACATGTTAAATCCAAAAACCTACTAAAGTTTCAAGGAAATATCATCATCATCATATTCCCCAAAGGAAAACAATTTGTCCAAAATTTCCAAAGATTCCTCCTTTAAAGAATCTTTATATCACTTGTTAAACTTCCCAAAAATATTTGTCCTAAAAAAAATCAAGAATTCATCTCTAGGTATTTTGAGAATCCATTGAAGAAACCATGGTGAAGGAAGATAATAGCAATGTTTTGGACATGTTCTTGAAAATTGGGTTGGATGAAAAAACTGCAAAAAATACTTTGGCTAACAACAAAGTTACCACTAATCTCACTGCCGTTGTTCACGAGGTACACCCATTAGCTTCACCTGCAATTCTTGATTTTTGTATCTTTATTTTTTTTGAGAAAGTGTTTTAGACTTGTAGCTTATAGAATTTTAGATAGATAAATGCATATGAGTATCTCTATATTTGTGTATGGGTATCTCTATATTTGTGTAAATTTCCTTTATTTTATAAAAAAAAGGTTTGATTTTTGATGAAAGTGTTGTAGCTCTGCATATGAGTATCTCTATATTTGTGTAAAGTTACTACTTTGTATGCAAAAAGGTTTGATTTTTGAGGAAGTGTTGTAGCTCAAGGATTTTTGGATGCATAAATGCATATGGGTATCTCTATATTTGTGTATGGGTATCTCTATATTTGTGTATATTTCCTAGTTTTTATAAAAAAAGTTTGATTTTTGATAGAAGTGTTGTAGCTCTGCATATGGCTATCTCTATATTTGTTTAAATTTCTTACTTTTTATGCAAAAAAGGTTTGATTTTCGAGGAAGTGCTTAGCTCAAAGGTTTTTAGATGCATAAATGCATGTGGGTATCTTTATAATTGTGTAAATTTCCTACTTTGTATAAAAAAAGTATGATTTTTTGAGGAAGTTTGATTTTCCTTGCAATCCTGCATTGACTACTTTCTTCTTGAGCCGAGGGTCTATCGGAAACAGCCTCCCGAGAACCCACTTAGTTGGATTACACTGGGTATGTTGTTGTTGTAGCTCAAAGATTTTTAGATGGGTATCTCCATATTTGTTTGAATTTCCTACTTTGTATAGAAAAGGTTTGATTTTTGTTGAAGTGTTGTAGCTCAAAGATTTAGATGCATACAAGCATATGGGTATCTCTATATTTGTCTATCTTACTTTATTTTTTTTAAAAAATTGATTTTTGAGTAAGTGTTGTAGCTCAAAGACTTTTAGATGCATGTGGTTTATATTTGTGTAAATTTCCTACTTTGTATAAAAAAAGTTTGATTTTTTGAAGAAGTGTTGTAGCTCAAAGATTTTTAGATGGGTATCTCTATATTTGTTTGAATTTCCTTCTTTGTATTAAAAAGGTTTGATTTTCGAGGAAGTGTTGTAGCTCAAAGATTTTAGATGCATAAAATGCATATGGTATCGCTATATCTGTGTGAATTTCGTACTTAGTATGCAAAAAAGTATGATTTTTGAGAAAGTGTTGTACCTCAAAATTTTAGATGCATAATGCATATGGGTATCTCTATATTTGTGTGAATTTCGTGCTTAGTATGCAAAAAGGTTTGATTTTTGAGGAAGTGCTGTAGCTCAAAGATTTTTAGATGCATGAAATGCATATGGGTATCTCTGTATTTCTGTGAATGACCTATTTTTTTATATCTATATAGATAAAAGGTTTGATTTTCTACCTCTCGGAGAAGAACATAATTTGTGAATGAGCAAATGATATTGTTGATTGAGGAGTCTTTTTTTATTCTCTTTTACTTTTGTTGTGTTGAGAAACTAATGAAGAGTGTTGGAGAATCCTGTGTACAATGTTATCGATAAGCAAATGGAAAAGCTAAGAGTAATATTTGAATTGTTCCACAATTGTGCTGCATGTTGGGATTTTTTCTGAAGATGGTGAATCATTGTAGCTTATGTTGGGCAAAAACAGTTGCTTTTCCATTTTCTGCTGTTTCTTGAAAGATTTATTATTCTTTATGAAAAAGGTAAATAAAATGACAATTTAGCATATTTAATGTTCTTAGATGGTTTCTAAATGAATGGTTTATGTGCTCATAAAGTCTATGCTATTTATTCGAGGACATAAATCTGCATCAAGCTATAGATGGTTTCCAAATGAATGGTTTATGGGCAGGTCGGATATTTATCCGTTTTTATTAAACCCGTTTCAACCCACCCATATCCGATATGACCTGCCCGTTTGCCACTCCTACCTGTAGTTTAAGCATCTTGTGAGATGTGATATTTTTTTAATAGGATTTCTTAGAAGAGAAGTTATATGTCTTAAATTTGCTCCTAACTTCTTGTCGTGGTTAATCCAGGCAGCTGTGACCGATGGTTGTGATCGTGCTGTAGGCAACCTGCTGTACACGGTAGGCTTCTAGAATCTTGAAACATAAATTTGGAAAATCTGTCCTTTATATTCCTACTTGCTTATGCATAAATAAGATGTTTCAGGTTCGTTTTCTGTCAATGCATAATTCAAAGCTTAGGGACATTCCGAAATTCCAAAATTCTTTTAATTTATCTATTTGTGAAGATTACAATCCAATTATATCTTATTCCTTTCCGTTATGTTGGGATGACGAGCACTACACGTATGTAAAATATGTAACCGAGCTTTATTCTTTTGCATGTTAGGTTGCTACAAAGTTTCCAGCCAATGCACTTAACCACCGGCCCACATTGCTTCAGTACATTTTATCTACAAAGGTTTGTTGTTCACTCAATTCAGCATTTATCTAATTTATTTGTTGAAATTGACATAAATAGCCGCCGACCAAAATAATAGCCAGCAAATGTATCTTTTTTGTATATTAGTGTATTATATACCTTTTTGTTACATAATAGTGTATATGTTTTTGTATATTTGGCTAGTGAATGTAATTATTTTTGGCCGACCGGCCAAATGTGTAACTTGCCCTTTTATTTGGTTGTCCGTTTATGCAAGCATAGCAGTAGAATGGCACTTAACTTTTGTAAATCATCTTTTTCTGTTGCACTAGCATCATAAGTTCTTTTTAGTCTGAGTTAGGCTTGTAAAAGTATTGAGGCTGATATGGTTAATTGGTGAAGCCCCTTCAAAATTTGTCTTTTACTGGACCTTTGCAGATTAAAACCCCCGTGCAGTTAGAAGCTGCATTTGCCTTTCTTTCTGCGACTGTTTCTGAAAATCTGAAGGTCCATGATTTTGAAGAGGCTTGTGGTGTTGGTAAGAACAGATCATCTTTTCTCATGTCCAACTATATACTCAGTCCCAATTTATGTGATACTCTTTCCTTTTTAGTGAGTTCCAAAGAGAACGATGCTTCTTTATTTTTAGTAATAATTTAAATTCAAACTTCCTATTTTATCCTTAATGAAATGATTTATAGCCACAAAAATATCTATAGCTTATTTTAGATTACAAGTTTCAAGTGTTCCTTCTATTCTTAAACTTCGTGCCCAGCCAAACCTTCACATAAATTGAGACGGAGGGACTAATATTTATGACATTAGAATTGATGAATATAGTTTTTGGGGTGGGGGTGTTTGGATTATCAATTCATAGAGATAATTTAATATTTTCCTTTTAAAACAAAAATTATATGTATTGCCTATATTCTTGAGCAGGAGTTGAGGTATCCAAGGATGACATTGAACGTTCTGTCAATGAGGTCTTTGAAGAGAAGAAAAACAATATATTAGAGCAGCGTTATAGAACCAATGGTTAGTATTGTTGCTTCTGGAACTCACCTGGTTACTTTTTCTCTGCTTGGATAATCTATGTCTGTCTGTGTGTTTATATGCAATTTATTGAATTCTTTGTATTGTTGCTTCTTATTTTTCTGGTTACTTACTCTTTCCTTATTAGTTGGTGAACTCTTTGCTCATGTTCGGAAGAAGTTGCCATGGGCAGATCCGAAAGTAGTCAAGGTACGCTTTCTTTTGGTGTCAATGGTTAGGCTATCTTGTGAGCTATGAGTGGTTTTAAATATAAGATTGTTTCCGTTTTGTGCTTCTTTTTTTGATATTTAAAGATATATTTATTGTCACAGGAAGTAATAGATTTGGAGCTGTATAAATTACTTGGGGAAAGAACTGCCGCAGATAATGAAAAGCCTGTTAAAAAGAAGAAAGAGAAGCCCGCGAAAACTGAGGTGGTGCTTTGTCTAATGTATTTTAGGTGGAGATTTTTCATCTAATAATATTTTGTCCTAAGCTAGGCTGAGTTGCTGCTTCTTCATCTTATGTAGGATAAAGCAAAAGCTGTTGAGGAGACCCCTGCACCAAAGCAGTCTGAAGAAGAACTAAATCCATATTTGATCTTCCCCTCACCTGAGGAAAATTATAAGGTGCTTTAGCTAATTTTATATCCATTGTCGTGTACTCGTGTTTGTAAGTCTTATTTGTCAGTCTTAAGCTTAATACTGTGATGTTTTTCTTCACTTAAATCTTAATTCCATTTCCATGCTTTAGCATCTGTTACATGATCAATAGCATGTTTGGCTTCTAGGAAGTCAAAAGTGTTTTTTATTTTATTTTAAAAAGTGCTTATTTTAGATAACTAAGGTATTTGGCCAACATTTTAGGAAAAGATAAGTGCCTTTGAGTAGTAGCAGAAGTGAAGTTTTCGCAAAAGGCACTTTTAGAACCTTGGCCAAGCACAAATTACTGCTTTAATATTGGTAAAAGTGCTTTTAAAGTTGATTAGCGAAACACAATTACTAACCTCAAAAGTACTTTTTCGAAAAACACTTCTCAAAATAAGCAGATTTTTGGAAGCTTGCCAAACACGATATAACTGCACGACTTTTTAAACTATACGAATACACTCTGGGTGCATGAGAACATCCGTACTAGTTTGTAATCTTATGGTGCTAGTCTGTTTATCCTCTTTTGCAGCTATGGTTATGTATGTGAAACTTTTATTTGTCCGTCATTTTTGGGTCCTTTAACTATGTATATATGCCCATAATTTTTCTCCTCATTTATCATAGGTAGGTTCTGCTTGACTTGTTGAGTTAGTTGGCATATTTGTAGTATCAGTGGTTGGTTTAAAGCAATCTATTTGTGGATAAGTTCCCCCACTTTTAAGCTCTTTATTTCAGCTTTGTTCTTATTGTTAGTGGTATGAACATTTGCTGTCCTGATAATTAGGTGCATACAGAAGTATATTTCAGTGACCGGCCCGTGCTTCGAGTTTGCAATTCCAAAGAACTACTTGAAAAACATTTGAAAGTGACTGGAGGAAAAGTTCAGACTCGCTTTCCACCTGAACCTAATGGATATTTACACATTGGACATGCAAAGGTAATATACAATTTGGATATTGTGTAGCTGTGATTCTAATCATGCTCTAAATCTTGGTTTTTTTTTGATATAATAAAAGAATAAAAATAATAAAAAAAAGAACAAAACTAAAAAAAGAATCTAATTCTTGACTTTGATACTAAACAGGCTATGTTTGTTGACTTTGGTCTGGCAAAAGAAAGAGGTGGTGGCTGTTACTTGAGGTAGGTATTCTTTTTCCTTCTCGCTATGTGTTTCCCCTTCCTCATCATCTCATGTAAATATTACTGCACTATTTTTGCTAAAGCTTTGAATTGTGCTCAAGATGAGGCAATATACTCCCTCCGTCCCAATTCTTTTTACTTGGGAGTGTTAGATTCCCCATGACTTTGCTGTTGGATTTAGGTTTGATGATACCAACCCTGAAGCTGAGAAGAAAGAGTACATCGATCATATTAAAGAAATTGTAGGATGGATGGGATGGGAGCCTTTCAAGGTATGGATGATATTGTTCAATACCAATGGTCTACTTTCCGTGTTTTCAATACTAACGTGTTGGCAATTTTTGCAGATCACTTACACTAGTGATTATTTCCAAGACCTTTATGAGCTCGCTGTAGAGCTGATAAGAAGAGGCCATGCATATGTTGACCACCAGGTAATACAGCTATTATAAATACAATTTGATATGTTTGTTTAATACATGAAAATTGCTATTATTATTTTCTCTTGATACTCGTTTTTGGTTTCTGCCTTCAAGTTTTCCCTTGCCGATCTGAGCCAACCTCTATTGTAAGTAGGGTGGCAATATCAGCCCATAAAAACATCACCCCCTCAAGAATGACCCGCCCATTTAGTAGCTCAGCCGATCTAGCCCAACCCATTTCAGCCCATCTAAAAAGTGGGCTGATGTGCAGCCCAAATTGACCCATGAGGAACCTTAGCAAAATATTTTCAAAAAGACGTTTTTTAATTTGATATGTTATATAGTCATAATAAAGTAAAAAATAATTTTACTAGGTACTTAAAAGATTATAAAAGAACAAATGAAGAAATTAAAGCTTAGTAAAAATTGACTTTTTAGCCCAACTCATTTCAGCCCAAGTAACTTTTGGGCGGGTAAATTTATTAACTCAGTCCATTTTGACCCGCCCGAATTCAGCCCAAACCGCCCATTTGACACTCCTAATTGTAAGGGGTTTAACTGATTGTTTAGGTAGTATTATGAGTTATGACATATATGGTCTGATTTTCTATGTGACCCAGACACCTGACGAGGTTAAAGAATATCGGGAGAAAAAGATGAACAGCCCTTGGAGAGATAGGCCTATAGAAGAGTCGTTAAGATTGTTTGATGAAATGAAGAGGGGGATGATTGACGAAGGCAAGGCGACATTGAGGATGAAACAGGATATGCAGAATGATAATGTCAACATGTATGACCTCATTGCATACCGTATCAAGGCAAGTATTTTCTGAAAAAAAAAAAGAACCATTTTGAATTCTGTCTTGGTTTTTACCGACATTTAGGCCGTATTACTTTGGTTCTACAGTTCACTCCTCATCCGCATGCAGGGGATAAATGGTGCATCTACCCAAGCTACGATTACGCCCATTGCATTGTTGATTCTTTGGAAAATATCACTCATTCGGTATGTATGTAACTTGTTGCTGTCAAATACTGTGTTTAATTGTTCTTTCACTATGCAGCATGACCTATCTTGGGTTTATACGTCCTCTGCATGTAGCTCTTTGTTTTCGTTTTCATTTGAATGTAACTTAAAATATTTAGCTATAAATCCATTACATAGAGTATCTTTCCCAAAACATGTTGTTTGAGTGCGCTATAAAGTATTGGTCTATCTTGCTATGCAGCCTCTCTGTTGCCAACCATGCTGGTGCCGAATTATTATGGAAAAGTAATATTGTGCTGTTCAATAATAGCCTAAGTTATTTCATATTTCAATTTCACATTCTTATGCAGCTTTGCACCCTGGAGTTTGAAACCCGCCGTGCATCATATTACTGGTTATTGGATGCGTTAAGCCTTTACCAGCCTTTTGTTTGGGAGTACTCACGGTTGAATGTGTCCAACACCGTGATGTCCAAGCGTAAAGTTAGTTCGACTCCTGAGTATTCCTTTTATTAAAAATTTATCTATAATGGTTTCCTGCTGGCAAATTTCTTGCATCAAACTGATGCTTGTTTTTTATCGTTGTCAGTTGAACCGTCTTGTAACAGACAAATGGGTTGATGGCTGGGATGATCCTCGTCTCATGACGTTAGCAGGATTGCGACGTAGAGGTGTAACTTCAACAGCAATTAATGCTTTTGTTCGTGGGATTGGAATAACTAGAAGGTCGGGCTCACCTCATTTATAAATGTGTTTATGTGTTTCTGGTACAAAAGAAAACCTGTTTGACAGCGTGTTGACCAACTTTTTTTTTGATACAGTGACTGTAGTATGATACAGCTAAGTCGCCTAGAATACCATATAAGAGAAGAGCTAAATAAAACAGCTGCTCGGACACTGGTTGTGCTAAATCCCCTTAAGGTGGGCATTCAAGATTTAAATAAGTCTTCGTGGATGGTATATGGAAAAAAATGACAAAAATGGTCCTTTATGTTTGGGGTAGGTTCAAAGTAGTCCCTTAAATCAAATATGCACTGAACAATTTTGGTCCCTTAAGTTTTGCCAAAAGTTTTAAGGCTTTTAGTCTCCGTCAAATATTTAACAATTTATGTTCGTTAGATATGACAGAAACAACGGGAAAAAATATTTTTAACCATAAACACCAAGAAAAATCTCATCAAATAAAAAAAATATGCGGCACAAAAACTCCATTAGACACTCAAACGATATAAAAAAACTAGTTGGAATTACACCTCACTGCACCGGACTCTAGAAATATATCAAAAATAGCATAAACTACAAAATTCGTAACTCTAAATGTGAGTTCCCGCTAATTTCCCTTTCTTTTCATAGTTTCCGTCAAATCTAACCGACGGAGTTCAGTAAATATTTGACGGAGATTAAAAATGTTAGACTTTTGGCGAACTTAAAGGACCAAAACTGTTCAGTGCATACTTAAGGGACTCTTTTGAACCTACCCTCAAACATAAAGGACCATTTTTGTCATTTTCTCATGGAATATGCGTATGTATGTATTCTACTTCCAATATTCAGAAACTTAAGTTGTGAACTTCATATGCAGGTTGTCATCACCAACCTTGAAGCTGGATTAGTAATGGATCTCGATGCAAAGAAATGGCCTGAAGCACCAGCAGATGATGCTTTGTCATTTTATAAGGTGGATAAGCATTTCATACTTATAATAATCAACTGCATATGGATGTTCTCTACTTCTCTGTCTCCACTTAATAAAGCATTTCAATGTCACCGATCTTTTAATATCTGTTTGCCATTTCTGTTAATCTTGCAGGTCCCCTTTTCTAGAGTTGTGTACATTGACCGTACTGATTTTCGGTTGAAAGATTCTAAAGATTATTATGGCCTTGCTCCTGGAAAATCTGTCCTACTGAGGTACTGTCCTTTAACTCACCTCTTTGGTCATCCAAAAATTTGTCTGATTTAAGTTCAGCACTTGCCTTAGATGATGTACAGTTCAAACTATAAAGCTTAGTTGCTTTACAGGTATGCATACCCTATAAAGTGTACAGATGTAATTCTTGCTGATGACAAAGAGACAGTTCTTGAAATTCGGGCAGAATATGATCCATCCAAGACAATCAAGCCTAAGGTGCACTTTTTGAAGTTAAATTCTTCTTGATATTATGGTTGGCTTAGTATTTCAGATTCCTGGTTCCCAGTTCCTGAAACAATTCGAGGAAAGCATAAAATACTGGGAAGTCCCAAGTCAAACAAAAAAGGGATAAATTACCTACTTGGACCGGTCTAAAAATTAATAGCTGGCAAATGTATATGTTTTGTATAATAAGTATACATATACATATAATATAAATGTTATATACATAAATTTACGTAATATACATTTCATATACATAATCAGTGTATATGTTTTGCATATTTTGGCTAGCGCCCTTAATTAATTTTGCCCGACGGCCAAAAATGAAAAAATCCCAATTAAAAAACTAAGTCTCTAAACTCAAATCTAAAATAATGAAATCTTCAACTTTGAAACAATGCTGTTGCAGGGTGTTCTTCATTGGGTTGCAGAACCTTCACCTGGGGCTGATCCACTTAAGGTGGACGTCCGGCTATTTGACAGGCTGTTCCGCTCTGAGGTTTATTTTCTTTACTTTGTCAGACTTTAATCCCCTTTTTCCCCCATGCAGAGGTTATTTTTGGAAACTAACTGTTGCTTGGTTTCTGATAAGAATCCTGCGGAACTGGATGACTGGCTTGGTGATTTGAACCCTGAGTCTAAAGTGGTGATACAAAATGCATATGCCGTGCCCTCAGTTAGAACAGCTGCTCTTGGAGACAGATTTCAGTTTGAAAGGCTCGGTAAGTTCTAATACCCGGTAATTCTTGGTAGCGAGCTGAAACTTTGCTAGATGAAAGTTTTAAGTGCCACTATAATTTTACTTCTGTTCTTTAATTTATACTCCTTCCCCCAATTTATGTGACACTCTTTCCTTTTTGGCAATCCCAAAAAGAAAGAATAACATCTTTCTATGTTTAGTAACAATGTAAATTTAAACTTCCCATTTTATCCTATATGAGATTATTTCTAGCGGCACAAATATCAATGGGCTATGGCTTATTATGGACCACAAGTTTCAAAAGTCCTCATTTCATTCTTAAACTCCGTGCTTAGTCAAACACCTTCACAGAAATTGGCACAGAGGGGAGTATATGACTAGTCATAGCTTTTAGGTTGTATTTAGCATCAAATTATGAATTGGCGATCTTCAAAAGTTTTGTATTTATCTATCATCTTGCCCTATGTTACCTCTTCTTGCGTCCTAAAAAGGTTCCTCTATTGTCTCTATTACTTCTTTGATGTTTGCTTTGGGACCTTTAAATACAAATAGCGAAATTCCAATTTCTGCCAGACTCTTTTCCTAAGTTACTCCTAGTAGAGTGTAATAGCACGTGTTTGTGAAGGTCTGATGTGCTGAAATATGGTTTTTGATTTGCTTTAACAATATCAATTTTAAACTGACAGAATCTGAAAACAAAGCGTGAAAGATGTAGGTCACTTGATTTTTGTTTTTCATTTTCGCGTTTCAAGTTCCGAGAGTTGAAAGAGTTGTGCTTCTACCTTTTGAACTCATCGAGAGCTGAAGGCCTTTGCAAGAGCCACCTAGATATTGATCAAGCTCAGCAAGAGCTTAATTCCCATCGCCCTCCGTTTTTCTTGATTTCCTTAATTTTCTTATAGAAAACGAAGGCTAACACTTGATTTGATGACATTTGCAGGGTATTTCGCTGTTGACAAGGATTCAACTTCTGAAAAACTGGTCTTTAATCGGACTGTCACACTGCGTGATAGCTATGCGAAGGGTGGAAAGTGAAGCTTTTTTCCATGAAGAAATAGTAGTGAAAGGGCAGTGTGTGATGGAGTGATATTAACTGATGTATTTTTGATATTTAAGTGTACAAATTGAAGATATTCAAGAGATAATTTTTCCATATTTCAGGAATAGACCAACTTGAGATTTGTACAAATCATCTATATATTTGTTTTGGTAGCTCAATCTTGTTAGAGCCCTATGAAGTCCTTTTTGTTGTCTTGTTTATGCAAAAAATTGCAGTTTAAAGGCCATCTTTGCTTTGGTTCTAATCATCGATCATAAGCTTATCTTGTGTGACAACACTACAAAGCAAGTTGCTTTTTAGGCAGGTAGTTGTGTGACAACACTACAAAGAAAACATTGCTATCATGTAGGAGTGATAAACTATTGTCTCAATGCCCTTAAAGAGGTAGTGATGAGTTTCATGCGCTCTTAAGCGTGGGTACTTCATAGAAAAACTACCATTTAGATTCCTCTTCAATGATCTTGAATTTTTATGAGGAGCCTTGTTTGAGAGGAAACACATACTCTTGTTGAAATTGTTGAAGCTTTATCTCCGCCAATGTCTCTTATTGGAATCGTTGAAGCTTCATGTCAACCAGGGGACCCTGATCATAAATGAGTTATTCGTCTCAATGAAAGGGACACTCTTGTTTTAATCGCTCTGGTGCATATGTTGAATAGTTATGTTCAGAACACAAGAACCCTCCACTACAAAAACAAGAAAAGAGTTGCATGAACTTTTCAAGGTGGTAAGTGAGCAAATCTTGTGTAATTCTGTAGCCTGATGGAAGCAGACATGCATTTACTTCTGAGAATGGGGAATTGCAGGGTCCATGTGTAAAATTTCATTGAAGCTGAAAGAGTCAAAGGTGAACACAGAAGGGTAAAGTCACCCATAGCTTTGCAAGAAAAAAATAAAGGGCCTTTTGACAAGAAATATCATATTTGGTCCTATGTGAGGATTGATATAGCTACTTTAATGACAAGGGACCGACCAACATGGAGAAAGGGGTCATTTTAATCAACAGTTCAATTTCTCTCAAAAGGTCTTGTACCATTTTATGGAGGTGAATGATATCCTTATCATAGTGGAGAAACAAGTTTCATGTTAGCACTTGAGTGTAGTTTAGTGGTTCATACGGTGAAAATGTTGAATACTAGAGTTCAAATCCAAGTAGAGAAAAAAAATAGTGACTTCTTAGTATCTGTCTAAGATGGTCAGAGTTAATCGGTATCGGTACTGGTTGGAGGTAGTAAGTACTCGATGAACGGACCCTTAAAAAATTCCACCATACCCATGTCGAATCCTCCAAAATGCATACCTTTTTGGGAATTCGACACACATCCGATAATATTTTTGAAGAGTCCGAACAACATATCGAGGTGCCGGGGGAGAGGGAGTTCCAAGATGTGAGGTGTGACTTGTGAGAGCCTAGTCCCTTAAAAAATTAAGTGATGTCTGATGATAATTGGATTGAAGTTGGAAAAGGAGAAAAAGTATGATGCTTAGTAAGTTCCATTTTCACATGAAAACTTAGCCAGTTTGGTCACATGTTGAGTTGCAACTTTTTAAAGCATAGTGAATTCCCAAAGAACATTTGATAGCAAACAGCTCCAAGCATAAAGCTTTTCTTGAAGTTCAGTGCTCTTGTTTTATAGTGAATTTTGTAGTAATTTAGTGGACAGAATCATAGTACTTAGACAGCCTTTTGTTGCTTGGATTAAGGATAATCAAGAAATGATAACTTAAAACGGACTCAAATAGAAATATGAACTAAATTTAGTGTTGTTTTTATTTTTTTATGACAGGGATCCTGTAGCCGCTACCATTCGGGTGCACACAGGGTAAATTCGGCTCCTGTGCAATAGCCTTCAAACTACACAGGAGAGATAACCCGCACTAAGCAAGCCCCTTGCCTAAATTTAGTGTTGTAATTGCATGCAAATATAATAAGTTTTAGAATCTTGTGTGAAGGTCCAATTGCCTAAGCATATATTAGATATAAACTATGTTACTCGGACTTATGGGTGCTGTCCAATCCTCCAAAAGTAATATATTGTTGGAGGATTCATCATGGATAGGACAACATTCTTGAAGAGTCCGAGAATATAAGTGGCATCTTTCTTCTTTGCTCTCTTGCTTTTTCCTATTTCAGAAATCAAGAACTTGCATTGGTCTGTAGTCAATCTCTCTCGCAAGTGCACTTTGTTATACTTTCTCATAATACTCTGCTTGTAAAATGATCACTTCTTCAAGTACATCTTTTTTTATTTACTTTCATCAAATGACAAGTCTTTTTTCTTCTATTTTTTATCCTTCTTTTTATTGAGAGTGAAACAAACAAATCAGAGATTGGATTTCACACATTTCACCACAGTCCTCCCTCCCTGCGTAGGATGGCAATGAAGAGAATGACCACCCAGTGGATGGTGCGATCATCATTGAATGAAGAACCATTCGGTCGAAAGCGCTTTACCCCTACATCTCGGGTTTGATTTGAATGGAGAACCTTTCAGTCGGGAACATTTTACCCATTTAGTGGGCCTACATGGTAGGAAGAACCTTTTACCCCTTCAGTGACCTACCTGACACGAACTTGAATTAAGTCCGAAAAAAGCTTTACCCCTTCAGTGACCTACCTAACACGAACTTGAATTAATCGGACTTAATGAATTTCGAATACCGCATATTTAAAAGAAAATTGTAAAGAGGATAGAATCTAAGCTAGAGAATGGGGTAGGTTTGAGTTTGGGGGGGGGGTCACCTATAGGCCATACTTCTTTCTATATTACATACAAATACTATGAAATATGTCCCCTTTACATGACTAGACAACACTGGGGTCTTTTCCTCAGCATTTTGAGCTCTCTCTTTCAACAAGTCACTTCCAGTTTCTTAAATTTGACCACAGCCTTTGATCTTTCCTAGTTATCTTTAAGTGGCTGATAAGTCATCATCTCAATTATGGATCAACTAGTGAATAAGTATATAATGTTAATTAAGACTCCTCAATAGAAAAATAATATTCTGTATTATTTTATGTTAACTGTCAGTCTACCGCAACACTCCTCCTTTATTGGAGCTTGGGATCAGCAAATTTACACGTGCAGAGTTCTCAATAGAAAAAATATTAAAAAATTAAACAAGATATCAAGAAAAAAACATAGTTTCTTAATAGACACTTAAGAGTAGCCATTTGATATTCCTTTGTTCCTTAAAAGTATATTAGAGCTAAAACTATGAGAACAAGTCATAGTCACAACTTCTAAAACCTACTAAAAACCTTAGTCCTTAGCAAATAGGCATTTTACTAAGAGGCATTTATCAAAAGTGATATAAAGCTAAGTAAGACTTTCAAATACTATATATTATGATTAGCATTCCCCCCCTCCTCCCTTCTTGACTTTTGAAAATTGCCCAAGTCTAGCTAGATGTCTGCATCTCCTAGCTTTCTGAATTGCCAAAACTCATCCATGTTCCACAATGATCCTTCTTCAGCCATTTCATCTTTGAACCAATTAGCTTCTGCCACCTCACACTCTGAGATTGACATTTCTTGATATGAAAAATCTGGCTGCTGGCTTACACTTTCCACATGGTAACACTCATCTTGAATTGAATTGTTGAAAAAAGTGACATTTTCTGTCATCACATTCATTGAATCTGATGAATAGATTCTTGAATTTTCTAATGAACTCCATGTGTTATTATCATGATGGGACTTAGTATGTTTTGTACAAGGTTCTTGATTGTTGGTTAAGGGTGAAGTAGGGAGTGGAGGATTATGTTTTTTTCCAATGGATGATGATGAAGAATAAGAACATTGTTCCATTTTTTCAAGTAATCTTGGCATCCATAGATTCTTGATTGCTTCAACAAACTTCTTGCTATTTGAATCAACCTTGAGTTGTCTTGCTTGTTTTTGCACCCTTGTTCTCCAGTAGTTCTTGATTTCATTGTCTGTTCTTCCTGGCAAATTATGAGCAATTTTTGACCACCTGCATGCAGAGACGAATTCCAAATTTGAATTCGGAGTTTTGATTGTTTGATAATAAAAAATTGAAACTTAGAGTCTTAAATTCTTTGAAAATATAAAAAGCAACTCACTGCACGAAGCATTTATCGTTCATACATGAAGGATCCTAGGAAGGATTGTACACTTGTACTCAAAGGGATTGAATGTACGTAACTTATACTGATACAAGTATCAAGGTCTGATTTGATGACTTGAATTTGTAATCTATACGGATTTTAAGTCTTGAATTTTTTAAAATATGGGTTCAAAATTGATATTTAAACGACTTTTTAACATTCTAGATCCGCTGATTAGAGATATGTGATATGACCATTTGATGGCATTTGAAAATCAAGAATTATGTCCAAAATTGAGTTTTTTTTTTTGACAAAGTTGGATATGTAAATTTACCTGTTTCCCCATTTGGAGTGAAGTTCAAGAATTAAGAGTTGTTCTTGTGGGGTGAGGTTTCCACGTTTAATATCTGGTTTTAAATAATTCAGCCACCTTAGTCTACAACTTTTCCCTGTTCTCTTCAGTCCTGCCAAAATAAAAAAAATCAAACCAAAAATATGAGACTATTCTTTTTTATTTTATTTCCTCTATTATACAATTTATCTATCTTGATAATGTTTCATTTTGTAGCTCGAAAATAAATAGAACAATAGAAAGTTGCACTTAGACATATAAAAATTGTATTTGTAAAAATATTTCATACTTAAATCCAAGAGTTATGTGGAAAAAAAAAATAGAAGTATTACCAGCACATTTGGCTAAGTCATTCCAACGACCTTCACCATGAGTAGAAATATAATGAATAAGAAGATTATCTTCTTCAAGAGTCCATGGCCCTCTTCTTAGCTCAAATTCATCTTCATTTGATGAATTATTATTACTCATTAATATGCCTTTGCTCATATGCTCAATATATGGAGGAAATATTTAAAGGACTAGATAGAAGAGTAGAAAATAATTATCTTGCAAGTTGAAGAATGAAAGAGAATTTAAAGCCTATGGAGGTATTTTATAGATGATGACAAAAGGATTTTCATATACGTGTCCAAAGGAAAAAACATATGAATAAAGAAAGTGTAAATCTTTTTCCACATTGAAAATAGTACAATGCAACTTTATGAAATCATAAAACTCAAATGGCATTTTTTTTTGCGTGTTAAGACTTAAGAGTATGCAATATGTAGTGCCATTTAGTAAGCAAGAATAATAATAATGATCTTTGTATGAGCATCTAAGTTTGCTCTAAATGCATGTGGATGGACCCCCTTTCTTTCACTTGAGAGTTGAGAATGAATGTTGACCATTTAATCTACAACACTCTTTGGTCCCCCCCCCCCCCCCTAAAAAATAACTAAGAAAATAGCCTGAATTTTCTTTTATATCGAGAAGTTCGTCTAGAGTCCATCCCTGAAACAAATCACAGCTTTTTGAGAGGGATGATGCGCATACCCCTTTATCTTTCTCCGTCTAAATATTAAGTTTGATTCGTTTGGCGTAGGGCTTAAACTTTCATAAATATTTAAATAATATTATTTTTCTCAACGTACACTTTCATTTTTAGTTTATTTAAAAGAAAATAATAATTTCCAATAAATTTATCATTAAATATTCAGTTTTACTTTTAGTGATATCATTTAGAATTATAAAAATGTCATGTCATGTTTAAGACTACGAATTTTAAATTCTTCTATTTTAAATTTCATTTAGTCTAACACCTTTATATAAAATGAGATGAACTTTTACTGTTAATGACATAATTTTAAAGGTACAAAAATGTCATAAGATCATAGGTTTTAAAATTCTTCTTTCTTTTTTATTTAGCGTAATACCTTTACATAAAATGAGCCTAACGGAATTATTAAGTACATAAATTATATAGAAAGTTATTGAACAAGAAAGTGATGGGAGCCTTTTTTGTGTGTGTGTGGGGGTGGGGTGGTCGGGGGTGGTGGGTGGTGGGGTGGGGGTTGGGTCTATTCTATAGTGCTCTAGGCTGTCTCTTCTACTATTGTGTCAAAAGTACATTATGCAGATGATGCATTAAGATAAGTAAATAGGTCTTGATACAATGTAAGGAAAACCATATTGAATTTAATATATATTTAATTTATTATTTTGCATGCAAAGAAAAGCCTTGAGAAAAAGGGAGTCAAGAAAAGTATGATCTTGAAAATGAACTTTGCTTTTTGCTGTCTCCTTGGAAATTGATTCCTCCTCTTTGCATATATTATATTCCCTCTCTTTTAATTATGTAAGAAACGTGCTTGACTAAAATATTATAAATACTATCTTATACTAAAATATTATAAGTACTATCTTATACTAAAATATTATTTTATGTCCAAGTAAATTAAACGTGGGATTATGGGGTTTGATCAAAAGGGCGGCAACCATAACTTTGCTAAGAAAATGTATGGAAATTTTATTACTAGTATTGGTTTGTGTTTCAAGATAGTGATGTTTCCTCTTTGTTTTCCCTATGCTTATCCCTATTTATAAATCATTTTCAAAACCCAATGTTTATTCTCAAGTCAAAGAGTCATCAAATGGCTAACAAATCCAAAAAGTTTGTTGTCTTCAAAGTTTCTTTATAATATAATGCTAAGTGCTGAGTATTAGAATAATGCTTTTGTTGAAAGAATATTATGAACCAAGATGTCATTGTAATAGTTGTTAATCATGGGAATCAAACAAGTGGTATATCCAATTGGAGCTTTAAATTAAAAAAAAAATCGAACTTTATCGTTAAATAGTCCAAAGTGGATATAATTTTTTTAATTATTTATCAATAATTCATCGCTAATCTGCCTTTAAATAGAATTAGCAATGTAATTTTTGTTGTACAACTACATAAATAATCCATCGCTAATTTCTAACTTTTCCCCGTATATTGTATGAACAATTGAACACAGATGTCATTGTCATAGATTGTTTATCATGGGAATCAAACAAGTGGTATATCCAATTACGAGCCTTAAAGAATTTGGTGGATGATTCGTAAGAAAGTACCAAGAAGTTATTTAAGAGTTCGAACGTAGGGGCCAAGAGGATAGTGTGTCAAAGTCCTCAATTCTCCTTTTTTACTTCTAGAAATCCTATTTTAGATTAATTGTTTAATAAATTATATCATATGTATTATTCATACGAATATGTATATATAGTTAATATGATAGTTATTTTTGTCATGTATATTATAATATTAAAGAAGCGGAATTCCACGTTCAGACATCTCAAACTTCAAAATTATCATAGATGTTTTGCCTGCTTTTTGTTGTGACGGTCATATGTTTTCATGACGAAAATAAAAGGAAAAACAATATATATGGAATGAGAAACAAAGAATATAACTCCGTTTTGCCAAAGGAGAACAATTTGATTAACACCTTTATTATGGACATTGAGTATTTTTTAATAACTTAAGAATTATAAACTTATGCAAAATTCGATAAAAGAGACGACACTATTCATAATTATACAATGCCACGCAATCTATGAGTTTGAAAACATTTTAAATCAAGTTGATGCAATTAGTGTGCTAGCTAGCTTCTTCTTTATTGTTATTATAAGGTTAAAGATTTTCAATTTTGTGAGAAATAAACTTAATGAAGCATGTGAAACCATTGTGAAGTGATAAAGAACACGAAAATAAAACTTAAGAAATAGGTAAACATCGTTTTATCCATTCATAGTTGGTTTAATGTTAAAGTACCTCATAATTAGATAAATAAACACATTCTTCCCCCTTGAGTAATTTTCAAAGATGTCAAAAGAAACCCGCAAGGGTAGCCAAGTTGGTGTAGCAGTAGAGCGCGGGACCGCAAGGTCACGAGTTCGATCCCCTGCATAAACCTTATTGGTTGAACCTGTCACACATGGCTTGCCAAGTGTGGTTAATCGGCCGACGTGATTTGCGTGCTATTGCGTCGGTCGGGAGTTACCCCCTGTGCGCACTCGAGAGAGTAGCGGCTGCGGGTTCCTTCGTCAACAAAAAAAAAAAAGATGTCAAAAGAATCTCTACAGTGGTACACATTAAGTGGAAAAATATACAAGAATAGCTAGCATCCAAATTACAAATAAAGCTCTATAGTTAGCACTATCAATAAGACAATGAAAGAATAAGTTGAAAATGTAGCATTTTGAATGAATAGATGTTACTGTTAGAAAATGCTATTTGGTCGGGTTCATCCATAAAGGACGTTAATTAGCTGATTATCATATTAGTTTATTCTCCTCCTAAATTTTATTTATAATATATAAATACACCATTAATTAAATGTGTTGAAAAAGATATATTTTTCTACCACAATATGATGACCAGAGTTTGCAAGTCATGAAAAATTCTCTCCTCAGGATTTTTAGGATGAGACAAAGAGAGCTCGTCCGTATAGTGAGATTTCTTGACAATTGACGAATTAAATTGTGGTTGCAGCAAATTTGCTTCGGCAAGAAGAAATCTGCAAGTCTCCAAAACTAATATTTACGTTGAAATACTAGAGTTCCAACCAAGAGGTGTGATAATTGAGATTTCTTCATCTTTAACAAATGTTTAGTGTTTTAGCACATTGGAATAGAGAACATTCTGACAGGGGGCTAGCACTTTACATCCCTAAACTAGCTTGTTAAATATACAATATACACACAATATACATGTGTATATTGTCTCGGATTTGCTCCCATAAAGGCTCTCGGTTTTAGCTGTTTTAGGTAAATAATTTATGGTAAATATTTAGTATCCTAGTTTAGGTAATGTTGTAATATAATTAGTAGTGTATTACCATAATTAGTGTATTACCATAAATGTATAGAATAAGGTTTTAGGAATAGGATTCTCCTATTTTGTAACTTGTATATATAGCCTTTCAAGTAATGAAAATAATCAAGGGGAATATTTCTTTCATAGCTTATTTGAGAATATTCAGATTAATCGGACGAGTAAATTCACATACCAGATGCCTAGAAAGAGGTGCATTTATATTTAATATGAGTCTTAAATTCTAAGAGTTGTAAACATGTATACTATTATTACTTTAAGTCCATTCAACTAGCGACAAGAGAGTCGATAACACACTAATCCTATATAGTCTAAACCTATTTTACCTCCTCAAATTCCAAAGACAAAAGAAAGAGAGAAGTCACTCACCAAAAGACAATGAAAAGAAAAAAAGAAGGATGTGAATTAAAGTAGAAAGGATGAGAATCAATTATTGGGAGTGGGAAGGAAATAGTGTGTATAGAGAGAGTTTATTATTCTTAACAAGAGGACATAATTTCCATTTTGAGTAATAGGGTATAGTGGGAAGAAATGGATGCTTTGTTTTTTATCCAACTTTGGGAAATATATAAAGTTGAGAGTTGAGACTATGCATGTGACCTTAGAGAAGGATAAGGTATTGATGAGTAAATGAATAGATCATGAATTGGACCTAGGATCCATTTGTTTTGATCCTTGATATATCATGAAACTAATTCCCAAAATGATTGATTGATGAGATTGACAATATTGTAGAAATGGACATAAACCAACCCCCCCACGTCCATGTGTTTTCATTTCAAGTGAGCTTATGATTTGGGAAGGTGACTACTATCTCAACCATTTATCAACACTCACAAGCAAATATAATTTTTTAATTGGTTTTCTATTCGATATCCGATACCCATTTTGGGCTTGACTAATCTAAATTCGTACAGGAAAGTTCTACTTAATTTAGAGAAGTGGACACTTGACTAATCGAAATTCACACTAGGAAGTTTTCACTTTGGAGGGTAAAACACTCATTATCAAAGGCGACTCCATACTCCCATGACTTGAACCCGAGACCATTAATTAAAGATATGTGAGAAATATTTTTCTTGTTTTCATCGGTATTCGATATCCACATTGACCCAATTAAATCCCAATTCATTGAAAAGTCTCACATTAGAGGTAAATTGTGTTGTTGTGCCTGTGTTCAAAAATCAGGAAAAACAGAAACCAAACGGAAAGACAAAAACCAGAAAAAAAAAAGCGGAAAAATAATACGAAGTAAGAAAATATCCGAGACCACAGAATTCTTGTGTGTCCTTAAGGAATTTAATCCCCTCATTTGTACCCGAGGTTATGGATTACTTCCTCCCAGGATAAAACGGATATACTGTCGCGCAGAGTAGCGGTACGTCAAACGCCTTCGACTTCGACGAACTCAAAGTTGGCAACGAAACACAAGTAAGACTCGATAGTTTTATTTGTGAAAAAAGAATGCGAGAATTTCGGATGCGAGAAATTTTTGGTTTTGGTATCTTTAAAATGAGGCATTGCCTTAGTTTATATAGCCTTGAAGGTGCCTCTTCGGAATAGGTTGGTGACTGTTCGGAAAGGTTGCCTTCCATTTCTCATTCACACCAACTTGGCTAGTTTTATTCATTAACTAGCTTTAACAAATTGCTCCCTAATAAAGGCCCGAACTGGAGATTTCTGATTAAATATTAAAGTGTACTTACCACCATCATTATTGGAAAAACATTATTCTAATGCAAAATCAAATGACTGATGCAGTATGCTGTCTCTTTGTTCTTTTATAGTATTTTAATGTCATGTGAGTTTACTTTTTAGGATTATGTCTTGTTATTAGACAAATAAAAAGACTATGTAATTTTTACCTTTTAAATAATTTTATATGTTGAATTAATGAAGAAAAGGAAATTTGTAAATCAAGCTGGCAATTTTGAGATTATTGGTTGGGAAGTAGTGGCATCTACAAAGGTTTGGGGATAATTTCTACTTTG
This sequence comes from Anisodus tanguticus, assembly GCA_034509755.1. Classification (NCBI taxonomy): domain Eukaryota; kingdom Viridiplantae; phylum Streptophyta; class Magnoliopsida; order Solanales; family Solanaceae; genus Anisodus; species Anisodus tanguticus. The sequence continues at coordinate 47,954,612 of CM067550.1, read as the reverse complement.
ATGATTATAAGAATTTATATATTGAAAGATAGATTCGATTCATGGCCTTTTAATTTCTTCTGGCACATGATATATGCTTATTAAAAGAGTTCTTGATTCATCATTGTCATTGCCAGTCACTCACATGAGCCAAATGTGTTCATTTTTTTCAAATTTTTATTATAAGAAAATGTAGTTATATTTATTAAACTATAAAGGTTAAAAGATTTTGTGAAGAATTATTTTTTCGAAAAATAGATTATTCAACTAACATGTGACAATTTATTTGTTGCTTTATGGAGATTATACTCGAGAAAACAACCGCTCTACCTACCAAGGTAGAGGTAAGGTCTGTGTACCCTCTACCCTCCCCAGACCTCACGTTGTGGGACTGCACTGGGTATGTTGTTATCGTTGTTATGGAGATTAAACTATAATTTGGATACCCAAAATGTGAAAAAGAGAAGTTTATGTATAATTTGGAACCCTAAGTAATATGCAGGTGCGACTTTTCAAGATATAAACTTTACGATTTCGAGTCTGAGGTTCTATCACAACTCATTTGATATATAGAGTTTGAGACAACCACAAAGGCGCCATTTTCTATGGAAATAATTGACTGAACAAGAGTGGTGATCAATGCGTAAAATAATTTGAAAAAGTTCAAATGAACTATAACTTACACTCTACCATACATTTGCCCTCGAGAGTCGAGCCAACAATACTATATTTAAACTATCCTTTTTTCTCGAAAATCATATAATTTTCTAGTATATTACCTTAGATTTAACGAGAAAGTCTCGATAAAAACTTAATTCCAGCAAACAATCTTGTTGTTGTCACTAAAAAATTGCTATTATAATAAACTTCCATTTTTTACTCTTGTCATTTTTTGGGGTGAAAAACTTGTGTCATCATTTGCCTATTGGATAAGAAATTGCACGGCTTGACCTTCAAATGGACTGGTCTTTAATTTTTGCCCCTCAAATGGAATTTATGCCTTTTGCGGCATAAGTTCTTTCCGAATTCGACACAAGTTGTGCCGAATCCCATGAAGAACTTATGCCCTAGAAGGCATAATTTTCATTTGAGGGGCAAAAATTAACGACCAGTACAAAATAGGTGCAAATGACCCCTATTGGAACCTATATGCTATGTAGACGTCATGGACTTCTGGAGGCTGGACTTGGTATTTGCGATCTCAAGCCCAAGAAGTAAAAAAGCCCAAAAAGTTGTGGCCCAATAAAATTTGAACTCCTCTAACTTCATACTGGTTTCATTGTTATTTATTGGATATTTTGTTATATTACATATTAATTTTGGCAGAATTATGTGTATAATCTCCATGAGGTTTTGACTTTTAGTACTTTATCCTCTATGTTTTGGAGAGATACCCTACCCTCATAAGGTAGGGGTAAGACTGCGTTACTTGAGCCGAGGTCTATCAGAAACAATTTCTCTACCCTCATAAGGTAGGGTAAAGCTGCGTGCACACCATCCTTTTCAGACTCCACTTATGAGATTACACTGAATATGTTGTTGTAGTTGTATGTTATTGGGTCTTCACGGATTTCTCGATTATAAAAAAAAATCAACTTATAATACATGTATTTGTTGTTTAAATATTATAGAAACTTTCCTTTCATATTATGTGTAATTACAATTTATTGTAATCCAAGAGGCAAAAGAAGCTAATTATAAATACATAGCACCAAGAATGAAGAGAATGAAATTACAAGGGAAAAAGAGAGAAAAAGAAAGAGGGGCTAAATTCCAAAACCTCAAAAGAGATTTTATGAAGACAAGTTCTAATTAATATTCTTCGAGCTTTCTAATTTTCATTATTCTTTCAAACAATGAACTTAATGAAATTGACTAACTATTCTCTTCTTTAACTAATTGTACGTGTTGGTACAAAGATTTTTTACCTTATTTCCTAAACTCTTAACCCTAGACCTAATTCTAATTATTCTTATGCTCTAATGCTCTATAAAAGAATTATTCAAGTTGGACGACTATGATATCCACTCAATCTAATATACACATCCTAAATTAGGACATGATGCATGATTGAAGTTATATGACTGACATGCAATATTATTAATAATGTAATATTATAATATTATATTATTTACCAAAAAATAATGTAATATTATAACATATTGTGAAATGTTAATTATTACTTTTATATCAAGTACAAAATTAATGCTTATCATATATTTTAATAAGTGATCTGGTTATGTAATTTATTTTAGGGGAAATTTCATAAATGTACCGTTGACCGACTTACATTGCAAAAAATATAGCTCAAAACTTACATTACAAAAATATAGCCCAAAAATGCTTTTATACAATGCTATACACTTATATACAAAAGATAGGTACATTATATATATGAGTGTATAAAAATGTATAAGAAGTGTGTATACACCCATATACACTATTTTACAATATTAATTATATAAAAATAACTTCAACACCACCAACTCCCATATACACCACAAACCCCAATTTTTTAGCTCCATATATAGCCATATACACCAGAACCTGCGACCAGATAGTGTTTGGAGGTCGGCGCCGGAGCAGAAGTGCTTGCCGGAACCGGCAAGGATGATGACAACGACATTAGGGTTTTTGATCAATGACGGAGCATCAACTCCCATATACACTCATATACACCACCAACCCCAAATCTTTAGCTCCATATACATCACAAACCCGATAGATCTAAATCTAGGATGATTTCTGGTCAAATCTGAGCCACCGTAGCGGAGGAGGCGGCCAAATCTGAGCCACCGGAAAAGTCATCATCATTGGAGAAATAGAGAGGAAGTGCGAGAGAGAGAGAGAGAGAGATGAGGCATGGTAGAGAGAGAGCGCGAGAGAGGAGGAGGAGGAAATGTGTGTAGAGAGAGAAAGCCGACGAACTCTCTCTGTCCTTTTCGGTGGTACCGACCGACCGCCGACGGCGGTGGTTGGGAGATGCCGGTGATTAGGGCCCGGCGAAGAAGAGAGAGAGGTGAGTTAATTTTGATAGCATTAGTACCATAATTAACATGGGTGTAATATTCCTTTATTTTTACTTTCAGCATATAGAATTTAATTAAACTTGAAAATATAATAGTTTATGAGATAATATTTTTCCTGATTGATGTCATTGCGTAAGTTTGATGAATCTTAGTTTGTCATAAATAGTCACAAACACTAACATATAAATAGAAATTATTTATGCAGAAATTCAAAACCCTAGAGATAGCTAGACGACTAAAATAAACCAGTAATGGTTAATTTTTAGGTAAACTAGAACAAAGAAAACAAAATATTAAACATAACGTTTGGCATAATGTACACCAAATCGTTCTTAGCATATTTTTGGTTAGTCAATAAAGATATATTTTTTGATAAATAAAGTTGTGATACTAATTGTAGTAATGGGTCATTGTCATTATTATGGAAGCAATTAATCAATTTTGATAGTAATAGGTGAATTAATTTAGATATCAATATTGTTTCCCTTGTTCTCTAGGTTCAGAGAAAGTGTATCAATTCCTCTAAATAAATAAGGACAAAGTGGAAAATCGAAAAGCCAGCCTTTACCAATTGCAGTATATATAGTTTTGTAACAATGTCAAAACAAAATGGGGAAGCAAACAATAATAAAAAAAAATGAAGAACAAGTTAAATTCTAAAAATGAAGAATACTAAAAAATAATAAACACTAACTAGCTACAAATGAAATTTGTTGCAAATCTTTGCTAAATAGACTATATTTAACAATATTTTTTTGATAATTTATTGCTAATTTATCGTTAAATAGATATTATTGACGAATTGTTGTTGTCTTGTGACATAAATTGTATGTCGCTAATTCCTATTTAATTTTCAGGGACTTAGAAGAAGGTCAACACATTTTACAATAAATTGTCCTTTCGCTAAATAACATTTATGGTAAGATGTGTTGACCTTCATCTATGTCGCAGCCATAAAAAACTTTTGTCACTAAACAACAAAAATTCATGGACAATTTATTGTAAGATGTGCTAACCTTCTTCTAGCTTTTCGAAAATTATATATCTCCTCACACATAATTCAATTATTGATAAAAAAATTTAAATTATTATATGCTTTAATGTCTCTTCCGTACATTTTAGTTCATTCTACTATTTGAAAAATGAAAAAAAACCTAGTAAATATGTAGATGAAAATCATAGGAGAGAAGACAAAAGAATGATAGGTCCATTGTGCTAAGATTGCTTCATAAATAATTGACTTTTTCCCCCAGCCTTAGCTTTAGAATTCCAATTCAATATTAGCACATACAATGCCTTGTTAGGTTTTAATCTAAAGATTAAAACTTCCATTAGAGGAAATAAATTCTTGTGTATGTGATTACACTCCTAGCTAATTTGTACGTCAAAATGGGAGAAAAGAGAGAGAGTAATCTGGAAATCTTTAAGATTCCATTTGGTTGTTTCTTTGTTAATCCAAAATAAATCACATTAAGAAAAATAAATAAGAAATTAATTTCCACTAAATATCAAAATCTGGTCCTAGAATATCGATAGATTAAATCCGACAATCATAGTTAATACAATATTTTCCGAATCTTCTTTCATTGTATATCTCTTATTTTAGGTAAAATAGTATTCCTATTGTAATTAGGTCTTCTATTTTAGGTATAATTATATTTTCTATTGTAATTAGGCTTATTAGTTACCTACTTTAAATATTCTTGTACTACTAAATATATTGTACATTATTGATGAATACAATCAATGATCATATTCCTTTATCATATCAGTAGCCTAAAAATACCTCCACCGCCGTTGACCATAGCTCTCGGATGCCACCCCCACGGAACCCTAGTTTTTTTCTGAGCCATTATCTCTCCATTCTCCTAAATTTCATCTTCCATGGCTGACAAAACCAAATTCCATTCTGCATTTGCAGTAAACAACATTAAAAACTTCATCCCTATCACGTTTGAGATGGAAAAGGGTCGATAATCCTCGTGGGCGGAACTTTTCAAGATCCATTATCGTGTTTACGAAGTTATTGACCATATCATCCCTCCTACACCGAAGTCCACAGACCTACCCTCGGCTTCGACTTCTGATGATGCACTATGGTCTTGTTTGAACGCAGTCGTCCTCCAGTGGATATACGACACAATCTCTAATGATCTGTTGTACACCATCATTGAGACCGATGTCACTACCCGCCAAACGTGGGAACGTTTGAAAAGTATTTTCCACAATAACAAAACTCAACGAGCGTTATACCTTGAAAATCAGTTCAAGGACGTTCATCATGACGATTTCCCAAACATGTTTGCATATTATCAAGAACTCAAGATGCTTGCTGACCAACTCTCCAATGTCAGTGCACCAGTCACTAATCAACGATTGGTCATGTAACTTATTGCAGGTCTGAACGAATCCTATGACGACGTTGCCACCATCCTTCAGCAATGCAAGACGTTACCTCCTGAGGCCCGTTCGAAGCTTATTCTTGAGGAAACCTAGAAAATCAAGCGCAGAACCACTCAAGCCAACATTGCCGACGCCGCCCTCACCACCAACGTCGGGCCCTCCGCCGATGGCAGAACCTCCAACTCTAGCAACCAGAACTGCTGGCCCGAGGACCCGCAGTAATCCGCATCCACCCGCAACAACCGCCGGAGCAGGTAGTCTAGCAAGGGCTGCGGTGGACGAAATTCTAGCAACAACGGCGACGGGAAAGAGGCAGTCCCCACCGACAGGAAATAGCCAGCAGCGACCTCGACATTGGGAGCAGCCTCCACCGTGGGCTGACTACCTATCGTGGGCCACGTGGGCCCCATCGTCATGGGTCTCTCATCCTAGCCCGTATCCGACATCCTCATGGACTCCACCTCAAAACCGACAGGCCCACCCTGGCATACTCGACCCGCCCTCAACTTATGCACCGACTGACATTGATGCATCTATGAACACAATGTCAGTCAACGCTCCAGACGAAAATTGGTATATGGATACATGCGCCACATCTCACATGACGGCATCACAAGGTACTCTCTCGGCTTATTTTAATTTGAGTATAAATCGAAATATTATTATTGGTAGTGGACAAGGCATTCCCATTCGCGGTTTTGGTCATTCATCCTTATCCCCACCACATCCACTGCTAATCTTAAAAAATATCCTCCATGCCCCTAAACTCATTAAGAATCTAATCTCTATACGACATTTCACAACTGATAATAATATTTCCCTTGACTTGATCCTTTTGGTTTTTCTGTGAAGGATTTTACGATAGAGAGACTAATAATGAGATGTGACAGCACATGAGACCTCTACCCTATTTCAAACACCGTCAACAATCTAGCCTCAGTTCCATCAACCTTTGCTGCTCTTTCGTCCTCCTTATGACACTCTAGATTAGGACATTCGGAAGATTCTATTTTACGCTCCCTTAGAAAAAATAATTTTATTAATTGCAACAGTATTTCTAGAACTCATATATGTGAATCATGCGTTTTTGAAAAATACGTTAAATTACCATTTTCTGCATACATAAATTATACTTTACTACTTTTCGATATCATACATAGTGATTTGTGGGCGTCCTCTATTTTAAGTACGGCTGACCATTGATATTATGTGTTGTTTTTGGATGATTATTCCAACTTTCTATGGACTTTTCCAATTGGCAATAAATCCCAGGTGTACCCCATTTTTCCTCATTTAATGCTCTCGTAAAAATACAATTTGAAAAGAGCATTAAATATTTTCAATGTGACAATGACATGAAATTCAATAATAATCAATTAAAACAGTTTTGCTACAATAACGGTCTTACCTTTCGTTTTTCCTGCCCTCACACCTCCTCCCAAAATGGTAAGGCCGAAAGGAAAATCCGAACCATAAATAACCTAATTCGTGCCCTACTTGCTCACACCTCAATTCCCCCTCAGTTATGGCATTACGCACTCTCTATGGCCAGCGAAAGCTAGAATTTGCTATATCAAGTGATAAACTCGTCTCATAACAACAACTAACAATCCTCTATCACTTTTCCTCCTTCACAACACCTTTAGCACATTATCAACAATATATTCAGACTTTTCTTCATAATTTCCAGCCCTAAGATAGTTCAAGAACAACCCAAAATAGTCCAACAACTACAACACTTCAACTTTGGTTTTCCAATCTTAATCTCCCAAGTTTTCTTCTAATCAACTAGCTATGATATATGTAAACTCAAATACATAGAGAATAGCAATCTTACTTCGCCTTGAAGCAACGTACAAATTAACAACGATGAAAGAAATGAACTTCTACTAACACTATGGTCTTACTGACATCGGGTTTACGTAACCCATGTCCGAATTTGATCTTGAACCAAAAAGGAACCTCTAGAGAGAGTTTAGGGGTGTTTAGGGTCTGGAGAGAGTGAAAAATGAGGCTCACGGTCGAGCCACCGCCTTAAGTAGTAAAGTCGGTCGGTGGCACCGCCATGGATTTACGGTGGCTTTCATGGACCATGAATCCATTTCACGGGCCGTGAATCTCCACCGTGAAATGACCACCAAAATTTCAGGTTCTATTTTGGATTCACGGAGGAGTACAACCACTTTCACATGCCGTGAATCCATTTCACGGTCCGTGAAATGCTTGAAGCATACCCGACTTTCGATGAACTTACGGTCTTTGATCCGTTTAGCCTCGAACTCTTACGATACCTACTTAACATTTGTTTAAAACCATTGCTAACCATATAAGGGTTCTTAATTTTTCCGGGTTTACATCACTTTACGTACGACACATATTAACGTGAAAATACGGGGTGTTACAATTTTGCTTCTCGAAAGTCAAACTATATAGACGTTGACCAATATTTTAAGATGTATATTTTCATTATTTAATATTAGAAGAATTGCAACTTATAGAATTTTTATATAGTTTTTAAACATGTATATTTTAATGTTAAAATATTAAATTAATGTAATTGAATTTAGCTCCGAAGATTGGTCAAAGTGACTCTCTAGAAGTTAAACGGGACAAGTAAAAGTGAACGGAGGAAGTATTTAAGGGCCACACGTATCAAGAAATTTATAGACACAAAATGCTATAACATAGTTTAGATCACAAGTTTCAAAAGTTTTCACTTCTTTCTTTTACTAGACGTCGATTCAAGCTATATCACCTAAATTTAAACAAAAGGAATAGTAATTAAGTTATATGCACCAAGCTACTAACAGCATAAATAATTTTTACATAATATAATATCCTTAAGTTAACCGGATATAATAGGTTATTACTCCATTTTTCAAGTTACTACATCGGATTTCTGTAAGGAGTTACATTATACGTACTTCTCGTTGTAGGTTAACTTAATTTGACGGTTAAAAAAATACATATATACTATCAAGACACAAAACTTAAATTTAAAACAAAAAGGAAAAACAGCTAGTAGCCCTATATAATTTCTCTTATGTTAGGTATTCTATCATATAAAAGACATTGAGAATTTACCAACTTCATTGCATGATCATGATGAACTCAAATATGGAACTCCTAAACCAAGAAGTTGAAAGTTTAACCTCAAATGTTCAACTAGGGGATTTAGCTCTATCAAATGAAGGATTTTCTCATCATCATCATCAACAAATTCATTATCATGGTCATGATCATGATCAAATTCCCATGATCATGGCTTTTAATAATGATATGAATTTGTCAAACACTATTAGTTGTCAGAATATCTATGATGATCCAGTAGCTGCTCAATTCTTTACTTTGGGAGGTCCAAATTATGGCATAAATTCAATCCATGAAGGAACAAATTCCTTGGTGAATAATATTTCAACACCTGTACCCCTACTGTCAACGGGCAAGGCCAATGGAAATTATGTACTTTTCTTTTAGCTTGATCAATTCACCTTCTTCTTTGTTTCAGTAATCTGTTGTAACGATGTAGGCAAATTTTACATCATTACATGAGAGATACTGATATATGTAGAAATAAGTTATTTTAAACCCTAGTGATACGTTTTAAAGTTATATTGGCCAAGGTCCAAAACGGATAATATCACAGAAAATCGCTTATTTCCTATGGATCATTCGTCAGAAATTGACTCTTCGGTAATGTTTTCGATGACAAGTCAAATTCCGACGGGACACCGGAAAAAAATAGGATTTTTTGGTAGTGTCACTAATGGGTTGGGTTGTTACCAGGGGTGGAGTTAGTGGGCGTAAGGGGTTCATTCGAACCCTTTCGTCGAAAATTATATTGTATATATAAGTTCAAAGTTATTTTTTTATGCATATATGACAAATTTTGAATCCCAATTCGCTTATTAGCATGTTTGTTTCTTTATATTTTGGATCCCCTTAGTGAAAATTCCGGCTTCATCATTTGGCCCCTACATTACGTCCACCCCCCCCCCCCCCTCCTCTTCCTTTTTCCATGAATTTGTACTTATATGAATTTGATATGTGGTATTGGCTTCTTGATTGCAGAACTCATGTGGTGGGAGAAAGAGAAAAGGAAAGAACGATAGAGAAGCTGATGATAAACCAAGAGACGTTGTTCATGTTAGAGCAAAGAGAGGCCAAGCTACTGATAGTCATAGTTTGGCTGAAAGGGTAAGTATTTTTTTAATACTTGTTTTTTTAACCATGCATTAATTGGGTTATTAATATTTACAATTTCTATCTTTTTTCCCATCACTAGCAATTCATAAATGGAAAATAAGATTGTACCATATTATTAATCTTGTATTACTTGTAATTTGTGACCTAGCAACGAAGAGAGAAAATAAATGAAAAGTTGAGAAGCTTGCAAGAACTGGTTCCTGGATGTTATAAGGTAATACTATCGCCATATTTTATTTATTAATGTTTCTGAGAAGTTCCCAAAATCCTTGAATTCTTGCAAGAAAAAAGAAAGGAAATAGCAATGAAATTCGTCGCTAAATAATTTGTAGCTAACATGATTTTTTGATAATTTTTTCTAATATGATTTTACATAAGTTAGTGATGGACGAATTAAATAGGATTTGCAACGAATTTTTGTTGTTTCGTGGAAGAAGTTATCTGTTGCTAATTTCTATTTCTTTTTATAATGTTTGATGAACGATAGTTTATAATATTTTAGTTACCTTATAATTGTGAATTGTATAATACAAGTAATTAATGGTTGCAGACAATGGGAATGGCAGTGATGTTGGATGTAATAATCAATTATGTTCGATCATTGCAAAATCAAATTGATGTAAGTCTTGCTCATCAAGATCTTCTTATTATTAATATATGGTCCCAAAATTTCAAAATGAATCAGTTCTCTAAATATATTAATGTATCTATATATAATTGTTGTTTTTAGTTTCTTTCCATGAAATTGTCAGCAGCAAGTTTGTTTTATGACTTCAATTCATCAGAGATGGAAGCTATGGACTCAATGCAGGTGCATCTCCTAATTTTTAGTGATAACTTGTATAATTTCTCTCTCTTTTCTATTAATCCTTTCTTTCCCGTTTTTGTTGCAAACTTCTTTTTAATCCTCCAAAAAGAATGACACACTTTTAAATTTGAAAATTTGTGGCCTTAATGATGTTTATTATAAAGGTGAAAAGTTTTAAAAATAGGCCAAAGAAAAGTTATGTCCTATGATAATATATTTTAGATCACAAGTTAAAAAAAAAATCATTTCCTTTTAAAATCTATATTAATTCAAATCATGTCATACAATTATAACGAATGAAGTAGTATTTCATCGTCGGAACTCAAAATGATTGACCCCTTTTTGCTAGAGAACAACTTTTTTATCGTGGTATATTGCTTGTGAAATAAAGCACAAGTTCATCAACTATATGAAAATTACTCTATTCATCTCATTTTATGTGATATTATTTTCTTATCAATTCGTTCCAAAAAGGATGACATACTTAAATATATAAAACCAGATAATTTTATATTTTTGACTTTACTTTGAATAAGAAGCTTTTATAGATATACAAATGTTACGATATGTTTAAGCCTCAAATTTCAAACTTCATATATAGTCATACAAATATTATGACATGTTTAAGATCACAAATTTCAAACGTTTTTATTTTTTTAAAACTATATACCGATTTAACTATATCATATAAACTGAAATGGAGTGAGGTCTAATTTCTTGAAATTTGTGCTACTTTATGTTTTGCATATACCTGTGACATATTTCCAAGAATTGAATGCCTTCATTGACTAAATTGGGTTAACGGCATTTTGTAGGGAGCAAATGTGTATGAAGCACAAGGGATGGGAAAGATTGTTGATGAAGGGTATGGAGGATTTCCTCAATTTCAAACACCTAATTGGCCTCTTTGATCGTACTCACCATCATACTTTAAAGCTCCTTAAAAAATCATATAGTCTGGAAAAGTGCCAATAACATTGTAATTGTACTTTGAACTTCCATGTAGTTTATATTCTTCAACTTCACATAAAATATGTGTCCTTGTATTTGATTTGCTTTTGTTATATAGAAACTTTAACAATATTGCACTACAAGAAAAGGCTTCTTTTGTGGAGGTTTTTTCTTAATTTTGTGGCGGTTTCCGACCTCCGCAAATGGAATTATGGAGGTTTTAAGAAACGCCAAGGTTATGTGCGCCACGACGTATTTTTTCGCGATTTTTAAAAACCTCCACGACGACCTTGGGGTTTTTAAAGTCAACTAAGGGTGGTCCGTGACCTCCACATCATGATTTTAATACTCCAAGATATTTAATTTATGGGGGGTTTTTAATTGTCGCAGTATGGTTTGAATTTTAAAAATAATTAGTGGCGGTGTACAACCGCCACAATATAAACTTTATATTTAAAAACATTTTAATATGTTGGGGTCTAAAATCTCCACAATATAATTTCATTATTTTATAAAATTTAATTTGTGGGGGTCAATTACCGTCACAAATTGATTATTGAAATGTGTTTTCTTCTCATTAAAAAGTACATTGCGTGATTAAATAAGACCAAGCTTGTATAACAATATGCATATCAAATAAATAGTTTACTTAATAATATATAACATAAATCAAATTTCATAAAAATAATCCATAATAGCAAAGTCACAAATTCAAATACTTTACTACCTAAGAAACTGAAGCAATATAAAATAATGTATGCTAAACATTACTATTAATTCATAGAAGCAAAAGTGGTTCCATACTTAAATAAATAAAATTTTAAGTATTTGCTTGATCATTTCCATTGATGTCACCCAATGATCCTCTTATATTCACTTGTGAAGTAGATTCACTCCCGACATCATCGCTAGGCTGAAATAATAAAAAAGCATATTCGATGAGAAATTTAAAAGCTAACGCCTAACTAATTAGAAATCAATATGCAATACATTAACTAAATTAGGTTAAATGGAACATTAGGGGAAGGAAAGCAATTCATATTTATGATAAATACAACGGTTTTGAACAACCGTAAAGGATGACATAAAAAGTAAACAAGTTAAAGAAAAGTGAAAAGAATTATTATGTTAGATAGATGAATATGCCTCTTCATTTGACGTTAGGCCATTGAATCTAAGTTTTTTTTCAATGCTCTATATAAGTGACTCATTCTCCTATTATTCATAATGAACTTGTAAGCTACAGACACAAAAAACTCTCACTTTACTAAACAATTAGAAGAGAGAGGATTTCTTTTTATTGTTTTAAGAGGAGATTCACTTGGCTTTTATATTTGATATAATTCGTTTACTCCTTATCGACTTATCATTTTATTCATGACTATTAGTGGGCGCAGATTATGTCATTCAGCTAGAGCACTGGTACAAGAAGAGTATATTCTAATAGTACTTTTTTTTTATCTTTGAAGATTATGTTTTTGCTGCTATTTCTCTGTTCACAAGAAGGAAAAAGTTTTGCATTATGATATTTAGTAACTAGAGTTTTGTGTGCTTAAGCAATTGATAATGAAAAAAAATCAAACTTTAAACTTTAAAGAGCTACTACTACTGATGAGTTCCCTTCTTTGAGGCAATATCTAGATATTAAACTGGTCTACATATCAAATGACTTCCTATGAAAATATTATTTTTTATTAAAATATGATTAAGTATATACAAATCCTTTCTAAATATGATTTCACACAAAAAAACAACTTCTCATCACACAAGAAATACACTTACAACAAGAGAATTAGACATATATAAGTAGTCACTATTCAACCTCAATAGCTTATATATATGAGCTAATGGAAATATTCACATTCTTCCCATTTAAGTTCCAAGGAAACTAAATCAAATTTAACAGGATTTGTACTTTTTCAATTAAGATTAAAACAAATTGATACTCAAAATGCAATCCAAATAAAGCGTATAAGCCTTAACTGAAACATATTTACACTAGATATAATCAAGTTGACATAGGCGGTTCAAGATGTTCATTATGTTTCAATAGTTTAACCAACCCACACGAAAAGATAATAGAGAAAACAAATAACACAAAACATAAATTCCAATGTTCTTACTTGTGGTTGAGGAGCAAACAGACTGGAAAATTATTCAGGAACCCCTCCTTCCTTGGATATCATGTAATCCTTCAGCATAGTCAAGGTTCCTTCTAATTGGGACTCCAAACGTGCAATCTTTTGATGCAAATAGGTAGAAGTTGCGGATGACGCATCAAAGCTAATTGAAGTGTTCAGATCATTAAGTCTTCGCTTGAAATTATTGAATGTATTTGAAGGAACTGCTCCCATACCCATACATCGTACCCTCCCAGAGTGCTTTGCCCCTAACACATTGGCGATAATATCATCTGCAAAAATTTCAGACTCACTGCCTTGACTCAATGAATTTGTTTCTACAAGCAGACAAATTATCAATTAGTATTATCAAATCATATATATACCTATGCATTTTAATGATTAACCTACTAATTGGCTAGTCATGAAATTTATTCTTGAAATTTACTTGACATTCAACCGTTTTATGGTAATTAGTAAATGTTACCATTTATGAAAGCACCCACCTTAACCGATCACTAAATTCTGTAAAATCAGTCACCATGTTTGTGATGTCATCCACAATTCATTAATAAGAGACAAGATAAATAGATTCACATATCCTAGAGGGAGAAATCATAAAAGAAAGTGTGTCGCTTTAATTTTATGACGTGATACTTTAAACAATGAAAAATTATACTGAAAAGATGTTAGCATGGTGCATGGCTCTGGCAATATTAGTGTAGCAGAGAACTACTCCACCTCTTTAAAAATGTTAAGAGTTTCACATCGGATAACTCTATATCAGAGAAAGGTTTTTTACAAATTAGTCCCGCATTAGTATTTAAATTAATAGAATAAAATTCAAATATAATAGAGTAAGATTCGAATCTATCAGAAACAATCCATCTATTTTTATTATAGGATTAATATATGTGGGATTGTATTAATTACATATACTATTGTTGTAATAAATAAAATAAAGTTACCTAGACATGCATGATTATTAATGCTTAGTTATTCAGAAATAACATCAAAATTCTCTATGGAATAATATCTTGCTATAATAATTAAAAAATATTTCGAGACAAATGATGTTTTTCCTTTTATTTAAACTTGGAAACACGACTTTTCTTGCTAGTTTTAGAAATTAGTGTACGCGTTCAGTGTTCACAATGCCAAGTGTCCGGTTCTTGTGCCATAAAGAAGTCGGTGGTGCATTGTTTTCATGTTTATTTCTTGTGTAATTATTTATCTTATCACAAATAACGAGTTAAGTTATATTATATAGTATAAATAATTTTTTGAGTATTATGATCCCATTTGATCATAAAAAATATTTATTTTATTTCAAAATAATTTTTATTTATTTATAAATTATATTTTGGTCGTAAAAATTTCAAATTTAACTTAGAAGTTATATTTCAAATTTAAAAAAACAGCTTATAATCTATTTTTTCACTCACTTTTCATTTTTTAAATATATCTAAGGATTCATTTGGTTATGAGAATTTTTTTTCACTTTATTTAAAATCAGTGTTTGACAATAAAAATTCTAAATACAACTAAAAGAATTGTATTTGATATTTAAAAAATATCTAAAATATTATTTTCACTTTGTTTTACTTTTAATATATTCAAACAAACAAATATTCTTTACAAAAATTATAATCAAACACAATTATAATTATAATTTTTTTAAATAAAATAAAAAATATTTAATTTTCGTAGCCAAACGCCTATTTAGATTACTAAAAAATATTTATGGGAAAGCTTAATTCTTTTAAATTTCAACAAACTGCGGTATACTGGAAAAGACAAAGGCTATGTTTGCATTATCCTCTTCCTTACGTGGCAACAAGTCAGGACAATAAAAGACAGCTCTAACCACCACGTGGCAGGATAAAACACTATAATAGTTCAAGTGAAATGAACTAGTACTACTTTTATTTTCCACATATATTTTTTTTTTTTTTTTGATAATCAGGGTTTTTAAGCTTTGCATACCGACTACTTCATTTGGTATTACCTGACGTCCCGGAGGTAATAGCACCGGTCCTTCAACAACTATCACCAGGTAAATCGCGGGATGTGCTCCGTGGCCGTTTTACGGGAGCGTACAACCGATCAATGAGACAAGGTCAAATTCCCCAACATGCGAATTTCTTCATGCTTGCGGGGAATCGAACCCACGTTGTCGTCCCATGCCGTAGCGCCTTATAGCGCCTGTGCTTTGCCACCGGACTATGCCCGGAGGACGAAAGCGTGGTAGGGTAAACTTTTTAAAGTGAATGGTCCCACCGCATTACGCCCCGTACCCCGTAAAATCCCACCTCCGGCACGGCCCTACGGATTAGTATACACCGCTTGGCCCTACGCGTATGGAGGGATTTTTTTGGGGGAACACAGTTTCACACTCGCTGATCAGAGGACTCGAACACGGAACCTCAGACAGCAATACCCTAATATATTGGCCACTGGGCCAAACACTTTCGATTATTTTCCACATATATTTATAGATACCTATTGTGTTTTGCATTATTGCCATTTCTCTACGTGGCAATTAAGCAGGACAAAGAGGCAGCTGTAACCACTACGTGGCAAGACAAAACACTACAATAGTTTAAGTGCAATGAACACTAATAATTTCTTTCTTTTTATATATTTATTGATTATTGATATGATTGTACATTCAAGAAGAATATATATAGTAGATATTGAGTAAATTTTATTAGGAGAATAGAAATATAAAAACAAAATGGAAGAAGGTGGAAGAAATGTTGGAGAAGAGAAGAAGAAGAAGATAGTAATGGTGGCTATTGATGAAAGTGATTGCAGTTTCTATGCATTAGAATGGGCCTTGGAAAATCTTGACCAATCTTTGCTGAATGCTGAAGTTGTGTTATTCACGGCCCAGCCCATTTCTGATTATGGTTATATCTATGCTTCTTCTTTTGGTGTTACCTGTAAGTTTTTTTTTCATTTCTTTTTTTGCTTATAAACATATATGATCGTTCTTTTATAACGTGTTTGGTACGATGAAAGTCATTATCCGATCTTCCGTTACTAAAATTTCATCAAAATAGGACGAATAAAGTGGATTTTTTTCGAGTTTGAATTTATTTATTTGAAATTTTTAAGATTTTCCTCCTTTTTTCGATCCATATTCCAGAAGTACAATGTTTGGATAGATAATATTTTCTCGTGTATGAGTGCATATTATTTCATTTCAAATTCTTTATGATATTTTTAGTTACAAGTCATTCTCATATTTTGTCATATACCTGGATTCGGTCCTCCTAGGCCTACACCTCATCAAGAAAAATCTTTTATTTGAATCTCAAATTGACGGTTTAGTAACTTCATTACGTATTTCAACTAATACGTACACATTATTATTAATTTTTAGCACTCAAAAATACATTTACATTCTTTGATTTGCTAATATTATTATTAATCTTTAATACATATACTTTCTAAAATATTTTTGTCATTAACCCACCAAACACCAAAATTGTGCGGAAAAAAATGACTTCAATCATACCAAACACAAACTCTTAATTTCATGTTCTTTTGACTTTCTCATTTGATTTTAATTTTTTTGTTGAGTATTTCTTGCCTTCTTTTTTTCTTCAAAATTGTTTCACTTTATGGGCGTGGCACATGTGGTATGTTGCAGCTCCAGAGCTAATGACAAGTGTACAAGAAAATCAAAGGAAAATAGCCAATGCTTTGCTGAAGAAAGCTAAGGATATCTGCACTCAGCATGCGGTATTCAATCAATTACTACTCAATCAACTCTTGTCGTAGTTACAATTAACTTGAATTAAGCCTGGTTTTCTCCAACTTTTTATTCAGACGAACCTATCGCACCCTGGTTCCCGACTAATTTAGATCTAGCGCCTAAGATTCAATTGTAAGTGTAGAGCTATTATAAAAATATTTTTTTATACATATAAAGTAGATGTTGAATCTCTTTGACTTTTTCCTTATATTTTTGAACTCTTTTAGTAAAAATTATGACTTTGCCATTGGATATGGTAAATAGTTAATATTACTATAAGATAATAAGCGAGTAGACAAATGAGAAAATAAACAATGTAATAATTCTATCACACCAAATTGATTCTTAAATAGATGACAAATGAGGGGAAAATAAGTTAACTGATAGAATTATACCCGTGTATACCACGGGAAATCGAAATCAAATTGCACCCAACTTTGTTTTTAGGATTTATTGTTATAGTATTGTAAATTGTATGTAAATACATTTTCATCAATTAGAATAATCAAGATATTATTTCTTTCATGGTATCGCAAAGACAATTTCGCTGGCCTTTTTCAGTCTCGATTTTCGTGCATTTTTTTTTTCTCTCTTCTCAAATTTTCTTTCAAATCTCTAATTCACCTATTGCTCTTTCGTTATGTTTACGTCAAAGAACATGTTTCATCATGCCCCGACAGTCTCCAACATCAAGAATTATATCCCTATTGTTCTTGAGATGGAAAACGTTCAATACGCGACGTGGGCGAAATTATTCAAGGTTCATTCACGCTCGCATGAAGTCATCCATCACACTATCCCCTCGGTAACTCCGAGGATGACCCTACGTAATGGACAACCTTTGATGCGATCGTTCTCCATTGGATTTATTCCACTATCTTTATAGACCTCGTGTAGACGGTTATTGAACCCGACGTTACAGCGGTGGAAACTTGGAATAGGGTGCGTGATATATTTCAAGATAACAAAAATGCTCATGAATTTTTCCTATGTCAACATGGAAGATTTTCGATTGTCTCTGCCTGAAGGAATTGGTGGATCAACTCCGAAATATTGATGCGCCCGTTATCAATGATCGTCTTGTTCTTCAGATGGTTGCAGGCCAATCTGAGGCCTATAATGGAGTTGGGACACTGTTTAGTCAAAGTAATCATCTCTCACTATTTTATCAGGTCCGTTTCATGCTCACGTTGGAAGAGGTCGGGTTGGCTAAGAAAGCGGTTACCAGAGAAAATTATGTCATGTTGATAGCCACGTCAGACGACCCTTATACATTCTCTGAAAATTCGGGCTAAAACTATACCAACGGTGGAGGGAAAAGGGGTAAAAAATGGTAAGAACCGTTGAGGCAGTCGCAGTGGTAACGACGGTTGTGGTGGTGGCCAGAATCGTGGTGGAGGCAGCAGTGGTGCTCGGAATAGTGGACCGCAGGCCAATTGGCCGAAGCCTTCGACCTCCAGCCATGGGGCTGGGCCAGTGACCATTGGCCCAACAACCCATTTTTTTCCACTGACGCCTTCTCCTGGAAATTGGGCACAATTCCAGTCGGCTTCCAGGCCCAATTTTTCGATCCAGAATAATGCATCGATCTAGTGCTGGGCCAGGGCAGCAGGCAGGCCTGCTTGGGCCTCGGCCTCAACAGGCCTTCGCTGTTGCGGGCCCAGCTTCGATCCTGACACCTACTGATATTAAGGCAGCAATGCATACACTTGTATTACATCCCCGAACGCAAATTGGTACATGAACACCGGAGCCACTTCTCATATGACGTCCGCACAAGGTACTCTCTCGTCTTATTTCAATTTGAACAATAATCGTGGCATTATTGTTGATAATGACAACTCAATTACTATTCGCGGTTATGGTCATACGAATTTGTCTCCCCCACATCCACCTCTCGTCATGAAAAATGTTCTTCATGCCCCTAACTTAATTAAAAATTTGGCGTATGTCCGAAAATTCACCACCAATAATTGAGTTTCTGTTAATTTTGATCCGTTTGGATTTTCTATGAAGGTTTTCAAGACGGGGATACCTCTGATGAGATGCAATAGTAGGGGAGAGCTTTATCCACTCACCACCATTTTCACGAGTCAAAGCCACACCTTCTACTTTTGCCGCTCTTGCTCCTTCCTTGTGGCATGCACGTTTAGGTCATCCGGGGTCATCTATTATGTCTTCTCTGCCTAAAAATAATTTTATTTCTTGTAAGGGTACGTGTAGATTAGGGAAATATGTTAGATCACTGTTTGGAGCCTCCACTTCTCGTACTTTGATGCCTAGTGATTTATGAACATCTTCCGTTTTAGGTTCTTTGGGCCATCATTATTATGTCTTATTTTTGGATGGTTATTCTAATTTTTTTTGGACCTTTCCTTTATCTAAAACTCTCAAGTCTTTTTCACATTCTTAAAATTTAGAGCATTCATCCGTACTCGATTCGAACGGAAAATTAAAAATATTCAATGTGATAATGGTAGGGAATATGATAATGGGACCGTTTCAAGAGTTTTGGGACACTAATGGCATATATTTTCGGTTTTCTTGTCCACATACGTCCTCACAAAATGGGAAGGCCGAGAGAAAAATTCATTCCATAAATAATATTGTCCGTACCTTGCTAGCCCATGCGTCATTACCACCTTCTTTTTGACATCATGCATTGCAAATGACTACATATCTACTTAACATCCTCTCTCTTAAAGGCTTAGAATATCAATTCTCACTTAATTTTTTTTTACAATAAAGATCTTTCGTATTCTCATCTTAGCATGAAAAAATGGAGTTTTCCTGTCACCATTCTTCAACCAAGAAAGCCTGGATTTATGCATATAGAATGATTCTTCCACGACTCTCGCTTGGGTTCTAACTTCAAACTTCATAGGAGTTCTGACCCACTTTACTTTTTGGTATGGCCAATTCGAGTGGGAAAGGCGGCTTCCAAAGAGGGGTGTTTTGGTGTTTATGCTATCCACTTTTTTCATCTACTACAATTAATAAACTTCAAGCCCGCTCTACCGCATGTGTGTTTTTGGGTTACATCTAATCATCGTGATTACAAATGTTATGATTTATCACAAAATCATAATTAGTCGTCATATTATTTTTGGCGAGTCTCAATTTTCGTTTGCTAAATTGAGTAGTCCCGTGTCTAGTTCGTATAATTTTTTGGATGATGGGATCTAACAGTATATTATCCACAATTTATCTGAAATGTCCCGTGAACTGAATCCGCCAACAGGCCCATTGCCTGCTAGCCCACATTGTCTTGGTCCAGCGTCGTCTGGCCCACATGGTCTTAGTAGTGGACCAATGTCTCGGCCCAGTACCAATATCGGTATTGACCCAGATTCTCGGCCCACTTCCAGTTCTGATGCAGTTTCAGTTTCTCGTCCCTTTATTGGGCCAACAGGTCCACTGCCTGCTGGCCAGTCCGCTGCCAATCAAATAATTTCCAATCTGGTCCACTTCTACCTCGAGTCAAGGGCCCGTTACTCGTAGTCAAAGGGGGATTTTTAAATTGAAATGATATTTTAATCTCAATTCTAATGTCACTAAATCTCCCATACTCCGTAATTCAGTGTCTGCCCTTCATGATCCGAATTGGAAATTGGCCATGGATAACGAATATAATGCTCTTATTGAAAATAAGACGTGAGAGTTGGTGTGTCGTCCATCGGGTGTTAATATTATTCGGTTCATGTGGATTTTTACTCATAAAGAAAAGCCTAACGGTTCTTTTGAGATGCATAAGGCCCGTCTTGTAGGTGATGGTAAAATGCAACAAGTTGGCGTCGATTATGGAGAGACATTTAGTTCGGTGGTCAAATCGGCAATCATTCGCACTGTACTCAGTCTAGCTCTCTCGAAATCATGGTCCATTCACCAGTTGGATGTAAAAAATACTTTCTTACATGATGATCTTAAGGAGACAGTTTACATACATCAGCCCGTGTTTTAGGGACCCTAAATATCCTCATCATGTATGTTTGATGAAAAAGTCCTTTTATGGGCTTAAGCAGGCCCTACTGGCTTGGTATAATAGGTTTGCAGATTATGCGTTTATTATCGAATTTTCTCACAGCAGATCTGATCATTCTCTGTTCATCTATCATCGTGGTACTTCTCTGGCATACATATTGTTATATATGGATGATATAATATTGATTGCCTCATTCGATAATATACGCAAGTCTATCATATCTCTTCTCAGTTCAAATTTTGCTATGAAGGACTTGGGGTCCTTGAGCTATTTTTTGGGCATTGCAGTCACTCATCATGCAGGTGGTTTATTTTTATCATAGAAAAAGTATGCAGAGATTATTGAAAGAGCTGGCATGTCATCGTGTAAGTCTATTTTTACTCCGGTTGATACCAAACTTAAGTTGAGTGCTACTTCTAGCACACCATATGAGGATCCCACCCAGTATCGTAATCTTATAGGGGCTCTTCAGTATCTGACTTTCACAAGATCAGATATTACTATGCAATACAGCAGATGTGTTTATTTATGCATGATCCACGGATTGTGCACATGCATGCGCTTAAATGTATTATCATATCCATACAAGGCATGTTTGATTTTGGATTGCATTTATATCCGTCCTCGATTTCTACTCTTGTGTCATATGCCGATGCTGATTGGGGTGGTTGTCCAGATACCAGACGTTCGACATCTGGTTATTGTATGTTCCTTGGCGATAACTGGTCTCTTGTCGGTAAAACGCCAAGCTACTTATCACGATCCAGTGCGGAAGTCGAGTATCGAGGGGTAACCAATGTGGTATCTGCGTCATGTTAGCTACGTAATTTTCTACTAGAGTTACATTTTTCTATTCAGAAGGCTACCTTGGTATACTTTGATAATGTGAGTGCAGTCTATCTTTCTGAAAATTCTATCTAACATCAGTGCACAAAACATATCGAGATGGACATACACTTTGTTCGAGAAAAGGTAGCTCGTGGACAAGTACACGTCCTCCATGTCCTTTTGCGGTACCAGATTGCAGACATATTTACTAAGGGTCTCCCTTGATTTTGTTTGAAGATTTTAGGGACAGTTTCAGCGTATGATAACCCCCCGCTATGATTGCGGGGGTGTGACAGAAATATACCCGTGTGTATACCATGGGAAATCGAAACCAAATTGCACCCAATTTTGTTGTATAAATTTACCATAGTTGTAGGATTCTTGTACAAGTATAATTAGGATTTTTCATAATTAGGAATTTTAAATTCTATATAAATACCTCTTCATCAACTATCCGATAACACAAAATTGGTCGATAAATCAAATGAGATTTGTATTGAAATTGGTAACTTAAATCAAATGAGATTTGTATTGAAATTGATTTTTACTCAAATAAGATTTTTAATCAACCATCCAAACAACTAAGATTCAAAGGGTTATTTGTGCAGATAGTTGCAGAAACAATAACACAAGTGGGAGATCCCAAGCAAACAATATGTGAAGCAGCTGAGAAGTTACATGTCAATTTGATTGTGCTTGGTAGCAATAACAAGGGTGCTCTACAAAGGTCAGTCTTGGAAATATTAAGAATGTTTAAACTTAGGTTTTAATTACTTACAAAATGGTTTTGTTTTGCATTGGGAAACTAATGTTTTATTTATTTATTTAAATATGGTAACAGGACATTTCTGGGAAGCGTTAGCAACTACTGTGTTCACAACGCCAAGTGTCCGGTTCTTGTTGTGAGGAAAATACCATGAAGATAGAAGTCGGTTGTACATTTGGTTTCTATGTTTCATCTTTCGTTGTTGTATTATGTATCGAAAAATAAGTTTAAGTTGCGTATCAGGTCATTAAGAGATATTTATGAAAAAAATATCTTTAAAATAAGGAATTTGTAATTTTAAAAATGACATATATTATCTTTTATAATAAAATAAAGATGATGTGGTGGTGTATTATTTTTAAACTTTTTTTTGACGATCTAAATAACTTAGATTTATGGTATGTGTGTGAATTTCCTTTTCCCGTCTTTAGGTTGTACCCTGTTTTTATGATGAACGTTATGTTTGTATATACACAAATAAATGTTTCTGATTGTGCTAAAACGATTTTTAATTTATACCATAATCGAAGATTCAAGGGCAAAGAGGGTTGCTATCCAATGTAGTTTTGAAGCTACTACTGTGTCAAATGGTCGGGCTGTCATTGCGGGAATTGATTAAAGTATAGTCATGATGCGACCAATTATATCAAAATATTTATATACAATATAACAAGTCATGTATGTAATGCTACATATAATTTAACGTGTTATAATTCAACTTGTTTAATTTTCTTAAACTATTTCTTACTAGGATCATATTCTCCTATCAGGAAAAAAAACGATAAGAGGTATCCATTTCCCAGGAGATCTACAAACAAGAAAAAATAGCTTGTCAGATATTAAAGAATGACAAATCTAGGCCATCGAGGCATTGTTTCAAACTAGATTGTATGCACTTAATTATATCTGATAGAGAAATATATTAATATTCACTTAATTATATAGGATAGAGAAATATATTAATATTCTTCATATATTTTATAATTATTATTTTGATATAATTATGTAAACTAGATATTCTCATACAATTAGATTTGTAATTGTAAATATCTATATATATTGCATTAATGAGAAGCCTCCAGACGAGGAGAATTACACAATTCTACATGGCATCAGAAGTCAAGCCCTAATCTCACTCCTACCCTAAAAATCGGTGACCCCCCCTCCCCTTTTGTAACGCCGAACAACCACTTTTCATAGCTTCTCCCGAATGTTCCTCCTCTACCCACGACGTCACACATCCTCCTCCTCCCTCCTCTATTGAGTTTGACCCTTTTGGTTTTGATTTTTCTGTGAAGGACCTACGTACGGGAATAACTCTTACGAGATGCAATAGTGTGGGGGACCTATATCCTTTCTCATCCAATTCCGCTGTAAGTGTCAATCCACCAACCTCTCTAGTTGCAATCTCTCCATCAATTTGGCACAGTAGACTCGGGCACCCGAGAGCGCCAGTTTTTTATTTTCTTAGAAGTCAGAATTTCATTCAATGTAATAAAGGAAAATTTAACCACGCCTGCTACTCTTGGCCTTTAGGAAAGCATGTTAGACTTACTTTTCAATCTTCATTGAGTGTAACTTTTTCTCCTTTTGATATTATTTATGGACATCTCTCATTACTAGTAAACTGGGTCACAAATATTATTTGGTATTTTTGGATGATTTTTCTCATTTTTTTGGGTTTATCCTCTAAAATATAAGTCCCAAGTTTACTCATTTTTTCTTGAATTTCAAGGATATGTTAAAACCCAATTTTAGAAGCTCATCAAAACGTTTTAATGTGATAATGGCCGTGAGTTTGATAATTTCCCCTTTCATAAATTTTGTGCGGACAATGGTATGGTGTTTCGATTTTCTTGCCCCCATACCTCACCTCAAAACGGTAAAGTCGAAAGAATCCTGCGCACCATCAACGATAAGATCCGCACTATGCTCTTCCATTCTTCCACCCCCCCTTTCTTTTGGGTCTACGCATTGCACATGACAACTTACCTTCTTAATATATTGCCAACACGAACTCTTCAAAATAAAACTCCAACCGGAATTCTCTTCCGTCGGATCCTTTCTTATAGTCACCTTCGGATTTTTGGTTGTCTATGCTACCCGAATCTTGCCTCCACGACCCCTCACAAATTAGCACTTAGGACTACTCCTTGCATTTTATTGGGTTTTTCGTCGAATCATAGGGGGTACTTATACTATGATTTGTCCACAAATAAAATCTCAGTCTCTCGCCATATCACATTCGAGGAGAACATTTTTCCATTTGCAAACATCCAAAAATTTCAAGTCACTAACTACGGCTTCCTTGACGATTCGAACACTTCCTCTCTCATTAGAAATGCAATACATGGGACTAGTAGTCCGGCTCAATGCTTACCGCCTCTGCCAGCTTTCCCGTCGACCACCCCCTACTCCCGTCGACCACCCCACTTCCCCGTCACCAACCTACTGCCTCCTGAACCTGTCGCCTAACCCACTGCCCCCGTTGACCACCCCCTCCCCCTGTCATTGCCCTACTTCCCTCGTCACTGCCCCACTGCCCAATAGCTCACAACACCCGTCATTGCCCTACCATCCCCCTGCCCACTACCCTCGTTCCCTATTCCTACACACCACATGGAAACAAATGCTCGTCACAGGATTTTCAAATCGAAAGTCCATTTTAACCTTTTCACTCAAAATATCTCACCTCTACCTAAAAACTCAAAATTAGCCAAGCTTAACACAAATTGAAATGCGGTCATGCGTGAGAAATTTGATGCGCTTACTACACAACACACGTGTGATCTTGTCCCTAAACCAGAAGGGGTGAATGTGATTTGTTGTATGTGGCTATATCGTCACAAATTCGGAGATAATGGTGAGCTTGAACGCCATAAGGAGAGACTTGTGGCAAATGGCACGGGGCAACAAGAGGGAGTCGATTCATCAACTTGATGTGAAAAATGCATTCTTATATGGGGATTTGAAAGAAATCGTATATATGCATCAACCACCTGGCTTTGTGCATCACTCGGCTCCTCGGCATGTCTGCCCTCTTCGAAAGTCACTATATGGCTTGAAACAAGCCCCTCGGGCTTGGTATGGGCGATTTTTCACCTACATCATGCAGATCGAGTTCGTGTGTAGCAAAAGTGAAATTCACTTTTATTTTTCATCAATGACATTGCATACCTTTTGCTTTATGTGGATGACACTGTCCTGACTGCCTCTTCTAATGTGCTGAAAAACGAGATCATTACGTTGATCAAATAAGAATTTTTCATGATGGACTCGGGTAAGTTGAGTTATTTCTTGGGGATTTTCGTGACCAGATCCGAGAATGCAATGTTCATGTGTCAACTTCAGATCCAGTCTAAGCGTTCGGCCTCCTCCCTCTCCGACTGAGGGGTGTGATAGAGAATATATTAATATTTTTCATATATTCTGCAATTATTATTTTGATGTAATTATGTAAACTAGATATTCTCATACAATTAGGTTTGTAATTATAAACACCTATATGTATTGCATTAATAAGAAGCCTCCGGTCGAGGAGAATTACACAATTTTACAATACCAATTGTATTCATCCTCGTCATCTAGATAGAATGTTTCTCCGTTTTTTTTATACTTTCGTGAATTAGTTGCAGGCTATTATTATCAACATTTGCATTAAGAGCAGGTTTTATTGCAGAGACATGCAATTTATGTAAAGAATGGATCTTGGGTCTAACTCAATCCCAAAAGTTAGCTTGTATGGTGAAGATTGTCCATGTCCATATAAAGAGTTTATGTTCTCATTTCATATCCGATGTGGGACTCTTAACACTCCTCCGCACGCCCAGACCTTGTTAACTAGAGCGTGGATAATATAATTTGGGGGCTTAACAACGGTGAATAAATAATTGAAATGAGTATGTCTCTGATACCATGTAAAGAATGGATATTAGGTCTAACTCAACCCCAAAAGCTAGCTTGTAAGGTGAGAATTGTCCAAGTTCATATAAGGAGTCTATATTCCCATTTCATATCCGATGTGAGACTCTTAACAATTTCTTATTCGAATTCTAAACAATTAAAAAAATCACTTATTAAAGACATCGCTATTGAGTCATGCCTATATTTATTTCATTTTTATTGTTCCTGAAATTTATTAGCAGGATTCTAGCTGTTAATTTGACCAATATCATTTATTCGGTCATGTTTTCACGAAATTCACCCATCTTACTCTTCACAGTTTCAAAGGAAGTAGTATGAATACAAAATACTTAATTTTCTGATGTCGAGTTTAAGCAATTTTTGACCTCCGCTAGATAATTAGGCTTCATAAGCCTATTTCTGTCAGTGTTTCCAGGTATTAAGATTAAAAAAACATAACGTCTTTAATTTCACATAATATTATTGCTAATACTTATATAGTAAGATTTAATTTAAGTTAATAATATATTTGTTAAACAGAGCAATATACATGTGATATACACTGAATATACATCAGTGTATATCACATATATATCATTGGATTAAAGCATTGGGCTGAGCAGCAAGCAGCAACGGCCCAGCTCCTGTTGGGCCTTTCGGCAGCAGACCAAACAGCAAGCAAAGAGCATCACTGCTAGCCCAGCCCATCACGGGAACAGCAAGCAGAAAATCAGTGGACAAATATTGTATATTAAGGAAAGTATATTGTGTGTATATTGTAGTATATTTGTTACCTAAAATAGGATATACACTTACCATATTGTATAGTTAGAATTATGGTAGAAGAAGGATTTAGAAGTAGAATAGGAAAAGGATTTTCTATTATGAAAATATGTAACTTGTATATATAGCCTTTCAATTAATGAAAATAATCAAGGAGATTATTTCTTTCATGGTATCAAGAGACTAGGTCTAAACAAAAGTTTTTTTTCTCTCAAACTTTTGCCTCCTTTGGCCAAGGCCCCCCCCCCCTCGGGTTTTCTCTCCAAAAATCTCGTCTTCCGCTCTCAAAAACCTCTCTTAAATTTCCCCTCCTTCTTTGTTCTTACAATATGTCTAAGAACAATTTTCACCCTGCCCTCATGGTTTCCAATATCAAGCTAAGTATCCCTATTGTTCTTGAGATGGAAAACGTTCAATATGCAACGTGGGCTGAGTTATGGATTACACTTGATGCTACCGTTCTTTAGTGGATATACGCCACTATTTCGCTGGACCTTCTACAGACGATTATGGAGCCGGATACCACGGCTACGGCTGCATGGAATAGGTTGCGTGACATATTCTAAGACAACCAACATTCACGTGTCGTCACACTCGAGCAGGAATTCTCTCTCGTTCGAATGGACGAATTCCCAAACGTTTCTGCATATTGCAAGAAACTAAAGGAGTTGGCGGATCAACTCCGTAATGTTGGCGCACCAGTAACAAATAATCGTCTAGTTCTACAGTTGGTTGCCGGTCTTTCGGAGGCCTATAATGGTGTTGGAACTCTCCTTCGCCAAAGCAACCCTCTTCCATACTTTCATCAAGCCCGATCCATGCTTACGTTGGAAGAAGCCGATTTGGCTAAAAAGGCGGCTATCGGAGCAAACCCAGTTGTCATGGTGGCGTCCTCTCCTAGTTCTTCAGGTTTTGTGAACAATTCGGGCCAAAACCATAATAATGGTGGCGGAAAGAATAATCGCAAAAATAATAACAAAAATCGCGGAGGCAAACGCGGCGGTTCTGGTGGCGGTTCCGGTGGTCAACAAACAGGCGGTGGGTCCTAGCCAGGGTACAGTGGCCCACCACCGCCATGGGCCCAGCAGTGGGACCAATGGCAGTGGAACCGTACCATCCAGCAGTAGTTTCCAGCGGCCAGTGGGCTGGCCAATAGTCCAGGCCCAATACCCAGAAGTGGCGGCCCACTGGCCAGTGGCCCAGCAGCGGTAGAAACAGAGCAGGTACGGCCCGGGTGCACCACGGACGGGAGTTCTTGGGCCCCGACCACCGCAGGCCCATCATGCGGCAGGCCCCACTCAGCCTGATATCGAGGCCGCGATGCACACGTTGGGGTTGACTCAACCGGACTGAAATTGGTACATGGACACCGGGGCAACTACTCACATGACCTCTGAATCAGGTGCTCTCTCCTCTTATTCCAATTTGAGCACCCCTCGGGGTATAATTGTTGGTAATGGCAACTCTATTCCAATTCAGGGTTATGGTCACAAAACGTTGTCTCCCCACAATCCACCCCTTCTCTTGAAAAATACTTTACATGCTCCTAAATTGATTAAAAATTTAGTGTCTGTTCGGAAGTTCACTACTGACAATTCCGTTTCCGTTGAATTTGATCCTTATGGTTTTTCTGTGAAGGATTTCAAGACGGGGAGTCATCTCATGAGGTGTGATAGTAGGGGGGATCTGTGTCCTATCATGCCTGGTTTCAGTCCATCGAGTCAAACCTTGCTGTCAGCCTTTGCGCCATCTCTCCTTCCATGTGGCATGCTCGTTTGGGTCATCCGGGATCTTCTATTTTATCAGTTTTAGATAAAAAATAGTTTTATTTCTTGTAAGGGTACGAGTCATACTCCAATTTGTCAGTCTTATTCATTAGGAAAAATTGTTAAGTTACCATTTGTAGACTTCAATTCTCATACTTATATGCCATTTGACATTATTCATAGTGACTTATGGACGTCTTCTGTTCTAAGTTCAGTGGGTCATCGATATTATGTTCTTTTTTTAGATGATTATACTAGATTTTTGTGGACGTTTCCAATTGCAAATAAATCACAAGTATTTTCCATCTTCATCAAATTTAGAGCGTTCATTCGTACTCAATTCGAAAAAGACATAAAAAATATTCAATGTGATAATGGGAAAGAATATGACAATAGAGAGTTTCGGGATTTATGTGCTAATAATGAGATCAATTTTAGGTTTTTGTGTCCTCATACATCTCCACAAAATGGTAAGGCCGAACGCAAAATTCGTTCCATCAATAACATTGTCCGAACTCTCTTAATTCATGCCTCCATACCTCCATATTTTTGGCACCATGCTCTATAAATGGCCACATATCTTCTTAACATACTTCCTTCTAAAGGTCTGACATATTCTTCCCCCCTCAAAATCCTATATAATAAGGATCCTTCGTATTCTCATCTTCGAATTTTTGGGTGCTTGTGTTATCCGTTATTCCCATCCACCACAATTAACAAACTTCAGGCTCGGTCTACCCCGTGTGTGTTTTTGGGTTATCCATCAAATCATCGTGGTTATAAGTGTTTTGATTTATCCTCCAATAAAATCATAATCAATCGCCATGTCATTTTTTATGAAACTCAATTCCCATTTACGAAAGTTCATACTCCCGAACCTAAGTCATATAATTTTTTGGATGACCAAATATCCCCGTATATTCTTCGGAATTTTTCGGACATCTCCCGTACCCAAAATCTTCCAGCGGGCCCACTGTCCGCTGGACAAACAGTACCGCCACACACACAAAATCCAGCCACTGGACTAGTTCCAGCAATTGGGCCAGTCCAGCCCAATTCTAGAATTGATCCAGAAATCGAGCCTAGTCTGTACTGATTTGGGCCAGCAGGCCCACTGCCTGCTGGCCAGTCCGTCCCGAGCCCAGAAAATTCCCAAAATTCTCTCAATTCTTCCTGAGTCATAGACCGGTCACTCGTAGTCAGCGGGGTATTTTTACGTCTAAAGGACATTTTTATTTTCATTCGGATGTCTTTAAATCCCCCTTGCCCCACAATCTTGTGTCTGCATTAAATTACCCTAATTGGAAAATTGTTATGACTGATGAATATAATGCTCTTATTGATAATAAGACGTGGGAGTTGGTGCCCCGTCCATATGGTATTAATGTTATCAGGTCTATGTGGATTTTTGCTCATAAGGAGAATTCAGATGGGTCCTTTGCTAGACATAAGGCGCGACTTGTTGGTGATGGTAAGACTCAGCAGGTTGGAATTGATTATGGTGAGACTTTTAGTCTGGTGGTCAAACCGACTACCATTCGCACTGTGCTTAGCTTGGCTCTTTCAAAGACTTGGCCAATTCATCAGTTGGATGTCAAGAATGTTTTTCTACATGGTAATCTCAAGGAAACAGTCTATATGCATCAGCCGTTGGGTTTTAGGGATCCCAACCGCCCTCATCATGTCTGTTTGTTAAAGAAATCATTATATGGGCTTAAGCAGTCTCCACGGGCCTGGTATACACGATTTGCTGACTTTGTTTCGACTATTGGGTTCACTCACAGCAGGTCAGATAATTCCTTGTTCATCTACCGCCGTGGTTCGTCATTGGCCTATATTCTGTTGTATGTGGATGATATCATCTTGACTGCCTCTTCCGATGCCTTGCGCCAGTCTATCATGACCATGCTCGCCCGAGTTTGCTATGAAAGACTTAGGGCCTTTGAGTTATTTTTTGGGGATTGCCGTCAAGCGTCATTCGGGTGGGTTGTTTGTCTCAACGGAAGTATGCTTCGCCGAGATCATCGAGAGGGCGGGATGTCATCCCGTAAGTCCACTTCCACGCCGATTGATGCAAACCCAAAGCTAAGTGCCACAAATAGTGCACCATACGAGGACCCGACTCGCTATCGCAGATCTTGCGGGGGCCCTCCAGTATCTTACCTTTACCAGATCGGATATTACATATGCGGTTCAGCAGGTGTGTTTATTCATGCATGATCCCAGAGTTGAGCACATGAATGCAATCAAACGCATCATTCGCTATATTCAGGGGACACTAGACTATGGGTTGCACTTGTATCCGTCATCTACATCTACACTTGTCTCCTACACGGATGCTGATTGGGGTGGTTGTCCCGACACCAGACGGTCGACTTCTGGCTACTGTATGTTCCTTGGAAACAACTTGGTCTCCTGGTCAGCAAAATGTCAGGCAACTCTATCACGCTCAAATGCCGAGGCAGAATATCGAGGGTAGCGAATGTGGTCTCTGAATCATGTTGGCTACGTAATTTGCTTTGGAGCTTCATTGTCCCATTCAGAAGGCAACCTTGGTATATTGCGATAACATTAGTGCCATCTACCTTTCAGGTAACCCCGTTCAACACCAACGCACTAAACATATCGAAATGGACATTCACTTTGTCCGTGAAAAGGTTGCAAAGGGTCAAGTTCGCGTATGCCATGTCCCGTCTCGTTATCAAATTGCAGACATCTTTACAAATGGTCTACCAGCGGTTCTCTTTGAAGATTTTAGGGACAGTCTCAGCGTTCGAAAATCGCCCGCTATGATCGGGGGTGTTAAACAGAGCAATATACATGTGATATACACTGGATATACATCAGTGTATATCACATATATATCACTGGATTAAAGCAATGGGCTGAGCAACAAGCAGCAACGGCTCGGCTCCTGTTGGGCCTCTTGGCGGCGGACAAACAAAAGAAGCGAAGAAGATCGCAAATTTGACCCATCACGGGAACAAC
This sequence comes from Anisodus tanguticus, assembly GCA_034509755.1. Taxonomy (NCBI): domain Eukaryota; kingdom Viridiplantae; phylum Streptophyta; class Magnoliopsida; order Solanales; family Solanaceae; genus Anisodus; species Anisodus tanguticus. Next base: position 47,922,337 of record CM067550.1, on the reverse strand, counting down.
AAGCAGAAAATCATCGGACAAATATTGTATATTAAGAAAAGTATATTGTGTGTATATTGTAGTATATTTGTTACCTAAAATAGGATATACACTTACCATATTGTATAGTTAGAATTATGGTAGAAGAAAGATTTAGAAGTAGAATAGAAAAAGAATTTTCTATTATGAAAATATGTAACTTGTATATATAGCCTTTCAATTAATGAAAATAATTAAAAAATTATTTCTTTCAATATTATTTATTTGTTTGTAATACAATGTGTTGGAATTTAAATAATTATCAAATTTTATTTACCAATACAATAGTGTAAATAGCTTACCAATAAAATAGGCACACAAACCACTTTGCATGCCGTACGACTATTGCTATTTCTCTACGTGGCAATTAAGCAGGACAAAGAGGTAGCTCTAACCACTACGTGGCAGGACTAAAAGGAAGCTATAACCACTACGTGGCAAGACAAAACACTACAATAGTTCAAGTGCAATGAACACTAATAATTTCTTTCTTTTTCATATATTTATTGATTATTGATATGATTGTACATTCAAGAAGAATATATATAGTAGATATTGAGTAAATTTTATTAGGAGAATAGAAATATAAAAACAAAATGGAAGAAGGTGGAAGAAATGTTGGAGAAGAGAAGAAGAAGAAGATAGTAATGGTGGCTATTGATGAAAGTGATTGCAGTTTCTATGCATTAGAATGGGCCTTGGAAAATCTTGACCAATCTTTGCTGAATGCTGAAGTTGTGTTATTCACGGCCCAGCCCATTGATGACTTTGGCTATATCAATATCTATGCAGAAACTTTTGCTGTTGCCAGTAAGTTCAATTGATTCTTCGGAGAACCTCAGCAGCTTAGTTGGTTGATTATCTGAATTTTTATCATATTTTTCATGTTTCATAAAAATAAATGACTTTAGTCACATTAAACACCCATTTAATTTTATGTTCTTGTTCTCTTCATTGTTTGATTTTGATTTTTTTAAAAAAAAAATTCTTGCCTTTTTTTTAAATAAAAAACATTTTACTTTATGGGTGTGGCATATATGTGGTTTATTTTGCAGCTCCGCCAGAACTAATGGCAAATGTACAAGAAAACCAAAGGAAAGTAGCCAATGCTCTGCTCAAGAAAGCTAAGGATCTGTGCACTCAACATAAGGTATATATTTGTATATATTTGAGAAATTGTAATAGATAACCGCTCGTCAAAATAATAGTAATATTTTTTAATATATTAATACATGATATACATAAAATATATATTTTTGATCGATAATAGTATATATTTTTTATATATATTTAGCTAACGAATGTAACTATTTAAATAGTCATTTTTTGTATATTAATATATAATTTACATAAAATATATATTTTTTATTCTTGTGTAATTATTTTTGGCCGGTCGATCAGATGTGTTAACTTGCCCCGCAGATTTTCAATTTAGTCTTGTAGTTTCACTAGAAATATCCTTCATAGTGTAGTTAAAATAAAGGATTAATTAACTTCTTTACATTAACAACGTAAATTATATAAATGCAGATAGTTGCAGAAACAGTGACACAAGTAGGAGATCCCAAAGAAACAATATGTAAAGTTGCTGAGAAGCTCCATGTTAATTTGCTTGTGCTTGGTAGCCATAACAAGGGTGCTCTACAAAGGTAAATATTAAGGGGCCGTTTGGTAGCTGAAAAAATTATCTATTATTTTAGGCTAAGAATTAGTTATGCAATGTTTAATTATTTATATATTAGTTATTTCACTCTATCATATATAAAATAATATATAAATTTTCTTACAACTTAGCAAGCGTAAAATAATACATTGATTTTCTCATCACTTATACATTTATTAGTTATGTGAATTTAAGTTATGCCGGTTTTTAAATTGCAAACCGAACCCTTTATATTTTGTATATGAATAATTACCTCCTAACCAGCTACTAAACGTGTCATAACTCACCTCCAAGATAACCCGCATAATTCACCTCCAAAGCTACAGCTCCAGAACAACTTAAATAATGTTTAAAAATTAGGTTTTACTTAGATCAATTACAAAATGGTGGCTTTGTTTTTCATTGGAAAACTAATTTTTCTTCTTTTATTTAAACAGGGCATTTCTGGGAAGTGTTAGCAACTATTGTGTTCACAATGCCAAATGCCCTGTGCTTGTTGTGAGGAAAATACCATGAAGAGTGAATTGTCGGATGTGTATTGTTTTCAATGTTTATCATCTGTTGTCCATATTTCATTGTTGTATTGTATGATTTGTATTAAATAAACAGTTTTAAGGAATGAATGTCGGACGACCAGGCATAGTTATGGGTAGAATTTGAGTAAGGAATGAATGTTGAGAAAATTGGGCATCGGCCATCTTAGATCCAGTAGTATTGGTGGCCTTGTAATAAGTAAGTTAGTATTATTATATGAAATGCATTAAATATGAACGGCATTAAATAAGTCAGTATTCTTATTTTCTTAATAAAAAATAATAAAGATATCACATGAATCTTTCTTTTTAATTTGTTTTTCTGTCTTCCAAAAGTAGGAATAATTAATTAATAAGCTATGTAACGCTTTTTCCTAGTTAATGACAAGAAAGCAACATTTAACCATAGAGTTTCCATTCAAATATTATTTCTTGCCTTGATTGTCATAATATTAGTATTTCTTAACCAATATTGCAAACCAAATAAAGCATATAATATCTTATACTCAATCAACAATTCCCTTTTCTAGAAAATTGTTGGTACTTCAGTTACTCGAATGATTATCATCATTATTCTATTTCAGTAAGTACCAAATGGAGTGTTATTATTCATTCCATTTCAGTTGGTCCATTATTTATTAAAAATAATTATGTATATCTATAAAGAGATGAATTTGAAGCAACAAATTTTGGATTTGGTTTGTATACATTATAAACTTTCTATAAAGAGGTGGATCTACAACTATAAATAATCAAACTTACATGCATAGGACTTAATTTTTTTTCTTCTTATTCATGAAAATACAGAGACAATGGGAAAGGTATTTCCACTGAAGTTTTAATATAATTTCCTTTGCAATTTTAGAGAAGATACAGAATACATGAATTATCGATGAACAATTTCTGTAGTTAAACAACAAAAGTTTGTCTTTAATCCTACTTAACAATGGATTATCATTAGTATATGTTAGCTACAAGCTATTTAGTGATGAATTCAGTACCTAATATTTTTTAGTGAATTATGTGAATCTGATAAGCAATTAATTATTTTTGCAGCAAATGGATCAACAAGAAAACAACAAAGGATGCAACAACGGCAGTAGCATGAAAGAGAAGGAGAGCAAAAATGAAGAAAATAAGAATAATTCAAAAGGAATTATTATCATATTGGGTGTTTATATTCATTGTCGAGGCTGTAAAGAACAAGTGCTTAAATCACTTCGAGGCTTTGATGGTATAATATTTCCATCCCATTTTATTTTAGAGATTTTCTTTAGTTTTCGGTTATATATATGTTGAATTTTAACTTCTGCAACTTGCTCAATTGGCAACATTATTCTGTAATCCATGTTTTTTTCTTTATAACAATATTGTTGTGGATTAATTTACCAGATATTCATATTTGTGGCCTCCGACTAGTATAGATATCAAGTAATTAGAGATGGATCTAGGATTTAAAGTTTATTGCTTTTTATTATGATCTCAAATTAATATGCAATAATAATTGAGTTTACATTCAAATACTTATACAAACTCAGTGAATTTCTATATATACAGAATTTGAGCATCAAATTGAGTTCCCGTGAACCCATATGTTAACATATTATACTCTAAATCGTCCTCCGCAAGTAACGTACTCTATCAACTGAGAATTAGCAAGAAGGTTTAGATAGAAAAACCGCCTACCTTTTTTTTTGGTCTTTATTGGAATTTAAACTCTAACTTTTTACGATTTTCACACACTTTATTGACCGTTAGATTCATTTGCATCATTTCCCTTGTCTTTTTTTTTCTTTTATTAATACAATTTTTTTACTCACAAATTTAGGTGTGGAGGAGATTGAGATTGATGAGAAAAATCACAAAGTGGTGGTGAAAGGGAAGAAAGCAGATCCTCTAAAGGTAGCAGAGACACTGAGGAAAAAAACTGGTAAACATGTGGAGTTAATTTCTCCAATTCCACCTAAGAAGAAAGAAGAAGCGAAAAAAGAGAAAAAACAAGAGGTAAATTAAAGCCATTTTGTTGCTTTTTTGTTAAGAGTTTAAATTATATATATATATATATACTTGATGTAAAGAATTTTTTACACTATTAGAGAAACTTTATCTGTTGCATTAGGTAATGTCTTAGATATAAGATTATAGACCTCATAAGGAGGTTTATATGTAGATATCTCATTTAAGTGACCTGATAGTAGTTAAAAAATAGTTACCGTGACAATATATATAACTTAAACTCGATTAAACTCTTCTAATTTGCTTAATTATTAATACTTAATTATAAGGTGATCCTCAAGAATAAAACCTTTCAGCATTCTTTCTTTCATAAACTAATTTATCTTTTTTTCTGGGGATGCAGCCTAAGGTGATTGAAGTGATTCTGAAACTATACTTACACTGTGAAGGATGTGCCAAGGATGTCAAGCAATGCATTCACAAAATGGCAGGTAAATTATCATGATCTTATTAATTAGTATATGTTTATATAGACGATTTCAACTTGCTCAAGGCATAATTATTAATGTAAAAAATTGTTTAAATTTATTCTTGGTCTTTCTCCGTTTTGTGCATTATTTGATTGAACTATCATTTTCCCAAAATTTAAAGTGAAAAATCGAACAAAACACTCCACTTAATTAAAATATTTTTTCATCATAATAGTTTATTAGAAAAACCTTGAAAATCTCACTTGCATCCTGATTAATTTAAATGGAAAATTATGGATCCTAAAAAAAAAAAAAAGTAGATTGCAACATGTGAAGAGGAACTCTCACTCTTAATGTTAAAGCAAAGCAATTGAATATTGGATTTAAGTTACATCGCTACACCAAAAAAAGGAATTAATTATAAAGTTTTCGCTAAGATGTCGCTAAATAGATTGCAGCAAACACATTTTTTTTGATAATCCATCCTTAAATATGATTATTGACGGAGTTTTGTTGTTTAACTAAGAAGTTGTTTGTACTTCATCGCTATCCCTGTTTTTTTCCTCGTAATGCATACAAAGACAATATAATATTTTTACACTAATCAATGTAACCTATTATAGCAGGTACATTACCATTTTTTATGAGGTTACCAATTAATATATAGTATTAATGGCCTGATTATATTTTCTACACAACGTCGTTACATTGAACTTAAACTCTTACTATTTTTTCTGTGAATGACATATTAGGGGTTCAAACAGTGGATCCAGAAAGGAAGAACAACATTGTGAAAGTGAAAGGATCAATGGATCCTCAAAAACTAGTAGAATTCATCAGCAAAAAAGCAGGAAGGCATGCTGAAATTATCAAGTCCAGTAATAAAATTGACAAAGAGAAAACTGAAAATCCAGCATCAGATAATAAAAAAGCATATGATAAAAATGCATCTGATATTAAAAAGGGTTGCACCTGCCAGCATGATTATCTTCAATTTGTTTATGCACCTCAGCTTTTTAGTGATGAGAATCCTAATTCTTGTTCCATCTTGTGAGATAGTGAAGTTTGATTTTAAGATTATACAAATTCTGTCATGTACTTTGAGATATCAATCCTTGTATATGCACAAATACAAATTCTGAATTTTGATTTTGTTGGAACTTTTAATATTGCTAATCTAATTTTTTTTTATTTAACCATTTGATATTGGAAGCGCAGCCCATTGTTCCGACTAATTGATATTCGAATTGGGCGGATGTAGTTAAGTATTTATAAGTACAGTCAAACTTTGTAACTTCGGTTTGACTTCTATATATGTGTTAAAATATCTACACTAAATAAGGCACAAGAAGAAGAATTCAAACCTAGTAAATGGAATGAACTGTGGTATAATTCCGAACTTTAACGCATAATGTTCAAATCGTGAATCTGCATGTGTACTCACAAGCAGGGTCGGAGCTACAGCCTTGGAAGGATGGTCAGATGAACATCATTCACCGAAAAACTCATCCGTATATATGAGTGAAACATCGTTATTATCATATAAGTATTTAATCCTGAAGATCCTTGACACATGCAGTAGCGATAGCTCAGTGGTCAAGGGTGGTCAGATATCTAAAGGCGCGTGGGTTTGTATCTGGTGGCAACCATTTTGTGTGTACTCGTTTCTTTCTAAGCAAAATAGAACAAATAATAAAATATTCTTGTAAGGGCATTTTCTTTCGTATAAAATATTCTTGTCAACGGCTTCTTGTGTTATTATTGCAAGGATACAAAAAAAAACAAATTCTTTATTGTTATCTAACAATTTTACTTCAATTTATATGATATTTTTCACTTTTCAAAATTTAAACTTTCACTAATATTTTTAAATATATATTTTTAATCACATTGACATGAGAAGAATTGCAACTATAGTACTTTTTTATATAATTTTTAAGTATCTAAATTTTAATTTTAAAAATATTATTGATTTGATTCAATTTAATTTTAAAAATTAGTCAACTTGAAACTCGAGAATCAAAAAGTGTCACATAAATTGAAATAGAGAGAGTATAAATTTATAGGAATCACAAAATTAGGCACAAAAAGTAGACGCCTTTTCATTATTCGTAAATATTTTGGTGAGAATTACATAGTGTCTTAGCTATGTTTTGATCATTATATTGTGTCTTGTAATTATTTTCTAATTAGAATACCTTTTAATACAATTTGAAGTTTCGAGAAATATCTTCAATACTAAAAAAAGTGAGTCTTATACTTAAAATGCTTACAATAAATGATGAAATAATAGGGGATTTTGTAGTGCCTAATGTAAAAATGAGATATTTAGTATTGTTTTTAATGAGTTTTGTTAACACTCAAAAAATAATTTAAGTGTTTAGCCGAATTCAGTGACAGCCGAACTGTTCCAGAGACGAATCCAGTCCTAGCCCTAGACTACAAGAACTTCATCGGCTACTAAGGTATCTTAGCCGAGTTGTTAGTTAGAGGTACGACTGGGACTCACTCAGATGCAGATGCCTCAATGACCAAGTCAAAAGGGTTTCCAACCCCTAGAAGCGGTAACGGCCAACAACAACTAAAAGAAAGGGCCATTATCCGAGCAACATGAGTAGAGGGCGAGAAAATCGGCACCACCTCCCCCATAGTCGGCCATTAAACTTAGTGGGTTACTTGATGGCTGACATGGGTAGGAAGGGGAACCACGTTGTACCTTTTTTTCTCTTTTGTACTATAAATAGGATTATTCTTTGTATATACTAACACACACAATCAATCAAACAACTCAAATTTTTATCTATCTTTATCATTTACTTCATTTATTTATCATTTACTTTACTGTACTAAGTTGCATTCATGTTTCTTACCTCTTAGTTTATTCATACCACCGTCCTAACGCTTTCTGGAGTAGTTGGGGAATCCATTACTGGAGATTAGAGTTTCGTTTCCAATCAAAATCGCTTAAGTTAAGGAATCAATTTGTCTTCCGAATTCATCAGCCGATAAAATGGCAGAGAACAGAATTCGGGGCGAGAACAAATTTGGCACGCCCAGTGGGACCATAGGTAAATTAATAGAAAAGTTTGATTCTCCAGGTCAGGATCATTCTTGGCGTATGCGCCTAAGGCCCGGTAAGAAAATGAACCCCGAGTCCAGTCCACATCCTAAACAAAATTCTCCTGAAGGAACAACGAACCAACATCCTCTTCGGGTATGCCTACATCGGTTGATACCCCTCCACTTCCTCCATCAACCCAAGATGTGGAAAATCTAGCCAATTTGAAGGTCCAACCATAATGATCACGTCTTTTATTAGACAACATATTGACTTAGGCATACACGATATTATGTACCAAGTTTCTAAATAGTTGGCTGACATTGTGAAGCCGATGGTACATAATGAGGTTCAGCAAGCGAGGGAGATGAAACCAATCGAATGCACCCAAGAGAAGGTTCGACTAGTTCTGCCATCCCTCTGACGAGCGGTGTTGTTCAGCATGAGACCGTGACTCCCGGTGTTGTTCCTCAGCCGCATATGCATCAGCTAGCACCTACTCAGGTGCAACCGGTAGCGCACCTAGGAACACAAGCCCAATCGCCTGGAAACCAGGACACTGCATAGTTGCCACCGAACCTTGGGGGGGCAAAATATGCCACTTGACCAACCGAGTCTGCAGTATGGGTAGATCAACATGGCTCGGAGACCAGTTCAGGCTCCAGGACACTTTGGATTGTCGCCCATTATGCCGTACATTTCTACGAACGACCCTACGATGCATGCGAACAATGTTTGCCAGCTGATGGCCCCTGGCTATGACTTAGCTCGGCTATCTGGTGACGTTGTTTATAGTGGAACATCATTCCAGCAGTCATTGCCAATGCCCATTCCATACCTTGCTAGAAGCGTAAATGTTTTAAGAACGGCCGACGTCCGAGGAAAGAAGCAATGGAATACTGTTCCACCTTATCCTCAGGCTCCGTTAATCGTTCCAGGAGCTCAGGTTATAGGCTTTGGTGGCCATACCCAACAGAAGAATGGGGCATTACCCCCACCAATTGATAATGGCTAACAGACCACCTACAACCTTAAAAACCATGTCCAACAAAGTGCAGAATGGAGGCCGTCAGTACAGAACGCCTACCATCTGAATCCAGTCAAGAATCGGCAGGGGACGTCACAACTGATAAACCCAGAAATTATTGCTAATACCATGCGGAGGTACTTCGTATCCAACTGAAACATTTGGACATGCCTATTTATAAGAAGCCTTACCCCGATTGGATAGATCAGATAGCACATTTGTCGAGGGGCTTTAAAACATAAGAGTTTTCCATCTTTTCTGGAGACGACGACAAATCCACTATCGAGCACATCGGTAGATTTACTGCCCAATGCGGCGAGGCTGGCCAAAATGAGTATCACAAGTTATAGTTATTCCCTCTCTCTCTCTAACGGGAACAACCTTCTCATGGTACTCTATTTTGCTCCTGATTCCTATAGAGCTAGGCTGACATGGAGGGTTGCTTCCATGATAGGTTCTATTGGCCCCAACCTCAGGTTACTGTGACTGATCTAACGAATCTCAAGCAGCAGGTCGATGAATTGGCTGCCGATTTTATCGAGAGATTCAGAAAGAAAGTTGGAAAATTCACCGTACACTTCCCCAAGTCTGAGTGTCCCACATGATAATCAACAACATGCACCCTCAGTTAAAGGAGAAGTTGGTGGGACAATCCTGCTCTGACCTGAGTCAGTTAGCTGAAAAGGATATCCAAATAGAGCAAGACGTCCAGGAGAAGGAGCGGAGAAGAGCCAGCCGAAATTGAGGCTCCCACTTGGTATCCATCATTGAAGCGGATGAGTCCGACTCAGAGTCCGACTACGCGGCAGATGCAATGGTGGCCGAGATTGTTAAGGGTAAGGTTTACTCTTGCCCAGCCTTGAAAGCCGTAAAAGGCAAGGAGACGAGTTCATCTAATGACAAAGTCAGTTACTAATTTTACATCACAAAGGCAGATCAAATATTTCATCATCTGCTCAAAGATAAGCAGATTCGGCTGCTTGATAGTCATAGGATTCTTCCTGTCGAGGAACTCAAAGATAAAAGTACTGCAAGTGGCATAATTCATACTGCCACTCTACTTCTAATTGTGCGATCTTCATAAAGGTGATCCAAAAGGGCATCAAAGAGGGGAGGTTCAAGCTAGCCGACAAGAGTATGGCTGAAATGTCCATTGATATCGACCCCTTTCCCGCGGTACCAATATCTACGATATCTTTTACTAAGCCCGATGAGTCAAGGGATACCAAAGGGAAACAACCGATGAAAAGGGTATGGGTCCCAAAGAAACTTACCGAAGGGGAGAAGGCCACAAAGACCTTGTGTTCAGCCGGTTAGGCAGCCTACATGACATTCGTGATGATAGGCAACCAGCTAGGAGCAGTTTTCATGGCCGCCCTAAATACTCGAGGGACGATGAATGAGAACTTTAGGAATAAACCATCTGGTTCAGAAGGGTCCCTATCGACGTCAGGCAGAGGCTTGGGGGCAAGTACGGATGCCAACCAACCGGCAGCCGAGCATGCCTCGAATAGATGAAGAACCACTTTCTAAAACCAAACATAGGGTGGTTGAGTTTAACGTAAATGAATGTGTTTCGTCCTTACGTATCACGACGAGAGATGAGAACCAGATGAGACCGGGATGATGATTAAACCAGCCGTCAATAGAGAAGAGGGGAAGTGGTATGTCAATCAGGCTCCCAAAAAGAAAGAGGTACCACTGAGAGTTGCATCCAGGACTCAGAGAAGAAGGATGCAACATGACAAGGCCTTGCGTAAGATGCAACAGACATTACATCTAATCTCCAACACCAAGACAATAAAAAATCATGTCATTCCTAAGTCTGTCGTAGCTGAGGTTATCGAGCGGGCATTTGACTCAGTTGCTTCATGGGCAATGTCGCCTGAAGGAGAGACATCGGGTCAACCAGAGCTGAATGAACAGCCTACCGACAATCCGACGGAGGAACCTTAGTAAGAGAACGTGGCCCCGGATGAACCTCTAACCAAGGTAATCCCACTACATAGGATTCAGTCAGAGGATCCCCAGTTGATCCCCTTATTTGTCTCTAGAAAATGGAAGATATGAGCTTCTGGTCAACCGAATTAGATAAAGGAGGGGACTCCATCTTTAATTTATTTAGCCATGACCAGATTAATGAGATGTGGGTAGACATTGAAATGGTCAGCCTAATCTCATGTGAGTTCTGGGCCAGCCACTCTACGCTGGATAGCCTAGAAGGTGATGTATGCGTGGAAGACACTAAATGGGCGACTATAGCCGATACCACGTCTAGTGACATTTTGAGCATTGTGTTTGGTGCACCTACGGAAGAGATGATTAAACACCTCAAGCCCCTCTATGTGAAGGCTTGCATCAATGGCAAAACCATTAGCCGAGTGTTCATCGACAATGGGGTTGTGCTGAATGTGATGTCGTTGCTTACTTTGAAAAGCCTCAACCAAACCAGAGAAGATCTTATCCCAACTAACATGAAAATGGCTAGCTTTATGGGAGAAGCTTCTGAAGCTTTGGGGATTTTAGTGGTAGAAATCACCGTGGGTCCCAAGCGGTCAGATCGGTCAGATTTGCATTCTTTGTGATAGATGGCAAGCCGTCCTATGCCATCTTGTTGGGCAGAGACTGGATTCACATCAGCCGATGCCTTCCTTCCACCATTCATCAAAAGCTCATTTTCTGGGAAGGAGACAAGACCGATATCGTCCCAGCCGACGATAACCCATTTCAAGCAAGGGTGAAAAACTTGGAGGTTGTTTTATATTCACCCTATGTTTCTCCCATAGCTATTGTAGAGCAGTACGAATAAGGATCTTGGGAATATTGCAATCTAACTGCACGAGGTTTTGAAATAAATCAATTAGCCAAACCACGACTTACCTTGGAAGAGTTAGATGATTGAGAAGACCCGAATCGTACGTGATCTGTGGCATTAGTTGACTGCTCTCACTTCCAAAGCAATGATAGTTGAGTCATCACAAGTAGAGTACTGCAACAGAGAACCAACACTGGCAGCCGAGGACATCGAGTTGCCAATGGAACTTGAATCGCCCATAAAAGGGCCATACCTAGTTTTGAATCTTAGGATCCCCTGGAAGATATCAACTTGGGTACTGAGAAAGTCCCTCGGCTAACACATATTAGTGGATTGCTGAAGAGGAAGATAAACAAAGCATAACGGCTCTTCTATTGTAGTATAAGGACTGTTTCGCGTGGGATTATCATGAAATGCCTGGGCTGGCGCGTACTTTGGTAAACCTATGGGGGATACCTTTCCTTAAATAACCTTTAGAGGTATGGCGAGATTAATTTATTATTTTCAAAAGCACGGCAAAAAATTATCAGAGCCAATTCGTGGTAATGGAGATGCCCGGTTAAAGGGGAAACACATTTCAAGAAGCGATCATCATTGCATGCACTGGATACGAGACGATTAGTGACATGCGTGGCTGTCAGACTGAAATGACGGCTACTTTCGAATACATCAACTCAACAATCACACTCGAGTTAATGTAGGGGGCCAATTGTTAACACTCAAAAAATAATTTTAAGTGTTTAGCCGAATTCAGTGACAGCCGAACGTTTCTAGCGCTGAATTTACTCCTAGCCCTCGAATACAAGAACTTCATCGGCTACTAAGGTATCTTAACTGAGTTGTTAGTTAAAGGTATGACTGGGACCCACTCAGATGGAGATGCATCAACGACCAAGTCGAACCCCTAGAAGCGGTAACGACCAACAAAGCTAAAAGAAAGGGCCATAATCCGAGCAAAAGGAGTAGAGGGTGAGAAAATCAACACCACCTCCCCCATAGTCGGCCATTGAACTTAGTGGGTTACTTGATGTCTGACATAGGGGGGGGGGGGGGGGGGGGAACCACGTTGTATAATTTTTTTCCTCTTTTACTATAAATAGGATTATTCTTTGTATATACGAACACACATAATCAATCAAACAACTCAAATTTTTATCTATCTTTATCGTTACTTCATTTATTTATCATTTACTTTATTGTACTCAGTTGCATTCATGTTTCCTACCTCTTAGTTTACTCATACCATCGTCCTAACGCTTTCTGGAGTAGTTGGAGAACCCATTGCTGGAGATTAGAGTTTTGTTTCCTGCCCAAATCGCTTAAGTTAAGGAATCAATTTGTCTCCCGATTTCATCAGCCGATAAAAAGGCAAAGAACAAAATTCAAGGCGAGAACAAGTTTATTATAAAAATATTTCAAGATATAAATCCTCTCGAGTAGGATTCAATAATATATCTGGATAATGCTTTCCCCTGAAGAATTCATTTTTTTCCGTTATTTACGTTTCGTTGTTTTTACAATTGTTAGTACTATAACAAGTGCTTTTATGACTTAGGTAAATATTGTGTCGCTTGACTTCAATTTTTAGCACCAAATTATCTATCTTTTTTTTTTTAATTTACCTCTTTGGCGTTTGAACACCCTTCCCTCTGGCTCCGCCGTGCTCACAAGTCAAAGAGAACTAGGAATTGTCTTCGTTGCTAGTGACTTTTTGTCTTTCTTTCTACTGATTTTTTATTCTAAGACATCCAGAGTTACCCATATTATTATGGAATGAAAAATATCCCTATTTCCAGCACTGTGATACCAATCTCTGCTTTAGTTTCACTAATTCCTCTACCTCTCTTTGTTGCTCATCAATATTAGCACGTGTACATACGCGCATATTTATCATATTTTGTGTTGTATAATTATGGTAGAATTGGGATCCTTATTATAGAAGGATTCAACATTGTACACCTATATAGATTTTGTATTACTGAGAAAGGCTCCCTAAGGGAGATTAATACACTTCTACATGGTATCATGAGTAAAACCTAAACTTATTTCGTTTCTTTCTTCTTCATCCGAGAAATACTCCAAAACACTGCACACTGCCTACTTTCTGATTTCTCTTCCAAAGCACTGCTCGTTGCCCCAAAAGTTGTCTGCTTTCTTTTTTCCAACACAAACCTGCACAAACCTCCCTCGGTTATGTGCTTTCTATCAATTACTTTTGTTTCTTCCGCATTTCTTTTCCGAGAACAAAATAAATGGCTTCCATGACCCGTCAACAGCCCGATAATGCATGGTACATAGATACGGGTGTCACGTCTCATCTCACCAATAATTCAGGTAATCTTCCTCAATTGCGCTTGTTACAAACTCCACAATCTATTATGGTCAGTAATGGTCACCGCATTCCAATTCAAGGAATTTGGCAACACCCTTACCCCACCACCGCATCCCCACTTCTCTATTAAAAATGTCTTTTATGCCCCAAACATCATCAAAAATCTAATTTCTGTTAGAAAATTTGCCATCGATAATTCGGTCTCAATTAATTTTGACCCCGTTTGGATTTTCTATAAAGGACCTCTGTATCGGAAAACTCCTTACGAGGTGCAATAGTGAGGGGTACCTATATCCGTTCCTACCCACATCCGCTGATAGCGTCACTCCTCCCACCGTGTTAATAATCATATCTCCCTCTACGTGACATAGTAGACTTGGTCGTCCGGTTCCTCACGCATTTGATTATCTTAGAAATTAAAATTTAATCCAATGCAACAAAGAGAATCTTTCTCATAGTTTCTCCTCGTGTCAGTTAGGGAAACACGTTAGACTACAATTTACGACTTCTATGAGTACTACTTTCTCTCCTTTTGACATTATTCACGCTGATGTATGGACATCTCCCATAACCAGCAACTTAGGCCACAAATACTATCTGGTATTTTTGAATGATTTCTCTCACTTTCTTTGGGTCTATCTACTCAAACTCAAATCTCAAGTGTTCTCCAAATTTGTTGAGTTTCGTACATTGGTTAAAACGCAATTTGAAAAAGACATAAAATTATTTCAATGTGATAATGATCGAAAGTTTAATAATTCTCTATTTTATAAATTTTGTGCGGCTAACAACATGGTTTTTCATTTCTCGTGCCCATATACCTCCCTCTCAAAATGGTAAAGCCGAAAGAATTCTCCAAACTATTAATAATATGATTCATACCCTCCTTTTTCATGCGTCTCTCCCTCCTACTTTTTGGTATATGTACTAAAAATAGTAGAACACATTCTCAACATTTTACCTACCCGTGCGATTCAAAATAGGACACCACCGAAATTCTCTACGTCTGATCCCTACCTATGACCATCTTAGAATTTTTTATTTTCTGTGTGCCTTCCTCGATTTTCCGTCAAACCATATGGGATACCTGTGCTATGAGCTCTCCAGTGATAAAATCATAATTTCTCGCCACGTTACTTTTGTTGAGTATGTTTTTCCGTTTGACAACATTAAAAAATTCTGAGTCACTAATTTCCAATTCCTCGAAGATTCGAACCCATCACCGTTTGTCCAACAAACATTTTGTCAGACAGTCACTGTTCCGACGGCGGCAGGCGCACAAACTGCCATCACCGGCAGTCCGATCGTCAGCTCCCCATCCCCTCCAGTCCGATCTGCCACTACCACTGCTCAGTTAAACCCCGATCGGCGCATTGCCACCTTCACCATCTCCTCCGTCGTCCCCACCAATGCGTCAGTCCAACACTGTAACCCCGTCACTGCCACCTACCGCTGTCATCACCGATAGCGTCTCTGCGCCCCTATCTCGGTCACACTTGTCGTTGATTGCCACCACCTCCGGCAATCGGTAAAACATGTCTGGATCACCACCGGTAATCATCCATACCACCAACCGAAACCAACCACCACCACCTATTGTATCACAGCCTCCATAAACCACTGTAGCCGCTAACCCAGTAAACCACCCCTCTACCAGAACCCTACCAGTCATCGGAACAATGACCACAACTATTCCCGGTACCCGCAACACCAACACCACACCAACACACCACCGGTACAGTCCCAACCCACTACCAACACCATACCCAATATCACCCGACCCGTCATCTCAACCACCCTACCCGAGGACATTTTCTGACACAGCCCACCCAATACCTTGTCCCGTCGACAACACTTGTCACCGTTCCGACACCAACCACCAAACTGGTGACCCGACACCACAAACCCAACCAAATACCCATCCACCCACTATACCCACTCGCCCAATGGAAACCCATGCCCAACACGGGATTTTCAGGCCCAAAGTTTAGTTTAACTTATCAACACAAACAATTTCCCCAATTCCCAAAAACTAGCCAAATTTGACCCTAATTAGAATGCCTCCATGTGTGAGGAATTTAATGCTTTAACGAAATATCACACGTAGGATTTGGTTCCTAGACCGGAGGGGGTGAATGTGATCCGTTGCATGTGGATTTTTTGCCACACATACAGAGATAGTGGTGATCTTGAGAGATATAAGGCAAGACTTGTGGCCAATGGCACCAATCAGTAGGATGGTGTTGATTGTAATGAGACTTTCAGTCTGGTGGTTAAACCGGTCACGATTCGCACACTTCTGAGTATTGCTATGGGTAAGCACTGGCCGATTCATCAGGTTGATGTAAAGATTGTCTTTCTACATTGGAATTTAAAAGAAACTGTTTACATGCACTAACCGCCTGGTTTTGTCAATCCTGCAGCCTCTCAGTATGTATGTCATCTCCGTAAGTCACTTTATGGCTTGAAACATGCCCTCGAGCATGGTATAATCGCTTTGCACAATATATTTTGTAGATTGGGTTTGTATGCAGCAAGTGCGATAATTCTCTATTTATTTTTTATAGAGGTAGTAGCATTGCATATTTGTTATTGTATGTGGATGATATTGTACTCATTGCATCATCTGAGTTATTGAAAAATAATATCATTGCACTACTCCAAACAAAATTTGCTATGACTGACTTGGGAAAGTTGAGCTATTTTTTGGGATTGGGATCTCGGTGACTAGATCAGGGCTAAAATGGCAAATTGCAAGATCATATCTACTCCAGTTGACTCTAAATCAAAGCTCAATGCTTTGGATGGAGATCCAGTGTCAGATCCCACTCTCTACCGGAGTTTTGCAGGTATCCTACAGTACCTTACTTTCACCAGATCTGATATTGCTTATGTTGTTCACCATGTATGCTTATTCATGCATGCCCCCATGGAGCCTCACTTTATTGCCCTTAAACGTATCATTCGATACGTTAAGGGCACATTTGATTATGGATTACATCTCTACCCCTCAGCACCGACTAGGTTATTGTCATATACGGATGCTGATTGGGCAAACTGTCCGGACACGCGACGATCCACCTCAGGCTATTGTGTGTTATTGGGGGATAATCTCATTTCTTGATCTGGCAAGAGACAAGCCACATTATCCCGTTCGAGTGCAGAAACAGAGTACGGAGGTGTTGCTAATGTTGTTGCTGAGATCTGTTGGCTCCGAAACCTTCTTTTAGAGCTTCAGTGTCTATTGTGTAAGGCGTCTTTGGTTTATTGTGATAACATATCCTCCATCTATCTATCTCATAATCCGGTTCAGCATCAACGAACCAAGCATATTGAGATGGACATCCACTTTGTTCGTGAGAAGGTTGCTCTCGGTCATGTCAAAGTCTTATATGTGCTTCCTCTTATCAGTATGCGGATATATTCACAAAAGGCCTTCCTAGACAGCTCTTACTTGACTTTAGATCCAGTCTTAGCGTCCAGCCTCCCCCGCTCAGACTTAGGGGGTGTATTAGCACGTGTACATAGGCACATATTTACCATATTTTATGTTGTATAATTATGGTAGAATTGAATTATTATAGAAGGATTCAACATTGTACACCTATATATATTTTGTATTAATGAGAAAGACTCTCCAATGGAGATTAATACACTTCTACCGTCATGAATATTCCCAGGACCCATTTGTTTACTCAGGACCATTTCTAATTCTTCACTGGTACGTAATCTTTATTCCAATTTTACATATAATCACTATGCCCATGACCTTCCACATGAGAAGTCACCTAATAACGCCATTAATACACCGATGAATAAAAACTATAAACTTAATATCTTTTTTAGATTGTTGGATAATATTTACTAAGAACACAAAAAATATATGAAGAAGAACACAAAGATGAAGGCTTGACAATATGAGCAACGAATACAAGATTGGAGGCTTGAAAAACGTGCGGAACGTTTTCCTAAAAATGATATTTGCTCCCTCTCCTCTGTGAGATTGCTATGAGATTGTATGCAAATAGTTTTAGTGGATATGACAATCCTATGAATTAATGTACTACGCAAATAGTGAAGAAATTCTACAAGAAAGTAAAAACTTGAACTTGATCTTTTGGAATATGAGAAGAAGGAGGATTTGCATAGAGAATAAAGTACTCCCTCTATCTCAAAAAGATTGGCCTAGTTTGACTTGGAACGCAGTTTAACAAATAAAAGAAGATTTTTGAAATGTATGATCCAAAACAAGCCTTACATATTTGTGTGGCTATAAATCATCTCATAAAATTAAATTATTTCTAAATATAAAAAGGTGTCAATCTTTTTTAGACAAACTAATAAGGAAAATATGTTAATCTTTTTGAAAGAGAGAGTATTTTTTTAGAAAAGAAACTACTATTTTTTATGAAGAAGAAAAGTTACATTAGAAACCTGAATAAGTAGTTTAAATAGAATAGATGGTAACCAAATAATGAAAGGACACACCATTTCATTTAAAAGACACCTTTTCATTTAAAATTTTAATTTTATTTAACCAAAATCCTAACATATTATAGGTCTTTCTACAAGTCTAAAAGACTCTTGGCCAGCATTGGATCTAAAGTAAACGTACTAATATGACTAAACTTATAACAGATCAGGTAGCAGACTGTTCAAGTTCTACAACAAGTTTTGCACCAAAATGAGTTTTGTAAATTTCCTCAATTGTTGTGAATCACCTTTAAGAAAGTGAAAATGCCATGTTTAACAATTGAAACTTCATTACCACTAACTTTATGTCACATTTTACCACTTCCAGTGAACTTGTTTGTTTCAGAGTTAGATTGATCCTTGTGAATAATCCATCTTGCTTTAGCATAGGACAAGATTACTGAGTTGAATCAAGTTAACTAACTTATACTTTTGGTATTTCTCATCATTTGTAGGTAAACATTGGAACATTGCACACTAACAAACAACAACAACATACCCAGTGAAATTCCACAACGTAGGGTTTGGAGAGGGTATAATGTACACAGACCTTACCTCTACCTTGGTAGGTAGAGCGGTTGTTTCCGAGAGACCCTCGGCTTTGGACAAGCAAAGAAAAAAAAAATAGCCAGGCCCGGTCAAAAACTTAAAGCAATAAGCAGTAAGAAAATGCTGATAGCAAACGCGAATACGCCATGATATCGCATCTTGAAAGAGAAGCAGTAACTACCGCAGATAAATGAGATAAACCAAGTACATTAAAGAACACACAACAGAAATAAAACTAGAGAAGACTATAAAGCAATACTACACCTATTCGTATGATATGCTAAGCATGCCTACATTAATAACACCACAACAACCAGCTTGTAAGTGTAAGCAGGACTACGCTCGACTACCTACTATACTTCTGCCCTAATTTGTGTCCTCCACAACCCCCTATCTAAGGTCATGTCCTCAGTAAGTTGCGTCTGCTCCATATCCCATCTAATCACCTCTCCCCAATATTTCTTCGGCCTACCTCTACCCCTCCTGAACCTGTCCCTAGCCAACCTCTCACACCTCCGCACTGGGGCGTTTGTGTCTCTCCTCCGCACATGTCCAAACCATCTCAACCTCGCTTCCCGCATCTTGTCTTCCACCGAGGCCACTCCCACCCTACCCCGGATATCATCATTTCTAATCTTTTCCCTCCTCGTATGTCCACACATCCATCTGAGCATCCTCATCTCCGGCACTCTCATCCTTTGGGTGTGCGACGTCTTGACTGGCCAACACTCTGCCCCATACAACATAGTCGGACTAACCACCACCCTATAAAACTTGCCTTTTAGTTTTGTGGCACCTTTTTCTCGCACAAGACTCCAGATGCAAGCCTCCACTTCATCCACCATGCTCCAATACGATGTGTGACATCGTCATCAATCTCTCCATTCCCTTGGATGGTAGACCCAAGGTACTTGAAGCTTCCTTTCTTTGGAATGACCTGAGCCTCAAGCCTCACCTCCACGCCTATATCACGATCGCTCCCATCGCTGAACTTGCACTCCAAATATTCTGTCTTGGTCCTACTCAGCCTGAACCCTTTAGATTCCATAGTTTGTCTCCAAACCTCCAGCTTAGCGTTCACCCCGCTGCGAGTCTCATCAATCAGGACTATATCGTCTGCGAATAACATACACCATGGCACCTCCCCTTGAATTTGTTGCGTCAGTCCATCCATCACTAAGTCAAATAAGAATGGGCTAAGAGTTAATCCCTGGTGCAGCCCCATTATCACAGGAAAGTGCTCTGAGTCTCCTCCCACTGTCTGTACCCTGGTTTTGGCTCCATCATACATATCCTTCATCGCCATAGTATATGCCACAGGTACACCTTTAGCCTCCAAACATCTCCAAAGAACCTCCCTAGGGACTTTATCGTATGCCTTCTCGAGGTCGATGAAAATCATATGTAAGTCTCTCTTCCTCTCCCTATACAACTCCACCAACCTCCTAATAAGATGAATGAATTCTGTAGTCTAACGCCCCGACATGAATCCAAACTGATTCTCGGAAATAGACACGCCTCTTCTCACCCTCATCTCCACGACCCTTTCCCAAACTTTCATAGTGTGGCTCAGCAGCTTGATACCCCTATAGTTGTTGCAACTCTGAATAGCACCTTTGTTCTTGTACAAAGGGACCATTGTACTCCAACTCCATTCTTCAGAACATTGCACACTATGTTCAATATTTAAATTTTCTATTCTCTAAGCTGAGATATGTCTTGTTCTCTCTCCAGTATCTAATTTGGTTGATACATATAACGATTTAGAAATATAAAAACAGTCTAATAAGGCCTCTATGAGCAATTTTGTGTTCTGTTTTTCCATTCTTTCTCTTCTACAATTGAACTGCAATGTTACAGTAGTGACCAAAATATCGTTAAAGGATCAGATGTCTGCGTAAATATTTAGCGTGCTAATAAGATTCATCGTGTAACTGACTTATATGGTCGATACAATATAAGTTAACGAATAACTATTGATATAGCACGAAAAAGATACGATGAAGGTTACTAAAATACAACGATGTCTTAAGTAACAATGTAGTAATGTTTGCTGAATTAAACCAAGTTTATAATATGTTGTCATTTGAATATGCGGTTAAGTGTAGCAGCCAAACGGACTCCACCTTGAGCTAGGCGCCATTGGACTATCGGGTAACGAGTGAGGAAATAGTCATCTGCATTTGACAAACACGCGTTTCAACAGTTAAAAAGTTGCGCGCTTGAAGAAAATTATGGAAGAAATGATCAGAAAGTTTTGCAGAAATTTAGTAATTTACCTTCTAATGTTGAGCCTTCACTGACTCCTTTATATGCCCAGGCACAAGCAGCTTTGATTCCTTCCGTTGCATATCTTTAGGTATTGGCGAAGTCAGAAAAAGTTCGCTAAGAATGTTCAAAATTTAATAGGTATTTATAAAAAGTAATTTTCAACCTATTTATGTGGTATTATTTTCTACATAGACCGTATAATTTTCAGATGAAGGGTGTTCAACTAACCACCCTTCAGTCTTATGTCCACTCTCTTCAGAAAGCAGCAGAATTCTTTATTACTAGTACTTTATGATCAGGGTGGAGCTAGAATGGGAAGTACGAGTTCGGCAGTAATTTTAGTCCAAACCCTGTATATTTGTTGAGAAATATACTGCATACGTACATATATTAAACTTCAGAACCCATAAACTTCAAATCCTGAATTTGTCTCTTGTTATGCTAAATGTGTTGAAAAATGTTGCTTCTATCTGTTAAAAGAGTTAGATAAACATACATATCAGGACAGGCTGTCTTGTTGCCACTGCAGCTCTCCCATGTACTTACTTGGTCTGCCCATCCTGTCTGTTAAGACGAAATTCGTTACGAATAGTTAACACTGATAAAGCATGTAAGTTAGGTGCTACGTTGCGAGGATCCTCCAAAAATGACACTGCAGCAGTGTGGGATCCTCCAAAAGATATGAACTTTAAGAGGATCCGACACACATCTTATGGTATTTATGGAGTATACGAGCAAAGAAACATAGGTTAGAACTTAGGAGCGATTGTTATACCGAGATGTTCTTCTGAAGTGCATCGACTAGTTCATCAACGTTAGAATCATCGAATCGTTCTTCTGTAGTTTCGATTATGTTGGAATCCCAGACCTGTTAATGAGCATCAGTTTGTGAAAAAAGGTAACTTTTGACCTATGTATAAGTTTTCATATACACAACATAATTTTACGGCGAAGGATGTTCAACTGACTACCTTCCATTCATGTAGCTAGGCAAGAAAAAACTTACATGATGGAGAACTGCTTTTCTAGTGTACCAATGAACATCTATTGTATTGCCCCCTCTGTCTGATGTAAATCCCACATGTAATGGCTGCATATGAACAAAAAAACTATGGCTTAAACTGCAAAATATATTAACATATTTTGAAAATTCAACACTTCACCTGATGAATGTCTCCAAAAAAGTGAGAAAGGAAGAGAAGTGCTTCTGTCAAATTATCTGATAATTACTCAGAATACATAATCAAACTACAATTAATATATAGTATCAGTCTGATTGTTATAGAAGAATGAAATATCAAAGATTTAGCATAAACATTACATGTTGAAACATCACTGCCTTTGCTATAACTGAGGAGCTGGCTAGTGTAATTGTTAATTGCTCCAGCTACACATCTATCTGCAACTCCATTCTCATCTTTACAGTCCCCTGTATACAATAACAACGACTACGCCTTAGTCTCAAACAAATCAGGATCGGAAATATAATCTTCACTGATCATGTTTCTCCAATTAATCTCTTCTCGGGCCAATATTATAAAATAAAAAGAGCAGAAAATGCACTAAACTCTCGATATGGCGAGGTCTGAGGGAAGGACTTGAGCACTTTCGGTCTTATGTACACAGCCTTGCATTTATGCAAGTGGCTGTTTACGCGGTTTGAACCCGTGGCCTCCTCGTCACATGACGGCAATTTTACCGTTGCACCGAGGATACCTTTCGTCAATATTGTATAATATGAAAGATAAAAGTAAAAGGACTAGAAGTTCTCTATATTTTCTACTGACGTATACGAGTTACAAAATAATTAGTCCATCACTACTTGCTATTAGTAGAAAGGGAAGAAAGGTTATGTCAAGGCCCAAAGGGATCCAACAGTTCGTATATAGCTAAAAAAATTGATTTTGCTCTATTTGCACTGTGTGATTTTCCGGCAAGGCCAAAGGGGATTCAGTTGAACCCCTTGCCTCTTTTTAGCTCCGCACCTGCTCAGTCTCGAATAAGTTGGGATCAATTATACGAATCATCAATAACCATCATGTTTCTCCAATTAAATTCATCTTGAACCAATATTATCAACTTAAAAGTAAAATATAGTACTAGAAGTTGACATATACAAGTTACAAAATACTTACTGTTATACTGGTAATTGCAAAGATTGTCAGGGGTATCAATATAGTGAAGAGCTGACGACCAATGATAATGGAATTTGACATGGTCTGCCCATATACACACACTTGCCAAATCACCATTTGCAGATGCTGGCAACAACTTCTCAACTGCATCTGCAGCAGCTTGACTCAATCTTGACTGTGTCACAAAAAAAAATTAAGTCACAAATACTATACATTAACTCCATCCCAAGAAATACAATGAAAAAAATCAAGGAATAAAATAAAAATGTGCTTTTAACCTATGTTTCTCTGACCCTTCAAATGTCGACGGGTGTGTGTCGAATCCTCTAGAAATATTACTTTTCTTAGGATCGTATACTGATGCGGCAACATTTTATGAAAATCCCAGCAACATAGTCTATTAACTTAGTGGTATACCATGCAAGATGTGGAAAATCATAAAATGAGTAATCCAACAGATACACACAAATAAGATCCTCTATACACTCTATCTTGACTGTTACAAATAAAGAAAAAAAAAATTAAGTCACAAATGCTACCTTAACCCCATTTCAAGAAATACAATGTAAAAATCAAGAAACAATTAAAAAGGCCTTTTTAACCTATGTCACTCGGACTTTTTAAAAATGCCTAGCGTGTGTGTCAGATCCTCCAAAAAAGTGCAGTTTTGGAGGATCGAACACGGGTATGACAATATTTTAGGAGAATTCGAGCAACATAGCTTTTAGCTCAGTGGTAGAGTAACACGTGGTGTGTAGAAAATCATAACATGGATAATTCAACAGTAAAATAAAGGACTATTTTAGAACACTAGGAATATTTCATTATGAATTAAAACATAAGAAACTTCAGAGTTGTAGAATCAATAAATGAAAACTGATTAAGACGGCATTATCAATATGACTTATTTCAAATTAGATGGTCTAGATTAATACCACAAAAATGGGAAACAGTGTTGATCAAAGTTGTATAGTCCGGTAATAACATTATGAAACTGAACCCATATGGCAGAAAGCAGAAGCAGCGGGTACGTCTGTTCGGGTTCATTCATGTCCAATAAACTTCAAACAAAATATAATATCCATTTATATAAATAGAATCATCTATCTATAAAGGGGAGTTGGTAAAAGAAAAATTAGAACCTGAGCAATCTTGCAAACAGTGTAATGACCATCAAGTCCCCATCCATGAACTACTGGAAAAAGAAACAAGACAGCCACCATAGCCAAGAATACATGAAGTTTGTAGAACTCCATTTTTGCTACTCTCAAACACAAAGTTACCAAATTTACAAGCTACTTTTTAGTCCTATATAAATTAAACTAAGAAAATTAAAGAACCAAAGAGGGGCTGGTGTGAACTCTATAAATACATGGAGAAAAAGATCAAGAAAACATTATTGAGGCAATCAAGTTAAGATTCTGACAATTGTTTCATGCTGCAAAAGAACAAGCTTTATTTCAGGAAATATTAGAGGCCAATGATTTACTGAATATTGGTTCACATTTGGCTACTTACATAAAAAAAAAAATAGCTATGATATTCGTCGCTAATCGCAAAATAGCCCTTAACTAAAACGGTGTTTTGATAATCAATCGTTAAATAGGACTAGCACGCCTTTTTTTATGTGTAGATACGGAAATTGTCCGTCTAATTCCTATTTTCTTGTTGTTATCGTTAACAGTACCATCAGAGATCACTAGTTATAAGAATCATCCTCTATAACAATATTTCACTATAATGATCATATTTTTTTAATCAGTTTTGCATGTTATATTAAATTATATGCTCTCCATGACAGACTTTCGTTATAACAGCCAAAAAATATTCAAACAAACGATTAACGTTATTCTTTTTAACATTCAAAAGAAAGAAAAGAATTAAAAAAGTTGCAAGATTCGGTAATCGTGTTTGTAAAGGAAAGCAATTTAATGAGAGATGGCGTAACGGCTCAAATGACAATTCTTATACTTTTTTCTGATTCTGTTGAGTGTTTGATATAATTGATTTTATTTCATAAAGGGGGAAAACAGAATCTATAAGGGAGATAATTGTGACATGCTCAATCTTGGAATTAATATGGAAATGGACATAAAGCTGTCATGGGGAATATTCTGGATATTTATTTTGCATTTGAGTCCAAAATGAACCAAAAAATCAGCAAACTCACACACAATTGTCATGTAAAATTCATAGGGATGGGCGTAGTTTGGGGCCAACACGAAATTTAAACCGTATCCAAACTTTTTGGATATTTGGTTAGAATTTTTAGATTATGAATTGGACTTTGAATTTTATTTTAAAAAGTTATAGATTTCGGATTGGATTTCATTCAAAGACTAGTGACAGCTATAGCTATAGCTACGGCATAACCTCCTCCGATACTGATGCCATGCTTATATCAAATTTAATATATCCGTAAAATCTGATTTTTTTTATGTGTTATGTTCGATCAGCCCTACTCGTATCGAATTTGTGAGTACACAAGGGTATATACAACGTCTAACTTAGAGTTCTACAAATTACACAAAAAAAAAAATAACAGATCCAACACAAACTAAGAGATAAGAGACTAAATCCTAGTTGGACTATAGAAGCTAAACAAAGTAAAGGAATATGTTCCTTGATGTTTATTGATAATTGATTTACAATATATATAAGGTTACAAGAATATTTACTTTGATACAAACTAGGTAACTAATTAACCTAATTACAAAAGGATTATAATTCTACCTAAAATAAGAGATATACAATTAATACAATTAATGAAAGAATATTGGAAAATATTTTATTACACTCCCGCAGTCGAAGCGGGAGATTAACGAACACTGAGACTAGCTCGAAAATTATCAAACAGTATGCGCGGAAGTCCTTTGGTGACGATGTTAACAATCTGATATCTGGAAGGAACATGAAAGACATGAACTTGACCACGAGCCACTTTTTCGCGAACGAAATGAATGTCCATTTCAATGTGTTTAGTGCGCTGATGTTGGATGGGATTGCCGGAAAGATATATCGCACTAATATTATCACAGTAAACCAATGTTGCCTTTTGAATCAGGCAGTGAAGCTCAAGAAGAAGGTTACGGATCCAACAAGACTCAGAGACGACGTTGGCGACACCTCTATACTATGCTTCTGCACTGGATCGAGATAGTATAGGTTGCCTTTTGGAAGACCAAGATAATAGGTTATCTCCGAGAAAAATGCAATAACCAGACGTGGAGCGTCGGGTGTCAGGATATCCACCCCAGTCATCATCAGAATAAGCAGTGAGACCAGTGAGCGAAGACATGTATAGATGTAATCCGAAGTGAAGTATACCTTGGACGTATCGTAAAATACGTTTGAGGGCATGCATGTGTGCTTCCATCGGACTGTGCATGTGCAAGAAGATTTGTTGCACGCCATAGGATATGTCTGGTCTCGTGAATGTGAGGTATTGCAAGGCCCCAGGCAGGATACGATAGTGAGTCGGGTCTGAATATGAAAGGTCAGAATCAGCGTTGAGCTTGGAACTTAGTGTCTACAGGCGTGTGGGATGATTTGCAAGATGTCATTCCTGCACGATCAAGAATCTCTTCGGCGTACTTCTTCTGACATAGAAATAGGCTGCCAGAATATCGAGTGACAGAGATGCACAAGAAATAACTCAAGGGCCCAGATCTTTCATAGAAAACTCAGAGGAAATGAGAAACATAATGGACCGGTGGAGAGCATCAGATAATGTGGTAAGGATAATGTCATCAACATATAATAATAGGTAAGTCATATTTGCACCCTTGTTGTAGATGGATAGAGAATGATCATATCTGCTGTGTGAAAACCCAATAAATGAGACATAATCGGCAAACCGCTGGTACCATGCTTGAGGAGCCTGTTTCAGTCCATAGAGCGATTTCCACAACATACACACATAATTCGAATGAATATGATCCTTAAAACCCATAGGTTGATGCATATATACCGTTTCATGAAGATCCCCATGTAAGAAGGCATTCTTGACATCAAGCTGTGAATGGGCCAAGACTTGGATATAGTAATGCTGAGGACGGTCCGAATGGTTGTAGGTTTTATGACATGGCTAAACGTTTCATCACAGTCTACTCCCACATGTTGAGACCTGTCATCACCTACAAGATGAGTCTTGTACTTCTCAAAAGAACCATTAAATTTCTTTTTATGTTTAAAAATCCATATATAATGAATAATGTTAGCATCAGGTGGACGGGGTACTAGGTCCCACATCTTATTATCAATAAGAGCATTATATTCGTCAATCATTATGGCTTTTCAATTAGGGTCGGACAAGGCATCCTTCGGGTTACAAGGGACAGGGAAAGGGACAACTGAAACGGAAAGGTTAAACAACCATTTAGGTTTATGAATTATGTGCATGGCACGGGTTTCTATAGTCCGAGAGTGTCTCGGGATGAGGGACGAGAGGGGGGTTTTTCGCGGGCCTGTCGGGAAGAGGAGGAAGGGCAGGGGTGAAGGTAATGGTTGGCCGAACCTCGGTTTGCCGAGAGATGGATGCAGAATCACCCTGAGGTGGGTTGTTTCGGGCCACTATCGACAAAACATGGTGGGCAGCTAGTCCCTGGCTGGCCGATGTGGTGGCGGGTGTGTCAGGGTCTGGGACGATAGACTATGTAAATGATGAATTAGAAGATGGTTTAGGCCATCATCTAGGAAGTCATAGGAATGTCGAGGTGGCGAGTGTAGAGAGGCAAAGGGGAATTGAGACTCATCAAATAGGACATTACGCAAAATAATAATTTTATAGCTTGATAAGTCATAGCACGAGTAACCACGATGATTGGAAGGGTAACCCATAAACACACACGGGGAAGACCAAGGTTGGAGTTTGTGAGTGGTCGGATGGAGAGGGTAACAAAGACATCCAAAAATACGCAAGTATTGGTAGGAGGGGTTCCTACGAAACAGAACTTGGGTGGGCGATCGTTGAGCTAGAAACTTGTTTGGGATTATGTTTAGGAGATATGTGGTCATGGAGAGTGTGTAATGCCAGAATTGAGGGGGAATTAAGGCGTGAGCAAGTAGGGCACGAATGAGGTTGTTTATGGTTTGGATTTTCCGTTCGACTTTACCATTTTGGGAGGATGTGTGAGGGCAGAAAAATCGAAAGGTAAGACCATTTTTTGAGCAAAACTGTTTGAATTGGTTATTATCAAATTCCCTATCACTGTCACATTAAAAATATTTAATGCCCTTTTCAAATTATGTTTTTACGAAAGCACTAAATGAAGAAAAAATGGGGTACACCTCGGATTTATTTCCAATTGGAAAAGTCCATTGAAAGTTGGAATAATCGTCCAAAAACAACACATAATATCGATGGTCAGTCGTACTCAAAATAGGGGATGTCCACAAATCACTATATATGATATCGAAAGGCATTAAAGTATAATTTATGGATGTAGAAAATGGTAATTTGGCATGTTTCCCAAAAACGCAAGATTCACATATAGAAGTCCTAGAAATATGGTTGTAATTAATAAAATTATTTTTTCTAAGAGAGCGTAAAACAAAGTCTCCCCGATGTCCTAATCTAGAATGTCATAGGGAAGACGAAAGAGCAGCAAAGGTTGATGGAACTGAGGGTGGATTATTGACGGCATTTGAAATAGGGTAAAGTTCTCCAATGTTGTCAAAAGGATTAATACAATTAACCTAATTACAAAAGGATTATAGTTTTACCTAAAATATGAGATATACAATTAATGAAAGAATATTCTTAGAAGCTACAAACGTTATCGGTCTTCACCCAATACTAATAAGTTTAATTTTCAAAGCTCTAATAGATTAGTATCCTAAAGATCTACCCATTATAGTATTAAGTCCAATAGATAACACGTTATGAGCAGTAGGATGGCATCAATCCTTGTTAATAGTAGAAAATTATATATTCTAAAAACCAAGAGCGGCTCAACACTATTGGTAGCTTAAAGTCGAATATTGATGAGATGCCTTAAATATTTTTTAAAGAAAAAGTTATATAATATATATTTTTTATTTAAATTTATTTTTCTAACTTTTTGAGATGCAAAGTTATGAATAATCGTCTTATAATTAATTTTTTTAATAATTCTTTTTCAATGGATAATATACCTAATGCATTCAACCTCTCTTGAGACATGATTGATCTTAACTAAGATTTTATTAATTTTAGTTTTGAAAAACTTCTTTCAATAAATAACAAAAGAACAATATATGCCTATGTAATAGAAATATCAAGAACAATAAATTTTAATTGAAAAAAAATACTAAAAATTTGAAGAAACATAACCTGATTCAAGTAACTTGGTATGAAAGTAAGAATTTGTTGCTCATAAACTTTCAATAATGCTTGATATCCAAGAAAATGCAGATCAATAACTTTTTTCGCCAAATACTTTTGATTTTGTTTGTTTTCAGAATAATATTGCTAAAGATAAATCTTTTGAAGCCTTGAATGAACAAAGAAAATATAAACAAAGAGGAAGTTTAGATTGATGTAAATAAGAATTGAGTATTGCATGGCTCAACAAAGAAAATGAAAAGTCTTATAAAGGTAAAAATAAAAATTAATGATTACTTTTACACCTTCTTCCATAGATTCATTGTTTTTATACGTTACAAGCTTATTTTGATGCATCCTTTATGCAAATCAAAGTACAAAAGATATCTTTTCTTTTTAGTAAAAGTTTGTAGTACTTTATTTTTTTAGTTAAAAGTGAGGCCTAAAGCCCAAATTTTAGCAGCTTTACCAAAGGCCACCCCGGTAAGGAATAAATTATTAAGTGAACTTAGGCTATTAATTATTATGACATGTTTTAAAGGGTCAAAAGTTAAAATCGAAAATTTAAAATATCCAAATCGAATAATCCAAAACCAAACTTAAAAAGTTCAATTCAATCCAAACTTACTTGGATTGGATTGGGATTGTAATTTCTTCAATCCGAAGACCGAATATTCAAAGCGCAATTTTCATATCCAATTCGAAGGCCCGCCCCTAAAATTTCATTGTTATCTTTCAATTAGAAAGAACATCAAATTGAAATAACTTGAAATTAGGTTGATACCTCCACGTATTATGGTTAAGTCTTTCTGTACGTGTGTTGCACGTGTATACCGAATTCTCCATTACATATTTTTATAAAATAATATCAATATTATTAAGAAAAGTTGAACAATTAATTATACGTGAAAGAGTAATGTATAAGTTCATGTGAATGATCAAAGTGAATCACAATACGGTAATTTATTCATTATCGTTAAGATGATTGGATATCTTCTGAACCTAGATAGAAGAAATTTAAGTAGGTATAAATATACAATTGATGCGTATCTCACCTGATATTTTCAGTAAATTTTATTCTTTGTGTATGTTCATTTCATTTATTCCGGGTTGCTCGGTT
Organism: Anisodus tanguticus; assembly: GCA_034509755.1. Taxonomy (NCBI): domain Eukaryota; kingdom Viridiplantae; phylum Streptophyta; class Magnoliopsida; order Solanales; family Solanaceae; genus Anisodus; species Anisodus tanguticus. The sequence goes on along the minus strand of CM067550.1, from coordinate 47,891,613 downwards.
GGATAACACCTTTGTAAATTGAGACTCAAGAGTCACAAAAACCAAGGACTGATTTATCCTCTTTCATGTTTAAAAAACTTTTACCTTTATTTTGATTAAAATCTTCCCTAATATAGCAATTGTATGACCATACGTATATTTTAAAATTACCAAATGCATAAATTACATCAAATAATTAATTTTCCAAAGAAAAGATTTGTTAACTACAGAAATCAAATAACTACGAAGTGAAGATCCGGACAAATAAACTATTGTTAAAAGAAATCTGTTTTTTCAAAGGTTCATGACAAAAACACAATCGAAGGTATTAAAAATAACCAAAATTTTGCGAACAAATAAAAGTTCCAGAACAAAATATTTGCGGTGAAATAAAAGAATAGTAAACGAAAAATGAATATACTAAAAAAATTATGAATTGTCAAAGAAAATTCTGTCTGTTTAAAGGTTTCAAAATAAGCAAATACACTATGTATTAAAAATATATGTCAAATTAAACAAGTAAAGTATATGATGGTGGAACTTTGAATACATGAAAAGAAAATTAACAATATGAAATTGACAAGTATCGTACAATCTTTTTCTCTTTAAATACTTTATACGTTTGACAAATAAGTTTCTTTATATATGGTGAATGGTTCAAGCAACTTTTAGGCAAAAGGATTAATGAAACACCAGTTAATAACAAATGAACACATCCGTTCATTTGGAGTAGACCTGTCCATCGAGTCGGAGACCCGCCCGACCCGACCCAAAAAACCAGGTCGGGGTCAGCTAATAAGCTGACTCGCGAGCCACTCGACCCGAAAAAGCGGGGACCCGACCAGGGTTAGGATCGGGCCAAGGTCATAATATTTTACCCGTCTGCCTCGATCCGACCCGACCTCGACCCGACCCCGACCCGCATATTTTTTTAATATTATTTTTCCTTCATTAATATTTATTTTGTACTTATATATATTTTTGCCATTAATAAGTGATATAATGCATGTTTTTATAATATATGTATTGCTCTAATCTACATTGAGCTCGACATAAAATAGGATAAAACGGTAGCTGATTATTAATTATATATTTATATTATTAATCGTTCTGTTAATATCACGGAAGCATAATGTAGGGAGAGAAATTAGTTGTAAATTGGTGAAACTTTAAATGGTCATAACTCTGCGCTCGAATGTCCGTTTTACCCGATTTTTTTTATTTTGCGTATTTTTTCGAGACAGGGTCGGTCAAACAGCCATAAGGCGGTTTGATTTTTAGAAAAAACGTCTGTTTTCCCAATCAATTTGTGTTTTCCCCCAAATCGGTTTCTAATTTTCTTTTTCTTTAGTCAAATCTCACGATATACAATACATTTCAACGTCGAAATTTCGTGGTAATGTAGGGGTGAATGCCAATTTCAGTTTTGGAAATTCAATTTTTTTTAAAAAAAATAAAAAATTCCTCGACCCGGCCCGACCCGACCTTGGCCAGCCAAAAAATTCCGACGGGTCAGGGCCAACCCGTGACCTGTAGGGTCCCCGAAGGGTCAGGGCCAGGGTCGGATTTTTAAAAAAAAAATAGGATCAGGGTCGGGTAAATAAAAAAAAAAAAGCCACCCGACCCGACATTTGGACAGGACTAATTTGGAGTAATTCTTATGGCAGTTTTTTGTTTTAATAAATAGGGCAGTTAGTTTTTAAAAAGGATATTTACGTAATTTAACTTTCAAGTATATATATATATTAGATATTGAACTCCCATGGACTAGAAAAAAAGACTCCCTTGAAGGAAATCATGTTCACTGCAACACAATACTCAATTCTTGATAAAAACCTTAAAGAAACATGGTATAATTCACCTATAAACCTAACTAGTGTGAAATATGTATCTTATTTTTAGTTTATTTTAGTTTCATCCACTATTACTTTATTTTAATTTCTTCAAATCTTATATGACCTTCTTTGTCATGTTTTCTCTTGAGTCGAAGGTCTATCGAAAACAGCATCTCCACCTCCCAAGGTACGTACACTCTACCCTCTCCAAAACAACACCGTGTGAGATTACACTGGGTATATTGTTTTGTTAAGTTTCATCCACTAACATATAGAAAGATATACACACTATCAAATCAATTAAAAGTTAAGTAGATATGACTATTGTTGGGTACTCTATTGTACTTTATAAAGCAGTACGGGAAGTAAATAAATATTACAAGTGTTCGAAATGATGAACAAACATTCAATATTCAGAAATTGAATCTTGTTGAACAAATAGGCCAATCTTCAAAATTGTCGCAAGCTTGTTGTGTCTTGAATCTTGATAACCTGAAATCAAGAAACAACTAAATCTGGATGGTTACAACGTTGTGTGTTGAGTCGAGTGATTGTACTCTGTCCTTAAGACAAGATTGCCCCGTATATATGCTTTTACGTTAGCGGACAATAGTCTCCCAAGATAAAACAACACTTTAATCTCAACGCTACAAAGCCAATAAGTTGAGTCTGACGAAGAAAACAAATACGAATCGACTTGCTGGAGATATGGAAAAGGAAGGAAGAGTTTTTGTTTTCTCTTATGCTTTGTCTATGTGTATATAGAGTGTCTCTGTTGTGTATATTTTGTGTATATGCTCATTGTTTTTCGTCACTGTTTGGTGTATATTTTCGTGACTGTTTTGCAGTGGTTTTGTTCGCTATTTTGTGCTGCGTTTTGTGCTATTTTTCTGTCTGTATGTCTCTTCACAATTAAGCCAAAACAGCTCAATATATAGCAATGGAGGAGGGTTGTTCAACTGCCCAAAACATAGCTGTTAATGTCCATTAGAGAGGGTTGTTCAACTGCCCAAAACATAGCTGTTAATGTCCATTAGAGAGGGCTGTTAATGGCAGGTTTAATGCCATTAGTGAGGTTGTTCATGGCCTTGAAGGAGGGCTGATTATGGTCATTGAATGAAGGTGATTATGGAGGAGTTAATCAGCCAAGTAATGGTTGGTTAATGCTCCAAAAAATAGTCCAACGGTAGGCAGAAAGTTTCTGCCTTCCGTCACTCCCAAAATCAATTTTCCAGAAACTCTAGGGACCAAACTGTAAATATTAAGCAATTTGGGATCCAAAAAGATAACATCAGAAAGTCCCCACGGCCCACGACCCGTGACCCGTGACCCGTGACCCGATCGGACGGGACAGGCGGGCGGCGGCGGCGACGCGCGTGTGGGCTTAGCCTTGAACCCAAGCACATCTAGGTCATCCCTCCTTTAAACACATGGGATACCTCTTGGGGTCCCAAACCCTTTACCACTTTAGAGACTTATAAAGAGAGCAATTCTTCCTTTTCCCACCGATGTGGTAGATTTGTCCCACACCATATTTTCATGCCTCAAACACCTTACTTTGTGGACCAATATCTCTTTCATTTCTCAATGAAATTTGACGATTCTTGGCCATACGGTCATCTACTCACTTAGTAGATTATGCATGTGTGAAGAGACAAAGCCTCCAACATGCGGAACGCTAGTGTTTAATTCATCAAAGATGGATGGCCGCATCTCCACGCCAAAGGCAAATTTCCAACAATCCCCTCTATGAAAGAGAGATTATGGCGCACACACAAGGTGCCTACTTTCAGCAATCTTTCAGTGAAAAGTTATTGCATCAGGAGAGGTAGCTTCCGCTTTGAACCTTCCCTAGTTGAATACCATCGGACTTACTTACTGCGCGGTGAACGTGATGTCTTGAACCGTCAGTGTTTAGTGTAAGCCAAGACAATGATATCAACACAATAACTCTTCTTATTCGTTGTCCTTCTTACGTTTTTGTCCGTTGTGGTCGTGGACACACTTGGATTCTTAAGTGCGTTCTTTTGAGGTGGCCATCCTCGCACTTAAATAGGTGATCTCCTACAAGGTATCCTGTTATACCCCACTTCACAAGTGTTAGGAATCATTAAAAGTTTTTCCAACCTTAACCGCAACCGTTTGAGGATCGTTTAAAGGTTTGGAAGCTTAACCTTTACCCACCATTCAGGTAGCACTTTAATGTCTATCGCGGGAACAACTTTGGATTCATCTTTCCGTACATAAATCATCATCCGAAGTGCTTCTTGCTTTCACCGAAGCGCTCAACTGAACCTTTTACAGCTTAGTTTTCCCATTGAACCAAATTCTTGGGATCTCCAATCAGTATGGTTGGGTTACCACCGCAAAGGTTCGTATTGTTTGGGTCAAAATTCTTCACGGTAGCACTTGAGTTTCCTTTGCTCATTTGTTCATTTGGTGTTTTATCTTGGGAGACAATTGTCCATGACGTAGAAAGGATACATACGGGGCAATATTGTCTTAAATACAGAGTGCAATCACTCGACTCAGCATACCAAAAACTGTTTCAGTTTCTTGTTCAACTTTATTGTAATTTCAGTTTGTTGTAACATTTAGCAGTTACTTATTTCCGTTTCCTGCACCATTGTACCCAACAGATTGTTATCCCAGTATGAAGGGTGGCACGAGGAGAGAGCCCGATAATCATACCACAATATCCAAAAGCATATTCTCTTCAGATAAGACGCACTCTAGGCCATCATCGGCATTCTCCGTTTCAACATCGGTGCACTAAACATATCGAGATGGATATTCACTTTGTTCGAGAAAAGGTAGCTCGAGGACAAGTACGTGTCTTGCATGTCCATTTCAGATATCAAATTGCTGACATCTTTACTATGGGTCTTCCCTTGGTTCTGTTTGAAGATTTTAGGGACAGTCTCAGCGTACGACAACTGCCCGCTATGACTGCGGGGATGTGATAGAAGGTATACACGGTCAAAACCGTGTATACCATGGACCGAAAATTAATGACACAAATTACCATATTTGTAGAATTCTTGTACAAGTGTAATTATGGTTTAGTATTATATTAGGACTAGGTATTAGTCATGTATTAGGAAAAGGTAGATTTATTTTTCATATTTAGATATTGTATATCATATATATATATATATATACCTCTTCATTAATAAAAATAATTAAAGGATTAATTCTTTTAATTTTGAATATGTAAATTGTAATGTAAAACGTTAATTAATCTTCTAAAACTGGTCAAAATTGACTCGACAAGTAACGAGTGCATGTAAACAGGACCAAGGAATTGTGAACAAAAAGACAAGTCAACTTTCAAATTGGTTGATTAGAATGAAAATTCGAAACATCCTGGCATTAGGGACGATAATTTTCAAAAGATGTAGGTATTTGACTGCTTATTTAATTAATTGATGGGATAATTAACACATATAAACAGCATTTTCACGTGTCGTCGCGTACTTATTGAAGTTTAATCTCTACAACTACTATGTACTATTTCACACGATACAATTTTGTTGCTTTAGATACTTCCAAGTGCTAATTAAATTGATGGGTTAACATGTAGTAATAAACAAATGTTTTCGTTTGGAACAAGATTAAAAAAACAAGCTTAAATCAAAAGCCACTACTTGAATAATGTAAATTGTTGCTCTAATTAAGGACCTGCTATATAAAATTGGAAGGCAATAAGTTAGTATATGAATTAAGAGTGTGGTTCTACAACAATAACATATCTAATTTAATTTTACAGTTAAAAAGTTGACGCTAATATATATATTTTGATTGAAATACTAAATTATTATCGAACACGCAAATTCATGATATCTGACGATGACTAAGAATGAGAGCTAGTGAGTTGTAAAGATTAATTGTACTTGGAATTTATGCCAACTTGTAATGAGTGTTACATAAACCAACCATTTCTTAAGAAGACTTGTCAACTTTCTAAGATTTGATTCCAAGACATTAAAATGCTCTTTTATAGCAACTATTAATTAAGAATCAACAAGAGAATTCTTGTACTTTTAGCTTTCATTTTCTATCTTGGTCATGAGATTGTGATACAACAAAAGTGAATTATATATGTTCACTTTAAGGGATAAGTACTAACAAAATAATTAATTATCTAGTCAAAAAACAAAAAAAGGCCAGCTTGTAAAGTCTAAGTTGCCTTTTGAGAAAATTAAAAATACATAGCTAGTGTCAAATCATTTCTAAAAATGTGTTGAATAATGTCCAAAAAATGAAGTGCCATGCTCAAAAGATTTTATCACAATCAGTTTTGAGAATATTCTGCAAATGAAAAATAAAATAATTTGGACTTCTTATGTCTTGGAAATGAATTCTTCAAAAAATGTTTAGCTCTTGAAATAAAAGAACATATATTTTGTTGTAGCTCAATTTTTGTTTGACTCTTCTCATTTGATTACTACCATAACTCGGAAATTTGATTGGAAGGATGAAAATAACATATCTTCTGCCTGTTCCCCATTCTCTATGCTCGGTTTTATAAGCAATTCAAGATCTAGCTATTTGAGGAAGGTTCAATAATTTTGGGCTCTTCTAATTACTTAGAAGTTAGAAGGGTTCAAGAACCGGTGAAACTAACTAAAAGTTAATGCATGCATTTTGAGATCTAAGAAGCCACAAGTTAATTCTACAGACAAAATAGAGAATGAAAGAGTAAATATTTGCAATTCGAGCTCCTGATACGATCAACGACAGAATTACCGTTGTTCAAATAGAGTCAATGACACCCTTTGTCGAAAACTATATTTTGAGATAGTCAATATTTTTTATGTCAATATATTATATGTCGAATGTCATGGAATTCTTCATGTGTAAACATACTTCTTTATTTTTAAATTCTTTAGTGAAAATTCTGGTTCCACCAATAAATATAATAATTAAAATAGGGGCAACTTAGTTTGTCATATTCCCTTCGTAGGGACTTTGAGTCTTTAGTATACACACAATCTTTTAACAACAAATTTAACATTGAGATATTCATAAGTATATATACACATATACAATCTTAGCAATAAAATTAGCATTAAATTATCCATAAGTCAGAAATATGAGAGAACTAACATCCTTGTAAAGCACAATTAAAAAGAATGACTATAATTTATTAGGTTATCTACCAAAACATTAACTTTCAATATACTCATCATTTCTTTCTCTAATTATCTTTCCCTCTTTATTTGGTTTTTTTTTTCTTGTGTTCAATACTTGTGTTAGGGTTTGTCCTGAATTTCCTACCTTATTTGAATTATATAATTGTGTTTTACTTCAAAAAGAATTTCTTGGTGTAAAAAGATTTCTTTGTGAAAAAAGATTCTACCATATCTATCCTTTTTTCTTGAAGGAGAAGTTTTGGACTTCTATAAATATGAGATATTTCTTCTCATAAGAAACACAATAACATCCACAATGTAGTCATCAAAGAGTTTAGTTCAAGGAGAGACTATTCTCTCGAATAGTTTTGATGCTTTTTGATTAGTTTTCAAAATATATAGTTTCATTGGCCAAATTATATCATAATATTATACTTATATTAGTATAATTTTTATTATATGATTTATCATCGTTTAATATTTATAATTATTAACTTTCATATGACGTCGTGATTTTGTTCGATCCCAACAACTTATCCTCTAAATTTCTCATCTTTATCCAAACCTAGAAGAACCCTAAAGAAGATTTTAAAATGTGTCTCACAAGCAATAAACTCTAGCCAAGTGTTGATATTCCTATGGTTAAAATTGCCAATGGTCCCACACAGCACCACAAAATTTAACCTTGTTTTATTGTTGCTGACTCATTAATGACCAAACTCTATGATTTCTCATTATTTCCTGGATTCTGCTGACTATGTATGTACCCACCCCCTTCTCCTATTTAATCAATATTTAATTATTCGATATTCGAGATTCATTGATTGATTAATTTTGATTTGCGGCAAATAAGTTCATTAAGGGTTGGTTCGGTTCAGAGTATAAGTTAAATTAGTATGGTATATAAATCAGTATTGTTTGTATAATTTTTGATATGAAATATAATCTTTTACATTAATAGTTAATTTTTATACTATTTTATACAATGTGTACTCGTCGATATTAAAACATATATTATGTTGATTTAATATTGGTAGCTAAACAATACGAGTATAGAGTATACAATAATGTGTACATATTATTATGTATGATATAAGAAGTGGAACCAGAATACATATATTAATAATAAGCAGATAAGAGCATTAAAAGAAGAAAAAGGGCCTTACAATAGGTAATTCTAAAATATAATCATCATATTTTTAATTCACCTTATAACAAACCACGCATTATACTTTATGTGTAGCAATTTTCTATTATTTACCCTATACATATTACATAACAATGCTCGTATTATTAATGTTCATAAATTCTTGCATTAAATCTCTGTATATCTAATCCATCAAGAAAACAATTCCATAAGAATGTACTCCCCGTCTCAAATTATTTATCATTTATTAATTAGGAAGAGTATTTGATCTATTTTACCTTTATTTATGTCTAAGTTATAATCTCTCTCCATTAAATATTTACTCTTATTTATATGTCATCTTCTTAATGACAAAGGGTAAAATGGAGAAAAAATATTAGTTATACCTTAAACTTCTAAACTGATAAACAATTTAACAGAACTATTTTTAATAGCCAGGACAAATAATTTGAGACATATGGAGTACTAAAATGTTTCTCACCCATTTGGCCATAAGAATTATTCACTTTTTTCCGGAATTTCTTTTCACTTTTTTCAAAAATCAGTGTTTGGCCATGAAAATTTCAAATTCAACTTGAAGTTGTATTTGGAATTTGAAAAACAGCCAAAATCTTATTTTTCACTTTTTTCACAATCAAAACCTTGTTAAAAAGGCAAAATTCAACAACAAAATACTATTTTCAAAAATTATGGTCAAACACAATTCCAACTCCAACTTTAAAATTTCAAAAAAAAAAAAAAAAAAAAAAAAAAAATTCTATGACCAAACGACTACTTATAATCCGAACTCGAGAACTTTAATTAATGGCGGGGAAACCTCAACTATCCACCTCATTAGTCTAATTTAGGGGTGGCCAGTGGGATAGGTCAGGGCGGGACATGATTTGGGGGGACGGGGTGGGTAGTCGGGATCGGGACTTGGCGGGCCGGGATAGGGGGGACGGGAAGAGGTCCCGTCCCGTCCCACATCCCGCCGGAAGAGGGGACGGGACGGATCAGGTAGGGGGATTTGGGGGGATTTTAGTTTTTTTTTAGACCCGTAATTTTTTAAAAATATATATTTAAACACTTAACTAATAAAACAAGATAGTGAATAAAAATATCTCAAGGTTGTTTTTGTGCCTCTTATATTATTTAATAGAAATATGATTTTTTTTGTAATGCAATTTCAAAATTACAACTTTGTTTCGTAGTTCAAAAGTGGCAAATCACATAGTAAAATTGTCATTAAAAAAATTACATATTCAACCATACTTTTTCTAATTTCCTCACAATCTCTTGAGGATCTTCTGTTGGAATTGGAAGTTGTTGGTCAAATTGTTCGACGTCGCTTCCTGCTCCCTCGGATAAGATTTCGTTGTAGTTGTAGTCGTCTTCTTCGTTGATCTCTGGTTGACCTCACCTTCTACGCTCAACTCTAATCCAATCTCTGAATAAAACTGCAATCTCCAAGTTGTCTCCCGTCAATGAGTGTATGTGCTCTCCTATTTGAAACCTTCCAGCAAAAAAAGCGCTTTCAAAAGTTGTTGATGACGCTTGAATATTAAACACATATCGGGCCATCTTTGATAGTGTTGGAAAATACTTCTCATTCTCCTTCCAGTATTTCATCAAGTCTTCACGTCTATCTTCATTGACAATTGATTCATACGGTACAACACCCTGCAAAACATAAACATCAAACTCGCTAATTTATGAAGAATTTGAACAACTATACATTCTATTTCTAAGGCTTTGATTACTTGAATCAGAAACCACATGTTTTTATAAGGTTGTAGTGAAGTAGAAGAAGATGGTACAGAAGCCGGTTGATTATTTGCACTTTGCTCTTGATAATACATATATATATATATAGGTTGATTATTTGCACTTTGCTCTTGATAATACATATATATATATATATATATTTGCATTACATATATATATATGTGTATGCTGTGTATGCTAGACATAACTTCTTCTTTAGTTGGTTTGTAAGTTGGGTCTGTTGGAGTTGGAGTTGGAAGTATTTCTAAGCTTTCATAAATCGTTTCAACAAGTGTTTTACAACCGTCTACTTTAATAGTAGGATTTAATACAACACCAATAAAATAAATAGTGGGATAGGAAAAAAATATTTTTTAATTTTAAAAACATTTTTAATAGATGGAGCGTAAGTTGGGTTTTGCATATATTCATTAAGTAACAAAAATATTAGAGCTATATAAAATAACATAGATGAAATAGTAGGATAATAAATACCAGAAAATTCCTTAGTAGCTAGAAAAAAATTCTATAAGAATACATTAAGTTCCAAAATATTTTCCCAATCATCATCTACAAGCATATCCCTTGGATTTTGATTATGGGCGTTAAATAATAAAGTTATAGGTCTTCTATACTCGTGAGCAACAACTAATTGTTCATACAAAGAATTCCACCTACTTGCAACTTCTTCTGAAATTTTCTTATAAGGTAATCCATAATCATGACATATTTTTTAATACTTTTTGCGTCTTTGTATTTTATTACTTTTAAAAATAAAGTTGATAGCAAATTGTACTTTATCAAGGTTGTTTTAAAACAATTGTAGGTCATGCCATGCACATATAACATGAAAAAAATTGGGAAAAGATGAAGTCAGTCGAGTTTTTAAAATGTTACAGCAGAATCATTAGAAAAAACATTATCTAATGTAATAGTCATATTTTTATCAGTAATTCCATAATATTCACTAATTAATGAATATTTCTTGAAATAAAAGCTCCAGTGTGCCTATCATCAATATATCTATATGCTAATATACATTTTTGCATAGACCAATTCTGATATATCCAATGACATGTAATAGTTAAATAATCATTACCATTAGTACTACGGCCTATGTCAAAAGTGATAGCCACTTTGCCATTAAAATGATACAATACATAACGTAAATATTGTTGATATTCATGCGTAAATTTAAAAACATCTTTTCTAACGGTTGATCTAGGAAAATCGTTAAAAACATGATTATATGTTTCTCGAATGTAATGAATAAAATCAGGAGAGGAAGGAAATGAAAACGGCAAACCCTCAACAACTATTTTGCTAAATTTTCCCGATCTTTGTGATTATCATATTTAGGACCTATAACTCCCCCCCCCCCCCCCCCCCGTCATCGAGTTAATTCGGCCTTGTACTTGGTCGGGGACACTATGTGAACCTTGTCCGGACTCAGAAGGCATTTGCACACCCGATTTTTCAGCCAAGTATTGGTTATACCTTGCTTTGTGAGAGTTTTCTACATGTCTCATTAAACCTCCCGTCCCACCTTGACCTTTTTTAGTTTTAAATTTATAAACTTTGCGACAAATTTTACAAATAGCTAGTTGATTAGGAATGTCTCTATCAAAAAAATCTCATGCAGGTGATTTTAATTTTCATTGTTTTTGTCCTCGACTCATACTAGGGGGAATATGAAGCATTCCAGTTTCAGTTTCAGCATGAGACCTAGTCTGAGCCTGAGGTGGAGGTGCACTAGTGATTGTGTTATCTAAATTATCTTCTAATTCATTTTCTAAATTAAAGTCTGGTTCAGATGCAGAATATACCTCATGATCTAATAGTATATTAATATTAACATTAAAAAAATCAGTATCATCTATATGAGTGAAATCATCGTAATTAGGATTACTAGAAGATGCACCCTTACTCCTAGTACCTCAACCAGAAAAACGTCCACTTCATTCCATTATAATTATGCAAATAAATAATTAAAGTTAATGAAATTAAGTACGATAATTAAAATTAAGTAACAATAATAATTTAAAGAAGGAATGAAGGTATCAAACGCCGACGTAACGTCGACGTGTAATCGATGTTGAAAATTGAAACTTTGCTCGATGATCTTCAAGCTAGTTGCCAACTTCACTCCCAATTTTTTAACTTTGATAGAAATTACCAAATAAAATACAATATTTAGTGTGCAATTTAGACTTGTAGTGAAAAAGAGATGGTAGGAAGATTTGTGAGAAAAATAAAGTATTTATATTTGAGTAATATGATTAAAGTGTAAATATACTAACTTAGGAGTTAAAAATAATTATTAAGGGGGTAGGGGGTTTATGGGGGGGGGGGGGGGGGGATGGCCGTTATTAGCTAGTTGTGCCAACGACTAAAATCAAAATTTGATTGTTGTGCAACGATTATTTCTGTAAGGGGGGGCGGGGGCCGGGTTTGGACGAGTCCTAGGTCCTAGTTCCGTATCGAGTTCGAACCCCGCTATCGATATATACCATCTCAAAAAAAAAATTGTGGTCAGAGTAGATTGCGGAACGGGCGGAGCGGGGCGGTATCGGACCGTCCCGCTGGAACCAATCTTTTTTCCTGTCTTACTAAAGTTTATGCACTTTCTTACGTGTCACCACATTTTCTATTCCTTTATCCAATAGCCACCAGCCACGTCATTTTCATTTATTTTATTATTATCCCCTAACCTCTATTCTCCACTATTATATACCCCTTCTCCTTCCCTTTTCTAAACTCCTTAATAATTTCTTCAAACAATTTCTTAACCAAACATTTCAAACTTCATATTTTTCTTTCTTCTTCATGGATTTTCCTGAGATTAATATTATAAGCGATTTTGAAGCAGGTGTGAAATGTCTACAAAACCCTTCTCTAATTTCTCGATTCTTTTCACTAGAAAAAGTTCCCCAAGTTTACCATTTTTGGAAATGGGGTGCTTTAATTCTTGCAATTTTAGCCACTTTTAGCAGCTTAATCAGAAAAATTAATCTCTTATTCATTTATATTCGTAGAATTAAACCTTCAGCTGAACCTCTGTTACAATACCTCGGTGAAGACTTCGATATTTCCGATGATGACGTGGATGATGATGGTAAATGTTCATTGTCGGAAGACTCGGACGATGAGGATTCATTAGATCAAGGGGAAAATCGTAATTTTACGGTTGCGGGTTCGAGTTTTTATTTTAGAGAAAAAGAAGGGCAAAATCGTAATTTACGACTCCGACGTCGGCGAAATAGCTTAGAGAGGTTCCCGTGGACGGGATTTTCCGCCGGAAAAAATGTTGTGAAGCTTTGGGATAGTTTAGCGTTAGGTTTAGATTATGAATATGAGGATTTAAGTAGAAGTGTAGTTTCATTATGGGATTTGAATCAGGAAGAGAAAATAGGGGATTTATTTAGTGGGTCTTCGAAAGTTCCGGCGGTTGTTTTGTCATCGGAAGTGAAAAATGATCGGAACGATGTCGTTTTGGCTGCGTATGATACGAGAATGAAAAGTAATTCTCCGGCGATATGTGCTGATTGGGGTGCCGGGAAAGTTGTCGGAGTAAATTCTTCCGGCGTCGGAAAAGTTTATGTCCGAAATGAAGCTAACGGAATGTTGATGGTCGGTGATATGAGAAACGTTAAGGCGCCGTTAGAGAAAATGACGGAGGCTGACGCCGTTATTGACGGTTGAAATTTGAAAGAGTTGCATTGACTCAGTGAGTTGAGATAACGCGGCGGTGACTGAGTTTGAATGTTCTAGAAAGGGTAAAATCGTCAATGAAGTGGCGAAAATGTGAAGGAAGGAACACTCGTCCGTTTATCTCTGTATATAATTATTATTATTTTCAATAATTATTGTAAATGATAAATTAATGTTTGCTCAAGCTTAGTTTTTTTCCTTCTACATTTAATTTGTTGTCCCTATATAAATATTTTAATCTGATTTTCTTTATTAATTATTGTGATTTTGTGGCCTTTTTTTTCTTTTTCTTTTACTTAGCTGGTGATTCTACCTAATCATATTTGATTAATTAGATAAGAGGTACTTTTGTCATAATTAAATGTTCTTAGACAGCTCTGCTAGTTTAAATAGTCATGTTAATCCCATTTTATGACATGGGTTTAACAAATCACATGGTTAGTAAGAAATGTTAGAGAAAATTATGATGGTTCTGACTTTTGAGCATCTCAAGTTTAAAATTTAAACTCAATGTGTAATTACTACCCTCTTAAGAGAGTAAGACACTTAAATCAAAATACTATAAACCTTGTAGAAAAATGCAAGAATATGTCTTTTATTCTGCCAAAAAGAAAATAAAAGGAAAATCGGGGTTTTAATAACCACTCGAAATATGAAATTTACTTATCTGATTAATTCATAGGCTCGTGAAAGGCGATAATTTTTTTTTGCTGGTGTTTAATAAATAGTCCTATTTTTAATTCTTTTTGCAATTTATAAATTTATAAATCACAGATTTTAGATCTCTTTAAACAAAGTGAAAATCTTATGAGAAATGTTAAAATCATGATCTAAAATATTTGTAAGTTATTACGAATGCTAGGCAATCTATTAACTTACAATCTGGAAGTAAAAAAATCAGTCACTATATTGCATAACTTTTTTAATCGGGACAAAATCTAATCGATGACCTTAAAAAAGGACATTTGTGTAAGTCAATTTATATGCGAAGAGCTACCTACAAAAAAAAATCTCATTCAAAAGCTAGAATCCAATATATTCGATTAAGGATGATGGATTACCATCACAAGCAGGGGACAGAGTTAGCATGGAATTGATAAGCTAGGAGTAATAATTTCTATTCAATTCTCAATCCGTTTATAGTAGTAATAATACTTTATTTTTGATTTCTCACTTCGATATTAATATTAGAGTCCGATTAAATTTAAAGTCACGCCAAAAAGTCTATATTAGGACAAAACGCTTTCTAACAAATGTGACTATATAATCAAGAAAATTCGAACTCAAAACATCTGATTAAAAATAAAAGAGTGACAAGTACACAACCCTCTTTGGTGACGACACTTGAATAGACTATGATCAATGTTTTCAGCATATAGTTTGTACAAATCAAACTGTGCGATAGGAAAAGTTCAGAGTAATCACAAATCAAACTGTATGGCAGCAAAAATTCAGAGTAATCACAAAAAACATGTTAAGTAGCTGCATGCTTTTCATACATAAATCAAACACTTTTAGCTGTCATCCATAATATTCAACAACATCAACCAGACAATTCATTTGTCTCAACTCACAATAAATAGTTAAATACATAGGATGATGATGACAAAAAATGAGCCATTAAGTGGAGGATTTCATCAGTGGGCCTTATTTTTTTGGTTGAAGTAGGAAAAGTACACTTTTGTTAAAATAATCTCCATGTTGGATTATTGTTGATTGTTAGTCCTTTTCTTATTAGTACTTTATAAACATATTTAGTTTCAGCTCACCGAAGACCTGACAATATAAAGGTGCAGATGTCGAGAATAAGCTAGAAAATTAGTAGATAATTGTGTGTTCTCCTTATCAATAGTTAGTAATCACGTAGTTATTCTTTTTCAATATGTATTATTGTCTGTTATTGCATTTGTTTTGTATCTTGCTATCATACTTCAAAAAAAAAATCGAGTCGAGAATCTACCGGAAATAGTCTGTCTACCCCATAAAGACAGAGATAAGGTCAAATTCCTCCCCCTCTTTTTTTCCTCATTCAATCAATGATTGGATATTGAGTTTGACTATTTTTCCAACTAAAATTTAGCTTTTCCAGTCAAATTCCCGCCCCTCTTTTTCTCATTGAATTAAATTCTAATGATAGGGATAAGGTTTGCGTACACTCTACCATTCTCAGACTCTACCAGTGAGCTTATACTGGTACGTTGTTGTAATTAAACTAAGGCTGGCCAACGGGCGGGTCGGTCCGGTCCGACCCGACCCGACCCCATTATTAAAATAAATAAATATTCGGTAACGGGACTCGAACCGGGACGGGACCTCGACTAGTCCCGCTGGAGCCCGGCCCGCTATAGTACCGCCAGCCCCTACCCGCCCCGGTCCCGCCCCATGTCCCGCCCGATAACCCCCCTTTGCACAAAATTACCGTTGCACAACAACAATTTTATATTTTGGTCGTTGTGCAACAACCATTTTTTGAAGACATTCTTTTTGAAGGATGATCTATCACTTTTTGAAGACATTCTTAGTAAAATACAATTTGCTATAAACTTTATTTTTAAAAGTAATAGAATACAATGAAAAAAAATTATAAAAAAACTTGTCACGATTGTGGATGTCGCGCCCGTTTTTGACCCGACCCCCCGCGAGAGGTCGAAGCGGAGCACGGACTTATTCCGGTGATTCCTGGGTAAAAGGGTTGAGGAGTCGCCACCTAATTATTTTTTATGGTGAATTAGGACACCTAAATATTTAAACTAAATGCTGCAATGTAAACTCCAATTTTAAGGTCTGCGAAACTAATGAGATTCTAGGTAAGGGTTCTTTATTATCCTAAAGGGAAGGGGTTAGGCATCCTTTAAGATCCGCTAACTTGCGGTTATCCGGTCAAACTCAGGTTAATTATTTACTAGAAAAATATATGTTTTTACAAGTATAACAAATTTAAAGATGTTTGCAAATAATTAGTAAATAATGCATTTTAAAAAGAAAGATACATGTAGAGATTTTTTAAATATGCATTTGAATGGTATTTAAAGAGAAATACATGTAGAGTTGAAAAAATATGTTTTTGACAATTGATAGTAAAACAAATTATTTATGATGCCAAAGAAGTAAAATTTGGGGAATCAATGAATTGTAAATTGACAAAAGATAAACTTATTCGGTATGATTTAATAAAGCAAATAAAAGATGACAAAAGTTGTTTTGAAAATCTTGAATATGCGTGACGAGCCTAAAATAAATAAACTAGCGAAGGATTTCTAAGTTTGAATTTAACCGAGCCTACAAATAAATAAGCTAGCGACGGGTTTCAAATCTTAAACTACCCTATGAATTAATCCTAAGTTTGCCTATTCTAAGCATTTCAATAGTTACATAAGTGCGATAAATAATATTACAATACAAAGCGGGATAAAAGTGAATTAAAGAAAGAAATAAAATAAGATAAACTCCGAGGAATATCTCGCCTTCATTTACTTTAATCCTCGCAAGAAACATCAAGAACAAACGGTTAAAAACAATTAAATACAAATAACTTCATATCCGTATTCAAAACGGTGAATGTTTTGATCACGGAGGGCTCGAACTTAAATTTTGAAAAGAACATTCCAATCACGTCGTGGGTGCAAACATATGACTAATGTGGTTTATTTTGATTGCCTCGCCTACTAAACGTGTTGGTCTCTCGGGTGAAATAGAAAAGATCACTATAATCACATCGTGCTGCGAATATATAATTCACCTCGCCTACTAAACATGTTGATCTCGGATGAAATAAAAGGTTTAAGTCTTCATCATTGCCCAGAAGTTATATTTCCGTCTTTGCAATCGTGGAGGCCTCAAAATCGACGGATATTTTTCATCGGCCATGTAGTATCGTGTTCAAATCAAGTAAAATAAAATCGGAACGAAACGAAACAAGCGGTAAGCGAAGCGATAGCGAGAGAAAAAAACAGAGCGAGAAAAACAATTTCCGAAAATGACGCGGTGTCTAGTTTAAAACAAGTAAAACAAGATAGAACAAATATTTGAATGCCGAAACAGTTGAACTGAAATAGAAAGCAATGTTTGAAAAATGCGGTGTTCGATTTAAAACGAGTAAAAAATGATAAAACAAAGTAAAACGAAGAATCGAAACGGGGAGCAAGCGAAAAACGAAAAAAGCGCCGAACGGAACGCGGTATTTATTCGAAACAAGTAAAAACAAGTAAAATATCCGTCGCAAGAAATTTAAAACGAGTAAACTTAATAACAATAATATATCCGTTGTACGGATGTCTAAAACAGATTAAACTAAAAAAAAAAAAGAGAAGCGAAACGAAAGAAAAGCTCGGCCTCGAATTCAATTTCGTCGGCCTTAATGCGATATTAATAAAACAAGAAACAAGTGCCAAAGAAACGAGCGGTGAGCAATTTAAAATACCCGACCCGAGTTCGAAATTCGGAAATATCCAAATCGGGTCGACCCGACCCGAATCGTGATTCATACCCGAAATCGATTTCGGTATCAGTTTCGATAACCAACAACAAGAATATGAAATGCAAGAATTCGAAAATGTTCAAATCGGGTCGACCCGACCCGGATCAGTGATTCAAACTCGAATCGATTTCAACACCAAATTCGGATATCCAATAACAAGAATATGAAATGCAAGAATTCGAAAATGTTCAAATCGGGTCGACCCGACCCGGTCGATGACCCGACCGGATCAGTGATCAAACTCGAATCGATTTCAACACCAAATTCGGATAACCAATAACAAGAATATGAAATGCAAGAATTCGAAAATGTTCAAATCGGGTCGGCCCGACCCAAAGTCGGTGACCGACCCGAATTGGAGTTTCAACCCGGAATCAAATAATTTCATCAATTTCGGATAACCAATGATAACAACGGCTGAACAATGTAAGAAAATTGGAAAAATCTAAACCGAGTCGACCCGACCCGGCCGATCGATGACCCGACCCGAATCGTGTGTTCAACCCGAAGTCAAATAATTTCATCAATTTCGGATAACCAATGATAACAAACAGACAACAATGCAAGAAATTTGGAAATTTAAATCGGGTCGACCCGACCCGGTCGAGCAAAAAAAATCGAGAGAATCAAAGGGGATGACAAACCTTTTCGGACTTGATTCTTGAACAACAAAGAAGCCAAAATGCTTTAAACTCAAGAACACAACAAAATATTTATGTATATATGGAATAGTCTTCCGAAAATCCTTCCGAAAATCTATTTTTATCCACGAAAAATCTCTCCCAAAATGAAGAACAACATGGGGTATTTATAGGTGGATTTCCCCCCCAAGAACGAGTTTGAAATTCGAATTAAAGGTAAAGATTTCGAATTTTGGAAGCGGATTTTAGGGGGGTAGGGGCGTGGGTCGAAGTGACGGGAGGGGTGTGGTGGTGTCGGGGTTGGTGGCGGGGAGTGGAGTGGTGGCGGTGGGCGAGGTGACCGGTCGGATGGGGTCGGGTATGGGGGTATGGGGTGTGCGGCGGCTTGAGAGGAATAGGGTTAAGGTTTTCTTTTCTTTTTTTGTTTTGATTTTTGGGTTTTGGGGGTTGGTTTTAAGAGGTTGGGCGATTGGGTGACGGGCCGGGTTTTCGGTTGGGGTGTTGGGCTGATTTCGGTTGGGTTGGTTTTTTTTTTTTTTTGGAGAAATGGTTTGGGCCGGCCGGTTGATTGTTGGGCTGGGCGAATTGGTTTTTGGGCTGGTGGGTGTTTTGAAAAAAAAAAGGGGAACGGATGTTGGGCCAGCCGAGTTGGACATTGATTTTTGGGTGAGGGGGAATAAATGGGGAGTTGGTTAGAAAATGAAGAAAGGGGAGTTTGGGTATTTGTTGCGGGTGGGCCGAAAATAAAGAGGGGGAGTTGTTGGGTTTTAATTGTTTTGGGTAGAATTTGTATTGGGTTGGGAAAATGAAATGGGGAGTTGGTTAAAATAAAAAGGAGTTTAACATTAAAATATATTTTTTGTAAAAGATGTGAATTATTTAAAATAACATACCAATGTGATAATAATAAAAATATAATATTTGTGAAATATTTAATGCTTAATAAAAGGGAAATGCGGTGCAATTTTGCGAGAATAAAATAACATAGAATTTTCGGATAACTTATGATTATTATAAAATGCAAATGATATAAAATATGCGAATAATAATAATAATACGAAGATACACACATATATGCCTATATTTTAAATTATTTTAAAAGCGTCAAAATATTAAAAATTACGAATAAAATCATAAAAGATGGGACAAAATTGGGTGTCAACAGATGTCCCTCTTTGGACGGAGACGATGAAAGAGTTTTCGGCCAAAGAAGTTGACTGAGTAGCCAATTTTGTCCCGATCATCGGAACTGCATGGTAAGAAATAGAATCCCCGGGGGGAAGTGAAGTTGCAAAAAGATGGTGCACATTCAAGCAACAATGCCCCAGTGTCGACTTAGGATGACACTGGTCGCAGATGCGAGAAACTAATGGGAAAAGAGCGGATCGACGTTCGAAGTAGGTTGTTGACCAAATTGCCTTGGTTCGCCGTAAGATATAGCTCCACGTTGCCGAAAGCTCCCGCCGATTCAAATTCTGTGGACCGAGCTAAGATAAAAGTTAGTGTATAACGAGTTGCATAAGATATGTAAGTGAGAATATGACTTTGTAAGTTGAAATGATGTCGTTGCTTAATGTTGTGCAGATGATGGCGTTGGCGGGCGCCTGTTTACACTTTAAAATAAGTACCCGCATTAGAAGGTGGGCGCCTGATTTAAAAATAAAATACCCGCATTAGAAGGTGGGCGCCTGATTTAAAATAAAATACCCGCATTAGGAGGTGGGCGCCTGACTGAAATTTAAATACCCGCATTAGGAGGTGGGCGCCTGATTTAAAACATACCCGCATTAGAAGGTGGGCGCCTGATTTAAAACATACCCGCATTAGAAGGTGGGCGCCTGATTTAAAACGTACCCGCATTAGAAGGTTGGCGCCTGATTTAAAACGTACCCGCATTAGAAGGTGGGCGCCTGATTTAAAACATACCGACATTAGAAGGTGGGCGCCTGATTTAAAACATACCCGCATTAGAAGGTGGGCGCCTGATTTAAAACATACCCGCATTAGAAGGTGGGCGCCTGATTTAAAACATACCCGCATTAGAAGGTGGGCGCCTGATTTAAAACATACCCGCATTAGAAGGTGGGCGCCTGATTTAAAACATACCCGCATTAGAAGGTGGGCGCCGATTTAAAACATACCCGCATTAGAAGGTGGGCGCCGATTTAAAACATACCCGCATTAGAAGGTGGGCGCCGATTTAAAACATACCCGCATTAGAAGGTGGGCGCCTGATTTAAAACATAGCCGCATTAGAAGGTGGGCGCCTGATTTAAAACATACCCGCATTAGAAGGTGGGCGCCGACCGAAATTTAAATACCCGCATTAGAAGGTGGGCGCCGACCGAAATTTAAATACCCGCATTAGAAGGTGGGCGCCGACCGAAATTTAAATACCCGCATTAGAAGGTGGGCGCCCGACCGAAATTTAAATACCCGCATTAGAAGGTGGGCGCCTGACTGAAATTTAAATACCCGCATTAGAAGGTGGGCGCCTGACTGAAATTTAAATACCCGCATTAGAAGGTGGGCGCCTGACTGAAATTTAAATACCCGCATTAGAAGGTGGGCGCCTGACTGAAATTTAAATACCCGCATTAGAAGGTGGGCGCCTGACTGAAATTTAAATACCCACATTAGAAGGTGGGCGCCGACCGAAATTTAAATACCCGCATTAGAAGGTGGGCGCCGATCGAAATTTAAATACCCGCATTAGAGGGGGTGGGCGCTGGACCGAAATTTAAATACCCGCATTAGAAGGTGGGCGCCGACCGAAATTTAAATACCCGCATTAGAAGGTGGGCGCCGACCGAAATTTAAATACCCGCATTAGAAGGTGGGCGCCGATTGAAATTTAAATACCCGCATTAGAAGGTGGGCGCTCGACCGAAATTTAAATACCCGCATTAGAAGGTGGGCGCCCGACCGAAATTTAAATACCCGCATTAGAAGGTGGGCGCCGGCGATTTGAAATTTAAATACCCGCATTAGAAGGTGGGCGCACGATTTAAAACATCGTGTTGACGTAATGTAAAGTGTGGCCCTATTGCCATGCCATGATAGTTAGTGTGGACATAAGCGATGCAAAAGTTGAGTCGATGAGAATGCGACCCGTAAGTCGAAATACCGTTCTTTGCGTAGATACAATACGGTTGGGAACATGTAGTTTAGCATGACGTCTTTGTACAATCTCCAAACGGGGAAAGTGATCCTTGTGGTGAGTGCGATGCGGAGATCCCTTGCGAATTTGCTCATAAATGTTGCGGATTCCCCGTCGCTTTCCACCTCGAAGAACCTATACTCAAATAAATTTATGAGTTTGGGGAGGGGGAGTTGATTCGCGTTGACTTTGTAGCTTTGGCCTTGATAGTGTATGTCCCGCCGATTCGGACTGTAGCCCCTCTCGGTCCCCCCGTATTGGATAGTCGTTAATGAAAACATTTGTCGAAAACAATTTGTTTGTAACAAGTATGTTCGTTGAACTCTAATGAAAATGTTTGTTGAAAATAATTTGCTTATAAAAAGGTATGCATATATATAAATGTCGTCGAGCGAAGTGACATGCGGTGAAACAAAACAAACGTCTTATCCAGAAAATCTTATGGCTGACTTATTTTGCCGATGCTTTTCCAAGTTTATCGGCGTCCTCTGGCAGTGATCCCCTTAAAAAAAATGCCCCAGTTTCTGATATGTGAGAATGACGATCTTTTGAACGGACAACCGAGTCTTGTGTAGATTGCTTGCCTGCCCTATCAGGGTGATCAGATGGGTGTATTTTGTCATTTGTGAGATAAAGGAGAAAATATTTCCTAATGGTGGGACCGAAGCCGATTTAGGCCGCCTACGTATCCCCATGAGGGAATCAGGTCGTGACGTAGTTCATTACAAGCAAAAGGGGTTTGTAAGGATTTTCTAAAAATGGGACCGAAGCCGATGTGGCCGCCTACGTATCCCGCCGAGGGAATCAGGTCATAACGTAGTTCATGTGGCAAAAGAGATTGTAAGGATTTTCTGAAAATGGGACCGAAGCCGATGTGGCCGCCTACGTATCCCGCCAAGGGAATCAGGACATAACGTAGTTCATGACAAAAGGATTTTGTATGGGTTTTCTAAAAATGAGACCGAAGCTGATGTGGCCGCCTACGTATCCCGCCGAGGGAATCAGGTCATAACGTAGTTCATGCAAGTAAAAAGAGTTCTGTAAGGGTTTTCTAAAAATGAGACCGAGGCAGATGTGGCCGCCTACGTATCCCGCCGAGGGAATCAGGTCATAACGTAGTTCAGGTTACAAGTAAAAAGGGATTGTGAAGTTTTGCAAAAAATGGGACCGAAGCCGATGTGGCCGCCTACGTATCCCGCCGAGGGAATCAGGTCATAACGTAGTTCATGTGAAGTAAAGGAGATTGTAAGAGTTTTTCTAAAAATGGGACCGAAGCCGATGTGGCCGCCTACGTATCCCGCCGAGGGAATCAGGTCATGACGTAGTTCGTTACAAGTAAAAAGGGATTGTGAAGTTTTGCAAAAAATGGGACCGAAGCCGATGTGGCCGCCTACGTATCCCGCCGAGGGAATCAGGTCATAACGTAGTTCATGTGAAGTAAAGGAGATTGTAAGAGTTTTTCTAAAAATGGGACCGAAGCCGATGTGGCCGCCTACGTATCCCGCCGAGGGAATCAGGTCATGACGTAGTTCGTTACAAAGAAATGTGATTCTGGGGAAATTTGCAATCTAGGAAATGGAACCCGACATGGGTTCTTTGCGTATCCCGCCAGGGAGCGCAACTTTTACAACATAAGAAATGCATTACATAGAAAAATCCTAAATGTAGTATCTTTTCACTGCATCCGCGTTGATAGCTTTTGGCCATACTTCACCGTCCATTTCAGCTAGAATTAATGCTCCTCCAGTCAACACCCGGTGAACCATATAAGGCCCTTGCCAGTTAGGTGCGAATTTTCCTTTAGCTTCATTTTGGTGCGGGAATATGCGTTTTAGCACCAATTGCCCTAGTTCGAAAGTCCTTGGTTTTACTTTCCTGTTGAAAGCTTTGGCCATTCTATTCTGATAAGGTTGCCCCGGACGATTGCGTCCATCTGCTTTCATCACTCAGTCTCTTCGTACATGATTTGGCTTCGAACGATAGGGAAATGCCCCAGGAGAAGTCCTGGTCGTAGCGTGGTAGCCCAAGAGTACCAATGGCAAACGTCCGTGCCGATGCTTGTACCTTATCAACTATCCTGATGTTTCATCCAAATCTGGCTTCGACTTATTCCAAAAAATGCCCCAGTTCTTCCGGTTGTGAGTCCTTCTCATATTCTTCGAAGCCTCGATTGTTGTTTGGGACCTTGTTTGCTTGTTTCATTACATGTCACATATTATCGGCAAATTTAGTTTGCATGATGAAAAAGAAGAAAATTATTAGACGAAACAAATTTTAAAATAGCAAAAGCAATGCAAATGTGTCATTTTTAAGCTTTCAAAAGGTGGAGGCAAAATACATTAAAATGCATAAATGCGATTCAGGCCTCAATTTAAATCGCATTTTTCATTAAGTACTAATACAATTTGGGTAGACATGATTGGAAAATAAAAGATGGGGTGCTCCGCCAGTTTTAGTCAATACGAATCAACTTTTGGGGGGGAATAAATTAGACAAAATAAACCTCCTGAAAAATGAAGAGAACCAAGTTAGTATAAGACAAGTAATTATTGTTTCAATTAATATGCACAGAGTGTGAAGTAGCATGAAATAACAAGCAGATTGTATGGAAATTATATGTGCATCCTAATATACATGGGGCCTCTCTTATGCCGGAGGTGGGCCTAAACGCCAGATATGCGGGATTACGACAGATTGATCCAAGCTGCTAAACTGTAATGCTTTTGTCGAAAATGAGACAAAATGAATGTACATTTTCCAATTTCAGCATGTCATGATTATGCTTGAATTAGTCTTATCATTATCACGCTGCACATAATATGCTGATTGGTCGTTGGGTTGTGAGACCCGCCGACGATTTGGTGGATTTCTTAATTATGGAGTCAATGCCAAGGATCGACCCACCTAAGGTGTATGCATGTATGACTTAAAATAAATGGTGGTATAGCTCTATCCTAAATTTTCTAAGATTTGGCTGACTAGACACAAGGTTCCCGAGCGGACTACTCGGGTGAGAAGGCTACGCGGCCACCGGATGGTCCGGTCACTCCGCGCATACGCCAACTCTCCTAAAATTTGATAGATTGAAAGAAATTTGCGGGTGCGCAAAACACACCTCGCGTGTAGTGTGTGATAGTGTCAATTTTCCAGAGTGGAAGAAATATGAGCGGAATGCCAATTCAAGGAAAGCAGTAAAACAATAGAGCAATTAAAGCAATTATGCAAAATTTCACAAATGAAACATATCAAAGCATTAAAACAAATAAGGAGCAAAAGTAAAGCACAATAATAATTACCCTGAGTTTGCTATGGTTAAGAACCTGAAGTCCCCAGTGGAGTCGCCATTCTGTCGCGCCCGATTTTGACCGGACCCCCCGCGAGAGGTCGGAAGCGGAGCACAACGTGTTCGGGTGATTCCTGGGTAAAAGGGTTGAGGAGTCGCCACCTAATTATTTTTTATGGTGAATTAGGACACCTAAATATTTAAACTAAATGTTGCAATGTAAACTCCAATTTTAAGGTCTGCGAAACTAATGAGATTCTAGGTAAGGGTTCTTTATTATCCTAAAGGGAAGGGGTTAGGCATCCTTTAAGATCCGCTAACTTGCGGTTATCCGGTCAAACTCAGGTTAATTATTTACTAGAAAAATATATGTTTTTACAAGTATAACAAATTTAAAGATGTTTGCAAATAATTAGTAAATGATGCATTTTAAAAAGAAAGATACATGTAGAGATTTTTTAAATATGCATTTGAATGGTATTTAAAGAGAAATACATGTAGAGTTGAAAAAATATGTTTTTGACAATTGATAGTAAAACAAATTATTTATGATGCCAAAGAAGTAAAATTTGGGGAATCAATGAATTGTAAATTGACAAAAGATAAACTTATTCGGTATGATTTAATAAAGCAAATAAAAGATGACAAAAGTTGTTTTGAAAATCTTGAATATGCGTGACGAGCCTAAAATAAATAAACTAGCGAAGGATTTCTAAGTTTGAATTTAACCGAGCCTACAAATAAATAAGCTAGCGACGGGTTTCAAATCTTAAACTACCCTATGAATTAATCCTAAGTTTGCCTATTCTAAGCATTGCAATAGTTACATAAGTGCGATAAATAATATTACAATACAAAGCGGGATAAAAGTGAATTAAAGAAAGAAATAAAATAAGATAAACTCCGAGGAATATACGCCTTCATTTACTTTAATCCCTCGCAATTTGTCAAGAACAAACGGTTAAAAACAATTAAATACAAATAACTTCATATCCGTATTCAAAACGGTGAATGTTTTGATCACGGAGGGCTCGAACTTAAATTTTGAAAAGAACATTCCAATCACGTCGTGGTATTTGCAAACATATGACTAATGTGGTTTATTTTGATTGCCTCGCCTATTAAACGTGTTGGTCTCTCGGGTGAAATAGAAAAGATCACTATAATCACATCGTGGCTGCGAATATATAATTCACCTCGCCTACTAAACATGTTGATCTCGGATGAAATAAAAGGTTTAAGTCTTCATCATTGCCCGAAGTTATATTTCCGTCTTTGCAAGCGTGGAGGCCTCAAAATCGACGGATATTTTTCATCGGCCGTTGTAGTATCGTGTTCAAATCGGTAAAATAAAATCGGAACGTAAAACTTGAATGACAGCGCAGTAAGCGAGAAAAAAAACAGAGCGAGAGAAAAACAATTTCCGAAAATGACGCGGTGTCTAGTTTAAAACGATAAAACAAGTAGAACAAATATTTGAATCTTTGAAACGAGTGAACTGAAATAGAAAGCAATGTTTGAAAAATGCGGTGTTCGAGTTTAAAACATAAAAAATGATAAAACAAAAACGAGAATCGAAACGGGGAGCAAGCGAAACAGAAAAACGGCGCCGAACAAGTCGCGGCATTTATTCGAAACGATAAAAAACAGTAAAATATCCGTCGCAAGAAATTTAAAACAGTAAACTTAATAACAATAATATATCCGTTGTACGGATGTCTAAAACAGTTAAACTAAAAAAAAAAAAGAGAAGCGAAACGAAAGAAAAGCTCGGCCTCGAATTCAATTTCGTCGGCCTTAATGCGATATTAATAAAACAAGAAAACGGTGCCAAAGAAACGAGCGTTGAGCAATTTAAAATACCCGACCCGAGTTCGAAATTTGCGGAAATATCCAAATCGGGTCGACCCGACCCGAATCGGTGACCCGACCCGAATCGGTGATTCATACCCGAAATCGATTTCGGTACCGGTTTCGGATAACCAACAACAAGAATATGAAATGCAAGAATTCGAAAATGTTCAAATCGGGTCGACCGAGCCGGGTCGATGGCCCGACCGGATCGGTGATTCAAACTCGAATCGATTTCAACACCAAATTCGGATAACCAATAACAAGAATATGAAATGCAAGAATTCGAAAATGTTCAAATCGGGTCGACCGAGCCAAGTCGATGACCCGACCGGATCGGTGATCCAAACTCGAATCGATTTCAACACCAAATTCGGATAACCAATAACAAGAATATGAAATGCAAGAATTCGAAAATGTTCAAATCGGGTCGGCCCGACCCGTGTCGATGACCGACCCGAATTGGAGTTTCAACCGGAATCAAATAATTTCATCAATTTCGGATAACCAATGATAACAACAAGCGACAATGTAAGAAAATTGGAAAAATCTAAACCGAGTCGACCCGAGCCGGGTCGATGACCCGACCGAATCGTGTGTTCAACCCGAAGTCAAATAATTTCATCAATTTCGGATAACCAATGATAACAAACAAAGCAACAATGCAAGAAATTTGGAAATTTAAATCGGTCGACCCGACCGGTCGATAAAGAAAAATCCAGAGAATCAAAGGGGATGACAAACCTTTTCGGACTTGATTCTTGAACAACAAAGAAGCCAAAATGCTTTAAACTCAAGAACACAACAAAATATTTATGTATATATGGAATAGTCTTCCGAAAATCCTTCCGAAAATCTATTTTTATCGACGAAAAATCTCTCCCAAAATGAAGAACAACATGGGGTATTTATAGGTGGATTTCCCCCCCAAGAACGAGTTTGAAATTCGAATTAAAGGTAAAGATTTCTGAATTTTGGAAGCGGATTTTAGGGGGTAGGGGCGTGGGTCGAAGTGACGGGAGGGGTGTGGTGGTGTCAGGGTTGGTGGCAGGGAGTGGGTGGTGGCAGTGGGCGAGGTGACCGGTCGGATGGGGTCGGGTATGGGGGTATGGGGTGTGCGGCGGCTTGAGAGGAATAGGGTTAAGGTTTTCTTTTCTTTTTTTGTTTTGATTTTTGGGTTTTGGGGGTTGGTTTTAAGAGGTTGGGCGATTGGGTGACGGGCCGGGTTTTCGGTTGGGGTGTTGGGCTGATTTCGGTTGGGTTGGTTTTTTTTTTTTTTTGGGAGAAATGGTTTGGGCCGGCCGGTTGATTGTTGGGCTGGGCGAATTGGTTTTTGGGCTGATGGGTGTTTTGAAAAAAAAAAGGGGAACGGATGTTGGGCCAACCGAGTTGGACATTGATTTTTGGGTGAGGGGGAATAAATGGGGAGTTGGTTAGAAAATGAAGAAAAGGGAGTTTGGGTTGTTGCAGGTGGGCCGAAAATAAAGAGGGGGAGTTGTTGGGTTTTAATTGTTTTGGGTAGAATTTGTATTGGGTTGGGAAAATGAAATGGGGAGTTGGTTAAAATAAAAAGGAGTTTAACATTAAAATATATTTTTTGTAAAAGATGTGAATTATTTAAAATAACATACCAATGTGATAATAATAAAAATATAATATTTGTGAAATGTTTAATGCTTAATAAAAGGGAAATGCGGTGCAATTTTGCGAGAATAAAATAACATAGAATTTTCGGATAACTTATGATTATTATAAAATGCAAATGATATAAAATATGCGAATAATAATAATAATACGAAGATACACACATATATGCCTATATTTTAAATTATTTTAAAAGCGTCAAAATATTAAAAATTACGAATAAAATCATAAAAGATTGGACAAAATTGGGTGTCAACACTGGACTATCTTATTGAAAAAATCCCGAAGAAGTAGCCACTACGTGGAATTCTTTATACGAGCAACTACTCGTTGCTTATGACTAGGGCTGGCCAGTGGGCCGGGACGGCCCGACCCGACCCGACCCGACCCCGTCCCGAGCCCGCCCCGGTCCCGAGCCCGCCCCGGTCCCGCCACGACCCCGCTAAAAAAAAAAAAAAAATGGGGGCGGGACTCGAACTCGGGACGGGACGATGTCTCGTCCCGCCAGACCCGAGCCCACCCTAGGCCCGCCCGACCGACCCCGCCCCGAGACCGTCCCGAGCCCGAGCCCGACCCCGCCCTTTTCCCCCCTTTGCAAATATGGCTGTTGCACCAACGACCATTTTAGATTATGGCCGCTGGCCAACGGCCATTTTAGCCCCCCCCTCCTCCCCAACCTCCCTACCTCTTAATATTTATTTTTAACCCATAAGTTATTATATTTACACTTTAACCCAATTTTCCAACTATAAATAACTCATTTTCTCTTCATCTTTCTCACAAATCTTCCTACAATCTCTCTAATTTCTCAATATATCTCTCTACAAGTCTACATTGTTTGCTAAATATTCAATTTTATTTATTCATTTGGGAATTGGGAGTGAAGTTGGCAACTAGCTTGAGGATCTTCCATCGAGCAAAGTTTCAATTTTCAACCTCTCGATTACACGTCGACGTTACGTCGGCGTTTGGTACATTCGTTCCTTCATTAAATTATTATTGTCTCGTTTATTTTATTTAGCGCACTTAATTTTATTGTCTTTAATTATTTATTATCATAATTAAAATGGAAGGATTAAAAGGTATGTTTAAGGGTAAGGGTGCTTCTTCTAGTAGGGGTAACCAGGGCAAGGGTACTTCTTCTAGTCATCTTATTCCTACACAAGATGATTTTGTTGATACTCAACATTTTCCTACAGTACCATTAGATTTAGACCAGGAGCTATTTTTCGGAACTCAAGAAGACTTTAATTTAGACGATGATCTAGATGATATACCCACTAATGTTGATGACAACACACCCACTAGTGCACCTTCAACTGAAATACCTCCTATTCCCCCTAGTATGAGACGAGGTCCAGCAAAACGACCATTAAAATCGGATGCATGGACATTTTTTGATAGGGACGTAGAGAATCAAGTAGCCATATGTAAAATTTGTAAAAATGTTTTAAAATTTAAAACTGGGAAAGGTCACGGTGGGACGGGGGGTTTAATTAGACACGTAGTAAGTGCTCATCCAGCTAGGTATGCCCAATACTAGGCTTCAAAACTGGGTGCGCAAACTCCCGCTCCATCGGGACAAGGTTCACATACCGATCGTCCCGGACCAAGTACATGTGGTCAAATTAACCCTATGACGGGGGAATTGTAGGCTCTAAATACAATAAACATAGAGATAGGGAAACAATATCAAAATTAGTTGTTGTGGAGGGTTTGCCTTTTTCATTTCCTTCATCTCCCGGTTTTATTCATTACATTAGAGATATATATAATCCTGCTTTTAACGGTTTTCCTAGATCAACTGTTAAGAGAGATGTATTTAAATTCGCGCATGAATATCAACAATATTTACGTTTTTCATTATATCATTTTAATGGCAAAGTATCTATCACGTTTGATATAGGTCGTAGTACTAACGACCATGATTATTTAACTGTAACTTGTCATTGGATAGATTATAAAAACGTATTTTAGCGTATAGATATATAGATGATAGGCACACTGGTACTTTTATTGCAGAAAATATTTATCAAGTGTGCGATTATTACGGAATTACCGATAAAATTATGACTATTACATTAGATAACGCTTCTAATAACAATTACGCAATTACAATGTTAAAAAATAGTTTAACTCCATCGTTTCCAGACCATTTTCATATAAAATGCGCGTGCCATATATATAACTTAATTGTAAAAGATGGTCTATCACTTTCTGAAGACATTCTTAGTAAAATACAATTTGCTATAAACTTTATTTTTAAAAGTAATAATGTACAACGTAGAAAAGAATATAAAAAAACTTGTCACGATTGTGGACTACCTTATAGAAAAATTCCACAAGAAGTATCCACTAGGTGGAATTCTTTATACGAGCAACTACTTGTTGCTTATGACTATAAATTACCTATAACTTTATTTTTTAACTCTCATAATAAAAAGCCTGATATGATTTTAGATAGTGATTGGGTAAAAATTTTCGAACTTATTGTATTTTTAGAGATTTTTTTTAAAGCAACAAAAGAATTTTCCGGTATATATTATCCTATTATTTCAACTATGTTATTTTATATAACTCTAATATTTTTATTACTTAGTGAATATATGGAAAAACCAGCTTATAAGGCAGCTATTAAAAAAATGTTTATCAAAATAAAAAAATATTTTATTCCTATTCCCTCTATTTATATTATTGGTTTTGTATTAAATCCTACTATTAAAATAGACGGTACTAAATCACTAATTGAAACTATTTACGATTGTATAGAAGTACTACCACCTCCAAGTCCCAAAAATCTAAATCACCCACCACCTATTGAACAAACTAAAGAAGAAGTGTTGAATAGCGTAGAACACCAATGCAAAAATATATATAGATTTTATCAACAAGAAAATGCTAGTAACTTACCGGCTTCCATACCATCTTCTTCATCTTCAACACAACCTCACAAAAGACATGATGTTTCTGCGGCTAGTATTGAAAGCCTCAGAAATAGAATGTGCGGCCATACCTCTACTACTAACCAAATTAGCGAGTTGGATATTTTTGTTTTGCAAGGTTCTGTACCGTATCAAGAAGTTATCAATGAAGATGGACATGAAGACTTGTTGAAATATCGGAGGGGAATGAGAAGACCTTTCCGACACTTTCATTGATGGCTCGAGATGTTTTGAACATTCAAGCGTCATCAAGCTGCGTACGAAAGCGCTTTTCTGGAGCGAGATATCAAATAGGAGACCACGGACACTCATTAGCCGAGAGACGGCTTGGAAATTGCGTATTATTCAGAGATTGGATACGAGCGGAGTGGAGAAGGTGCGGTCAACCGGAGATCAACGAAGAAGATGATGAAAACTACAACGAAATCTTAACCGAAGGTAGTGGAAGCGACGTGGATCAATTTGACCAACAAATACCAATTCCAACCGAAGAACCACAATAAATCATCAAGCAATTAGAACATGTTTTTTTGAGAATGTAATTTTTTTAATTGCAATTTTATTATGTAATTTGCAACTTTTGGACAACACCACAAAGTTGCAATTTAGATTTTAGACAATTGTATTTATATTACAAAAAAATCATATGTCTATTAAATAATATAAGAGGCACAAAAACAGCCTTGGGATGTTTTTATTACACTATCTTGTTTTGTTTATTGAGTTTTTTTTTATACATATGTTATTTTTTTAAAAAAATGAAAACTCGCCGTACCCCGCCCCGACCCGATACCGACGGGATCGGGATGGGACTGGAGCAAGTCCCGCAGACCCGACCCCGCCGACCCCGCCGACCCCGACCCCGACCCATTCTCCCGTCCCGCCCCGACCCCGACCCCGCCCGACCCCGCCAGACCCGAGCCCGGCCCACTGGCCACCCTTACTTATGACTATAGAAGACCTATAACTTTATTTTTTAACGCTTATAATCGAAATCCAACTGATATGGTTGTAGATATCGATTGGGAAAAAATATCTGAACTTATTGTATTTCTAGAGAAATTTTTTCAAGCAACAAAAGAATTTTCTGGTATATATTATCCTACTATTTTAACTATGTTGTTTTATATAGCTCTAATATTTTTACTGCTTAACGAATATATGAAAAATCAGCTTATAAGGCAGCTATTAAAAAAATATTTTATTTTTATTCCCACTATTTATATTATTGGTGTTGTATTAAATCCGACTATTAAAATAGATGATTGTAAAACACTTATTGAAACTATTTATGATTGTGTAGCAGTACTTCCACCTCCAACTCTAAAAAATTCAAATGACCCACCACCTGTTGAACAAACTAAAGAAGAAGTGTTGTCTAGCATACAAGATGAATGCAAAAAAGTATATAGGCATTACCAACAATAAAGTGCTAGCAACCAACTGACTCTCATACCATCTACTTTTTCTTCAACACAACCTCAAAAAAGACATGTTGTGTCTGCGGCTAGTATTGAAAGCCTCAGACATAGAATGTATAGTGGTAACACTACAAACCAAGTTAGCGAGTTTGATGTTTTTGTTTTGCAGGGTATTGTACCGTACCAAGCAGTTCTCAATGAAGAAGGACGTGAAGACTTGCTGAAATACTGGAGGGAGAATGAGAAGACCTTTCCGACACTTTCAATGATGGCCCGAGATGTGTTGAACATTCAAGCGTTATCAACAGCGCTTGAAAGCGCTTTTTCTGCCGGCAGATTTCAAATAGGAGAACACAGACACTCATTAGCGGGAGACAACTTGGAGATTGCAGTATTATTCAGAGATTGGATAAGATCAGAGCGGAGAAGTGCGGTCAACCGGAGATCAACGAAGAATAAGATGAAAACTACAACGAAATCTTATCCGACCGAGGTGGAAGCGACGTGGAGCAATTTGACCAACAAATACTAATTCCAACCGAAGAACCACAAGAAATTATAAAGAAACTAGAAAATGATTTTTTTAAATGTAATAATTTTAATTGCAATTTTACTATGTTATTTGCAACTTTTAAGTTTCAACACCACAAAGTTGTAATTCTGAAAATTATATTACAAAAAAATCATATTTTTATTAAATAATATAATAGGCACAATGGGGCCCGGTATTTATCGGGTCGGGGCGAGACACAAGATGAACCCGCCAATCTCGCCCGGTACCGGTCCCGCCCTACCCCCATCCCGTCGGGTCCCGTCCCGCCGGGACTCGCCCGCCCCAAACCCGTCCCGTTGGCCAGCCATAAATTAAACTCTATGGTCCTAAAAATCCTATTGATTCACTGCTTGCCATTTCGTCAAGTGCAATAGCAGAGGCATCCTTGTTGATACCTTTTTGGTTAGAAAATTATACTGGATAAATAATTTTTTCTTATGTATACAACATATTTATGTATTGAATGAAGGAATATGTTCCTTGCATTTCATTGATTATTTTGTACAATATATATATAGTGTTACATAATTATTTACATAGCTATAAACTAGGTAACTAATCTTCCTAATTACAATCGGAATATAAATTTACCTAATATAAAATATATACAAAGATACGGAAATATTATGAAAATATTATATCACACCCCCGCAGTCTAAGCGGGAGATTCGCGTACGCTGAAACTGGCTCAGAAATCATCAAAAAGTATGCGCGGAAGTCCTTTAGTAAATATATCAGCAATCTGATACCTCGAAGGAACATGAAGGACACGAACTTTTCCACGAGCCACCTTTTTACGTACAAAGTGTATATCCATTTCAATGTGTTTAGTGCACCGATGTTGAATGGGATTGCCAGAGAGATATATCGCACTGACATTATTACAGTAGACCAATGTAGCCTTGCAGATTAGGCGATGAAGTTTCAGTAGAAGGTTGTGTATCCAACAAGACTCAGAGACAACATTCACGATTCCTCTGTACTCAGCTTCAGCACTGGATCAAGACAGAGTAGATTGTCTGTTAGAAGACCAAGAAAACAAGTTATCTCCGAGGAAGACACAGTAACCTGACGTGAATCGACGAGTGTCCGGACAGCCACCCCAGTTAGTGTCAGAATAAGAGGTGAGACCAGAGAGTGTGGACTTGTACAGGTGGAGGCCAAATTGAAGAGTACCTTGTATATAACGCAAAATATGTTTGAGCGCATTCATATATGCATCAGTTGGGCTGTGCATATGTAAGCATATTTGTTGCACGACATAGGATATATCTGGTCTCGTGAAAGTGAGATACTGTAAGGCTCTTGTTAAACTGCGATAGTGAGTCGGGTCGGCATACAAAGAACCCGAAAAGGCACTGACTTTGAAAATGGTGTCCACCGGTGTGTGGACCGGTTTGCAAGACATCATGCCTGCTCGGTAAAGGATATCTGCGGCGTACTTCTTTTGACAAAGAAATAAGCCACATGCATGTCTCTTAACAGCAATGCCCAAGAAATAGCTTAGGGCCCCAAGTCCTTCATAGCAAACTCAGAGGTAATGCGTGATTTAATGAATCGACGAAGTGCATTAGAAGATGTAGTTAGGATGATATCATCAACATATAATATGATGTATTCCATGTCATTACCCTTGCTATAGATGAATAGTGAATGATCAGATTTGCTAATTGAAAAACCGATAAGGAATACAAAATTAGCAAACCATTGGTACCATGCACGATGAGCCTGTTTCAGTCTATAGAGTGATTTCTTCAAAAGACACATAAAATTTTGATGAACCGGATCCCTGAATCCCATAGGTTGATGCATAAATACGATTTCATGAAGGTCTTCATGCAAGAAAGCATTTTTGTCGTCAAGTTGATGAATATGTCAAGACTTGGACAAAGCAATAAAGAGAACTGTCCGAATAGTCGTTGGTTTCACCACCGGGCCAAAAGTTTCATCACAATCTACTACCCACATGTTGAGACTTTCTATCACCTACAACACGGGCCTTGTGCCTCTCAAAAGAACTATCAGATTTCTTTTTATGTCAAAAAATCCATATAGAACGAATAATATTAGCATCAGGAGGACGAGATACTAGATCCCACATTTTATTTTCAATAAAAGCATTATATTCGTCAATCATTGTATTTTTTCAATTAAGATCGGACATGACATCTTTTGGATTACGAGGAACAGAGGAAGGGTCAACCAAAGTGGACAAGTTAAATAGTCATTTGAGTTTGAAAATGTCTTGCATAGCACGAGTTTCCATTGTTCGTCGGGGTGCCGCTGGAGGTTGGACGTGATTGGGTAGGGGTGGCCGAGACGTGGCTGCGGGACAGGGTAGACTGCCGGGAGTAGGTGTGGGGCCGAGAAGGGGCAATGATGTTGGGAAGAGGAAGGGCTGGCCGAGAGACAGCCGAGACGGAAGGCCGTGACAGGTTGTTCCGAGTCTCCCATTATGGGACTGGGTGGACTACTAGCCTCGGGACCGCAGTGGTGGGGCCGGTTGCCGGTGTCGATAACGACTAAATTTTCAAGTGATAAATTAGAAGGGGATTTAGGCCATTATTTAAGAAGTCATCGGAATTTGGGGATGGAGAATTGAGTTTGGAAAAGGGGAATTGAGACTCATCGAATATGACATTCTGAGAAATGATTATTTAAAACTAACGGCAGATGTGGTGGAGAGAGAGATGATTGTCCGTAACCTCGAATTGGAATGTCTTGTCCACTACCAACAATAATATTTCAATTTAAATTGCTCGTATTGAAATAAGACAAGAGAATACCTTAGGATGCCGTCATATGAGATGTGGCGCCAGTATCCATGTACCAACTGTCATCGGTAATATTGAGAGATATCGTGTTTATAGCCGTCTCAATATCCGTCGGTGCGTAGGTTGAAAGAGGAGAGACTTGTGCACTGTATGGATGTTGTGGATGTGCGCTGATGATTTTGGGTTGTGGCTATCGGGCTGAATGTGGGCCCCAAGAGGATGTCGGGTAGGGGCACAGTGGAGTAGCCCAAGTTTGATGGGCCCACGCAGCCTATGGTGGGTAGACAGCCCACGTCGGGGGCTACTACCACAGCTGCTTCCACTATGGGTGGCTGCCGGCTGGCGGGGGTTACCTTTTGCCGCCACTGCTACTATTTCGGTATGGCTAACGCAGTTTCGGCCGCATTTTCGCCTTTATTGTTATTCCGGGATTGTGAGCCATGTTTTAGGTCGTGGGTTTGGCGGTTTTGTGGGGTAGAGGCCGAGCCTCTCGGGTCGACAATAGTGCCACCAATGGTCACAAGGGAGGCATCAGCGGGATTTG
Organism: Anisodus tanguticus; assembly: GCA_034509755.1. Classification (NCBI taxonomy): domain Eukaryota; kingdom Viridiplantae; phylum Streptophyta; class Magnoliopsida; order Solanales; family Solanaceae; genus Anisodus; species Anisodus tanguticus. The sequence goes on along the minus strand of CM067550.1, from coordinate 47,854,770 downwards.
CATTTGCCGTGGCGCGCTTGGTTTTCCGGGTTTCTTTAAGGATGAGTCTTGAATGAGCCTTATAGAATGGAGGCAATGACGTGCTTTATTGGAGGATGGTAGCAACGCTGTCATAAGATTCATTCAAACCCGCAATGAGTTGTATCACCAGTCGTTGATTGGTGACCGGTGCACCGATGTTGGAGAGTTGATCGGCAATCATCTTAAGTTCTTGATAATAGGCTGACGCATTAGGAAAATCGTCCAGTTGAATATCCTTGAATTGATTTTCCAAATCAAGGCACGTTGTGTCTTGTTGTCGTGAAAGATGCTTTCCAAGCGCTCCCAAGTTTGTCGTGCAGTAGCGTCAGTTTCAATGATCGTGTGTAATAGATCGTTCGAGATCGTGTCGTAGATCCATTGTATGACAACCACATCTAAGCGGGACCAAAGTTCATCATTATAATCATCAGATTTGTCCAGGGGCTTTGATTTCAGAGGGATGATATGATCGATGACTTTGTACACACCACAATGAATCTTGAATAGTTCCGCCCTAGACGAATACTGAACTTTTTCCATCTCAATAGTTATATGAATGAAATTCTTGATGTTGTTAACTACAAGAGCAGGATGGAATTTGGGTTGTTCCGCCATTGAAAATTGAGAGAGAATAGAGGAGGAGGAATTTGTCGAAAAGTAGAGAAGAGAGAGAGATGACGTTGTCGTCGGGGGGGGGGGGGGGGGGGGGGGCTAGGCTAGGCTAGAGTATCAAATTTAGGGTTTGGCTTCTGATACTATGTAGGAATAAGTTCCTTGCCTTTCATTGATTATTCTGTACAATATATATAATGTTACATAATTATTTAAATGACTATAAACTAGGAAACTAATCTTCCTAATTACAATTGGAATATAAATTTACATAATATAAAAGATATGAGAATATTCTGGAAATATTCTATCATTGATTTTTTTAACTTTATCGTACGTTTATTTTTTGTATTTTGATCCTTTCCAATTAAAAATTCTGACTCTATTATTGATATTATGCTGCTTAGGAATTGATTTACGATCACATTACCTTCTTATGAATGAACTATGATTTATTTTATACATGAAAGACTATTTTGATATAGGAGTTAAAACCACGAATCCTTAAGTAGAAATTTCAAAGTTCTGAGAATTATAAATGATTTTTTTTTGTTATTGGTATAGAGCACACTTTACTCACTTAATGGCCTACCTAATGTGAATGAGCACTACTCACTTAATGGCCTACCTAATGTGAATCTAAACTAGTTGGATAAGTAAGTTTCTAATTCCAAATACGTAAAGAAAAATAAAGAAATAGAAGTTGGAGGAATTGATAAGGACCAAAATATACTTGTTCAAAGTGTATGACAAGAATTTTACTAAATTTCAACCCAATCCTTTCGACGTTAGGTCAAAAAAATTAGGGGAAAGAACGTTTATGCCCCTCAAATCATAAAACTAATTATCCGTCTATATCTTCATTACTTTCGTACTATAAAAAAATTAAAATTATTTACCCGAAATGTCCCCCTAATTATGATACCATCGTAGTAAATAAATATAATGAGATGGTATCATGGAAGACTGCTTCAGTCCTTCTCTTAATCATCTATGATACCGTCATGGTACATAAATATATTGAGATGGTATAATGGATGATCATATTCGTTTATTAAAAAAGACACTTTTCTCAAAAAAATAATATCTATGATATTATTATCTTATATACATATAGTGTGATGGTATCATGGAGGACTGCTTCAGTCCTTCAATAAGACACTCCTCAAGATCATGGTACCATCGTGATATATAAATATTGAGATAGTATCATGGAGGACTGTTTCAATTCTTCTCTTAGTCCTCTATGATACTATTATGATATATAAATATACTGCGATGGTATCAGGGAGGAAGGGTTGGGCGAGGGGTTATGCCGGGTAAATAGTTTTGGGCGAGGGGGCACGAAGAGTAAGTTGTTTAGAAGGGGCATGGGGTGGATAATTATTTTATTTTTGAGGGATATTTCGGTTAGTTTCCCAAAAAATTATTCAGAAAATTCTATTTTGTAAAAAGTCAAAATTCAAAAGATAAAAAGGGATATTTGCACCATATGATCTTTCCTGAGTCCACTCTTTAGATTATGTTCCCATTAATAAAATTGACTAATTTTTGCCTTTGAATTTAGTTGGGTGAATTTTTATTTTTGCAGAAGAAATTAATCCACTGAACTAACAGGAATGGAATTAAATAAGTGGCCTCAGAAAACATCATTTGTGCAAAATTCTCCACGTAAAAGAATTTAACATCTATATCTATACTTTAAATTCCCGAATTAGAGGAACATGAAGAAATGCATGGTTTTCCCTTCAAAAGGGTTGGTCTTTAATTTTTGCCTTCAAGATCAAACTTATACCTAACGTGGCATAAGTTTTTTAAGGGCGCGGGCATAAATTGTGGGATGTTATGATGAAGAAATATAAACTTATGTTCCGCGAAATAGTTGGCCATTGAGGGACCAAAACTTAAAGACCAACACAAAATAGGACCAAAAGTGCAAATGATCTGAGGAACATTGGGGTTGGCACATTATCTGTCCACTTACTTTGTGACAAAGACATATCCGTGTGGTCCAATAGAAAAGCCCACGAAAGCCATTATTGATAGCCCTTATTCCGTAAGCCCTCTGAAACATAGCTAAAGCCCAAAAGTGTTAACTGTTAACTAGCCCAAAACATAAGCCCGTGAACCAAAATTAAACTGTAAAGTTGAACAAATGGCCAGTTGTGTTGGTTAAATCATGGAAAGTAAACAAATTTCGTCGTAGCAGCTGAAATTATCCCCTCATTATGGATAGTTTTATAGTTTACAACTTTCTATAGGTGAATTTTATAATCTATCAAGTGTTATATATTTTCTTATTAATTGAATCTTTTTATACTCGGAGCAAAAAGAGTTCTATTTTTTCTTTCAAAATTGTTTTATATATTCACGAGAAATAACTACAAATACACCACTAATCCACAAAAGAAAAGGTTCAAGTGGAGGTTGGGAATGGATCCTAATACATGATAACTAGGCTTCAATTCTGTGGAGTGCAACTCTTTGTGACAATATACATGCTATGTTGAAAGCTAGTTTAATATACTGTACAAGTTTTGGTAAAAGAGGTGTTTGATTTTGAGCCATGATAGAAGGCGTACTAACGAGGACGGGTCAAAATGAAGTATACCAAGCTTCTAGCTTGAGAAGCTTTTGAAAAAGGGTGCAAATGACAGCTTAGGCAAATCTCACATCAAAAAGAGAGATAATATTGAAGTGTTATACAAGATAGAACACAAGTTCATATGATACACACATTATTGTACTCGATTATTGTAGAGTCTTGGGGACAAAGCGAACAATATGTTCCATAAGCATAGTTAGAAAAGAACAATTGATAGTGTAGACAATGATAAACCAAAAGTTGCTAAAAAATAAATATTACTCCTACATGATTAAAGGTTGATCTAGTTTACTATCAGATGAATGAACCATTTGAAGTTTGTTGAAAAGCTATTTTGACTGTCCTAATTATGACGAAATACTTGAAAAAGTTTAAATATTAGCAATATTCAAATGATCATGCTTTCTGAACATGATCATCATCATTGGTTTCAAATGGAGTGTCTTGACAGTTTCCAGAGCTAAATTCTTGTGCCAGTATTAATGCCGTCTTGAGACTTACACCAGCCCAGTGTTTGCTGGTTAATGTACTAAATTATTTCTTTAATATAGTTACGTGAGTTATACTTATAAGGCATGACGACTATATATTATATGTGTTAGATTATGATAAACACCCGTGATATACACGGTATGTATACATCAGGTATATCACGGGTTTAACAGCCCATCTTTGCTAAGTCAACTCATTATATACATGGCCAATATAAGTCTAGGTCTCACATACCTCCTTCACCAAAAGCTTCCGCTCTCGGCTTCATCGATTTCCGAGCCCCTCCTCATTTTTCGAGCCGACGGTCTACCTCCTCTCTTCCCAAATTTTCTTCCAAATTCCCCAATCACCTATTGTTCTTTCGTTATGTCAATGTCGAAGAACCACTTTCATCCTGCCCTTACTGTTTCTAACATCAAGAACAACATCCCTATTGTTCTTGAGATGGAAAACGTCCAATACGCGACGTGGGTGGAGTTGTTCAAAATTCACACCATCTCACATCAAGTTCTCCATCACATAATTCCTCTCGCTACCCCTACTCTCGCGAAGGATCCTCGATTATGGATTACTCTTGATGCTACCGTCCTTCAGTGGATTTATTGCACTATTTCTACCGACCTTTTACAGACGATTATTGAGCCGGACACTACGGCTATGGCTACATGGAATAGATTGCATGATATATTTCAAGATAACCAAGATTCCCGTGTTGTCACCCTTGAGCAGGAATTTTCCCAAGTCAGCATGAAAGATTTCCCGAACGTTTCAGCTTATTGTAAACGACTTAAGGAATTGGCAGACCAACTCCGTAACGTTGGAGCACCTATTACCAATAATCGTCTTGTTCTAAAAATGGTTGCAGGCCTATAATGGCGTGGGGACTCTCATCCGTCAAAGTAATCCACTTCCGCCCTTTTATCAAGCCTGCTCGATGCTCACATTAGAAGAAGCCGGTTTGGCAAAAAAGGCGGCTACCGACGCTAGTCCCGTAGTCATGATGACGTCTTATGCTAATTAACAAAGTTGTGTTGATAATTTGGGCCAAACCCGTAGTCACGGTGGAGGCAAGAAAAATTAGAAAAATAATGACAAAAATCGCGGTGGAAATCGTGGTGGTGGGGGCGGCCAGAACAATGGCAGTGGGCCGCAGGCCAACTGGTCCCAACCATGGGCCCCATGGCAATGGGCCTAGGCCGATGGCCCAACGACCCTATTTTCCAGCGTCTACAGCCCCTGGACAGTGGGCTGCCCAGCAGAATTTTTGGCCTAATTCAACGTGGGCCAGTGGCTTCCGCAACAACACTGGGCCGGGGCAGCAAGCAGGTGTGCTTGGGCCTCGGCCCCCACAGGCCCATCATATTGCGGGCCTCACTCATATTGACATTGAAGCAACAATGCATACACTTGGATTGAATCCCCAGAAGCGAATTGGTACATGGACACATGCGCCACTTCTCACATGACGTCCGACCAAGGTTACTCTCTCGTCTTATTCCAATTTGAGCAAAAATTGTGGCATAATTATTGGTAATGGCACATCAATTCCATTTCATGGTTATGGTCATAAAACATTGTCTCCCCCCCCCCCCCCCATCCATCTCTTGTCTTAAAAAATGCCCTTCATGCCCCTAAATTAATTTAAAATGTGGTGTTTGTCCATAAATTCACCACTGATAATTGGGTTTCTGTTGATTTTGATCCCTTTGGATTTTCTGTGAAGGATTTCAAGATGGGGATACCTCTCATGAGATGTGATAGTAGGGGATATCTTATCCTTTCACGCCCACCTCCAGTCTCTCGAGTCAAGCCTTGTCATCTACTTTTGCAGCTCTAGCTCCTTCCTTGTGGCATGCAAGTTTGGGTCACCCTGGGTCGTCCATTATTTCTTCCTTGCATAAAAACAATTTTATTTCTTGTAAGGGTACGCATAATACTTCAATTTGTCAATCATGTCCTTTAGGAAAATATGTTAGATTACCATTGCAGCCTCTACTTCTCGTATGTTAATGCCCTTTAATATTATTCATAGCGATTTATGGACATCTCCCGTTTTAGGTTCTGTGGGTCGTCGTTATTATATTCTATTTTTGGATGATTTTTCTAATTTTTATGGACTTTTCTGTTAGCGAAAAAATCACAAGTTGTTTCCATATTTTTAAAATTTTGAGCATTCATCCGTACCCAATTCGACCGGAAAATAAAAAATATACAATGTGATAATGGCAAAGAATATGATAATGAGTTGTTTCAGGATTTTTGTGATACTAATGACATAGTTTTTCGCTTCACTTGCCCTCATACTTCCTCAATGGGAAAGCCGAACGAAAAATTCATACCATTAATAACATTGTCCAAACTATATTGGTCCATGCTTCCGTACCCCCTTCCGTTTGGCATCATGCTCTACAAATGGCTACGTATCTTCTTAACATTCTTCCTACCAAAGGATTGTCATAAGCGTCTCCTCTTAAGTTCCTCTATAATAAAGATCCTTCGTATTCCCATCTTATGGTCTTTGGGTGTTTATGTTATCCGCTTTTCCCGTCAACTACTATTAACAAACTTCAAGTCCGGTCTACCGCTTGTGTGTTTTTGGATTATTCATCTAATCATCGTGGTTACAAATATTTTGATTTATCCTCTGATAAAATCATCATTAGTCTCCATGTTATGTTTGATGAAACCTAATTTCCGTTTTCTAAAGTTAGTAATCTTGTGCCTAGTTCGTATACTTTTTTAGATGACGATGTCTCCCCATATCTTATCCACCATTTATCAGATTTGTACCGCACCCAAACTCCGCCAGCGGTCCCACTTCCCGTTGGACCTACTATTCCGCCATATCCCACTGTTTCCAGTATTGTTTCTGCCCTAGTATCGGCAGTTGGGCCAGTTGCCCAGCCCAATACCGCCACTGTTTCAGAGTCATTTTCTGCTTATGCCTCGACTCCTGTTTCCGATATTGGGCCAGCAGGCCCACTGCCTGCTAGCCAGCCCATCTCCCATCCGAGTTTCTCCCAAAATCCACCTAATTCTCCACCAAGTCATAGACCGGTCACTCGTAGTCAATAGAGTATTTTTAAACCAAAAAAATATTTAAATCTAAATTCTAATGTTCTAAAATCCCCCTACCCCGTAACCTAGTGTCCACATTAAATGACCCGAATTGAAAATTGGCTATGAACGACGAATATGATACTCTTATTGAAAATAAGACGTGGGAGTTGGTACCCCGTCCTTCTGGTGTTAATATTATTCAGTCTATGTGGATTTTTACTCATAAGGATAATTCTGATGGTTTTATTTGCGAGGCATAAGGCTCGTCTTGTAGGTGATGGTAAGACTCAACAGGTTGGCGTGGATTGTGGTGAGACATTTAGTCCGGTGGTCAAACCCAAGCTGGGTGCTGCGGTTGGCTCACCGTACAAGGATCCGACCCACTAACGTAGTCTTGCGGGGGCTCTTCAGTATCTTACTTTCATGAGATCAGATATTACGTATGACGTACAACAGGTGTGCTTGTTTATGCATGATCCCATGAATGCGCTCAAACACATTATTCGATACATCCAGGGAACACTTGACTATGGCTTACATTTATATCCTTCATCGACGTCTACACTTGTCTCATATACAGATATTGATTGGGGTGGTTGTCCAGATACCAGACGTTCCACGTCCGGCTATTGTATGTTTCTTGGTAATAACTTGGTCTCATGGTCTGCAAAGCGCCAGTCTACATTATCATGCTCTAGTACAGAGACCGAGTATCAAGGGGTAGCCAATGTGGTCTCTGAATCCTGTTGGTTGCGTAATCTTCTTTTAGAACTTCATTGTCCTATTCAGAAAGCTACCTTGGTTTATTGTAATAATATTAGTGCCGTCTACCTTTCTGGTAATCGGTTCAACACTAGCGCACTTAACACATCAAGATGGATATTCACTTTGTTCGCGAAAAGGTAACTCGTGGACAAGTACGCGTCTGCCATGTCCCTTCCAAGTATCAAATTGCAGACATCTTTACTAAGGGTCTTCCCTCGGTCCTTTTGAAGATTTTAGGGACAGTCTCAGCGTACGAAGACCGCCCGCTATAACTGCGGGGGTGTGATAAACACCCGTGATATACGCGGTATATTGGCATGTATATCACGGGCTGACTTAGCAAAGATAGGCTGTTAAACCCGTGATATACACAGTGTAACATACCGTGTATATCACGGTTTAGTGGCCTATTTTATGAGATGTTTTGTTGTAATTAGAATTGTACACTTATCATAATTGTATAGTTATTGTACAAGTAGAATAAGGTTTTAGTAGTAGAATATGAATAGGATTTTCCTATTATGGAAATTGTAAATTGTATATATACTCTTTCATTAATGAAAATAATGAAGGAATTATTTCTTTCAGATTAATTTTGTGAGCTCATGCTATCTAGCTAGTCAAATAAAAATGAGTCACAGATTGTAGGTGATATCAGTTGCTCTGTTCTCTAACCCTGATCATTCAGGCACATCCTGCGATTTATTAGTGTTGAGGGATCGGGATTACTATCTACAAAAATAGTCTGGCGTAAATCGGGAAGCTGGATGTAAAAAAAAAATGAGTCACGGATAGGGACAAGGTGGATATTTTTTATTTTATTCATTTCTCTAGGGAAAGTAACATTACCTGTTGAACAAATATTAAAATGCTGAGCATGCATAAAACCCAACAAACATACTTTCTGATCATTGTGCCTATAAACAGTCTATGGCAGTCAAAAGAACAGCATTTTATTACGGGGGAAAACACTTCATGAGTAGGAAGAGTTTAATTTCTATGCAGCATGGTCTGTAAAATAACTAGAGACAGATTCGTGATTTTAACTTGATTTCATAGTGCTGACTTTATTATAGTATCTTTGAAATTATGATTTCAAATCTAATGTTTATTCACGTTTTAGTGCCTTTTCACATATATAGTATGAAGCGGCTGAGCAAGCCTTACTGCCCTAAAGTTCTAGGTTCTGCATCAATGTAACTTTAGCTTAAACCCTTTAATGTATTAAATTTTTTATTTTTTATGTATGAATAACTTATGCATAACCCAATAAGCAAATAATAATTGTGATTCCAAATTCATAAACAAAAATTTCTACCCTCCGTTCATTTTTACTTGTCCACAACGGACTTTGCACACTTCTTAAGAAATATTTAATAGATGAAGTGCTTATTTTACAATGATGTCCATATTAATTGGTGCATATTTTTAGAATTTTAGTGGACTTGAAAGATGATTTGAAATGAGTAATTAATGCTAAGAGTAGAACATATAAAAAAATTATCTTTCTCTTGATATACTAAAATTGACAAGTAAAAGTGAAAATTTGTTTTTAGTACAATGGACAAGTAAAAGTAAACGGTGGGTGTTTTCCGGTGAAATTAATTCTAAAAAAAAACACAGTTAGAGATTTGTATTTTAGGGTTTAAAGACAAGTGAGTTGTATCCAATCCGGAGACCCCCGATGAGTCCGGTGTTGAATGAAATATTATGGATAAGTAAACAAATGAAGCAAGTAAAAGAATAAGTAAATAATATGAACAAGTAAGCTTTGATTTAGATCTGGTAATGAAAAATAATGGATGAGTGTTCCCTTTAATATGCTGGAAGAAGATCCTGGTTACAAGTGTGAGCTTAGAGAATACAATTTGTTTTCTTCTCTTCTATGTCTTACATATATAAGCCAAAACCTAGACTATTATACCCCCTAAAGTTTTGACGACGTGAATGTGCTGATGTCACCATGCCCAAGCGCGCTGCGGCACTCTGATATATGTGGGTTGATGTGACGAGAGTTGTTGGGAATGACAGACAGTTGTGTGAAGACTTGGACCCGTTAGACTTATCGAATACGTTAATCTACCCGAGAGCGTTTCTAACCCATACAAAGGGAATAGATTGTAATTCAGAACTCATAAACTAAACTTCTTAACTCAACCTCTAAATTAGTTTGGTCCCCATCAAAAACACTAAATTCCGATGAAGTTGTTGTCCCCCTCCTGAAATTTATATTAGTTTGGTAATCTGTAAAAGTAATACTTCTAGCCAACTACATATGTCAAGGGTCAAATTACATTGAAAATATAACAATGTTTGCTTTGTAAATATACGCGTTGAGGGTGGCATGGGTTCTATAGGATCATGCGCAATAGGAACCCGCACGCGAACTGACTAACCACTTCATGTGCACTCTTCTTAATTCCTTTGCTTAATTAACCACTAACCTTGGGAGAAGAAATTAATAATAATTATTACTCCCTTCGTTCCAAAATATTGGTCACGTTTCATTTTTCAAAAATTAATTTAACTATTTTTTAAAATTAAATTAAATTATATTAATTTAATATTTTAAAATATAAATATACAAATAAGTTGCAAATTTTTCATATTGACAACACAAACATATCCAGAATAATTTCATAAATGGAGTCTGGGAGGGTGACATATATGCTGACCTTACCCTTGGCTCGAAAAGGTAAAGATGTTGTTTCCGATAGATTTTTTCTCGTATTAATATTGTGAAAAAATATATTTTAAAATATTAATTAAAATTTATGTAATTTGACTCTCGAGAAATAAAATATTTTTGAGAATAGTATCCAAAGGCACTATATTCTATTTTGTCGTTCACCCTTTCTATTCTTCTTGATCTCCTATTCTAGCTTCCATCATCATCCCCTAATGTTTCTTAACTAATTGAACTTATCATATTAAAATGTGCACATTTTATGTAAATATTTAAAAAGAGTTTTTAGGTGTGCATTGACAATGTATAATTTCTTGTTATTTCTTTGAACCTCGTCATATTATTTGATTTGAAGATCCTTCATAGGATGATATTGGACACTCAGTCACATAAAGCCTCCGGCGGCGGAGTGGGCCAAAATTCCTTTGATAGGATGATATTGGACACTCGATCATACAAAGCCTCGGGCATCTGAGTGGGCCAAAATTCCTTTGATATGATGATATTGGACACTCGGTCATAGAAAGCCTCAAGGCGAGTGGTGCCAGAATTCATTTCATAGGAAAAGTAATGGACACCTAGTAAGGTGGGCCGAGTTTCCAGGTCCTAAATGATCCGAAGGCCTAAATAAAGGCAAGAAAGAAATTGGATTGGACACTCGATGCGCAAAGAAACTAGAGTGGGCAGGGTATCTAGATCACATATGATCGGTTATGCCCAACCACGGGCAAGAGGTTGTTCATGTGAAGCAACGCCACCTCTAAAGTAGAAGGGGTTGGAGAGGTTGTCCTCAATAGGACTTCATGGATTGTGATCACTCTAAGATGAGGTGATACATATTCCTAACTTGGTTTAAGGGACGCCGTTGGTCAAGCTAGTTTGAGACTAGTCCAATAGGTACGTAATAACTAAGAATGGTACAAGACGTTTGTAGCCAAATGAATGATATATTTGTAATCCGTGCATCTATGCCATCATAGATTAAGACACGTTAAATAGCAAGTCATTCAAAAGCTAACGATGTTGAGATTGTTGCCTTAATCGACATAAACCCTCAAAATAAATGTGAGGTAGATGAAGAGGCAAAATCACCTTTCCAAATTCCGTCAAGGGAATAGCGAAAGAAGCACCGCTCCTCTAGAACTTTGTCACACCTAATTGGGTGATTTGAAGTTTATACAAAATAGAGGGGGAGACAAGTACGTTGTGATCTTCATTGATGATGGTACAACGTATGGAATCCTTTGTTTGTTGAAAAGCAAAGATGAAGTTGTTGAAGCGGATAAGCGCTACAAAGTGAAGTTGAAAATCAACTATGCCTATGTGGTAAAATTGACCAGCAAGGTAACGAGTAACTTCACGACTCATTAGAGGACGTCCCTTATTGGGAGAAACCCGTGCCTTCAGCAGCGGATCTACACCGTGGCTAGCCGATCGGCTTTAGGAAGGACACGGATGACGGCGTCTGGACATATCCGTCGGGATCCGTCGGAGACATAAGACCGTATGGCGCTTGATCATCACGGGTGTCACTTCCTTGTTTACAAACTAAGGGACTACCCAGAGATCAAGCGTCTACGCCTGTCTAGGGGAATGGGCTTAAAACCCAAAATATACGGACCAATACGGTGGAAACCCAACCTTACGAACTGGAGATCCCGGTAATTTGGTTCAATGGGAAAACTAAGTTGTAAAGGTTCGGTTGATCGCTTCGGTGGAAGCATGAGCACTTCGGATAGTGATTTCGAAAAGAAACACCAAATCCAAAGCGTTCCCGCGATAGACGTTAAGTGCTATCTGCAGTATGGGTAAAGGTTAAGTTTTCAAAACTCCGTAATGATCCTCAACATTGTGATTGAGGTTAGGTCTTTGGGAAACTTTTAATGGTTCCTAACACTTGTGAAGTGGGGTATAGCAGGATACCTTGTAGGAGACCACCTATTTAAGTGCGAGGACGGGCCGCCTCAAATTGAACGCACTTAAGAATCCAAGACGTTGTCCATGGCCAAAACGGACAAAACATTACGAAGAAGAGAGTAAGGGAATTTGTTGTGTTGGTACCGTTGTCTTGGCTTACACTAAACACCGACGGTTCAAGACATCACGTTCACCGCGCGTAAGTAAGTCCGATGGTATTCAACTATGGAAGGTTCAAAGCCGAGGCTACCTCTCCTTATGCAACATCGGTCCGCCGAAATATTGCTTGGAAATGAAAAGACACCATGTGAGTGCGCCAAAATCTCTTTCAAGAGGGGATTGTTGGAAATTTGCCTTTGGCGGGAGTTGCGACCGACCAACTTTAACGGCTTAAACACTAGTGTAACGTATGTTGGAGAATCCGGTTCTTCACACATGCATGATCTACTAAGTACGTAGATAACCGTAGGGCCAAGAATCGTCAAATTTCATTGAGAAATGAAAGAGATATTGGTTCACGAAGTAAGGTGTTTGAAGCATGGAAAGTGTGGTATTGTGTGTTATTCTCCCACATCGGTAGAGGAAGAAAGAATTGTTGTGTATATAAGACTCGAAATTGGTTTGGGGTTTGGGACCCCAAGGGGTATCCCATGTGTTTAAAGGAGGGAGGACCTAGATGTGCTTCGGTTCGAGGAAAGACCACACGCGCGCCGCCGCCGCCCGCCCGTCCGGTCCGGTTCGGTTCACGGGTCACGGCCGCGGGGTCGTGGGCGTGGGCCTTTTGATATTATCTTTTTGGGCCGAAAACTTTGCCGGAAGTACGGTTTGATCCCGAAGTTTCGACGTACAGTTTGAACCAGAATTCTTTCGATGTACTTGTTTGGTCCCGAAGTTTCAAGATGTACGATTTGGTCTCTGAAGTTTCAAGATGTACAGTTTGGTCCCTGAAGTTCAGAATTTCGACGGTCAAAACAGAAACGTCAAGCACTCAATTCAGCCATTTATTTTGGCTGAATTACTCCTCCTATAATGGCCAAATCCGTTGGTTCTTTCACCATTTATGTTGGTGACTTTACTACCTCCATAATGGCCATTATTTGGCTATTATGGAGGCAGTTTTCAGCCCCTCCCTCACCTATATAAACACACCCTTACACCATTGTTGTGGACTACAAAGAACAGAAAAATAACAGTTCAAAAAGCTCACGAAAATACACAACAAAAACAGTTTTCTTCCTACAACTTCCAAGCATCATTTCGTTACTCAATATTCTTCACGGTAGCTCTTGAGTTTCCTTTGCTCAAGGGTTCCATTCTTTGTTTTATCTTGGGAGACAAATTGTCCAGGACGTATAAAGGATACATACGGGGCAATATTGTCTTAAGGACAGAGTGCCACACTCGACTCAGCAAAACCAGTTTCCATTTTTTCGTTTTCAACAAAATTGTAATTTCAGTTTTGTTGTTATATTGTAATTTTCAGTTTTCTAGTCGAAAATATTGTATTCTTTCTTTATCCTTTCGAATACTTGTAATAGTTAAATACTTCCCGTACTGCTTTATAAAGTACCATAGAGCAAAAACTCCAACAGTACTAATATATATATATCTGATATATAACGCGATAACATGTTATAACAACCATTTAGATAGTCAATAGTGTAAAACTTATGTATGTATATTATCAACGTACAAATTGATATCCACATTTAAAAAAAGCATTCCTTCATTAATAGAAAGTAAGAAAGATTTTTAAATCTTGTGATCATTTACTAAATCTTGTAGATTCACAATGTCAAAATTTAATTTCAAAAAATTAAGTTAACCTATAATGTATTTGACTAACACCGGTCAATCTTTTTTTTTTTTTTTTTTAATGAACGGAAAGTGAAAATCAAATTTTATGAATGACACAAACGTTGTCTTGGTGTAATCTAATAAATCACACGATAACATGTTATAATAACTATTTAGATAGACAATAGTGTAATTCTTTTTTGTATATTATCAACGTACAAATTAATTATATTCTTAAAAAAACACATTCGTTCACCGATACAAAGTACGAAGGACTTTTGAATCTTGTGATCTACTAATCTTATAGATTTAAAATGTCTAGATTTAATTTCAAAAAACTAAGTTAACCTATAATGTATTTGACTTCGAACGCCGGTCATTTATTTTTATGAACGAAAACTGAAAAACAAGTTGGATGAGTGACGAAAATGTTCATTTTGATACAAAAACATTTTTCTTGGTTTAAATTAAACCAGCGTGTCCAAGTTCAGCCACTGCCCATCATATGATGGTGGCATGCGCTGCTATTTAGTTCAAATTAAATTTAATTCATAGTTGGTTTATTTTTTTACTACTAGAATTTATTTGTGGGCTTAATATTATGATTCCCTTATAGGTTACATGCATACCATTCTTGTTTGCCTTGGCATGTTGATGATCCCAAACTATTTAATTAACACTAGCTAGCTCCACTAATTATTCTGCATTGTGATTATCATATATAATCCCCAAATATATTTTTTTAAACTTGTTCAATGAATGATTTTCTAAGTTGAAGAAAATCATTATTCAAGACTGTAACATGTTCGACTGCCCACGAGGGTAATCAAGAGCTATGACATGTTTGTCTCTTGTTGTACTAAAATTAATATATATGGTTAAAAATCAAATTAGATTTAGTCTATCTAAGTAAGATGGTTATAGACTTATAGTATACTTATAGATGCTAATATTCAGCAATTTAAGAAAGAGGACTAGCAAATTCAACGTGAATGCGCATTAATAATTCAACTCTTTAAAATTGGACTTATATTTGTCACCTAAAGTACTAACGCAAATTCACGGGTATATATGCGAACCTTAAGACTCTTATCATTCTTTGAAAATACACTTACTTGTCTATTCGTTATATCTTAGGAGTGAGACTAAAAATTACCACTACATTTTGTCTCTCAACTTGCGAGCTATTTAATTAACACTAGCTAGTTAGATTAATTCATTGTAATTATCTTAATCCGAAGTAAAAAAAAAATCAACTTTGCTTCTTGAATGAATTATTTTTTACAACCAACTTGGCAAGAGTGTAACATGTTCGTCTGCCAATGAGGGCAAATCTAAAGTTATCACACAATTAGTTTGTCTTTTCTTGTATAAGTCAAAGTTTAGTGTTCTCCAAATATATATGGGCGAATCAGGTGAAATTAGATTGGATTTATGCACTCTAAGTAAGATATATGGTTATAAGTTATAACACTTGCGATCAACAGATCAAAAGTTATGAATATGTGATATTACTTGAGTATATAAATTATTGTTAGTCAATATGAAATTAATATTAAACCTGACTTGAATTTGTCATCGATGAATTATATTACTTCAAATTAGTTTTCAAACCATATAAGCTTGTACCAAGAGGCTGAGAGAAAAATGCATCGATCACTCTATCTCCAAATGAATTATTTTGTGTACTTTTATTTTAAACACTACTGAAAATACGTTTTTTATTTTCGACAGATGTCTCTGTCAAAATCTCATAAAAATATTGGGATTTCGGGTGAAAAGTTGTCTAATGATTTATTCATTTATATTTAGTATTAATTAATATTTATTCCATTAAATTACATGTAATTGTATTATCTACGACTTAATTGTATACGTATTTTTTACAACAACGCATAAACAAACTCTCTTTTGAATAAATGCAAGTTTAGGGCTAAACAAAATCACCATCAAAGCCAAACTTTGGTGTGAATGATCTTCTATATTTGATATACTTGCTTCTTGAATTAATTAATTTCTATATTTGATATACTTGCTTCTTGAATAAATTATTTTCTATATTTGCTATACATGCTTCTTGGATTAATTAATTTATATATTTGATATGCTGGACAACCAGCTTGGCAAGAGTAAAGATGTCGTTGGCAATCAAAAATTAGTTTGTCACTTGTATAAAAGTCAATATTTAGTGTTCTAAGAATATATATTGGCAAATCGAATCAAATTAAATTAGATTTAGGCAATCGAATGGAGCTGACAAAAATTAGATTTGATCCTACATTATTCATAGGACCATCAAATTGCCATTTTCATTTGCTCTATGCTTAAATCATAGCTTACCTATTTATGGTAAGTGATGGCCAATCATACCAACCAAGGCATTTATTTTGTAATAAACATGTAGCAAAATTCAATTACAAGAAATTGGAAGTTTCCCAAAAAAAAAAAATGCAGAGGGAAAATGACAACTTTGAAGACTTTTAGGTGGAAATTTCCATAATTATTTTAATTTTAACCAGAAGTTTCAGAACCTTTGAGTCAATAAATTGGCCCTTTTATACCATAATTGGAAATGGGATAATTGTCACAACATCTAAAAATAAAAATCTCTAGCATTTATGTATGTCCACATCAGAGATAATCAAATTGTACAGCCACATTTTTCAGTTCTTTCGACAAATTGAATTTATTTCAAGATACTTTTGACGTTTTAGTAAAATAAGAAAGCATTTGTCACTATTTTTTCAATTTATCATATTGCTCCATTTAAGCGGAGTATTAATTAAGCGAGATATTTAAGAAATATAATGATAGTTTAGATAAATGTTGATCTTATGATTAAGACTATTAAATGTTAGAACTATGCAAAAATCTTAAAAGATAGATAATATGATCAATCAACAATAGTAATTTCGGGACAGAATAATAGTAACCGTCTAACACTAGAGTAACAGTATAAGAGTGTACATGTAGGTATACACTTCAAATCTCACCGAAAGTTCCCCCCCCTTCCATTTATCATAGGTACAACCCTACTCCTACCTCTCATTTTCCTCCATGGCGGAGTCAGAATTTTCACTAAGGAAATTAAAAAATCTATAGAAGTAAACACACGAAGAAGTCAAGAGGATTCAACATTTACTATATATTTACATAAAAAATAATTTTAACGTTGTATATATAATGTAATTTTTCATCGAAAGTAAAAGAAATAATCCCTTGATTATTTTTATTAATTGAAAGAGTATATATACATTTTACATAATAGGAGAATCCTATTCCTATTCTACTCCTAAAACCTTATTCTACTTGGACACTAACTATACAATTATGGTAAGTGTACAAAAATAATTACAACCAAATACTACCTAAATTATAGCCCAAACCATGGGTTGACTTACTGTACAAACCCGAGACACCAACAATAGACAATATACATACGATATACATGTGTATATCGTATGTATATTTAACACCCCCCCCCCCGTAGTCATAGCGGACGGTCTTCGTACGCTGAGACTGTCCCTAAAATTTTCAAAAAGGACCGAGGGAAGACCCTTTGTAAAGATGTCTACAATTTGATACCTGGAAGGGACATGTGAGACGCGTACTTGACCCCGATCAACCTTTTTGCGAACAAAGTGAATGTCCATCTTGATATGTTTAGTGTGCTGGTGCTGAACCGGATTACCGAAAGGTAGATGACACTAACATTATCACAATAAACCAAGGTCGCTTTCTGAATAGGACAATAAAGCTCTAACAGAAAATTACGTAACCAACAGGATTCAGAGACCACATTAGCTACCCCTCGATACTCGGCCTCGGCACTGGAGCGGGATAAAGTTGACTGATGTTTTGCAGACCATGAGACCAAGTTATTACCAAAAAACATACAATAGCCAGACGTAGACCGTCTGGTGTCCGGACAGTCTCCCCAATCAGCATCTGTATACGAGACAAGTGTTGACGTCGATGAAGGATATAAATGCAAGGCATAGTCAAGTGTTTCCTGAATATACCGAAGGATGCGTTTGAGCGCATTCATGTGCTCAATCCTGGGATCATGCATAAACAAACACACTTGTTGTACGATATACGTAATATCTGGTCTCGTGAATGTAAGATACTGAAGGGCCCCTGCAAGACTGCAATAGCAGGTGGGATTCTCGTATGGTGCGCTGGCCGCAACACCAAGCTTAGACTTAGTATCAACTGGAGTGGAAGTGGACTTACAGGATGACATCTCAGCCCTCTCAATGATCTCAGATGCATACTTCCTTTGGGATAAGAACAACCCACCTGCATGACGAGTGCAACAAGAATAGACAATATACATACGATATACATGTGTATACGGTGTATATCGTATGTATATTTAACATTTATTCCCCCCTTGGGGGAGGGCCGGAGCCAGGTGGAGTACTCTGAATTCTGAACCCTTTCTGTTAAATATACATATGATATACACCATATACACATGTATATCACACGTATATTGTCGATTGTTGGTGTCTCGGGTTAGGTAGTATTTGGGGGAATGTAGGGTATTTTTCAAGATAAGAGGTGGATGGGGGGGGGGGAGACAAAATTTTATGACCATAACCACGAATTGGAATAGAATTACCATTACCAATAATTATGCCACGAGGGTTGCTCAAATTGGAATAAGACGAGAGAGTACCTGAATCGGATGTCATGTGGGTAGTGGCACCGGTGTCCATATACCAATTCGGGTCCGGTGGAGTCAAACCAAGTGTGTGCATCGCAGCCTCAATATCGGTCTGAGTGTGGCCTGCTGCATGGTGGGCTTACGGAGGCCGGGGCCCAAGTACTCATGCCTGCTGCCCCGACCCAGTGCTGCTTCGGGAAGAACCACTGGCCCAGTTGGTATTGGGCCAAAGAGGCTGCTGGAAAGCCCACTGGAACTGGGCTGGAACGGACGGTGAACCTGGGCTGTTGGGCCACTGCCCACTGTTCCAGGCCTATGGCCTAGTGGCCCAAGGCTGGGACCAATTGGTTAGTGGCCTATTGTACTCGGGATATTGTCCTCCGCCACCGTTTCGACCCCCGTTACCATTACCGGAACGACCACGTTTGCCCCCGCAATTTTTTCCATTATTTTTCCGACTATTTTTGCCGCCACCATGAGACCGATTTTGATTCGAATTGTCACCAAAATTTTAAGGATTAGTGGAAGATGCCATCATGACCACGGGGCTAGCACTCATAGCCGCCTTTTTAGCCAAGCCGACTTCTTTCGAGGTAAGCATGGAGCGGGCCTGATAGAACTTCGGAAGAGGATTACTTTGACGAAGGAGAGTTCCAACGTCACTATAGGCCTCGGATAGGCCAGCAACCATCTGTAGTACAAAACGATCTTCACTAACTGGCGCACCAACGTTGCGCCAATCCAACACAAGTCCTTTTTAAAATATTTTTTATTGTTTTCAATTGAAATTTATTTTGTTGTTTGGTCCGCCAATTCTTTGAACCTTTTGCAATAAGCTGAAACGTTTGGGAAATTTTCCATGTTGACGTGGGAAAATTCCTGTTCAAAGGTAACAACTCTGAAATTTTGATTATCCTAGAATATGTCACGCAGCCTATCCCATGCAGCCATCGCCGTATCGTCTGGCTCAATAATCGTCTACAATAGGTCCGTAGAGATAGTAGAATAAATCCACCGAATGATGGTGGCATCAAGTGTGATCCATAATTTAGGATCATCCTCGTGTTGAGGCACCTCCGTATCTTCAGGAGCAGCGGAGATTATGTGATGGATGACTTGATGCGAACGAGCGTGAATTTTGAACAACTCGGCCCACGTCGCGTATTGGACGTTTTCTATTTCAAGAATTAGAGGGATATGATTCTTGATGTTAGAAACAACAAGGGCAGGGTGAAACGTGTTCTTTGACGTAGACATAACGAAAGAACAATAAGTGATAGAGAGATTTGGAAGAGAGAATTGGAGAGCGAAAAACAGACGCGGAAACCGAGGATGGGCTCTCGGATTCTTCTTGGCCGAGGAACAAGAAATTTTTTGTTTGACCTAGACTTCGGATACGATGAAAAAAATAATTCCTTGATTATTTTCATTAATTGAAAGAGTATATATATATTTTACATAATAGGATAATCATATTCTTATTCTACTCTTAAAACCTTATTCTACTTGGACACTAACTATACAATTATGGTAAGTTTACAATAATAATTACAACCAAATACTACCTAAATTATAGCCCAAACCGTAGGCTGACTTACTGTACAAACCCGAGACACCAACAATAGACAATATACATACGATTTACATGTGTATACGGTATATATCGTATGTATATTTTACAATAAATGATGTTTGATTCACGATCAAGAAATATGTAAAGTTATAGAACATGTAATTTCCCATTTGATTACTTAATATCCTTGTGACTATCTGCAGATCTGACGATACTATTTCAAATATAGACACTAATAAGTTCTATGTGAAAATGGAATAAAAAATAATATTATTTTGATTCTCCAAATGTGATCCTCTACACTCAAACCACACGGTTGTGGAAAACAAAAATAGAGAAAAGAGGCAAAATCTTTAGTAGAATGTTAGTATAATAGATTCATTTGGATAACAAATGTCCATGTGGTTACAAATAATTCTTTGTTACTCTGATTTTGAATTTTATGCATAAATTTAAGATTTCCACTATTTAAAACAGTTGCAATGGAGAGTTTAAATGACGTTTTAGATTGAGTGAATCGAAAATGGTCGAAAGAATCTTTCATATTGGATTCCTATAGAACCTTAAAGTTTAAAGTGGATAATTGTAAACGTGAAACCAATAGAATAATGTGATTCTCCTTGATTAAAGATTTTTTATTAATATAATAGTTATATATGTTTACAATTTATAAACTTAATTGAAAAATGATCTCTACTTTACATAATTACACTAAAATAATAATTACAGAATATATGGAGAATATTTATGTATTCTCTATCACATGTATCTAACATATAATATCTCGATTCTTTAGTTTCCTATTGATAAATGTTCTACACACATTTTTCTTCATCGAATTTAACTTCTATATATGACGTTTAATTGCAATAAAAAGGAAAAGTGAAAA
Organism: Anisodus tanguticus; assembly: GCA_034509755.1. Taxonomy (NCBI): domain Eukaryota; kingdom Viridiplantae; phylum Streptophyta; class Magnoliopsida; order Solanales; family Solanaceae; genus Anisodus; species Anisodus tanguticus. The sequence goes on along the minus strand of CM067550.1, from coordinate 47,833,681 downwards.
TTTTTATAAGACATAACACAAATTTATATGATACGCGTGCTTTTGCGCTTGATGACTGCACAGCGAAGGACAAATGTATGATGTCTATTAGATCAAAGCGGACAATACGTTATGGATTTGGGTCCTGACGTACGGATAGCAAGAAATTACTACATTATATTATCAGTATAAGAAAAGATAACGTACTACAAATAATTGTCTAAATCAAATTTAATAAGTAAACTGAAAAATAAGATAAATTACTTAATACCTAATATAATAATTTAAAATATATGGATAATGTAAAAATATATTACTTTATTGTTTATAAAGTTAAACCCGTCTTCATTTGACGTCACATCAGAAAAAAAAAAGAAGACGATATTGCAATCTCTGTGACCGTCAACCCACTCCTATGAAGTGAAGAATGTAAAATCAAATCCAAAGGGGTCAGCTTGCTGGCAGGGAGTCAAGTTTGCGGCCTTAGGGTCGCAAGTTCGATTCCCCCCTAAGGATATCGTCCTCAGGGCACATACATGTGGTAAAGCCCAGGCGCTAAAAGCGCGCGCGGGCATGTTGCGGTGTGGGTTCGGTCTCCGCCAAGCTTTAGGGATGGGGCTTGCGGGGGGGTCAACCTTGTAGCATTGATCCGTTGGACGCAAGCGGACACCGACCATGTGTGCATATCCCGCGATTTACCTGGTGGTGGGGTTTGAAGGACCGGTCCCATCACCTCCAGGAGCCTAGTACGCATACTTGTGCAGTACTAGCGATATGGGGGTACTAAGGCCACCCCGAGACCGGATTATCAAAAAAAAAAAAAAAAAAAAAAAAAAAAAAAGAATGTAAAATCAAACACTTTTTTATTAATTATAAATGTATTATAACAAAAAGTTTAAAATAACAATCACTTGGTAGTAAAATGTAATCTTCACTAAAATAAGAGTTCATGTGGATCAACACAATATCTAACTGACTTTTTAATTCATTTCTTTTATATTCATTTTTTTCGGCTTACGTCAGACTATTTCTAGAGATAATAATCCGGTCCCTCAACACTACTATCAGTAAATCGCGGGATGTGCATGAATGACCAGTATTTGAGAACAGGGCAACTGATATCACCTACAAGATCCTACCTCAGAAGAGAGCAAATTACTTTCACCAGAGTTCGAACTCATATTGCAGGCCTCCAATTAAATTTTAAATCATTTTCTTGATGGTCCAAGAAAGGGATAGCATAAGAAATATTAATTTTCAAGTATACTGGTCCCCCGGCCTTACTTGAGCTTTCACATAACTTTTAATTAATTTACATGTTGAACTCTTTGTTAGCTTAATTACAATTATCTTGTGATCGATTCTTTAGCAAGTATTATTATATGATACAATGAGAACTTGAACGATACATGATTTTGAGTCAAGAGTATTATCGACGAACGAATTTGTCAAAACATTAATTCACCTTAAATATGTCTCTTTGTGGGATATTGTCGCGTCTACATATATATGGTGTGAATAGATTTAGTGAAAGCGGATCTAGAATTTGATTATTATGGTTTGGCTAGAAAATTATTTTTACATTAAATTTAATTTATTATGTTCGAGATCTATTATGTATACTTGTTTAGTTGATTTTTTAAAAACATATAGACAGATTCAAATCAAGTCATTTCGAGGACATCTGATAAAAGAAAATATAAGTACGAATAAAAATTACGGGTATAGATAAACTTATAAGTTATAAGTTAGATTCGCCCTTGAATTTTATGAAGATAGCAAAAAAATTAAGTAGTGAATTTTATATTCCTATAAAGGATAGGTGTGGTGAACATATTATTTTTGTACATACATTGAGTGTTAATAAGTAATAACAATAACAAATTCAGTGTGATTTCACAAGTAGGATCGGAAGATGGTAGGATGTACGCATATTTTATCTCTATTTTTGTGTGGCAGAAGAATTGTTTCCGAAAGACCTTCGACTCAAAAGGAAAAATCGAATATTAATAAGTATTTCCATAATATTATGATAACCATGGTCTCTTTGCATTTGCCATTTGTGAGTAAGCATACACAAAATTGATCAATTTAACCTTAAATCTAACAATGCAACGTCTTTTTAGCGGACATCATCTTAGTTAATTTCCTAATCATGTAATTATCATTCACTCAATTGATAAGCAAAAACATTACACAGTTTTACACGAAAGATCTACTCTATACCCCGTTCCATAAAACATTAGTCCTCTGCTATATTGCTCGTGACCTTTTAAAAATTATATCGCACTCGTATCAAATTTTATATTTTTGGATAATTCAAGAAATATATATTCATCAATGAGATTTATTGTCATCTTTCAATTTAAATAGAAGAAAAAAAAAGATTTCTTTATGTGTTTTCTTCATATCTCTTATGTATAAAAGATGAAGAATTTTTTTATAAAAAGCTAAAAATACAATTTCTCCCGTTCTTTTACTGTATAAAAAAAGGACAAGAATGTACCAATATCGTACACCGTTTCAACTTTCAACTCACTCCAAAGAAACACACACACAGAGAGAGAGAGAGAGAGAGAGAGAGAGAGAGAGAGAGAGAGAGAGAGAGAGAGAGAGAGAGAGAGAGAGAGAGAGAGAGAGAGAGAGAGAGAGAGAGAGAGAGAGAGAGAGAGAGAGAGAGAGAGAGAGAGAGAGAGAGAGAGAAGCAAATTAGAGAACATAAAAGGAATTATAAAAGAGAAATACAGAAGACTCTTTTTCTTTTGATTTTCTTTCATTTTTTCCCGTATTATGTAAAAAGTTAGCAGATTACAAAATAAAAATTTAAAAACCCTCCAAAATTGGTCTCTACTTCACTCCCTTTTTCGTCAGCCTCATTTCATATGTTTCTTTTCACCATAAAATTCCCAAAATAAAAACAAAATTAAAAAAAAAGGGGAATTTTTTCCCCAAAATTATAAATTAAAAAAGAGAGAGAGAAATAAGGAAAATGAAGAATTTAGAAGAGCTGTAATTAGCTGGAAAACCTACTCCAACAAAAAATGTTTCACAATCTTCATGCTTGGTATCACCACTTGTCTTTCCCATATTTCCGACGTCGCCGCCGGGACCTTATTATTTTCCGGCAATGACGTCATCGCCACCTTAAATGCCTCCGTGGCATCTACTCTTTGTAGGTCCCACCCAGCTTCTGTCAACCGTTTGATCTTCCACATCTGCTTCTCCGCTAACATCCTCGTATTCTCCTTAATCTCCCACACTGCTTCCTCGTAACTCTTGTATTTCCTAAAATACCCCTCCATTTCCGGTACCCCTATCGCTTTTCTCAACCCGACCCGATCCGAATCCGAACCCGAAAACCCGTTTTGCTCGAAATACTCTTCCAGCTCCTCGTACATTCCAGATTTCATCATTTCATCGACCCGTTTGAATAAATATTGATTCAAAACCGTAGTTGAAACATCAACCCAGATGAAGCAACAGTTAAACCGGAGCTCTTTTGATATACACTGAACCGGGTTCGAGTTTGACTCGTTAAAAACGTCGAGTTCCGGGTTGAACCGTTTTGATAGTAAGGCATAGATGAATGAATTTGAACCGCCGACAATTAATGGGAGTTTGTGGCGATTAATGATGTTTGAGATTCTTTTTTCACCTTCGAACCGGAAATCTGTAGGAGTAAAATCGGAAAAAGAATATTCATACTCACCGAGTAAATGGTGAACGACACCGTTTCGTTCGTTCATTGAGATTTTGTTTGTTGTAATGTCAAGGCCTTTAAGGACTTGGATTTTGTCGGAATTAATGATTTCTGAAGGGAAATAACGAGTAGCGAGGTCGATTGAGAGTTTGGATTTTCCAGAACCAGTAGCTCCCATTATAACAACGATATTTTTCTTCGTTGGAGCTAATGTTTTTGTTGCCATGTTACGAACCCATTTGGGATTTTGAATTAATTTGAATGAAAATAATAATCTTCTCATAAGTGAAGAAAAAGATGAATGAATATTATGATTGTGATGAGATAAGCAAGAAAAAGAGTTGGATACTAATACTAATATTACTGCAACTAATTAGTATATACAATATAACATACGGAAAACATGAAATGGGGGTTGGTTGGTTGGCTAGTACTCTGAAAAATTGCAGCACCTGAACAAACACTATATGGATTGTGGGTGGGGTGGGTGGGTAGGGGTGGGATAGTAATAGTACTGTATTTTCTGTTATGATGATGAGGATGAAGATGGAGGTTGGTATATATATATATATATATGAACCAGTCAAGTATCTGTTGGTCTCGAGAATAAAACACTAGCAGCACACACACATATATATACATATAAATTCTATATATAAATGCACACAGTGTATAAAATATAGTAGTAGGAGTATTATTTAGTGACGAGTATTGGCAATGGCAATGGAATGTTATTTTTATTACTTACAATGTTGGTGGTGTAGTTTGTGCGATTGAAATGAAGAGGAAATACTATGAGTTTATTGATCTATCTGGTGAAGAGAGAATGTGGGAGAAATGTCAATTGGTAATATGCAGACGAGGGAGGAAACATGTTAGTTTGCCTCTGCATTTTATCACTTGTTTCATATTTATAATGATAAAAGTAAACATACTCTACTCTTTTTGAAAATGGGTGGAATTTTTTTTTAGAAAAAAGACTAGTGTGAATACAAAAATTGACTTTAATGTCACTATTTATTTATTTTTGGTTTCCATTCATTGTCCAATACTCAAATTGGAGCCCGACTATATATGAATTCGCATTGTATATGGCCTATTATGGAGAAACATTCCCTATTAAGAATTTTCCCTACTCAAAGCTCGAATTCGAAACTCCTAATTTAGGGAAGAACAACATTATCCGGTGCACCATATCCTTTATTGGTCACTGTTTAATTATTACAATGTGATCAGGGCTCAAAGATACAGAAGGCCAAAAAGATTAGTTATTGTATTTGTGAGAGGTAATAGATATCCAATTAAATAATTGAAGTGTGCTTAAGGTGATGTTAGTGTGAGTAGAGGCGGATTCATTATTTGAATTTTATTTGTTTTGGAATCTAAGACACGATATCAAGTACTAGTAATTGGATTCTGAATTTAGCTTTAACTCCCTCCGTCTCAATTTATGTGATATACTTTTATTTGACATTCACTTTAAGAAATAAATGAAGACTTTTAAATTTTATAATTTAAAATAAGCCACATATAAGTGTGGCTATAGATCATCTCGTATTGCGTAAAAAGTAAAATTTAAAGTTAAATTATTATCAATTAAGAAAATATGTCATTCTTTTTTAGTTTCTTTTTTAGACGGACTAAAAAAAAGTGAGTAATTCTTTTTAGCATAGAGTGAGTATAGGTATTTAATGAATTTTTAAATATAAGCACATAATTTAGATTAAAGCTACTACTAGTTATGCCAAATTTAATGTTACATGTGTACTATCTTAGCCCTGAATGTGAGATAACAAATACTTAATGAAATAGTCAAGTATGAGCTAACCCAAATATTACATACATAAATGAAAAAAAATTGTAATGTTATGAATTTAATTTAATTTCCATTTAGCTCTATGGCCACTTTTCGATTGTATTTTTGAAAAATAGTCACTATCATTGAATTTCAAATTGCACCAAGTATAACTAGATTCACCTCTAGAATTTGCTATGTTATGAATTTACCTTAACCTTCCAAATATTTTGATGGAGAAATGACATTCACTTATCATTTTTCAATTCTATTATTGAAAAATAGGCACTAGTGTGGAGTTTTAAATTCAATGAGTGAAATGAAGTTTTACATGTAAAATTTGATAATTCATAATAATGATTATTTTTCAATTATAAGAATTAAAAAGTGACCACTTATGAAATTTACTTATTCAAATGAATTGAGTATTACAAATAAAGTGAAAGAGTGGAAATGAGCCAATTCACCCCATATATGTTTGGGCCAGACATGGGTGAAGTGACCATCCTATTTGGTCCAATTCAAGGTCATTTTATCCAACAGTTTCTTGTTACAAGGGTTAAAATTTTCTCACTATACTATTTTATCGTTTACTTTTATTATTAGTAAAACATCAACAAGTAACTATTTATGTCCATAATATTCTTGGTAGTTTTATATTTTAGGGTTATGGAAATTTTTGTTTCTTTGTTTTTATGAAGTCTAGAGATTCTTTTTAAATTTTTATGACAAATTATAGGTGTTAATTTGGATCCATAAATACGCATCTTGTCAAATATAACAAGTTAGATGCGTGATGTATTGTTTTAATAGTTAAATTGTGTGCCGCGTAACAACTTAGATACATTATTTACAAACCCAAAAGAAGTGGTTTTGTTTCTTAAATATTTTATTTAAATGTCAAAACTCCCCTAAATGTTTAGTTTAAGTGTATATATCAAACAATAATCAAACCAATTACCTGTTTGGTGTGCTGCCCCAATTTTTTAAAAGATAAATCTAGATCAATAAATTTCAAATATCAGATGATTGGTTTCACGCTCATATTTTAAGCGTAAACAATCTTCCTGTTCCCATTTCTTTTTTTTTTTTCCCAATGCGTGGCAAGAATTGATACAAAAACTGCAACGTTCTTAATTTTTTCAATTGAAATACCTTTTTGAGAGCCATTTTTATCTAGGTGAATTCAAACTATATCATCTCTGCTTCTCTTTAAATTTAAGGGGGAAAAACTTTTTGAGAAACTTTTTGATTTCATAATCGTACCCTCGTGGATATCATGTATCTCCGACTTATACATTAAGAAGTGATAAGCACTACTGTTATTTGCATATCCGATGAATAAGCAATCTACAGTCTTAGGTCCAATTTTGACCTGTTTTGGTTTAGGCACTTCAACTTTTGCCAAATAGCCCCACACTTTTAAATATTTGTAAGTTGGTTTCTTTCCTTTTGAAGATTCATATGGAGTTTTATCCTTACGCTTATGCGGAACTCTATTGAGAATTGTATTAGCGGTAAGAATCGCTTCGCCCCACATGTTTTGAGCTAAACCGGAATTTATAAGTAAAGCATTCATCATTTTCTTTAACGTACGATTTTTGCGCTCGACAATACCGTTAGACTAATGTGAGTAATGAGCGGTCGTTTGATAAACAATGCCGAATTGAGCACAGTATTTTTCAAACGGTGCTACGTATTCTCCCACTCTATCAATACGAATTATCTTAATTCGTAGGTTTAGTTGATTTTCAACTTCTGCTTTGTAACGTTTAAATACTTCAAACGCTTCATCTTTACTATTTAACAAGTAAACATAACAATACCTTGTACTATTGTCAATGAAAGTCACAAAGTACTTGTTCCCCTCTCTAGTTTGCACAAAGTTTAAATCACATATGTCGGTGTGAATAAGTTCTAGAGGAGCGGTGTTTCTTTCGTCTGAATGGAAAGATGATTTGGTTAATTTTGCCTCCACGCGCACCTCACATTTATGTTGAGGGTTTATGTCGAAGGAAGGCAATAATTTCAACTTTACTAACTTTTGAATGGATTTGTAGTTAATGTGTCTTAATCTATGATGCCATAAATTAGAGGATTCAAGCAAGTAGGTAGAAGGCTTTATTTCATTACATGAACGGATTAGAGACATAATATTTATTTTGAAGAGGTCGTCACACGCGAAGCCCCTTCCTATAAATATACCATTCATAGTTATTATAAATTTGTTGGACTAAAAAACTAGTCTAAAGCCAGCCTTGACCAACAATGGCCCTGAAACCAAGTTCTTGCGGATGTCAGGGACGTGCATCACTTCCTTCAGAGTAAGCTCTTTGCCTGAAGTTATTTGGAGGACAACCTTTCCAATCCCTTGCACTTCACAGGTAGCGTCGTTGCCCATGAACAACTTTTTACTCGTGATTGGGGCGTAAGAAGAGAATGCACTCTTGTTAGAGCAGATGTGACGGGTTGCACCCGTGTCTATACACCATTGCCTTGGATTCTCTACTAAATTTGCCTCTAGCACTATAGCCTAGAAATCCACAATTATGTCTTCAAGGTTCGAAGGACCACCCTCATTTTGTACAACGTTAGCCTTGTCATTGCCTTTGTTCTTGGCCTTTTCCTTCTGTTCTCACTTCAGTTTGCGGCACTCTTTGATCACATGACCAGGCTTTCCACAATGATGGCAGTTTCCTTTGAACCTCTCCATCGGTTGGATTTTGCCGTCTCCCTAGAACTTATGTTTTTTGTTAGCGTTTCCCTTCGAATCAACCAGATTCAGTTTTGCCTCCATTGGCTGCTTTTCCTTAGATATAGTCTTTTTATTGTGCTCCTGTATTTGCAGTTTGATGATAAGGTCTTCAAACCCCATTTCCTTTGTCTTTAGTTTGAGATAACTCATGAACTCGTTCCATGAGGGAGGCAATTTATCAATTAAAGATGCAACCAGAAACTGCTCATTTGGCTTAATTCCTTCCAAATCCAGATGATGAAGAATCATTTGAAACTCGTGGATTTGGGACATCACTGATTTACCATCCACTATTTGAAATTTCATAAACTTTTCAACGATGAATTTCTTAGTACCCGCATCCTGTGCGCTGTAGTTTTTCTCGAGTTTTTCCCACAACTCATTTGTCGTCTTCACGGTGCAATACACATTATATAGTATATTCGACAGACCATTCAGAATGCAATTTTTGCACATGAAATCACTATGATTCCAGGCATCCAGTGTTAACTTCAAGGCATTTGTGACCTGGATATCTTCGCCCACTTCATTCATTGTGTCAGACTGAGTGTCTATTGCATCCTCACCAGAAGGAGGATCCTCTGTCAAAAAGCATGACAGATTCAACGTAGTAAGATTGAACATCATTTTTTGTTGTCATCTCTTGAAATTGGTAACCAGAAATTTTTCTAGGCGTTCGCTTTGGAAACTGGAAGGAGCAGAACCATTGGCAATGGTTGAAGAAGACATCTTTCGAACACTTAGAAATAAAATTTTATTTTAAACTGTAAATAAGAGTGTATCAGAAAGGTTAATAAAGAAGGAAAAGTTGAGTCGAGAGATGACTCCTTTTCTTTAAGACAAAATTGTCCCGTATAGATGCTTTTACGATATTGAACAATAGTCTCCCAAGATAAAACAACAACAACCAACAATACAAAACTAGTAATGTTGATTCTGGCAAAGAAATAGAATATTGAACAAATTGCAAAGAGAGGAGAGGATTTTCTGGTTTTGTTTATTTTTTTCATGTGTTTGAACTGAACAGTAATGTTCAATTTATAGGTGAAGAAGAGGGCAGATTCTAACTGTTGAAGTCAAATTCGTTGGTTGGTGTCGTTTGGAGAAGATAGAGCCGTTGCAACGTTTTCGAAATCTTCAGGGATCAAAGTGTAAATATGAAATATTTCAGAGACCAAAAGAGAATTTCGGAAGAAACCCGCGACCGACCCGGATAGGGCGGGCTACGGCGGCGCATGTGTGTGGCTTAGCCTCGAACCCAAGCTCACCTAGGTCCCCCCCCCTTCTTAAAACTTGGGTCATCTTTTGGGGCCCAAACCCTTACGCAAAACTATAGTTAATATAGTCCTCAATCATTCCATATTCAACCGATGTGGGAGTTCTATTATTTGGCCAAACCAATCCATCTATTTGTGTCTCAAACACCTTACTTTGTGCATCAATATCTTTTTCATTTCTCAACGAAATTTGACGATACTTGGCAATAATATCATCTACTCATTTAGTATATTAGACATGTGCGAAGAAACGATGTTTCCGACATGCGGAGGCCATGTGTTTAAGTCATTAAAAATGGAAAAAACTCAATCTCATATATTAAATTTCCAACATCTAGTTGATACAGTTCTGACTTCTCAGTGATCTTCATATTAATTGATAACAGTCCAACTTATTACACTTCTTTGGTGACAAAGGAAGCCCCAATACTTCATAGGGAAAATCCCCACATTAAAACCTGTAATACTCTTACAAGTTACAACTATAGTTTCAACTAATATTTTCACCTACATATGAGTTACATATAACATGTAAGACTAAGATATTTTCAGTGTTTTGCCTTTTAATTTCGTGTCACATAGGTGTAAACAAGAGTTTTAGTCTGAATATGTGCATGATTTCAACTCAAACAATGATGACATGATATGATCAAAGTTGTAAGGAATAAAGAGAGAAAACGATTGAATTAATTGTTAATACAACTAATGCACACACACGTGGTATTGAATTGCTACTCATAAGACGTAAACATCTAATAATTTGACCTTTTGCATGCCTCATTCTTTTTCAAGATTTTCCATCAATCAACTTTAGCACTTGATAAGATTTGTTTATACGTAATGTTCGGACCAGTTTACGCACATTTTAAACTATTTTGCCGGGCTTAATAAAATTGACTATTGAGGAAGTGCTAATTAATAAGTATGTCAAATGAGAAATGACTTAGTAATGTATTAGAAACCACGAGTGGAGTTGCGAGCGCAAGATTAAGAAGTTTTTATGTATATATAAATAGATGTTGAATTTCTTTGACTTCTTTGTGTGTTTACTTCTTTATACATTGAATTACTTCACTAAACAATCTAGTTTCCGAGGGAGATATCCAAGGAAAGCCGTCGGAAATTGGCTCGTCAGTAGCGTTTTCGACGAACTTTCCATCTGAATTCAAATATTTTCGACAACATCCCGACAGAAACGTTTATTTGCAAATTTTCATTTTTTATTAGTGAAAATCCTAGCTAATTGTACAAAGTAAGGTACATACAATATATAATTCTCCCATAATAATGTACAATAACTCCAGGGTGTGGTCCACAAAATTAAGGATGATAAAATACAGATGCATCTTCCTCAATTTCTATTCATGAACATGATCAAAATATATTATAGTCAACTAGTCTGGCCCTGTTGGTTTACATTTGACACCACTTTAAATTGGAATTCTTTAAAAAAAAATTATAAAGAAAAAATGATGGTCAAACATGGGATGGGTGAAAAAAATGAAAAAGTAAAAGTTGGGTTTTAAGTTGTCAAAGTACATGATATTCTCATAATAATCATCATGATCATCATGATCTTGATCCCTTTTCTCATTTTTAGAATAACTTTCAAATATACTAAATTGAATGTGGACTTTGTAAGTTCATTGGGAAAGATGTGATTAGCAAAAAAGCAAGAAAGAAATGAACATTTTATTTTCCTTATAGAGTAGATTTAATGAAAGATACGGATGACTTTTTAGCTCATTGTTGTGGGCTTATGGCCCTTTTAAAGCTTATCTTTGAATTTTTACCCTATATATGCGGACAATATTTACTATCATTTTATATCAAATCAAATCAAATAATTTAAGTTTAGTTATTATACGTTACCGAAGGGTTTAGCTATGAGCCTGTGACGAAATGGTAAAGGTAAAGGTTCCTCACATTTAACTAGAATTCTCCCGTTCGAGTTATTAGAATAAAATTCTCTTTGATAGGGTGTGAGACTTTCCACAGTAAGCTCTCTACGGTATAGATCCGGATTGATCGGTCAGTGAGTTCCATATACAAGATAGTTGGAGGAAAAAAGGACACATCCTATATTGTTAGGTTAGGTAAACATTGGATGCGTATAATTTTTTGTTTGATGTCATATGATTCACTGCAAATTCATTCCAGGTGGGCTCGTTTAATAGAATTAGTGATAATTTTTTTATTATTTAGCAACATAAGTTATTCGTTGTCAATTCATGTATATATATATATGTGCGCGCGCGCACGCACGTGTTTGTGTGTGTAAAACATGTTGAATGTAAGAGACACGTCTTACCACCAAAGGATAATGTGACGGTAATGGTTTTAGATTTCTTTAAGCTTAATCAAAGATGTCGAGTTCAAGCCATGAAAATCAGCTCCTCTTAGGTGGGAAACATTAAAACTCCAATAATAGGCTTTCCTACGGTATGGATCGGATTGGTCAGATCACTAAAAATTCATTGCAAATGGGGTCCTTTAGGATTTCATGCGGGTCTTGATGTTTGACTATTTAGCCATACAGTCTTTTCTTTCTATTTTCCTCAATCATTATTCCTAGCTACCACATCAACTGCCGCATGCTCATACTTAGAATTAAAAGGCACTTTCATACTGCGGTAGTCTCTCAATTTTCTTTGCTGAATTATCTTGTTAAGAATGTTTGTAAAAAGATAGTTATACTTCTGAAATCTAAAGATTTTAAAACAATTAAAGAATTTTTGTTGTTGTTGATTTTTTCTAAAATCCCAAGTATAACAAGACTTATCTATTTCCACCACTCGTGTAGACTTGAAATCATTTTACAATTTGTTTTAATCTAACTTTAAAAGGAATTTTACGTCCTTGGTAAAAAAGATGAGCCGAATTTTCACAGAAGGATGTGTTAATATTGATGTAATGTGTAAATAAGTGGGATATCCTTTCTGTAAACTTTTAGATAGATTGGTCATACAAACACTAAGGAAAGCAATTAATTTTTCCTCTAAGGTATAAAATACATTTATATTCATCTCGGAACAACTAAATGCTAAGAACAATTTTATCAATGAAGATGCATATCATATCAAACACATAGTAAGCATAACGCTAGGCACTACTGGAAAATGTGAATTTTTGACGATGTTTCATCTGAAGTTGGTTCGTCTTTAAAGGATTTCCGATGAAAAGTCTGTTAAATACGTTTTCAACGAACTAATCTTTGTGAATTATGTAGGAAATTTCCGTCGAAATTTCACCTTTGTTTGGTGAGGTACGATGTGATAAGAGTTATTAGTAAGAAGTCTTGAATGAACGAAATCATATAGCAAAAGAAGGTAAAAAATCGAATCGGTTGATCTATTATTCTATTTAGAACTGAACTCATAAGATAAAACCTATACACTTATTAAACCTTCTATAATTATTATAAGATTATTGCGTCACCTAATTGACATGCTAATAAGTAATAACTTCTCTAAGCGAAGGAACCAAAATATATTGATCAATCTACTTTCTAGCTTCCACAAATTCCATCAATGAATAACTGCTGATTAGTCAAAAGCTAAATGTTGAGATTGTTGCGCATGCCCGACATAAATCCTCAAATAAATGCGAAGACAATGAAGAGGCAAATCCTGCCTTTCCAAATTCCGTCATAGCGAGAAGAAACCTTGCTCCTCACTTAGTCTAACACCTACTTGGGTGATTTGAAGTTTATACAAAATAGGGGGAGACAAAGTACGTTATGACCACTTATTGATATGGTACAACGATATTGTATCCTTTGTTTATTGAAAATCAAAGATGAAGTTGTTGAAGCGGATAAGCGCTACAAAGGCAGAAGTTGAAAATCAACTATGCCTATGGATTTACCAAAATTCGTAGCAATAGATGGGGAGAATGTGAAGCATCGTTCACTAAACGTACATTGTTCATTTCCCACTGATCAGCCGGTGTTAGCCAAGAGCGCAAAGTCGTACGCCCAAATTATGGGGTAGCTTGGTAAAAGATGGACATCACCGAAAACGGGTCAAGTTCGACCTAAGACTTGTAGATTGCATATCCCACTGGATGCATGAAAACTTGATAGTGTTGATCGCCTTGCTTGGCGTCAAAGAATCTTTGAATTCTTTGGAGATAACTTTCCTTGGAAAAGGAAAAAGGAGTAATTGCTCAAGGTTAACAAGAACCCGCGAGGGTTTGTCAGGAACTAGACGTTCGTATCTGAGACTCGAAAGTTGCTTTAGCTATCAGGAACTTAATACTCGGATCTACGAGAACTCGGGGATTTTAGATGTTGAGCCAGAGACGGAGCAAAGAAGGGGACAAAGACTTGTTCGAGTCCTTCTAGCTTGTATGGTTAATAATGAACCATGAACAATTAACAAATAATTGTCATCTCCAAAAGCATGTTGCTTTGGAAAGAAGCTAAAGAGAAATAGATTCCGTATAATAGAACCATTACTCGTGTAATAGTTAATCTTCCTCAGGGAAAAGAACCTTTGGGTTGTAAAAAGTGCTCCCAATTGAGTAGCTTCACATCCCGGGGCCATTGAAATCTTACATGGCATGGGTGTTGAAAGCGACCTTCCAAGCTGGAGAGTTGGAAGAGGATCGAAAGGGTGGTTCTTTGACCCCATTGAAGCCCCAACTTCTGAACTTTCATTTGGTCCACAAAATATTAACATTTTGGTCACAGAAAGTCTCGAGATAAAAACGAGAAACAATGGATCTGATCCATGAGAAACATTGACTCACGAAGTTAGAAAGCCAACAGTTTGAAAAACCATAGCGGTCTTAGAGTGAAAATCATATTGAAACAAAGTCTCGATATGAAAGATATGAGTATCACGAGATGGCATCTTAGGAATTGGATTTCTAAGACATCTAACGGACCCTGGTCGATAGTTGTGATCTCGTTAAACCACCACGATAGATATGAATCATAGAAGCTGATTGGAATCATGGTGCACCTGAACAAGGAAGCGATATGCTCGGGTCACGTGTAGTTCGATGTATTGTACACACACACACCGACACAGTATCGTCGACAAGCAGATCAGTTGAACTAGGTTCAGCGATGATCTTAATACATGATCAATAGAAGGCGTTAAGTCGGATATGACGATATCACGAATTATACCACGCTTATCTACACGGATTATAGTGATACCGGATATCAGGCGATTCCCGAGAGAACACTGGTGATGCAAAGCTGGACATCGAGATACGAAGAGAACACAAAGTCACACCAGTAAATGTATGGTGGGTCTTGGAAAATCCTCCTAAGCAAACTTGCATCGACAGATTCATGATGGTATCGGAGTTTATCGCTTTATACAAAGCATGAAAGAAGTTGAAGTAGCACGACTCATTGAGAGGACGTCCCACTTGTGGGAGAAACCCGTGCCTTCAGCAGTTCTACACCCATGGCATGACTGTAGGTCGGCTTTAGCTAGGAAGGGACACGGATGGCCTTGGCCGTCTGGACATATCTGCTCTGTCCACGATACGTCGGGGAACATAAGGCACGTATGGCGGTTGATCATCACGGGTGTCGGCTTCCGCTGATGTTACTAAATAAGGGACTACTGAGGAGATCAAGTGTTACTGCTGTCTAAGGGAATGGGCTTAAAACCCAAAATATACGAACCAATCTGGTGGAAACCCAACCTTACAGGCCCGGAATCCCATTAATTTGGTTCAATGGGAAAACTAAGTTGTAAAGGTTCGGTTGATCGCTTCGGTGGAAGCATGAGCACTTCGGATAGTGATTTACGAAAACACCAAATCCAAAGCGTTCCCGCGATAGACGTTAAGTGCTATCTGCGGTATGGGTAAAGGTTAAGTTTTCAAAACCTGTAATGATCCTCGTGATTGAGAGTTAGGTCTTTGAGGAAACTTTTAATGGTTCCTAACACTTGTGAAGTGGGGTATAGCGGGATACTTTGGCAGGAGACCACCTATTTAAGTGCGAGGTCAGAGGCCGCCTCAAATTGAAACGCACTTAAGAATCGAGACGTTGTCCATGGCCACTTCGGACAAAAACGTAGCATGAAGAAGAGAGTAAGGAATTTGTTGTGTTGAGAATCACAGATTTATCTTGTCTTGAAAACACACTAAACAACGACGGTTGGAACAACACTTATTAAACCTTCTATAATTATTATAAGATTATTGCGTCACCTAATTGACATGCTAATAAGTAATAACTTCTCTAAGCGAAGGAACCAAAATATATTGATCAATCTACTTTCTAGCTTCCACAAATTCCATCAATGAATAACTGCTGATTAGAGTGATGGAGTAGATGTAGGCCTATGGGGCTCAAGCAATAATTAGAATTACAATGTCAAAGCTAGATGTCGAATACATTAAGTAGCCATTTGGATATGAATCAGTTGATATTTGAAAAAAGTAGTATTTGAATTTAAGTTAAAAAATATATATTTAAAAGTTGAAGTTGCGTTTGGACACATACACAAATTTTGCAAGTGAAAACTTGAAAAAACTCATAAGACCTGATTTTCAAAGTTCAAATTTCATATTTTCGAGTTGGAAGTTGAAATAATGGGTTATTTTGATAAACAAACAGTTACTATTTAGAATAATTTCCAAATATTTTTTCATACTTTTGGAACAAAATCTATGGATAGTAACAAAATCTTTCACTAAGGACGGTATGGGACATACCTATTATGTCTAAACATTGATGGAAATAGCTATGTATCTAACCTATCACATACAAAGTACACACGCTTTAAACATTCACCTCCAATGCAATTTGCAAATTAATCATAAGAAGCGGCCGATGAGACATTGAGAGTTACCTTTTCAAGTTTCAGCACAACTAACGTTCGGTTAATTGATCAGAAAAGATTTTTTATGATAATATGAAAGTATAAAAAGTACAAACACTATAACATTCACCTCATTTGTGATTAGCAAATAATCATTGGAAGCTGTTGACAAGACATTTAGAGTTAGTATTTTAAGTTCCAGTAGTGCAACGTTCTGTCTATGGATCAGAAAAGATAGTGCCCACAGAGCACAGGCGAGTTGGTAAGTGTCAAGGTGATTGGGGTACAACCACTCCGACATCGCGGGTTCGAATCCATGTGTTGACAGTCTTTGCTGAAATATTGCAAGGGTTGTTGCTGGATTCGTGTCCCGTTGGTCCTCTCCCTTGCAGGGCTGCCACTCGCGCAATCCCTCGATTTACATCCCACCTGGCCAAAGGGCCTCTGGTACAGGTGGGGGATTTCGCCTTCGGGACTTTTCCCTTCACAAAGAAAAGATAGATTTTTGGTGACACAACTTGCTGATAGTATCAAAAATGATGAATACTAAATTAAGTAGTCAGTGTCTCGTAGTCGTAGGATTCATATCAATGATTTTGACAACCTTTATAGAATATATACGTACTACATTGGGTCAGATTTGAGCCTTTGGGGTGGGACTGGGTTCTCCTTGTTAGGTCGAGCCCGTTCCTTTACATTATGTAAGTTAGGTTGCTCATATTGATACGCATAATTTCTTGTTACTTGCCAAACATTTTAATAGAGATACGATTATCTTTCAATAGAAGGTTTCTGCACCTTCGATCAATCTATCCAAAGTGAATTGATCACTAAGAAACCATTGAAAGGACTATATATCGCCTGATAGGTTAACAAAAATGACACAGTTGCTTCGACTAAAGAACCACACATGTATGTTGCATAGTCGATATAATTAATTGCATGAAAGATGGGGATCTTGATTAATCTATAAGGATATGTCTCATCAGGCGCGGAGCTAGTAAGGGCCGAGGGTAATCTCCTTCGGTGAAAAATTACACTGTATATACACGGTTAAAATTATTTTTATGTATATTTAGTAGATGTTGAACCCCCTTATATTCTTCTTGTGTTCACTTCTTTATATTTTTGAACCACTTTAATAAAAATTATGGCTCTGCCATTGTGTTTCATCCTATATAATTAAGTGTTAAGAGTCTCACATCAGAAATGAAATGGAAACATTGACTCCTTATATGGACTTGAATAATCCTTACCCTACTCTTAATATTAAGGACTATCAAAGATTTTTCTGAAGGTATTAGTCTATGTGTCTCCACTCATCATGCCTTGATCAAAATAAGACTATAGTTTTCGAAATCTTCCACACTATTCTAGCTGTGAATTAGTTGGTACTTCACATGTCCACTCTTAAGTGTTCTTCATGTAATGTCGACTTAGTATTTGCCACCATTGGTGAAAATAATGGAGGGTGCACGTTTGTGATAGCTTCAATAACAGCTAAAACTTCTCAATTAAAGAGACAAACCAGACTACTCCAAAAAGTAACATTCACCCAATGGATTTATTATATATACAATATTTGTGTCTTAATTAAACCAAGTTGTTGCATCTCTGGTTGGCTGAGATTCCAAGTAATTTCGTACTAATTTGCAGTACTACGTACATACTCAAATAATTCAATCATACATATTAAATAAAAATAGTGTACACGACATTAATGATTGGTTTACACCCTAGCTACTTAATACGCTTGTTACACATAAATTATCGTGTTATATCTTGAGGAAAGAAAAAAACAAGAGACATTATTGTCAACTAGAATTAATGAGTATGACGATGAACAAGAACATTACAGAAAAGCCTATGTTTATACTAATTTTTCAAATAGTATTATAATAACATAAGTCCTATTCATATATACATCAATTATTTGTGTATTTATAAGTCTATAATAAGTCAACATGCATCCAATTGTCAAAATGTTCATTGGATGGAATCTTACGTAAGTGATTACTCAAGCCGCTTCAAGTGATTACTAGGGTTTGGTCGGTGTTCTAACTCATAGGATCATAAAAGAACAAAATTTTAGAGATATATAATTTCTTTAATTTGTACAAGTTGAGGGTAATTAATTAGAATAATGTTGTTAGTAAGCCTGTGATACCACTGACATTTTTCAAATAGACATGATTATTTATTGTGTAAGTAATGAAAAACACCTAAGTCAACGAAAGAAAACAAAGAGTATAAGTCAATGCTATAACTTGATGAGAGAGTAATGTGGAGTCAAAAATTTTAATTTGTCATGAGTTCGATCCGGATCAAATTTATTTTGTTGTATTCTGAATTTTTTTGTACATATTAAATGATATTTTTAATATAAATATAAAATTTAAATAAAGATTACTGAATTCTTCCGAACTCTAACTACTATGACTTCACCCCGAATTCGATATCACCAAAATATGAACGAGGAAGACCAAGAAGAAGGGTTTAATTGAATAAGAGGAATTGTAGAAGGCTTAGCTATAAATTAATCTCTAAACTCTTAAGATAAACATACTCTAAAATTTCCAAGCGCATCTTAATTTATTAAACAAATCATTGTCATGATACATACACTGTATATGCAAAATTGTCGTTTTGTTTCTTTCATATATTATTTTAGTTTCTATTTTATCTGATAGATGTAAGATAATGTGCTTATATATAGCACTAATGACATTAGCATCTCCACCTGTTCTTGGATTCTCATAGGGACAGCGTGGTTGCTAGACTTTTTTTTTCTTTTGTCATTTGGTTAATGTATATAGTTTAAGACTTTAAGTTATATACTTGGTATAAGAAAACTATTCCCGTCAAATCATTCAAAGTACAAACATAGCTAGATGGTCATTATCTAATTATCATTTGCCAAAAGAAGTGAAAAATTAAAGATCTATAATTGTTTGTAATTAATTGTCTTTTGAGAAATTCTATTATTCTATTACACTTTGCCATAGCTAAATTAATTTTTATTCTTTCATCTTCCAAAAAGTACTCCGATTACTATTTTCCAGTCTATCTTAATTATGATGTGCATGGTGTTGGTGAATTTACCATTAAATTACAGCAGGAAAATAAAATAAACATTATAAGAAAGTACAAAATTCACAACAAAATTTTAGCAATAATAAATATATTATTGCTAAAAAACGTAAATGACAACAAAAATTTAATATATTGTAACTAAAAACGTAAATGGCAACAAATTTGCTATGTTGTTGTTGCGAAAACGTTTTGCATCGGAGGTTATTGCAACGGCATGAAACAACTTTTGTTGTAGCCAAAAGTACTTGTGGCAATAACATCCAACATATGGTAACAAAAATGTTGTTGGTAAATGCATTTCTTCTAGTAGTGAAATAAATAATAAATTGTTGCTCCCAAACGCACACACAAGTATAAGCGGTCGACAAGTAATATAGGATTTTGTAGTCCAGATATCGTACCCACAAGGACTTAAGACTAAAGCTAATTTTAATTAACTAAATAAGAAATAAAATCCAAAGTTATAATTATCAACTAATTAAAACTAAAAGAAAATAAATAATGAACTTCAACCAAGAAAGAGCGGATTTTTATCGGAGAAAAGATAGATCTAGGGTCATGATCACTGCCAATTCAGTTTTAGTCTTCCAATCGTTATAACTTTTTTTATTTCCATGGTTACTAGTTGACAGGTTGATTTTACCTTTATGAGTATCTTCTGAATTGCTCGCAAGTCTGTAGATGCTACTATAACGCCTATATTCCTATGGTAGCCAGAGTTAATAAGAACGCATTTATATCTCTGTATTCAACTAAGCAAGGCTAAACGGATTTTGACGATTCTTTTGCAAGGCATAAGGCTCGTCTAGTGTTAATATTATTCGGTCTATGTGAATTTTTGCTCATAAGGACAATTCTGACGGTTCTTTTGCAAGGCATAAGGCTCGTCTTGTAGGTGACGGTAAGACTCAGCAGGTTGGTGTGGATTGTGGTGAGACATTTAGTCCGGCGGTCTAACCGGCTATCATTCGCACTATGCTCAGCTTAGCTCTTTCGAAAGCATGGCCTATTCATCAGTTAGATGTGAAGAATGTTTTCTTACATGACGATCTTAAGGAGACAGTCTATATGCATCAGCCTTTGGGGTTTAGGGATCCCAAATATCCTCATCATGTCTTTTAGTTGAAGAAATCCTTGTATGGACTTAAGCAGTCCCCCACGGGCTTGGTATAAGAGGTTTGCAGACTACATTTCGACTATTGGGTTTTCTCACAGCAGATCTGATAATTCATTGTTCATATATCATCGTGGTTCTTCCCTGGCATAAATACTACTATATGTGGATGATATTATCTTGACTTCCTCTTCTGATGCATTACGTCAGTCTATCATGACAATGCTCAGTTCTGAGTTTTCTATGAAAGATTTGGGGCCCTTGAGTTACTTTTTGGAAATTGTTGTCACTCGTCATGCAGGTGGGTTATTCTTGTCACAACGGAAGTATGCAGTTGAGATCATTGAGCGAGCTGGTATGTCATCATGTAAGTCCACTTCCACTCCAGTTTATACTAAACCCAAGCTAGGGGCTGCGGCTGGCTCCCCTTACGAGGATCCAACACGCTATCGCAGTCTTGTAGGGGCTCTTCAGTATCTTACGTTCACGAGACCAGACATTACGTATGCTGTACAGCAGGTGTGTTTGCTTATGCATGATCCCAGGGTTGAGCACATGAATACGCTCAAACGTATTATTTGGTACATTCATGGGACACTTGACTTTGGCTTACATTTATATCCCACATCGACGTCTATACTTGTCTCGTATATAGATGTTGATTGGGGTGGTTGTCCAGACACTAGACGCTTTACGTCTGGCTATTGTATATTTCTTGGTAATAAGTTGGTCTCCTGGTCTGCAAAGCGTTAGTCGACGATGTCCCGCTCTAGTGTAGAGGCTGAGTATCGCCAATGTATTCCCTGAATCCTGTTGGTTACGTAATCTTCTTTTAGAGCTTCATTGTCCTATTCAGAAAGCTACCTTGGTTTATTGTGATAATGTTTGTGCCATCTACCTTTTTTGTAATCCGGTTCAACACCAGCGCACTAAACATATCGAGATGGACATTCACTTTGTTCGCGAAAAGGTAGCTCGTGGACAAGTACGCATCTGACATGTCCCTTCCAAGTATCAAATTGCATACATCTTTACAAAGGGTCTTCCCTCGGTCTTTTTTGAAGATTTTAGGGACAGTCTCAACGTACGAAGACCGTCCGCTATGACTGCGGGGGTGTGTTAAATATACATAAGTATACACGATATACACGTGTATATCTTATGTATATATTGTATATATGGTCTTGGGTGTGTCACTGCTCAGCCCACGGGTTGGGCAGTTAATTTGGTATTGTTGTTGTAGTATTTTAGTGTAAATATTACATTAATGAGTCTTGTACACTTATCATAATTATAATTCTTGTATTACTAGAATAATGTTTTGGGATTAGAATAGGAATAAGTTTTCTATTATGAAAAAATATAAATTGTATATATACTCTTTCATTAATGAAAATAATCAAGAGATTATTTCTTTCCGGCAGAACTTCAGCTACTGAATTCGTGTTGCTGTGCGACGCCAACTTTACGCATGCTTGACTGCCCGGTACGGTTTTCCTTCATTTCAATTGCTGAATTCGTTGTTGCCCAAAGTTCAATTGTAGTGTTTTTCTTTTCTTTTTCATTCTTCATCAATCATCAACCACTCAATCATTATGTCCCTTGTCTCTTCTTTGTTCCTGTTAAATATACACGGTATACTTATGTATACCGTGTGAATATAGTGTATATATGGTATTGTTTGTATCACGATTTGGGCTACTAATTTGGTATTGTTTGTTGTAATGTTTTAGTATAAATATTACATTATTAGAATTGTATACTTACCATAATTTATTTAACAGTTTCCTTTTATTTAACACTTACCCTAGAATTGTTAAGTATACCGTGTATATTTAACAGTTCCCTTTTATTTTCTTTTTTCTTTTTCTTTCACAATTTATTTAATTTCACTCCAAATCTCTTCAATTTCACACCGCTTTATTCATACACAATAAAATATAATATTAAGCACAAATTACAATAATAAATACTCTAACGATGATTAAAGTACTAATATGTGAGGCAAATAATGAATAAATATATACATTTTAGGCCGAAAATCATATACAAATATTCAGACTGAGGTGCGAATATCGTACACTAAATTAGAGCAAGTTAGCTGGTCCAATGGCGAAGATACTTACTAGGATGAGGCGTAGCGGGAATTGAACTCACATCTAGTTGAGCTGCTCCAATAAGCACCCCTTTTGAAAGCTCATTTTGTAGGACCAGGGAGAACACTCGCAAGCGTTTTGATAGAGCGCAAAAATCTAACTTGAGTAGTGCGATTTCACACTCAGTCTGAATATTTATTTATTTATCATTCATTTTTTTCAATTATAATTTATTATATTTTCACCAACACGTGATCTTTACACTCTTTAGATAAAGGCGGTATCATATGTGTTACTAGAGTTTAAATTAGAAAAATTAGTAAATACATCATTACCCTCTTGAATTTGGACCTTATTTGCAAAAATGACACCTTAATTTTGCGGGGGTCCTATTACCCTCCAGAACCAATTCGAAGTGGAATGACGTGTCAAAATAAGAGTGGTGTGTGATGTACACACTCTTCTTTAAGACTGATATTGAACTTGGAAGGTTGTATTTATTCCACTTTGAATTGGTTCGGGGAGGTAATAGGACCTCCGCAAAGTTAAGGTGTCTTTTTAAAAATAAGGTTCAAGTTCAAGGGGGGGTAATGATGTATTTTTTTCTTAGAAAAACCATACTTAATTATTTGAAAACACTAGTTGACTCTTTCTAATCTTTTAAAATGCTTAAATGGAAGTTGACTCGCGAAGAGTTAATAATATTGTTAACTAGAGTTAAAGACAGAACTAAATTGACCAGAAAAAATAAATGGAATATAATTAAGTTTAGTTGTATTTTTTAGATTTAATGTTCTAATCTGTCTCTTTCATAAAAAAGAAAACGACATTGGAAAGCAGATAGACCAACATAAACAGCAGCTTATAATAGCTATCAAAACATTATAAAAATATATAGACTTAAGTAAGATTTAGCTGGATAATTATACTTGGCTTAACTACAACTCAACCTACAACTTTGTGATTATCCCAACTTCATAGCCGCCTTCACCGTAATCACGAATTAGCTTTTATTTTCCAAAAAAAAAGGTGGAACTCCCACCCCATGAGCCCCCACACCCCGGTCCGACAGGTCTGTGAAGGAGGTAAATCATGGTGATTCAATTAATTTAGTATGTTAAGAAGGGTTTAATTTCTCTGTTCACTGATAGCATAAAAGAATTTGTACGATTACCTAAAAGATAAAGAGATTTTACACAGTAAAAAGGTCCATAATTAGCTATGTATTGTAACCTTAAAAGTAAAGTAAATAACCTGCCATAACAGAATTTATACATTATTGATGGCATAAATATGATTTATAGTGTCCGTGTACATGAGATAAAACCTTTAAAAATATTTATTAAGATTTTACTTGATGACAAAAGAGTGATCATGTAATGCTAACAGGGGGGTGATTATAATATTAATTGAAGGTTAAAATAATACATTAGATACAACCTAGGTTTGAAGCTCTAGAGCTGTTAGAGTGGGATCCACCCATTACGAAATAGAACTACAAAACAATAGTATATTTTTGGCTAATTTTTAGTTCATTGAGTTGTTAATGAAATAATTGATCTTTCAGAACACTAAATAATTAAAAACAATCTTAGGTGGTTCCACAACTCGTGCATTCTCTAACATTCTCCAATGTTTATGTCATGCTAGCTGTAGATCTAAACCCAAAAAAAAAAAAAAAAACTAAGAACTTCTTAACAATAAAGTACTTTCCTTTTTTAAAAGTTAAATTAACTCAATAGATAATCTAGTCATTTGACTCCTAAGTGTGCGGTCAGACGGCCTAATGATCAATGAAGTGGGGGAAAAGGGTTAGAGCTCAAATTCCAACCAAAACAACAACAAAAAATAGGTAATTCATTCTCATCTCCTTAAATCTTGATAGACAAAGTAATTCAATACTCGTACTGAAGAGAGAGCTAATATCCGATAAAAATATTGATGCGTGCGCAAACTAATCGGTCACCATATTAAGAAATTCTACTCATTTTATCAGTATTATTTGCTTAGTATTAAATACATTCCTACATTAATCTCCAAATTTTAGTTACTTAAGCTTCTGGCGAACTAAAATACAATGTGAGGCTATTTCAATTTTTTGCGCAGATTGATCTTCAAATGCACTGGCCTTTAATTTTTGCTCCTCATATTTGTGGTCTTTAATTTATTTCTCTGCTACTTATTTAATGAAAATATCTAAATATGTTTCGCAAGGCATAAATTTTATAATATTTTTACTTCGAAATTGAACTTTGGCCTCACTCGGCACGAGTTCTATAGAAATTAAGTTATAAGGCATAAGTTGTGTAGTATTTTACAGATTATGTTGAGTATTGAAAGTTTTGCCTTTTCAGGTAGGGATGGCAATTGGGCGGGGCGGGTACCCCCTCCCCCGCACCCGTACCCGCCAAAAAATTTTACCCGCCAACATGCATACCCGCCTAGGCGGATATATTCCTAAATTCACACCCGCTCCACCACCCAAATGGATATCTGTCACCCGCCAATACCCGCCTGCCATATTTTGTAATCAATTCATTTGTGATCAACATGATCCCAAAAATTCAAATTCCAAAAATTATCCCAAAATTTTGAGTCAAGAATCAATACTGTCACAGTCTCATTTTCTTTGGGAGAGAGGGAGGAGAATTTCAGATTTTTTCACCATCGGAATTCCCCATTTTTTTCACCTCTTCCCCCTTGCACAACAAAGAATCAAGAAAATAAAATTTTCAAGAAAATCCAAAAATTAAATAGCTATATATTACAAATGTAGACAAAACCCAGATATTATTTTAGCTATATAAGCTAAAGTTTTTCAACTTTTTCAATTGAACTCTACAAACCCAATAAGTAAAACTTAATAAATGCACAAAAATTGACCTCACCAAGACAACCCCAAAGCACAAAGCAAAGATAACAATATTTTCCAATATCTCCCGATCAACATCTCCTTTAAAGAAAAAGGCAGAGACGTCGAGAATGAGAGAGGGGGGAGAGACGGCGTGAAGGGGAACGAGAGAGAGGGAGGCGTGAAGGCGTGAAGGACTGAAGAGGCGTAGGGTTTTGAGTTTTGTTGGAGAATGAGAGACTTGTCGTGACTTATGGGCTGAAGGCACGACTTATGGGCTACTAATATTTTGGGCTTGGGGCGGGTAGGCGGGTATGACTACAAATCCACCACCTACCCGCCTACCCGTGATGGGTACATTTTCAATACCCATACCCACCTACTACCCGCCAAAGTTATACTCAAATCCGCCCCAACTGGGGCGGATGCGATGCGGAATCCGTAAAATTATACCCACCTGCCATCCCTATTTTCAGGTATAACTTGTGTGGATGTGATGATATATATTCCGAAGATAAATGCTAACTATGCCGAGCGAAATCTAAACTTATGTTTTTTTTCAGATTATGTTGAATGTTAAAAGTTTTGCCTTATTTGGGATAACTTGTGTGCCGAAGCTAAATATAAACTGTCTTAAGAAATTTTAATTATGTCACGCTAAAAATATTAAAGAACAAAAATAAAAGACCACAAATTTGATGGGTAAAATTAAAGACCATCCCGAAATAGGGACATTTGTGCTAATGACCCAGCCTATTTCACCGTGGCAAATTGAACCGGAGTATTGCTTCTTGGGAAGGAGTTTGTTTGGACCAGGTCCATTGGATCCGGGTGTGAGGAAAATTGAGAGGAAAGCCCAAATAATAATGTATGGACTAGCCACTTTTCGAATTAGTTTTTGAAAAATGATCAAGTTCACTGAAAAGTGAACACTTTTAATGCGGAAACAATATGTACAGTGTAACGGATTACGAATTTAAATAACTAAAAGAAAATAGAATATGGTCATGATTTTTAAAATCCATGACACTGTTTTTGAATTTTTAAAAAAGTGATAGTTCATGACAGTCTCCTGAATTTCATCCACAAATGATGGAGTTCAAAAAATTGTTTATATTATCAATATATATCTTATACTTTTTAATGAAATATATTCGTGTTGAATTCATTACTTTCGACGTGAAACATAAATTCATACGTAAAAATCTACTGAAAATTACAACAAATAATAGGTCTTAACTCACAATATTAAAAATACAATGAATTCTACCATTTTGGTGAAGGCCCACTTCTGAAAAAGGTGAATAGTAAAGGAAACAGTTGATAACGGATCGAGAAGCAAGAAGTTTTTTTTATTGCACGTCACGATATTTTTTAGAGGTATGTTTTATTTGTTTTGGAATAACTTTTAATTTCTTTGTCTTTTTTGTTTTTGGAATTGATTTTTCTTATATTCGATGTCTCGACATTGTTAGGGAAATTGAGTTGAAGTGATCCGAAGTAAAATGGGATTGATTTCTGAAATTCTGATGGGTTGCAGGATCGGTTTGATGGATGCTTGGAAAATATGACGAGGTACCTGAGTAATTGAAGTAATATGTTATCTTTCTTTCATTGATTTTTATTTTGTGCTATATAATTATTTACTCTTTTACAAATTAGGTAATTAATCTTTCTAATTATAATTGGACTACACTTTCTAATTACAATTGGACTACAATTTTACCTAATATAGGAGATGTACAAAGAATATTCTAGAAATACTCTATCATACCCCACAGTCGAAGCGAGAGGTTCTCGTACACTGATATTGACTCGGAAATCATCAAAGAGTATGCATGGAAGCTCTTTAGTAAATATGTCAGCAATTTGATATGGGGAAGGAACATGAAAAACACGAACTTGTCCACGAGCAACTTTCTCACGTACAAAGTGAATATTCATTTCAATGTGTTTAGTGCGCTGATGTTGAACGGGATTTCTGGAAAGATATATCGCACTTACATTATCACAATAGATCAATGTAGCCTTATGGATGGGTCAGTGAAGTTCCAGGAGAAGGTTGCGTATCCTACACCTCGGTACTCGACTTCGGAACTGGATCGAGACGGTTGTCTTTTAGAAGACCAAGAAAGCAAGTTATCTCCGAGGAACACACATGTAACCCGACCTGGATCGATGAGTGTCAGGACATCCACCCCAATCAGCATCAGAATAAGAGGTGAGGTCGGAGAGTGAGGACTTGTATATGTGTAAGCCGAAATGAAGAGAACCTTGTACATATTGCAAAATTCGTTTGAGGGCATTCATATGTTCATCCGCCGGGTTGTGCATGTGTAAGCATATTTGCTGCACGACATAGGATATATCTGATCTCATGAAAGTGAGATACTGCAATGCTCCTGCTAAGCTGCGATAATGAGTCGAGTCGGCGTACAGAGAACCCGGAGAGGCACTGAGTTTGGAATTAGTGTCCACCGGTGTGTGAACCGGTTTGCAAGACGTCATGCCTGCTCAGTCAATGATCTCTTTGGCGTATTTCTTTTGACAAAGAAATCAGCCACATGCATGTCTCATAATAGCAATGCCCAAAAAATAGCTTAGGGTGTCCAAATCCTTCATAGCAAACTCAGAGGCAAGGAATGACATAATGGATCGGTGAAGTGCATAAGAAGATATAGTTAGGATGATGTCATCAACATATAACAGAATGTATGCCATGTCGTTGCCCTTGCTATAGATGAAAAGTGAGCGATCAGATTTGCTATGTGAAAAATTGATAGAGGATACAAAGTCAACAAACTGTTGGTATCATGCACGAGGAGCATGTTTCAGTCCATAGAGCGATTTCTTCAAATGACACACATAATCTGGATGGACAAGATTTCTGAATCCCAAAGGCTGATGCATATACACAGTCTCATGAAGGTCTCCATGTAAGAAGACATTTTTGACATCCAGTTGATGAATAGGCCATGATTTGGAAAAATCAATACTGAGAACGGTCTGAATAGTTGCCGGTTTCACCATCGGGCTGAAGGTTTCATCACAATCTAGGCCCACCTGTTGAGACCTTCCATCACCTACAAAACGGGCCTTGTGCCTCTTGAGACCTTCCATCTAAAAATTCACATAAAATGAATAACAATCGGGAGGGACACTTGTGCCTCTCAATAAGAATTATAACCGTCAATTTTTTTTATGTCTAAAAATTCACATAAAATGAATAACATTAGATTGATAGGCCGAGAGAGAGTGGCGAAATCGGGGAGAATGGGCGTCGTCACTGGCCGAAGAGAGACAGTTACCTCGGGCAACCTAGAGTGGCTATTTCAAGGAACCTGTGGCGGGGTCGGCTGGCCCACCCAAGACAGGACAGATGGAGGTGGGTCGGGCACCGGTGATAGTAGCGACTAATTTTGCAAGTGATGGATTATAATGGGATTAAGACCGTCATTTAAGAAGTCATAGGAATTCAGAAGTGGTGAAATTAGTTTGGCAGATGGAATTAAGACTCATCAAATATGACATGCCGAGAAACGATTATTTTTCGGCTGGACATGTCGTAACAGTTGGAGAGTTGGTCGGCAAACATCTTGAGTTCTTGACAATAGACAAACACGTTTGGAAAATCATTCTGATGAACGTCCTTGAACTGATTTCAAGGAGTATTGACCCTTTTTCCATCTCAAGAGTCACAGGGATGAAGTTTTTAATGTTGTTTACGGCAAGTGCCAGATGAAATTTGGTTTTATCAGCCATGGAAGAGAAAATTTATGAGGAAGATGGAGGGAGAACGACCGGAAAAACTAGGGTTCTGTCGTGGGGAAAAGAGGGGGGCGGCCGAGAGAGGTCGGCAACTAGGGTTCCGATGTGGGCTAGGTGCCAGCGTGGAAAAAGGTGGCGGCCTAGAAGATGTATCGGTGGCTAGGGTAGGGTTTGTAGTTTTAGGCTACCGATATCATAAAGGAATATGTTCCCCTTGATTTTATTGATGAATGAGTTACAATATATATAAGGTTACAAAAATATTTACTTTAGTACAAATTAGGTAACTAATTAACCTAATTACAAAATGATTATAATTCTACCTAAAATAGGAGATATACAATTAATATAATTAATGAAAGAATATTTCTATTAATAAAAATAAAAGCATGAACATAAATAAAAATCACTTGGAGATCCAAAAAACAGAGAAATGAGAAAGAAAAGCATGCACAAAACAGAGAAGCTTCTCTTATGAATAAAACAAAAGCATAAACATAAATAAAAAGTACTTCGAGATTCAAAAAATAGAAAAGTTTCTCATATGAATAAAACAAAGCATAAACATAAATAAAAATGACTTTGAGATCTAAAAAACAGAGAAGTTTCTCATATAAAAAAAATATATAATAAATACATTACCTAAGCAAATCGAATATCCTCTTTCCACATCTGCCGTATTCAACAATGGATTTCACCTCGACAATTTGATACTCGAGCCACTTTGCTCGATTGGGAGAGTCAACTAAAGAGAATCAACATTCTTATTATACTTATAATTCACGAATTGTTTAAAACTAGTATTCAATGGGTTAGTCTGTCTAAAGAGATAGTTAGATCCGCCACACTTGGTAGCGCCAAAGTAATAATAGCAAAAAATCACACGCCACTTTTTCAGAATAAATGAGCATGTCAAATTCGACAAAATGACTATTTATAAGAAACCAAAAGGACTATACTGAAAAATGGATCAATAATTAGCGTCAACAAGCTAGTTCTAGGAATGAAATAGGTCGCCCCCAGGGGCACATGCGAGTTGGTAAGTGGCAAGGTGATTGGGGTACAACCATTCCGACGTCGCGGGTTCGAATCCGTGTGGTGACAGTCTTTGCTGAAATATTGCAAGGGTTGTTCTTTGGGTTCGTGTCCCGTTGGTCCTCTCCTTGCAGGGCTGCCACTCGCGCATCTCCCTTGATTTACATCCCACCTGGCCAAGGGGCCTCTGGTACAGGTGGGGGGTTTCGCCTTCGGGACTTTCCCCTTTACAAAGGAATGAAATAGGTCTCATGATTGGATGCAAAGGAAGTGAACTTAAAATCCAGCTAGAGGCCTGCAGCGTGAGTTTGAATCCTGGTGGAAACACTTTACTCTTTTATGGGATAGGACCTTGTAGGTGATATCGATTGTTTTATTCTCAAACACTGGTCATTCAGGCACATTCTGCGATTTACTGGTAGTAGTGTTGATGCACAAATACTACTATCTCCAGGAATAGTCTAGCGTAAGTCAGAAAGCTGGATATCAAAAAAAAAAAAATAGGTCTCATGACATTTGCTATGGGCTGGACTACACGTTAATCTCTTAGCCCAATTTAAAATGTTGTGTTTTGTTGAAGTTTTTGAAATAATATTTGGTTATTACAAAGTTAAAAAGGTGAAAATATTTAAAATTTTCATGGTTAAATTTTAATTTTTCAATTAAAGTAATAAAAATATTCAAAAAAGTGAATAATCATCATGGTCAAACGAGACCTAAATCAAAAATAGAAACAATTATAAAACAAGATAGATAACTAGAGGGAGTAAAGTGGTCGGTGCTTTGAGAAATGAAAAAAAAAAACAAAAAAAATACGGACAAACCTAGAATAAAATAGATCTGAAATCTTTTTTCATATCTTTCATTCCTCTGTTACTATATGTATGTAACAAAGAAATTAAAAGGCGAATGCTTTGAGAAATAAAAAGGGGATAAAAAAAACTAACAAAAGCATAACCATAAATAAAATTCTCTTTGAGATCCAAACAATAAAAAAACTTTTCAAATAAAGAAAACAAAATCATAAACAAGAATAAAAACTACTTTAAGATTCAAAAAACAGAAATTTCTCATATGAGAAAACAAAAGCATAAACATATATAAAAATCACTTGAGGTCTAAAAATCAAAGAAGTTTCTCATTTGAAGAAAAAACATAAATAAAAATTACTTTGAAATCCAAAAAACATAGAAGTTTCTCATATGAAGAAAACAAAGTATAAAAAAACTTAAAATACATTACTTAAGCAAATCGGATATTCTTTTTCCACATCCGATGTATTTCAACAATCGATTTCACCTCGATCGTCTGATACTCCAACCATTTTGCTCGATTGCAAGAGTCAATTAAATGCATCTCCTCCTAAAGAGAATCCACGATCGTATTGTATTTATATCCATGAATTGTTTGAAACTGAGTTAGATTGTTCATCTAACAAAGTATTCAATGTGATAGTCTGCCTAAATAGACTGTTGGAAATTTGTCTTTGGCGGGAGTTGCGTCCAACCATCTTTAATGACTTAAACACTAGTGTTCCGCATGTTGGAGAATCCAGTTCTCCACACGTGCATAATCTACTAAGTAAGTAGATGACCGTAGGGCCAATGATCGTCAAATTTCGTTAAGAAATGAAAGAGATATTGGTCCACGAAGTGAGGTGTTTGAAGCATGGAAAAAGGTGGTAAAACCAATCCTCCCTCATCGGTCGGTGGGGAAGAAAGATTTGTTTAGGTTATAAGTCTCAACATTGGCTTGGGCTTTGGGACCCCAAGGGGTATTCCATGTGTTTAAAGGAGGGAGGACCTAGATGTGCTTCGGTTCGAGGATAAGCCCACACGCGCGTCGCCCCCCCCCCCCCCCCCCCTCGTCTCGTCCGGTTCTGGTAAGTTAAATTGGGCAGAGAACTTGTGCTTTTGCTGTGTTTTTTCTTATATTCAATTGACCAATCCTGAGAAGTCAGATCCCAAGATCATCAGATACGAGTTGCTTAGGAGAAAAAGCTTTGGAAAGGTTGGATTTGAATAGTCTGGTCGATGAAACTGGGTTTCAAACTCTCTTGTCCCAATCGCTTCAATCACTCTTATGTCACCCACGTAGCGGTAACAAGGGATTACTTTACTGAAAGCTTTGTAAGGCAAGGAACTTATTGCTAGACTTCTTGGAAGTAGTGCTTTCTTCTATTGTCTCAAAAGGGGTTCCATCTGAACTAGGAGAAGAAAGAAAAGTAAGTCGTCAAGGAAGGCTTCTTTTGAAGAGTTTGAGGAGCTGGAGATGAAATGGACTCTTCGCCTTCTAAAACGGGTGAAGGGGGCCTAGGTATCCATGTCATTAATGGCATGAAAATGGTTCTTGATGCATGGAATCATAGTGATTTCATGTGTAAGAATTACATATTGAAGCGCAGCGAGACCCTCTCTACACGGTGTATTGCACCATTGGCACCGCCAAAGAGCTGTGGGAAAAGCTACAAAAGAAGTACAACGCAAAGATGCAGGTACTAAGAAGTTCATCGTTGGAAAATTTCTAAAATTTCAAATGGTGGATAGTAAGACAGTGATGTCCCAAGTCCGGGAATTCCAAATGATTCTACATCACCTGGATTTGGAAGGAATGAAACCAAATGAGCGAGTTTTTGGTTGCATCACTGATTGAAAAGTTAACTCCTTCGTGGAATGAGTTTATGAGTTACTTAAAACTCAAGAAAAAGGAGATGACCTTTGAAGAGCTTATTATCAAACTCCAAATTCAGGAAGATAATAAGAAGGCCTTGCCTAGGGGTAAACAACCTGCTGAGGCAAAGGCAAATCTGGCTGAGGCCAAAGGGAACCCAAGCAAGAAGCGGAAGTTCCAGAAAGACGGCAAGGCCCACGCATCAGAGATGTTCAGAGGTAACTGTCACCACTGTGGGAAACCTGGTCATAAGATTAAGGAATGCCGCAAGCTCAAGACTGAGCAACAACAGAAAGCCAAGGCTAAAGGCAAGGCGCATGCTAACGTCGTCAAGGACACGCTCCTGGATGACATGATTGAGGAGTTCTCAGCAGTGGTGCTTGAAGCAAATCTGGTTGAGAATCCCATGCAGTGGTGGATGGACACAGGTGCTACCAGACACATCTGTTCCAACAGAGATGCCTTCTCCACGTATACACCGATCACCGACAAGAAGTTGTTCATGGGCAACAACGCTTCGTCTGACGTGTTGGGGGTAGGAAAGGTGGTCCTAAAGATGACTTCTGGAAAGAAGCTCACTCTGAAGGAAGTGATGCATGTCCATGAGATTAGGAGAAATTTAATTTCAGGACCTTTATTGGTTAATGTTGGTTTTAGGCTAGTGTTTGAATCCAATAAGTTTGTACTCACTAAGAATGACACTTTTGTGGGGAGAGGCTTCGTCTGTGAAGGCCTCTTCAAAGTTAATGCCATGTCTGTAATGCGTCCAAGTAATAAAGTTGAACCTTCTTCTTATTTGCTTGAGTCTTTTAATTTATGGCATCATAGATTAGGACACGTTAATTACTAGTCCATCCAATGGTTGGTAAAGTTGGAGTTATTGCCGTCTATCGACGTAAACCCTCAACATAAGTGTGAGGTGTGCGTAGAGGCAAAACTCACAACGCTTTCTTTTCGATCAGTCGAAAGGAATACCGCTCCTCTAGAACTTATTCACACAGATATATGTGATTTGAAGTTTGCACAAACTAGAGGGGGAACAAGTACTTTGTGACATTCATTGATGTTAACACAAGGTATTGTTACCTTTACTTGTTGAAAAGTAAGGATGAAGCCTTTGAAGCGTTCCGACGTTACAAAGCAGAAGTTGAGAACCAACTAAGCATGCAAATTAAATCCATTTGTAGCGATAGATGGGGAGAATATGTAGCGCCATTTGAGAAATATTGTGCCCAAGAAGGCATTATTCATCAAATGACAGATCCATACTCACCTCAATCGAACGGTGTGGCGGAACGTAAGAACCGCACATTGAAGGAAATGATGAATGTCTTGCTCATCAATTTTGGTCTTCCCCAAAACATGTGGGGAGAAGCCGTCCTTACCGCTAATACGATTCTTAACTGAGTCCCACATAAGGGTAAGGACAAAACTCCATATGAATCATGGAAGTGAAAGAAACCCACCTATAAATATTTAAAGGTATGGGGTTGTTTGGCAAAGGTTGAAGTACCCAAGCAAAAACAGGTCAAGATTGGGCCTAAGACTGTAGATTGCATATTCATTGGATATGCAAATAACAGTAGTGCTTATCGCTTCTTAGTGCATAAGTCAAATATTCCAGATATCCACCAGGGTACAATCATGGAATCAAGGAATGCTCAATTCTTTGAAGGTACCTTTCTAGAAAGGAAAAAGACATAACCTCTCGCAAACGAAGTTATGAACAAAGCTCTCAAGAACGGGAGTCGTTGATGGCCCGGATCTAGATGGTTCAGATCTAGCGGATCTCGAGATGGCTGAATATCCGGAATCTAGTGTTCCAGATTCTCAGAACTTGGAGACTCCAGAGATGGAACTAAGGCGAAGTAAAAGGGCCAGGAAGGATAAATCCTTCGGTCCTGACTTTGTAGCTTATATGGTTAATGATGAACCAAGGACAATTGCTAAAGCATTGTCAACTCCAGAGGCACCGCTCTGGCAAGAAGCTATTGAGAGTGAAATAGGCTCCATTCTGCATAACTATACTTGGGAGTTGGTTGATCTTCCTCCGGGAAATAAACCGTTGGGTTGTAAGTGGATCCTCAAACGGAAATATAAAGAAGATGGGTCTATAGATAAGTACAAGGCCAGGTTGGTAGTCAAGGGCTATCGGCAGAAAGAATGTCTTGACTACTTTGACACGTACTCCCCGATATCTCGGATGACATCCATACGGGTATTCATTGCGATCGCAGCTTTGCGTGACCTTGAGATATATCAAATGGATGTTAAGACAACCTTCCTAAATGGTGATTTGGAAGAACAAATTTATATGGACCAACCCGAGGGGTTTGTGGTTCAAGGGCAAGAGAAGAAAGTCTGTCGGCTTGTCAAATCTCTGTACGAGCTGAAACAAGCCCGGAAGCAATGGCATAAAAAGTTTGATAATACTCTACTATCAAAGGGTTTCTCCATTAATGAGTGTGATAAATATGTCTACACAAAAGGTAACTCTGACTCATTCGTCATGATATGCCTGTACGTAGATGACATGTTGATCATAGAAAGCAGTCCTAGGGTAATCCTAGAGACTAAGAACATGTTGAAACAATGCTTTGACATGAAGGATATGGGTATCGCATATGTCATCTTAGGGATAAAAATCTCTAAAAAGTCTGACGGACTGGTCTTATCTCAGTCTCACTACATCGAGGATGTTTTAAGAAAGGTTGAGATGTTTGACAGTTCACCGATAAAGTCACCAATGGATACTAATCAAAAGCTTGATAAAAATCATGGTGCACCCGTATACCAGGAGCGATATGCACAGGTGATCGGTAGTTTGATGTATATAACAAACTGCACCGGCCTGATATTGCTTATGCAGTCAATAAGTTGGCTAGGTTTACCCGTAATCCGAGTGATGATCACTGGAAGGCGTTGAATCGGGTATTACAACACCTGAAACACACGTTAACTTTTGGGTTACATTATTCAAGATATCCAGCTGTACTAGAGGGGTTCGGTGATGCAAACTAGATATCTGATTAGAGAACACCAAGTCCACCAGTGGGTAAGTATTTACAATTGGTGGTGGGGCTGTGTCATGAAAATCCTAAGCAAACTTGCATCGCCCGATCTACAATGGAATCGGAGTTTATCACTTTAGACAAAGCAGGAGAAGAAACTGAGTGGCTTCATGACTTCTTAGAGGATGTTCCGTGTTGGAACAAACCCGTACCTTATGTATAATTCACTGCGATAGCTAGTCGGCTCTAGGAAGGGCACAGAATGCTATGTACAACGGCAAGTCTTGTCATATTCGACGGAGGCATAAAACCGTTAGGCAGTTGATCACCACAGATATAATATCCATTGATTACATAAAGTCAAAAGGATAATATAGCAGACCCGGTGACAAAGGGCTTATCCAAGGATCAGATGTTCTGCATGTCTAGGGGAATGGGCCTAAAACCCAAAGTATAAGGACCAATACGGTGGTAACTCAACCTTACTGACTGGAGATCCCAGTAATTTGGTTCAATGGGAAAACTAAGTTGTAAAGGTTCAGTTGATCGCTTCGGTGGAAACATGAGCACTTCGGATAGTGATTTTTGTAAAGAAACACCAAATCCAAAGCCGTTCCCGCAATAGACGTTAAGAGCTATCTGCAGTATGGGTAAAGGTTAAGTTTTCAAAACCTTTAATGATCCTCAACAGTTGAGGTTAGGTTTGGGGAAAGTTTTAATAGTTCCTAACATTTTTGAAGTGGGGTATAGCAGGATACCTTGTAGGAGACCACCTATTTAAATGCTAGGACAGGCCACCTCAAATGAACGCACTTAAGAATCCAAGAAATTGTCCACGGCCACAACGGACAAAACATTATGAAGAAGAGAGTAAGGGAATTTGTTGTGTTGGTACTATTGACTTGGCTTACATTAAACACTGATGGTTCAAGACATCACGTTCACCGCGCAGTAAGTAAGTCCGATGATATTTAACTATGGAAGGTTCAAAGCTGAAGCTACCTCTCCTTATGCAACATCGGTCCGCTGAAATATTGCTGGAAAGGAAAAGACACCATGTGAGTGCGCCAAAATCTCTTTCAAGAGGGGATTGTTGGAAATTTGCCTTTGGCGGGAGTTGCGTCCAACCATCTTTAATGACTTAAACACTAGTGTTTCGCATGTTGGAAACTTCGGTTCTTCACACGTGCATAATCTACTAAGTAAGTAGATAACCGTAGGGCCAAGGATCGTCAAATTTCGTTGAAAAATGAAAGAGATATTGGTCCACGAAGTGAGGTGTTTTGAAGCATGGAAAAATGTGGTAAAGACCAATCCTCCCTCATCGGTGGGGGAAGAAAGATTTGTTTAGTTTATAAGTCTCAACATTGGCCCATGTGTTTAAAGGAGGGAAGACCTAGATGTGCTTCGGTTCAAGGATAAGCCCACATGCGCGCCGCGCGCCCGTCCCGTCCGGTCTCAGGTCGTTAGCTTCTTCTAGTATTATCTTTTTGGACCCAAATTGCTTCATATTTATAGTTTGGTCCCTGAAGTTTCTGGTAAGTTAAATTGGGCAGAGAACTTGTGCTTTTGCTGGCTGTTGGTTTTTGGAACGTTAACCAGCCTTAATATGCACTCAATTCAGTCATTTATTTTGGCTGAATAACTCTCCCTAAAGGCTAATCCATTGCACATCAATTCACCATTTATTTGGCTGAATTACTACCTCCATAATTGCCATTATTTGGCCAGTAACAACAATTATGTGGGCAGTTGGTAAGTCCTCTCCTACAACTATATAATGGACCCTTTGCCAATTGTTGAGAGCACACATAGAACACACAAACGAAATCAGTTTCTTCCTACTACTTCCAGCATCATTTCATTACTCAAAATTCTTCAAGGTAACACTTGAGTTTCCTTTGCTCATTTGTTGAGTTGTTGTTTTATCTTGAGAGACTATTGTCCAGAACGTAGAAAGGATATATATAGGGCAATCTTGTCTTAAATACAGAGTGTCATCACTCGACTCATCATATCAAAATTGTTCCAGTTTGTTGTAATTTCATTGTGTTGTAATACTTAGCGGTTACTTATTTCCGTTTCCTGCACCATTGTAACCAACATAGACAACTATATTAGTCACACCAAGTAAAGAAAAAACACAAGAAAACATAAACTAATACAATTGATCTTAGAGGTAAAACAAATATAGAAATGTCTTATTTATAGAGGATTGGCAGTTGTGGGTTTGTATCGACCCGTTTGGTCGTTTAACACTTTTAAGCATAACATCCCTAAAACACTCTTTCCGAAGCAATTCGGTGAGTATCGGAGAAGAATTAGTGAAGTCGAAAGTTTTTAAGTTAAGAAAATGAAAATTCGAGGCTATTTCTTTAACTACGGTTATTTAAAACAACATCAAAACTTTGTCTCGCATGAAATATAAGAAAATCACAATGAGCTCCCCACTATTTCCTGTAATTGACACTGAGCTCTAGTAGTTTTTTGTTTTTTTTTTTTACCTTTGAGCTAGCTTCATTTTGACCATTTATTTTTTAAAATTTAAGTTCTATTAAAAAATATTACATAATCAGATCATTTATTGGACAATTATAGATAAATTTCTTAAGTAAATTTCTTGATTAAGATTAATTGGTATAAAATGGTAATTAATATGAAAAGATATCTTCAATTAGTAGTATATAACTTAAATCCTTATTTAACATATTTTGATGAGGAGGTGGAGGTGGTTAAATTTTATATAAACTTTTGTAACTTTTAGGGAAAAGTATCGTAAGTAAATTACTCTCGGTTGCTAAAGAAACAATGCGACGTACAATTATTATATTCTTAAAAATCTTTCTTGAATGCGTTTATCTTTCTCTGACCTTCTTATCTTAAGAATGCATTGAAGTGTCGTATTTGAATTTTGAAGTGTCAAAGGATGGACCAAAAAAAAGTGTCAAATGGTGTGTATTTCAACCTTGACTCAAAAGATGTATAGTGGAGAAATCACTTTTTGTACTTATTTGGAAATGATCTATCTACAATGGAATTTTGCAATTTTTGCGCAATCTTATGTGTTGAGATTATACAGTTTATGCATGTTATCTAATTATTGGTGTGAAACTTTGTTCGAACACACAACAATCTCTTCTAACTCAAACTAAGTTCCATGTGATTCATTATCATGATTCGATCCACACGTCCCCTCCTCGGACTTAGTTCGGGGTGACCCACTACCATGATCTATAGGTCAATTTTTGAGATTTACTGTATGTTACCCACATGACCAAACATTTATATATGGCCCTTGAAGCTCAAAGCTAGCATTGGTCTCCAAACTACCTTTGACGTGGTAAAGGTAGTAAATCGAACCCCATAATATTATTCTGCTATCTTCATACTCTTCTTGTTGAGTCATTAGCTCTTATAACATGTGTTTGGCTAAGCAAGCCGGAAGAGTATTCACACACCTTATGTATAATTTCAACAACATATCTAGCGTAGTCTCATAAATGGGGTTTAGGAAGATAGAGTGTACATGCAGACTTTACCCTTACCTCGAGAGGTAGAGATATTGTTTTCGGTAGACCCTCGGCTCGAGTAATATCATATCAAGAGGTTCGAAAAAGAAAATAATGGGAGAGTAGCAACCATGACACAACACTAAAGAAAGTATGCAAAAAAATATTAACTACAACAAAATAATATGATAATGGAAGTACAAGAAATAATAAAAAGTACCGAAATTGAATCACAAGAAACTTTAAGCATACTATTGTGACTACTAGTATGTACGGATAAACGATACAACACTCAACTACCTAGCTAACATTCTACCTAATATGTGTCCTCCATAATCTTTCTATCTACGGTCATGTTCTCGGTCAGCCGAAGTTGTGTCATATCTTGTCTAATAACCTCTCCTCAATACTTCTACGGACTACCTCTACCTCTACCTCTCCTGAAACTATCTATAGCCAACTTCTCACACCGCCGCACTGGAGCATTCGAGCACCTCCTTATCACATGCCAAAAC
Source organism: Anisodus tanguticus (assembly GCA_034509755.1). Classification (NCBI taxonomy): domain Eukaryota; kingdom Viridiplantae; phylum Streptophyta; class Magnoliopsida; order Solanales; family Solanaceae; genus Anisodus; species Anisodus tanguticus. The sequence goes on along the minus strand of CM067550.1, from coordinate 47,793,719 downwards.
CATTTCAGCCTCTCGCTTCCCGCATCTTGTCCTCATCAAGGTTACCCCACCTTGTCCCGGATATCTTCATTTCTAATCTTATCCCTCTTAGTATGCTCGCACATCCATCTCGACATCATCATTTCCGCCACTTTCATCTTCTAAATATGAGAGTTCTTAACTGGCCAACATTCCGCTCCATACAATATAGTCGGTCTAACTACCACTCTGTATAACTTGTCTTTAAATCTTGGTGATACTTTCTTGTCACACAATACTTTGGAAGCGAGAATCAATTTCATCCACCGTGCACCAATACAATTTGTGACGTCATCGTCTACTTCCCCATTAGGTATAATTTCCTAATATGCAAATATTATCATGGGACCTTGTCAATTCCTAGATTAATTGGCATTTGGCACAGTGCGTACTAATGTATTTCTTAGATTAATAGGGCACGATTTGTACTAGATATCAACTGATTATACAAAATTAATCTAATTTAAGGAATTCGTTTCCAACAGAACTATCATTCTCTAAAAGTGCTTTTCTTGCTAATGAAGTTTAACTCTTAATTAATCAAATGTGATTTTGCTAATCTGCTAATGGTCAGAGCATCACACAATGGGAACACACCCAGTCCCACTTTTCAACCTCTTTTTCAACATATATATTATTATTATTATATATACCCCAGGCATAGTTGGATGACAAAGGACGGGAGAGACTTAAAATCTTGTTGGAGACCTGCAGCGTGAGTTCGAATCATGATGAGAACAATTTGCTCTCCTCTAGGGCAAGACCTTGTAGGTGATGTCAGTTGCTCTGTTCTCAAAATTCAGGCACATCTCGCGATTTACTGGTAGTAATGCTGAGGGACCGGGACTACTATCTCCTGGAATAGCATAAGTCGGGAAGCTGGATATATATATATATATATCCCCCGGGCATAGCTGGATGGCAAAGGAGGTGGACTTAAAATCTTGCTGGAGGCCTGCAGCGTGGGTTCGAATCATAGTGGGAACAATTTGCTCTCTTCTAGGGCGGGAAAAAATAAAATTAAAATAATAATAATAATAATAATTATAATAATAATAATAATAATAATAATATATGATGTAACATTTATAATAGGACAAGCAAAAGTTTTTACTTTTGGATTTTCAATCATGTAACTACAACAGTTAGAAACAAATTCCGTCCCCAAAAAAAAAAAGATGTCACTATTCAAGGGTTAGCAACACATTCCGTCCAAAAAAAAGGTCACTATTCACTATTCATTCCTTGAATAGTGACATAATTGATAAATTAAGGGGCAAAGAGAGCAGCATTCAAAGCATATGCTTTTAATTATTTTATATTTAAAACTTACAAATTAATTAATTTGAATTAATGCCGAATAATTCTTAAAAAGATAAATTACTTGGTGCCATGGGCGGATAAAGGCAGATGTAACCTTGTGAACTGTGATATATGATCCATCTGAGCTCAGTGCTATTAACGCAGACCATTATTTTATGTGTACTCATAATTTTAAAAATTCAATAAATTTAATATTAAGAATTTAAAGGCTGAACAAATAAAATTTAAATCTTAAAGTCACCTATATGGACGGAACTAGGAAAGAGGCTCATAACCTTGAGGTTACGGGTTCAAATCCTATCTCGACAACATTTTATTTTGCCAAACTTTGTTGATTGCTAATTAATTCCCGCCTTTCAACTTTTTGGAGGTGGAAGGAAAAAGTAAATGTAGGGAAGGGATAGAATCACTACACTACTACGTATAGGGATTAGTGTTTTCAGAGGCGTTTTTGGGACGAGTCTCGAGGCGAGCCCCCGGCAAGGAGTATTAAAAACGCTTCGGGGCGTTAATGAAAGACGTAGATCCATAGGGCGTACGCCTTAGAATTTGGGGTATAAATTCGGACGCGAAAGCTTAAGCCCCGGGCGTAAAAGCGTACACCCCAAGCGTTAAATTTAATTTTTTTAAATTAAAAGTATTTTTGCTATAGATTATAATTTTTATTATTGGTGTAATGATATTTATACTTTATGTTATATCATGTTGTTGTGATTTTTCCTAAAATATATAAATAAAACTTTCATAAATAATTTTTTTAAATGTTTATGTCTGAAATCGATAGGATGGAGATTTCATAGTATTATGTTGTTGAAGCAAATTTTTTTTTTCATTTTTTGTCGTTGCTATTACACTTTTCATCCTTCTCCTTCTTTGAAATATATAAATAAAAATCAGTAAAATTTTAGTTGAGGGTAAAAATAATTAGAAGATGTGGAGATCAATGACGAAGTGGACGAAGATTTTATTTTAGAGATTATCAAGGCTATTACGAGTATCATTTGTTATGTTGTTACCTTTATCATATAATAATTTCTTTATATTATTGGTGAGATATTTGAATTTAATAAAAAAATTACTTTTGCTTATTTTTTTAGTATTATTATTATAAAATTGAAGATACATTAAACATACGTCACATAGATCTATGGAACTTAGGCCCTATATCTCGGAATTTACGCCTCGTTTCGTACTGCGTAAAATACCTCACCTCGCATCCCGCCTCTTAAAACATTGATAGGGATCATCAAACCCCCTTTTTAAAGAAAGTTACATGACACATATAAAAGTTAAAATTATTTTTTCTATGTGTATACTAGACGTTGAATTTCATTATATTATTAGTATGCTTATATCTTAATGCTTTTAATTTGTTTTAGTAAAATTCTTAGTCCCGTCAATATACTTTATTACTAGTAACTCATAATATATACTTCGAGATCTGTCATTGCATCGAAATCCAACAAGCTAGATTTAAGAAAAATAAAAAAAATTAATTTTTTACACAAATAGTCAAATCTCACGTTTTTATTGTTAAATCAAATACAGAAAAATGTTACAACTAACAATTGAAACATATTCACTTGTCGGCTTAGTGTCACTTTATTAAATTCTTTAAAGAACACTTCCACTCTGTTCTATGTGATCTATCACTCACAAAAATGGACCTTACACTAACTTCCCGACCAACTTTACTACCGGAAAACTCACTTATTCATCAGAAGCTTGATCGACCCATTATTCTCCGGCATAAATGGAAGTGGAAAACACAAATTTCAACTTCAGAGATTAAGGGTAGAACAATTACTATGGCACTAAAAAAACCAAGAATTGAAGGTAGTGAGGCTTTAAATGAAATTGCTTCTCAAAATTTGGATCATGCACCTGCTCGAAGAAGAGTTCGATCAGCTTTTATTACTACATAGCAACAACTTGATCATATCCTATTTAAGGTTTTTTTAAAATTCTTTTTTGAGTTAAAATCAACTTTTTGATGTAGATTTTGATTCATAATATCTTTCTTTTGGTTCTTTACTTGATGCAGATTGCTCCAGCTGATATCAGATTAGAGGAGGTATGATACTTTTATCAATTTATTTATTATCCCTTTATCTGTCCCAATTTATGTGATACTTATAGTGTTTTGAGATTCAAACTTCTTTAAATTTTTTGAAATAAAATTTACATATTAGGGAACTAGTACTATATGTCACAATAATTAATAATTTAAAAATATTTGAAAGGCATATGAAAAAAAATTACCGTCAAAGAACAACTAGTTTGACTCTCGAAATGCGAACACGGTTACATAAATTGGGAAGGTGGGAGTAGTATACTCTAGTTTTGGTAACTAGGGCTCTGTGTATCAGTACTTTTGGGAATTACAATTTGCTTCTTGGCTTGTACACAAGATTTTTACACTATTTGAGTAAGTCTTCCTAGAGGAAGTGCCAAGGAATCCTTCTTTTTTTGGTTATAACCTTGTCTAATTTACGGGGTACCAGCTAGTTGGCTCCCACCGTCATCTGTACCGAGTAACTCCGTCTACTAAGGCTTGTACAGATTAAAAGAAAAAATCACCTAGTGGTTTGATAAATCTTGATTTTAGCTATGTGGTTCTGTTTTGCAATGCCATTGAAGTTGATTACTCATTTATCACCTTAATATCATGTTTTTTTTTTTTTTTTTTTATGGTATGACGTCGATTTGAAGGAAGGATGAAGTCAAAATTAGGAAAGTGAAAATGGGGTTTATAAGATTTGGGCGGGGGGGGGGTCAGCTCAGTTAGGAGAAACAGAAGGAAAAAAGAAGTTTTGAAGTGTTTTCCTGGAAAGCTTAAACTTTGTTGATTATGAAACAGTATGGAATCCAATTACTCTTAGTTTCATTCTCATTTTTTACTACTCTTATTTGCTAAATCATTTATGTCCAAAGGCTTTCTAAGGCTTTAATTTCCAAGTTCTGTACTTCTTTTCATTAGTTCATGCCCCGTTGATTTACTGGTGCATCCCCCTTCAATGTATTTTTAAATAAAAATATTACATATATACATAGAAAAAAAGAAGGAAAAGAAGGTTAACAGCGCCTTGACAGAAGTACTACTAAATACCCTGCCAAAAGTGTATAACTGAACTACATTGAACTCGACAAGGCTTATTTAATATATAACTCACGGATTATTCTTTTAGAATGATGGACATATATGATGCAAAAACCGCTTTTTTCTCTTGTTTTTTCTCCTCAATTTATGTAACATACTATTTTGCTACAGGAGTTTGTATGTTTACAAATTTTAATAATTGCATATGTACATTTTGTAGTGGTACGAAACAAATTCGAAAGGCCAACAGATTTTCTGTAAAACTTGGCTACCAAAGCCAGGTGTACGAATTAAAGGTGCTTTGTGCTTTTCTCATGTATATAGTGATACTTGCACTTTCTTCTTTGAAAGTTCGTTATTATCTCTTAATTACTGGTTTTCTTAATATTATTCCAAGTAGTAGCCTTTTATATTCTTTTTGTAATGATATATTGATTTTCAGGTATCGCAAAGTATATAGCGGCTGCTGGCTATGCTGTCTATGCTATTGATCATCCCAGTTTTGGTCTCTCTGATGGTTTGCATGGATATATTCCTGAATTTGATGGTATCGCTGACAATGTCAATGAACAATATGTGAAAATTAAAGGTATGTTGCAGTATGTTTGTGCTTTGTCTTAATTCCCTAAGATAATGACAATCACCAATTAAGGTGTGCCGCGAAAATATGGAATTAGCTACGAACTAATTTATCGCTTAATTTCTCGTAGGTAACAGGATTTTTCAATAATCCGTCGCTAAATAGAAGTAGCAATAGATTTTGTTGTTTAGGTATAGAATTTGTCCGTAGCTAATTCCTGCATTTTTTAGTAGCGTTTGTTGAAATATTATATTATGTAAATAGAGCCGTTTTTTTGTATATATATAAGTTGTTGAATCCCTTTGACATAACAATTTCTTTTTTGAATCCCCTTGTGTGAATTATGGCTCCGCCACTAAATTTGAAAAGCAACGTCCATGAAACCCCAATTGGAGCTCATTCACGGCTTATTGTAATTTTTGTTAGAGCATGCTTCTCCTTGTGCGACATTTAATGATAAATTTTCTTGTGATGGAGCAGGTAGGCCAGAAGTTAGAGGGCTTCCCCGCTTTATATTTGGGCAGTCCATGGGAGGTGCAATTTCTCTTAAAGCTCTTCTTAAAGAACCACGTGAATGGGATGGAATCGTCCTTGTTGCGCCAATGTGCAAAGTAATACTATGATCTTTAGCTAGACTAGCTAACTTCTTATATTATCGTCATTTCAATTTTCCGGTTTCTCACTTTCTTGAGCACATTTAGTTTGAGCTGAACCAATGTATTTATCACTTTCTTCGGATCTCCTAAAAGTTCAAAATTTCTAAAGTGATTCACAGTCAAAAGAAATTATGTTTTCCTCTGAGCATTGCCACGGAATTCTCTGCTTCTTGAAATTTTTATATTGCAAAGTATCGTGTTTGTGGAATTTGACTTTCTTAATGCAAGAATATTGTGCTGACCTTCTTGTGCTGTTAAGATTGCAGAAGACATGACGCCACCAGTTCCTCTGCAGAAAGTCTTGATTTTTCTGTCTAACATTATGCCACAAGCAAAGATAGTCCCTACGAAAGATTTGGCAGAATTGGCAATCAGGGAGTTCAAGAAAAGGAAAATGGTAATGCCCTCTATTTACTCTGTTTATGTTAAGTGAGGAAGAACAGTAGTCAAATGATGACTGCTCTAAACTTCTGTTTAATGAAAACTAGTTGCCACATAGTTAGCTTGGACAAGAAACTGTGGAGATTGCAGAATTTGAGAAGAAGAAACAAATTTTAGTACGAAGTTGCAAAATGAAAAAGAATTCCCACGGCCACAAAAATATCTGATATCCTCAACCTCGTAGTCTGTGATAAATCCTTCATTCAAAGATAGAAAGCCATTGTCCTCCTTCAAGCCCCATCCGGTCTCCTTATTGAGATTGTGTTTCACTGTTTTTCCGTCTAGAGTTCTTAAAGCACTTTGTTCTGGAATACCCCATGCGATTCTCAGCATGATGGCCTAATCCGAGACCTGCAGCTAGGGGTGTCAAATGGACGGGTCAAGCTGAATTCTGGTGCATGGAAATGGGCTGAGTCAATGACCTGGCCAAAGTTACTTGGACTGAAATGAGATGAAAAAAAATGGGCTAAAAAGCGGGTCATAACTCAACCTATCCAATTCTTACTAAATTTTAATTTTTTTATTTGATATTTTATATTTTTTAAAGTAACTAATAAAGCTATGTTTTCTTTATTATAGCTATATATAACATATCAAATAAAAAATAGTTTTTGAAATTCTCATGGATTAATTTGGACTATATATCAGCCCAATTTTAAAACAGACTGATATGAGTTGAACTAAAATGGGACGAGCTAACATTGACCCTCCCAAACTTGGATGGGTTGCGCTTGCCATGTTTTTATGGGCTAATTTTGCCACCCCTACCTGCAACTATGAGGACTATCAAAATCTAATTATATGGATATGTGCGATTGATGTTCAATGTATGCTTAGCACAGCTCTGTATGATGTTTTACTGAAGCTAGTTCTTGTTTGATTCTCTTCCAGGCTCCATACAATGTAATCTCTTACTCCGATAAAACACATGTGAAAACTGCTGTGGAACTCTTAAATGCTATAAAATACATAGAATCACAGATGGAAAAGGTTAGTACATAAATCCACGTTTAAACGAAGCACTATCATTTTCTCCAGCTTTGTCTGAATGAATTAACAGTTTGTATGTATTTACGCTCGCAGGTGGCGTCCCCAATGCTCATCCTTCACGGAGAAGACGATAAAGTGACGGATCCTCGCGTGAGTCAGTATCTGTATGAAAACGCGTCTAGCAGTGATAAAACTCTTAAGCTCTACGAAGGAGGCTATCACTGCATTCTGAAGGTGAACCCGATGACCGTATTCTTACTGTGCTCAATGACATTATCTCGTGGCTTGATATTCGGTGCTCTGCGAATTAGGCTTCGGTTTTAAAAGGGCTTTAGCAGAGATATTTCTTGTTGAAACCAACACCCTTTTTCTAGCTTAGAAAATGTGATACTACATGTAAAGAATGGATCTTGGGCTACATGTATGGATCTTGGGCCTAACTCAACCTCAAAAGCTAGCTTGTAGGGTGAGTATTGTCCAAGTCCATATAAGGAGTTCATGTTTCCATTCCATTTCCAATGTGGGACTCTTAACACTCCTCACACGCCCAAACCTCGTTAACTGGAGCGTGGACAATATAATTTGAGGCCCAACATCGGTGAACAAAGAATTGGAACGAGTCTAATTCTGATACCATGTAAAGAATGATCTTGGGCCTAACTCAACCCCAAAAGGTAGCTTGTAGGGTGAGTATTGTCCAAGTCCATATAAGTAGTTCATGTTTCCATTCCATTTCCGATGTGAGACTCTTAACACTCCTCACACGCCCAAACCTCGTTAACTAGAGCGTGAACAATATAATTTGGGGCCCAACATCGGTGAACAAATAATTGGAATGAGTCTAATTCTGGTACCATGTAAAGAATGTATCTTGGGCCTAACTCAATCTCAAAAACTAGCTTGTAGGGTGAGTATTGTCCAAGTCCATATAAGGAGTTCATGTTTCCATTCCATTTCCGATGTGGGACTCTTAACACTCCCCACATGTCCAAACCTCGTTAACTGGAGCGTGGACAATATAATTTGAGGCCCAACATCGGTGAACAAAGAATTGGAATGAGTCTAATTCGATATCATGTAAAAAATGGATCTTGGACCTAACTCAACCCCAAAAGCTAGCTTGTAGGGTGAGTATTGTCAAAGTCCATATAAGGAGTTCATGTTCCCATTCCATTTCCAATGTGGGACTCTTAACACTACACAATAAAATCAAATTCATTGTGGCATATTGGCAATTTTTTGTAACTGCTATTGTTATGATATTAAAGAATGAAGTTCTTATGAAACTAAGAAAATTTATCGGCTATGAAGGGTTAAAGTTTTTGTGCGTCAGAAACTACATTATCCCATGACTAAGTTGTAACCCTGAAGTGAAACTCAAAGAGATCAGTACAAGCGGAATGTGTGCTTTACAATTTATTCAAATTATAGAATATATTTTTTTCTTGATAATTGTAGCAGCAGCAGCAGTTATTGACAAAGAATTGCAATTTATTTATTGAGAGGAAAAGAAAAAGTTTGTGGGGATTAAGTAATACTATATCAATAGTAGAGCATTTATTCTTGTACCCTATATTTCATCATAGTTTGTCTGAATTATGAATACTTTTTTGAAGATGCATCTCATTATAACTGAGCCAACTTTTGGACATTTTTATTAAGCAAATTATATTACTAGTGAACTTCTGTGATGTTCTATTTTCACCTGGTTTATGTTTGCTGCTTTTCTGGTACACATTTTAGAATTGACCAAAGCAAATAGCTCTACTTGCTCAAACATTTTTGGGACTAAACACTTGCCATTGTTCACAAACTTTGAAGGATTTAGATCCTAAAAAAAAAAGAGGGGCAGCCCGGTGCACTAATCTCCTGCTATGCGAGAGGTCCGGGAAGGGCCAGACCACAAGGATTTTATCTCCTCTCTAAATTGCATTCCCAGTTACTAGGATGTCAAATTGGCGAATTGAGCTGAATCTAATGAATTTAAATAGGTTGCGTTAATAAATGTGCGGGTTAAAAAAAATTACTTGAGCTGAAATGTGTTTGATCATAAATAAGTAAACATGTCCAACTCTTACTAAGTTTTAATTTCCTTATGTTGTTTTTTTATAATTCGTTTAAGTACCTAATAGTTTTTTTTTTCTTATTATGGCTATATATAACATATCAAACAAAAAAATTACAAATATTCTGATAAAGTTTCTCATGAATCAATTTGGATTATATATCAGGCCGAGTTAAATAGGGCTGGTCAATATCAATTTAAGATTGATAAATGGGCCAAACTTGGTTGAATTACGCGGGCCCGTACTTTTGCCACTCCTACCTGTTACTAATCCACCTCTATGGTCTAGTGATATAAATAACTTATGGCAACGGATCGGATATGGACCGGATCCTATTAGATCCAGATCCAGATCCGTTTTATACCTGGATCCAGATCCATCGGGTCCATAAAAATCATATTCAAATCTGGATCCATATGTAAAAAAATAATCCATCGGGAAAGATGAATTAGAAGGAGAATTTGAAAATGAATTGGTTATCCATAAAGAGAAAGAAAGTTTTCTTCTAGTTCATTTGCCTTGAATAATATTTCCACCCGTTGAAATTTTTTTGACAAAATGAAATCCAATCTGATTAAATATTTAAATATTTAAATTTTTTTTGACAAAATGAAACTCATCAATCTTACCAACATAATTATTAAATATTTGATGGCAGCCAAAGTACTCACTTTAACAAACTTAAAGAACTAAAATTGTTCAAGAACTTAAAGCACTAATTTAAACCTGTCGCCAAAAAATATGGTACCCTTTTTTATTATTTTCGTTCATGTTCAGAAAGTTCTATTTCCTGGCATATTGTTTGACACACACATAGGACAGAGCTTCAAGAAATTAATCCTAAATACCGACTCAAACCTTAGTTGACCGGTATTAGTTGATCCTATAGGGAATCGGTACTGACGATCTTAGCACCTACTGTTTTTTGTTTTCCAATTCTTTTTAAAAAAATCACTGTTTTTATTTCTCTTTTCCAATGACAGTATTACTTAACACTATCTTTCAATTTACGTGATATAGTTTGATTAGAATGTAAAATACATAAATTATAATAAAATTAAGAAAATATTTATAAAATTACACTCAAGGTTATGATATATTTAATAAAAAAACGGATTCACGCGGATCTGCACCGGATACGGATCTCAAATACAAGATCCATATCCAGATCCGATCCTTCAGAAATGGATCCGAGTCCGATCCGGATCCGTCGGGTCCAAATTTTGAAAATTCATATCCTATAAAACGGATCTGGATCTATCGAATTCGGATCGGGTCCAGAATCCACTGCCATCTCTATAAATAAGCCATCACGTTATTACAGACTATAGGGACAATCATTGATTGAAGGATACCACAAACATCTAGAGGAGAGGAGAGGAGAGGAGAGGAGAGGAGAGGAGAGGAAAATAGTTGTAATTATACTGTTTTCTCAACTTTAGATATGTGTCTTTTCCCTCTTTTTTTGATTTAACCATTGACCTAGATTTGAGTCGGATAGGGCCATTAAAGGGGATATATATATCCAAAAGTTCTCCATTTCTATAATTTGAATTCGAGATATCTAACTAAAAACATAAAAAATCTAATAATCATACATGTTGACATGATTAAGTTAAAAAAAATATGTGCTCCTTTTAATAGCTTAAACTTGTAGATGAGTTATTCACACTTCAACATCGTATCAGGCATGCATGATCCTAATTCGAATCTCGCCGCAACTTATTATTGAAAAGAATTTTCACATTTTTTTCCCATGAAAAAGGCACATGCAGGAGAGGACGTGATGATGGATGAGACAATATAGTTAAGTTTGAGAATTAAACTAATTAAGGGGATTCAACATCAACTATATATGAAAGTATGTATGTCCTAGAGACAATTATTATTAGGGACAAATGTACTTGAACACATTCGTATTATTAATAAGATTAATATTTATGGCATTTGTGATTATTGAATTATTATTTGATTGTTTGTAATTATTCATTAATGTGCATCCCTTGAGCTTACGTTGTCATTAATAGAGTGAGATATTGATGATAGAGCGTAACTCTAAAATAGCCTTGACTAATGATCATCGAGAATGGGATATCGATGATATGTTATAAGTCGGCATGTGGTCTGCATCACATTCTTAGAGAATGTAGTATGTCTCACCTGCTACTAGTAATGATTACTAGTGATGAACACATGGATACTTTTGGAAAATATTGGTATACCCTGCTGATAAACTATTTGTTATACATGTCTAAAGTATTATCAGCGTGTGGGAGATGAAGGTCTTTTGACTTGAGGTCAATACACACCTTGTTTACAGAGTAATGTACTTTGATCCTGTCCTAAGCTTAAACTCCTTTTAAGATAAGATACGGCTTGTGTTGGGTACATTATGATGTAAATTAAGGTGGTAGTTGAGTCAAGAATAGGATTCATTCCTCGATTGGATATTCGAGAGAGCACTCAACTTCTCAGTGATATTAGGTCGACCAAGTCATTGGCCAATGCAAGAGACATATTTAGAATATGATATAGTTGTCGACTAATATAAATGAGATAAAGTGATCAAGCCATTTGGATAGACACATGGCAAATCCTAAGCTTGATCGAGTGTGTCGCGAATGAAAGGAATTTATCATCTCACATGAAGGTTATGTTTGCTGGATTCATGTAAACGTACTTCACATATTGAGCTCGTCATACGGCGCAGTTTAGGAGTTCTGTATGGACCTTAATTGGATTAGTGTCGATATGTGAAGGCCTATAAAGTCACACTATGTCGATTGTCTTTTCGGTCTAAGGGTCTATTGAGAGAATATTAAATATTCAATTTGGAATCGAGATATTTAAATTAATAATAACAATGGGATAATTTCTATTAGATGAAAATTATTTAATTAAATCAAAATTGGATTTTGGATTTAACGTGCAGAATATATATATTAAATGAAAGCGGGAAACATAATTTTACATAAGGCACCGTGGCGCCGACCCAACAGTGGGCCGAGTCAGACTGGCCCACTGCAACTCGATTTTTGGGCCAGGCTTGGAGCCCAACCCTAATCTGATTTGTGACCTAATTTTAACTATAAATACAGCACAACCTCATTGTTATTAAACACACTAAGAACACCAATTCTCATAAACAATTCTAGACTTAGAGTTTAGGATAAAACTCTCTCAAACCTCTGCCAAGATTTCCTGGCTTTCTTGACAGAGGAATACACCGTAGCATTGTCCTTGCAGTCGAAAAGGGAATCGCGTGTCCACCCTTTAGTAAAGACTCTAGATAATACAACTTATAAGTGTTCATGTTTTATGTTACAGGTTTTGATTGTCATATAACCATACCAGAAGAAATTGTTGGGTAAGTAAGAACAAAATTTTAAACTTCCGTTGTGCCTTACTTATGTGTTTTGAACCCAACAAAATCCTACAATATATACATAAAAAAATAATTTTGATCTTGTATATACAGTGCTCCTAGCTCCACCGTGCTAACAACTTAAGCTTTTAGACGAGATGGTTACACACTTCAACTATATCACCACATCTCTCAATGGTTATTTTATATCTTCTTTTCATTTTTAAGCCTGTTGAATATTAATTCGTAATGTGTATCAATTCCAAAACTTATATATGTAGGCCGTAACATTAGATGCCGTAGTAAACATAAAAATCAAATATGCAAGTATGGGGTTGTCTATCTGAATAGATATAGAAGTGTGAGTGCTAAAGACATTAGTGTGAATGAAACTCAAAATCACGTCAGTTTCAAAAAGGACAATAATCTCTTAGATGAAACTTCAGCAATAAAACACAAATCATGTAAGACAACAATATATACATGCAAGTTGTACAGTACATACATGCAGTGAGAAAGCCAGAACTTGTGTTCATATTTGATAAGGATGTAACAAGCTAGCTACGGGTTATAATTTAGTAGGTGAAAAACTCTATGGAGCCTAATTTTCTAGAAAAAGATAATTACAAAAAAGAAAAATAAAAAATAATGAATTGAAGAAAATGATAATGATTGATTAAAGGCGTGGCATCAATTTTGAAACCACAATGATCTTGTGGTAAATGAGTAGTCGTTTTCGTCTTGAATTTCGTTTAAATCCAAACTTATTTACATTGGTCAATGTAGATCTTCACTACTCTTCTCCTTTTCTTCCAATAGATCTTAAGAATTTATCGTTTAGACTATAGCTGGCCAGTGGACCGGGCTCGGGTCGGGCGGGTCGGATTTGGCGGGGGCGGGGCGGGACGGGCGAAGGGGGCGGGGTCGGGGCTGGCGGGGTCAGGCGGGATCGGGTTTGGCGGGACTTACCGAAGTCCCGTCCGATCCCGATCCGATCCCGCCGGAATCGGGTCGGGTTCCGGCGGGTTTTTTTCTTTTTTTTTAAATAACATATGTATAAAAAAGAAACTCAATAATTAAACAAGACAAGATAGTGTAATAAAAACATCCTAAGGTTATTTTTGTGCCTCTTATAATATTTAATAGACATATGATTTTTTTGTAATATAAATACAATTGTCGAAATTGCAACTTTGTGGTGTTGTCCAAAAGTTGCAAATTACATAATAAAATTGCAATTAGAAAAATTACATTCTGAAAAAAATCTGTTCTAATTTCTTGATAATTTCCTATGGTTCTTCGGTTGAAATTGGTATTTGTTGGTCAAATTGATCCACGTCGCTTCCACCACCTTCGGATAAGATTTCGTTGTAGTTTTCGTCTTCTTCTTCGTTGATCTCCGGTTGATCGCACCTTCTCCGCTCCGCTCGTATCCAATCTCTGAATAATACTGCAATTTCCAAGCTGTCTCGGCTAATGAGTGTCTCGTGGTCTCCTATTTGATATCTGCCGGCAGAAAAAATACTTTCAGACGCAGTTGATGACGCTTGAATGTTCAAAACATCTCGGGCCATCATTGAAAGTGTCGTAAAGGTCTTCTCATTCCCCCTCCAGTATTTTAGCAAGTCTTCATGTCCATCTTCATTGATAACTTCTTGGTACGGTACAGAACCCTACAAAACAAAAATATCAAACTCGCTAATTTGGTTAGTAGCGGTACGACCACACATTCTATTTCTGAGGCTTTCAATACTAGCTGCAGAAACAACATGTCTTTTGTGAGGTTGTGTTGAAGATGAAGAAGATGGTATGGAAACCGGTAGGTTACTAACACTTTCTTGTTGGTAAAACCTATATATTTTTTTGCATTGGTCTTCTACGCTAGACAACCCTTCTTCTTTAGTTTGTTCAATAGGTGGTGGGTGATTTGAATTTTTTGGACTTGGAGGTGGTAGTAATTCTATACAACCGTAAATAGTTTCAATAAGTGATTTAGTATCGTCTATTTTAATAGTCGGATTTAATACAACACCAATAATATAAATAGTGGGATTGGAATAAAATATTTTTTTATTTTGATAAACATTTTTTTAATAGCTGCAATATAAGCTGGTTTTTCCATATATTCACTAAGTAATAAAAATATTAGAGTTATATAAAACAACATAGTTGAAATAGTAGGATAATATATACCGAAAAATTCTTTTGTTGCTTGAAAAAATTTCTCTAAAAATACAATAAGTTCGGAAATTTTTACCCAATCACTATCTACAACCATATCAGCTGGATTTTGATTATGAGAGTTAAAAAATAAAGTTATAGGTTTTTTATAGTCATAAGCAACAAGTAGTTGCTCGTATAAAGAATTCCACCTAGTGGATACTTCTTCTGGAATTTTTCTATAAGGTAGTACACAATCGTGACAAGTTTTTTTATATTCTTTTCTTCGTTGTACTCTATTACTTTTAAAAATAAAGTTTATAGCAAATTGTATTTTACTAAGAATGTCTTCAAAAAGTGATAAACCATCATTTACAATTAAGTTATATATATGGCACGCGCATTTTATATGAAAATGATCTGGAAAAAAGATGAAGTTAAACTATTTTTTAAAATTGTAATAGCGTAATTGTTAGAAGAAGCGTTATCTAATGTAATAGTCATAATTTTATCGGTTATTCCATAATAATAACACACTTGATAAATATTTTCTGCAATAAAAGTACCAGTGTGCCTATCATCTATATATCTATACGCTAAGATTCGTTTTTGCATGGACCATTTTTAATCTATCCAATGACAAGTTACCGTTAAATAATCATGGTCGATAGTACTACGGCCTATATCAGAAGTGATAGCCACTTTGCCATTAAAATGATATAATGAATAACGTAAATACTATTGATATTCATGTGCGAATTTAAATACATCTCTCTTAACAGTTGATCTAGAAAAACCGTTAAAAGCAGGATTATATATATCTCTAATGTATGAATAAAACCGGGAGATGAAGGAAATGAAAAAGGCAAACCTTCCACAGCAACTAATTTTGATATTGCTTCCCTATCTCTATGTTTATTGTATTTAGGGCTTACAATTCCCCCCGTCATAGGGTTAATTTGACCATGTACTTGCTCCGGGACAGTATCAGTATGTGAACCTTGTCCCGATGGAGCGGGCGTTTGCGCACCCAATTTTGAAGCCTGGTATTGGGCATACCTAGCTAGATGAGCCCTTACTACGTGTCTCATTAACCCCCCCCCCCCCCCCCCCCCCCCCCCCCCGTCCCACCGTGACCTTTTCCAGTTTTAAATTTTAAAACATATTTACAAATTTTACATCTAGCTACTTGATTCTCTACGTCCCTATAAAAAATATCCATGCATCTGATTTTAATGGTCGTTTTGTTGGACCTCGTCTCATACTAGGGGGAATAGGAGGCATTTCAGTTGAAGGTGCATTAGTGGGTGTATCATCTAGATCATCGTCTAAATTAAAGTCTTCTTGAGTTCCAGAAAATAGCTCCTCTAAATCTAATGGTATTGTAGGAAAATGTTCAGTATCAACAAAATCATCATGTGTAGGAATAGGATGACTAGAAGAAGTACCCTTGCCCTTGTTGCCCCTACTAGAAGAAGCACCCTTACCCGTAAACATACATCTTAATCCTTCCATTTTAATTATGATAATAAATAATTAAAGATAATAAAATTAAGTGCGCTAAATAAAATAAATAGACAATAATAATTTAATGAAGGAACGAATGTACCAAACGCCGACGTAACGTCGACGTGTAATCGAGAGGTTGAAAATTGAAACTTTGCTCGATGGAAGATCCTCAAGCTAGTTGCCAACTTCACTCCCAATTTTCAAATGAATAAATAAAATTGAATATTTAGTAAACAATGTAGACTTGTAGAGAGATAGATTAAGAGATTAGAGAGATTGTAGGAAGATTTTTGAGAAAGATGAAGAGAAAATGAGTTATTTATAGTTGGAAAATTGGGTTAAAGTGTAAATATAATAACTTATGGGTTAAAAATAAATATTAAGGGGTAGGGGGGTTGGGGGAGGGGGGAGGCCAAAAATGGTCGTTGCACAATGGCCAAAATCTAAAATAGTCGTTGGTGCAACGATTATTTTTGCAAATGGGGGGTTACGGGCGGCATTGGGGCGGGCTCGGGATCGGGTCGGGATTAGCGTGACTGGGGCGGGACGAGACATTGTCCCGTCCCGGTTCGAGTCCCGCCCACTGGTCAGCTTTAGTTTAGACTATATTATCACCAAGCTTAAAAGTGTGTGTACCATATATAAACTAGTGTTATACGTTATAAAAGTCTTTCATTCTCACTATAAAAAAGTGGATAATTCGCAGAGGTTGAAAGTCTTTTTGTTTTTAGTGTTTTCTCTTTCATTTCGATGTGAGATTCGCTTAAAAATCATGTAGCACCCTTTATTTAAAAGTTTTTCAGCCAAGAAGCTTGTTAATCCTTTTCTTGACATGTCGTCTTCGGCTCGTCCTCCACGATGGACGTTACAACATACTTAAAATATTTTTCATGTGAACATATTAATCTCTTCTTTTGCAAATCTGCTGCTAAGCATTTTTCACAAGAAGTTTATGTGAAACATGATCCAATCAAAAGATGTTCCATAGTCTAATAGTCATGTTGTATATATAATTAAATAAAGGCTTAATACATGGATAACTTCTTAAATTTTCTATAAGAAAAAATATCCTTGAATTTCCAGTTAGTATACCTAATCGACGTTTGAAACTACATGCAAAAAGATTCTAAAATTTGAACTGAAAGTATCAAATAAGAATACTTTATCATGTGTATGTTTAGGTGCTCAATTGGAACAATTACCAAGCTATAATTTGAGTGTCTAAATAAAATTTAATAATAAATTTTAGGGATCATCAATGTATAAAGCCTCAAATATATAAAAACTTAAGCCATTAAAGAGGTAATTTTTTTAGTATGTTGATCAGCTAAGCCCGCCCATGATTACACAGTCAAAATTTGGAAAGTTTGAATCTCGAAATTTCGCAATTGGGACAAGAGAGTATAATTTTGGGAGTGAAGTTAATTTCATAAGAAGAAAAAAATGAAAATATACATGTTTTACAATCATCTTTTTACCACTCTTGTAACAAATTTTTACATGTTTGTTGCGGTGCATGTGCGTGTGAATAGTACGTAAAATTTTCATAAAGATAGTCACACCCCGTAAGTTGATGAACTTTAGATGTGAAGAAGCACTGTTTCTTGGTAAAATGTTTGCAGCTTTGATCACCAATAGCTTTGCATGCATAAAAGTGCACACACTATACATGTTTGTCTTCGTCATGTATCTATCAACTTAGGGTGTGTTTGCTATGCAGAAAATATTTCCTGAAAAAAAATTGGTCCGTTAAAATCTTTTAAAAGTTTCATTAGATCAATGACATTCGTGATGAAAGTAGGAAAAATAAATTACATATGTGATATTTCATATTGATTATCTCCTCGCCCCACTCCCACCTATCAACTCGCACCCACAAACCACTCCCACCCTCACCCCACCCCTCAACTCGCACCCCTAACCACTCCTCCAAGCTACGATGTATAAGTGGCATTTCATGTTAATTATATTGTCTCTGTAAGATTGGAATAATGAATAATCTTTCTTAGGTATTCCTTTCATTAATCACAATATATATATAGTTGTTACGGAGGTTGATTCCTAATACAGTAAGAATCCTTAAATATACAACTATCATAATTACAAAATATACTGTGAATATTCGCTAATACTCCCCCTCAGTCGGAGCGGGAGGAGGCCGGACGCTAAGGCTGGATCTGAAGTCGATGAATAGCTATGTTGGTAGTCCTTTTGTGAAAATATCGGCATACTGATAGGAGGAAGACACATGCAATACTTTGACTTGACCAAGAGCGACCTTCTTACACACAAAGTGGATATCCATCTCAATATGTTTGGTCCGCTAATGTTGGACCGGATTGTGAGACAGATAAATGGCAAATATGTTGTCACAGGAGACTGTAGACGCCTTTCGCAGTGGACACTGGAGCTCCAAAAGAAGATTTCAGAGCCAACAGATCTCAGCAACTACATTAGCAACTCCTCGATACTCTGCTTCAGCAATCGAACAGGATAGTGTGGCTTGCCGCTTGGCGGACCATGAAATAAGATTGTCCCCTAGAAATACACAATAGCCTGAGGTGGAGCGACGTGTGTCCGGGAACCCTGCCCAATCTGCATCCGTGTAAGAGAGCAACTTGTTCAGCGCAGAGGGGTAGAGATGCAATCCATAGTCAAGTGTGCCCTTAATGTATCTGATAATACGCCTAAGGGCAGCAAAGTGGGACTTTCGCGGGGCGTGCATAAACAGACACACCTGCTGAACGGCATATGCAATATCAGGCCTAGTGAATGTAAGATACTGAAGGGCACCTGCAAGACTCCGATAGGTGGGATCAGAAATTGGATCACTATCAGTAGCACTAAGCTTGGATTTCGAGTCAACCGGAATTGGCATAACTTTACAATTTACCAGCTTAGCCACGTACACTATCTCTTCCGCATATTTACGTTGACTCAGGAACATAGTAGTAGCAGATCTGGTCACTGA
Source organism: Anisodus tanguticus (assembly GCA_034509755.1). Classification (NCBI taxonomy): domain Eukaryota; kingdom Viridiplantae; phylum Streptophyta; class Magnoliopsida; order Solanales; family Solanaceae; genus Anisodus; species Anisodus tanguticus. The sequence continues at coordinate 47,774,541 of CM067550.1, read as the reverse complement.
TATACCCAAGAAATAACTTAGCTTGCCCAAATCAGTCATAGCAAATTTAGTTTTGAGTAATGATTTTATTTTTCAAACCGTCAGAGGAGGCAGTAAGAACAATGTCATCCACATATAATAGCAAATAAGCAGTGCTGCTACGCGGTAAAATATAAAAAGAGAGTTATCACACCTGCTACATATAAACCCAATATGCATAATATACATGGCAAAACGATCATACCAAGCGCGGGGTGCCTGTTTCATGCCATAAAGTGACTTCCGGAGACGACATACATACTGAGGGGATGTAGGATGAACAAAACCAGGTGGCTGATGCATGTACACAGTTTCTTTCAAATCCCCATGAAGAAATGCATTTTTGACATCAAGCTGGTGAATCGGTCAATGCTTGCCCATAGCAATACTGAGAACAATACGAATAGTAGCCGGTTTAACAACCAGACTGAATGTCTCACCACAGTCAATTCTATCATGCTGATTAGTGCCATTAGCAACCAGTCTCGTCTTATACCGATCCAAGTCACCAATGTCTCTGAATTTGTGACGAAATAGCCACATGCACCGGATTACATTCACCCCATCTGATCTAGGTACCAAATCCCAAGTATTCTGCTTTGTTAAAGCATTAAATTCGTCACACATGGCCATATTCCAATTAGGATCCAGTTTGGCTAGTTTTGGGTTTTTTTGGGAACAAGTGATATGGTTTGTGTGGAGAGGTTAAAATGAACCTTGGGTTTGAAAATCCCGTGTTGAGCACGGGTTTGGGTAGGTAGTGGTGTATGGTTTGTATTGGGTGTGGTCATTGGCTACTGGGTTGCGGATTCGAGATCTGATTTTAGATTGTGGGTGTCGCCGGTGATGGGGGGTTGAGGAGACTGGGTGGGGTCTAGGTTTGTTGTCGGTGTTTGTGGGTGGTGTGGCGAGGTGGTGGAGCTTGACAGTTCAGGCATTGGTAGTGGTTGCAGGTTACCGATCTGTGTGTGGGTTGGCGATGTGGCCGATAATGGTTTTCTGGATAACCTTTCGGGTGTTTGGTGGCGGTTTGGTGGTGAGGGAGGTGGGTCGACCGTGGGAATGGGTGACGGGGACCTCTGTGGTGCATGGATGTCTATGGCGTTCGTCACTGGTGGAGATGAGGCCACCGGAGCCGACGATTGTGATGCGGGAATAGTAGACTGGAGTTGGAACAGTGATTTGACTGTCGGGGATAGGTCTGTCTCATCGAGAAATATGTAATCCGTGGTTTGAAATTTTCGAAGATTCGAAAATGGAAAACACGTCTCGTCAAATATGACGTGGCGGGAGATAATGATTTTATGAGTGGTTGTGTCATAGCACAGGTAACCTCGATGAATAGGTGAGAAACCAACGAAGACACAGGACGTGGTGCATGGGGCTAGTTTGTGAGGTGCAGTGGAGGCCAGGTTGGGGTAGCATAGGCAACCGAAAATTCGGAGTTGGTCATAGGACAGGATCCTACGATATAAGATTTCAGTTGGGGTCTTATTTTGGAGAGTGTTGGTTGGTAAAATATTAAGGAGGTACTCTACCATTTTAACAGCATACACCCGGAATAATGGTGGAAGACATGCATGAAACAGAAGGGTACGAACCATGTTATTGATGATACGTATAATTCGTTCAGTTTTGCCATTTTGAGATGAAGTGTAGGGACATGAAAAATGGAAAACCATGCCTTGTTTAGAGCAGAAATTGTGAAATGCTGAATTATTAAATTCATGTCCACTGTCACATTGAAAATATTTTATAGATTTTTCAAATTATGTTTTAATGAATTTTTGAAATTCGAGGAACTTGGCAAAAACTTCAGATTTGAACTTCAGTGGGTAAATCTAGATAAAATGTGAAAAATTATCTAATAACACTAGATAAAATTTGTGACCCAAGGTACTAACAACATGAGATGTCCACAAATCAGCATGAACAATATCAAATGGAGAAAAAGTAACATTGTTTGATGACATAAATGAAAGAGGAGTATGCTTGCCAAGCGGGCAAGAAAAACAGTGTTAGGCAAGTTTCCCATTATTACATTGAATATTCTTATTAATCCTAAGAAAATTGAAAATAGGGTCTCTTGGGTGTCAGAGTCTGTTATGCCTAGTTGACGGAGAGATAGTAGCAAGGGAGATAGGTGAATGTGGTTTGACATCTGAAAATTGAGTGAAAGGGTAGAGGTCTCCCACACTATTGCAGCGCGTAAGAATTTTCCCCGTATTGAGATCATTCATAGAAAAATAAAAAGGGTAAAATTCGACAGACACAGAATTATGGCGAGTGAATTTTCTAACAGATATTAAAATTTTGATGATGTTAGGGGTGTAAAGGACATGGTTTAGGGAGAAAGGCGGGTGGGGATGTTTGGTATGTGTGTTACCATAACCTTCAATTGGAATGCGGTGACCATTGTCAACAGTAATAAATTGAGGATACGTTAACCGAAGCATTTGAGATAAATTACCTGACGACCGGGTGAGATGAGATGTGGCTCCGGTGTCCATATACCAATTATCATCGGCATATTGAAGGTTCACGGTATTGAAGGCCTGGCCCAAATCAGTGGGGGGCAGACTAGGGCTTGCAGATGTTAATGGGCCGAGACTAGGTGGGCCTGCTGGGTAGACTGGTGGGCCTGCCTGTTGGCTGGGGCAGAGCCCAAAATACCTGGCAACCAAGCCTGCTGGAACTGGGGCCCTGATGTTGGGTAGGGCATACAGGCGAGGCTTAGCGCCCGGTATTGGGCCATGATAGTTGTCCAACCCACTGAAAATAGGGAGCAGGGGTTGGGCCTGACTACTGGTTCCTTTGGCCCTTGCTGAGACCCTTACCTTTGTTGCTATTACCGCGGCCTCTGCCACCACGTCCTCCGCCGTAGGACTACTGCTGATGTTGGTCTGGCGGTGGTGGCTGGGTGGGGTTGGCCGCCGGTGGTGCCATGCTTTCAATGGCTAATGCCTTTTGATTGTGCTCCTCTTGTTTAGCACGACGAGTCTCGTCCAACAACAGTTGTGAACGCGCCTTGTTGAAACTTGGTAGTGAGTCAACTTGTTGAATCATCGTTGCAAGTGTATCATATTCACCTTTTGGTAAACCAGTAACTAGTTGAAATACCATCTTGGTTTCCGAAACAGATGTCCCTACGTTGGAAAGTTGGTCGGCTATGAGTTTCATTTGTGTACAATATTCGGACATGTTGTTAAAATTCTCGAGACGCGTATTGTTGAACTGCTTTTCCAAATACACGGCCGAGTATTTTTATTATCTTGAAAAATTTCTTCTAACCGTACCTAAAGTTCACGTGCAGAAGCACCTGTTTTCATGATAGTACACAACAAGTCTTTTGAGATGGTGTCGTATATCCACAGTTTGACGATGGCGTCAAGACGACGCCATGTCGGGTCTGCAACATCGGTGGGACGAGGAACATAATCATCAATATGGTCTAGCACATTGTACGCACATGCATGGATATAGAACAGTTCTAACCACACGGAATACTGACAGTCTTCTTGGTCAATAATTATAGGGATAAAATTCTTGATGTTGGTAACGGCAAATGCCGGATGAAAAGAAGACGATGAACGTGGAGGGGGTTGTCAAAAACACTAGTGGAAGAACCGAAATTATTAGGAGAAGTGGGACGAGACATGATAGCCATAAAACTGAAGAAAATAGAGGATGGTTGCCGTCGACCAGAAGCAAGAAAAATAGTGGTGGTCGGCCGCTTGTGGTAGAAAAAGAACAGGGATTAGGATTTGGCTCCTGATACCATGTAAGATTGAAATAATGAATAATGAATCCTTTCATTAATATATATATATATATATATATATATTATATATATATATAATTGTTATTCCTAATACAGTAAGATCCTAAGTTACCTTAAATATACAACTATCATAATTACAAAATATACCGTAAATATTCGAAGAATATTTGCTAATAGTCTCCTCCCCATTATCAACTGTTGGTTTTTTAAAAGATAGTGCAGTAAAAAAGGTTGGAAGAATGACTCATATTTTTTCTCTTATAATTTTATGAGCATAGAGGGGCCTTATAGTCAACTTGAAAATAAAAAATCATTGAAAATCAGCATTAATATAAAATTCAAGAAACCTGGAATATCTCAATAACCTAAATTATCTTATAGAAATTCAAATTTAAACAAAGTAGATTCCTCCTACAACGTAACTAAACTACTTTTATTCTAATACTAAATCAACATTAACAGAAGCAATTTTAAATATCAACACCCCACCACCATCCTACCACTGATCCCTACCCCAACCCTCCACCCTCGCCAATCTGACCCCATCGCTTAGTGTTTACTTAGACAATTAGATTATATATAAATGTTTGCATAATATTTTCTACATACTTACGAAACATCAGAAAATAAGTAAAACTCCACTTAATTTCCAAGAAAATATTCTCGGTAGAAAGTACATTTTCCTTCACACAAACACACCCTTAACGTTATCCCCCCCCCCCCCCCCCTTATACTTGTGAACATACATGAAATTAGAAATAAGTACATGTATGATAAAAAAAAAGTGTAAGCAAGTGTTGGGGAAGATGAAATAAAATTTTAGCTAACTTGGGTATGATTGAAGAAGGGCATTGGGCAAAGCATCTTCAAAAACCAAAGCAATATAAATAAATAAAAGTACCACACGAGAGCTGATGATATACAGAATTGTACTACTAAGAGGGGTATCTATTTCCTGATGAAGTATAAATGAATTGTATATCTCAGTTTTTGGACCTTAGTCTCTTCTTGGAAATTATTCTTTGGTCAATTTAAACATTTACTTGGTCATATATATGTGTACGTGAGAATGTTTTTTTTTCCAGAATTTGGAAAGAGGTATTGGATTTTCCATTGAATTTTCCATTGAATTTTATGTCTACTCACTAGTCACTAACCAAAGAGTACGTGGGAGAGTGAGTCTCAGTAATATTATTGACACATGAGAAAAAATTAACACAAAAAGAATAAAATATATGTAGTAGTACATTAATTGTAGGTTACATTAGTTTACTACAGAGTTTTCATACCTAACTCCAGTTTAACTATGGATGGGTTCCTCCATTCATAATCAGAAATTTCGAATTTCAGCCTTGAATATGAAAAAAAATCATATTAGAGAACGGTTTCCTATTAAATAGCCTTACGTGGCGTGAATTCGGATTAGTCGGAGCTCAATACAAATACGTACCATGGGAAATCAAAAATAAAATAAATTATTGTTTTAGTACTCGATGACCTTATACGGCGTGAATCCGGATTAGTCGGAGCTCAATATGGATATCATGGGAAACCAAAAATAAAATAAATTATTGTTTTAGTACTCGATATGTTGTTTGAGTTTATGTTTTTAGTCGTTGTGAAAATCAGTTTATATCTTGTTTTAAAACAGTCAATTAATTAAATAAGAAGTTTTCAAGCAGTTTGTTTGATGCTAGGGTTTGTGGTTTCATCTTAAACTATTAGAAAGAACATGCTTTAATTTGTTAATTATATTACGTTTCAGCACACAATTTTATGTGTGCGTCTAATTCTTTTTAATTAATCAATACGAAAAAATAGAAATTAGCAATGAAGAAATTTTGTAGCTAAATAGAATTTGGCGATGAATTATCATAAAATTATGTTAGCTACGAGCAATTTAACGATGGATTAGCAATAAACTTCGCTACTAGTTCATTTTTTTGTTTTTTTGCGTCTCATGAAGTAAGACATGAACAGATGTTTTAGTTTTTGGGTGATGATAAGAAAAGACATTAAATTAAAGAAAAGAACAACAAATTCCAATATAGTTACAAAGATTTTTATGTTTTGGTTAAAGCAAGACATTTCAATTGAAGTTTAAAACAGTGAAATTACTGTAACGGCTTATGGCGAGGGAATATGTGTCATGATAGAAAAAAGTCAGGATACAAAGCATAACCTAATGTACAAAGGCTATGGTATATTGTTAGATCCAATCTTTTCTAGTACTCTAGTTAAATATACAAAGAAATAAAAGTTTAACTTATGTTCACTAATAACGTATTATTTTTTATGGTAGTAGAGTATTTTGATGTTTTATAGCAGGTTACATACAAATAGTGGGGGAGCTACTTGCTCAAATTTTTCTGAAAAAATTACACTGTGTAGATATTTTTTGTGTGTTTACTTTTTTTTTATATATATATTAAATACCCCTAAGTGAAATTCCTTATTCAATCACTACTTGCAGAGGCGGATGTAGCTAATATTTTACGGGTTCACTAGACTCAATATATTCAACACAAAACATAAATATATATGCAAAAATCACTAGAATTTGGTTTCCCACCCAGTGTTTGATATCTGTATTAGGGTCCAACTAAATTTGGATTCGCCCAGAAAGTCCTACATTGAGGAGCAATGTGATAGAGAATATATTAATATTTTTCATATATTCTATAACTATTATTCTAGTGTAATGATGTAAATTAGAGATCCTTCTCGAATTAGGTTTGTAAATTGTAAACACCTATAAATACTGTATTAATGAGAAGCCTCCAACTAAGGATAATTACACTATTTTACATGGTATAAAGAGTCAAAACCCTAACACCCTAAAATTCCTTTTTTCGGCCGCCAACCCCCCTTCTCTCTTTCCGGCGGCAACCCCCCCCCCCCCCAAACCCCAATGAATTTTCGCCGCCCCTCCCCTCTCTTTCCAAACTTCCGGCGGCAACATGAGTTCTCATGATTCCTCCTCCTCCAGACAAGATGTCACTCATCCTCCTCATCCTCTACCAACCCCTTTCATCCGGTCTTCGCCGTCACAAATATCAAGAACTTTATCCCTTTGGTTCTTGATCAAGAGGATGGATAATACTCTTCATGGGTAGAATTATTTAAAATTCATGCTTGTGCCTACAACGTTCTTGATCACATCGACACCGCCATACCCCGTTCGTCTAACGTTGACAACACAACGTGGAAACGACTTGATGCTATCATCAAGCAAAGGATATATGACACCGTATCCAAAGATCTACTACTCATATTATTATGAAAGCAGGTGCTTCGGCTCACGAACTATGGACAAGACTAGAGGAAATCTTTCAAGACAACAAACATACTCGTGTCGTCTATTTGGAGGAACAATTCAATAACACACGTCTTGAAAACTTTGCAAATATGTCCGACTATTGCAAACAATTGAAATTAGTTGCAGATTAATTAACTAATGTGGGCATAACGATTTCAGAAATGGAGATGGTTTTGCAACTAATAAATGGTTTGCCAAAGGGTGAGTAAGACACACTTGCGACAATGATTCAACAAGCCGATCCCTTTCCTAGTTTTAACAAGGCCCAGTCACAATTTCTCTTGGAGGAAACTAGGCGTGCCAAACAGGACGAACATAATCAAAAGGCATTGGTAGTTGATGCACCAATGACCACCACCACACCCGTCGGCCAACCGCAGCACACGAACAACCAAGAATCACGGGGGATGGTCTAATTCCGGCGGGCAACCACAGCAAGCCCACTACCCATCTCAGTGGACCGGCCCACTACCTTGGCCTATTTCCGAAACCTGAGCCGAGCCTCCATATTCCTACCTAAATATCTCAGCCCAAGGCACTGCCCAGTGGCAGCAGCCCAGTGTTTTAGGCCTTCTTCCAGGCCAATGTCCGATGGCTCATCCACAACAAGCCCACTTCTCGGTGACCCAACAACAACAATAACAACCGTACGACCTCCTTACCCCTACCGAACTGGGCCAAGCCTATAGCACCATGAATTTACAGTAGCCCGACGATGCCTGGTATATGGATATAGGCGCCACATCCCACCTCACTCATAACTTCGGTAGTCTTTCTCAACTGTTTAATTTGAACAAACCTCAATTTATTTTGGTCAAAAATGACAATCGCATTCCAATTCAAGGCTATGGCACCACTCAAACTCCACCACATCACCCTCCATTTTCCCTAAAAAAAATGTCCTATATGCTCCTAACATTATTAAAAACTTAATCTCTATTAGGAAATTTGCTAGTGACAATTGCGTATCGATTGAGTTTGACCCTTTTGGTTTTTCTATGAATGACCTATGTACAGGGACAACTCTTACGAGATGCAATAGTGTGAGGGACCTATATCCTTTCTCTTTCAATTCCGCTGCAAGTGTCAATCCACATATATCTCTAGTTGCACTCTCTCCTTCAACCTGGCACAGTCGACTTGGGCACCTAGGAGCACCAATTTTTAACTTTCTTAGAAGTCACAATTTGATTCAGTGTAATAAAGGGAAATTTACCCACAACTGCTATTCTTGTCAATTGGGAAAACATGTTAGACTTCCTTTTAAATCATCTTTAAATGTTAGTTTCTCTCCATTTGATATCATTCATGCAGATTTATGGACATCTCTCATTACTAGCAACTAGGTCATAAATATTATTTGGTACTATTAGATGACTTTTCTCATTTTCTTTGGGTCTATCTGCTCAAATATAAGTCTCAAGTCTACTCCACCTTTCTTGAATTTTAATCCTACATTAAAACGCAATTTGAAAAGAACATTAAATTGTTTCAATGTGACAATGGTCGTGAGTTTAATAATTCACCCTTTTATAAATTTTGTACGGACAATGTCATAGTGTTTCGATTCTCTTTCCCCTATACCTCACCTCAAAAATGGTAAATCCGAAAGAATCATTCGCATCATTAATAATATGATCTGTACCATGCTATTTCGTGCTTCTCTCCCCCCTCCCTTTTAGGTCTACGCGTTACAAATGGTAGCATACCTTCTTAATATATTACCTACCCGTACCCTTCAACATAAAACTCCCATCGAAATTCTATTCCATCGGGTCCCTTCCTATGGTCACCTCCGGATCTTTGGCTATCTATGCTACCCTAATCTCGCATCCACAGCACCTCACAAATTAGCACCCAGGACTACTTCTTGCATCTTCTTGGATTTTCCGTCAAACCATATCTATGTTATGATTTGTCCACAAATAAAGTCTTTGTCTCTCGCCATGTTACGTTTTAGGAGCACATCTTCCCTTTTGCAAACGTCCAAAAATTTCAAGTCACTAACTATGGCTTTCTTGACGATTCATACACTTCCCCCCCTGTTTAATAATATGATCAATGGAGCTAGTAGTTCGACTCAAAACCCACTGTCCCGGTCATCTCCCCCGGCACCCACCGCTCTCATCACCTCCCACTGCCACCCGTGCACTGGGCAACAAGAGAAAATCGACTATGGTGAGACCTTCAGTTCAGTGGTTAAACCAGACCATCCGCACTGTTTTGAGCATTGCTATGGGAAATAATTGGCTGATTCATCAGCTTGATGTGAAAATGTGTTCTTACATATGGATTTGAAAGAAATTGTATACATGCATCAACCACTTGGCTTTGTGCATCCTTTGGCTCCTCAATATGTCTGCCGACTTTAGAAGTCACTTTATGGCTTGAAACAAGCCCCCGTGGTTTGGTATGACCGCTTTGCCACTTATATCTTGCATATTGGGTTCATGTGCAGCAAATATGACTACTCACTTTTTATCTTTCATTGAGGTAATGACATTGCATACCTACTACCCTATATGGATGACATTGTCTTGACTGCCTCCTCAGATGTGTTGAAAAATGAGACCATCACCATACTCAAATCAAAATTTGTCATAATAGACTTGGATAAGTTGAGTTATTTCTTGGGGATTTCCGTGACTAGATCCAAGAATGCAGTGTTCTTGTGTCAACATAAGTATGCCGAAGAGATTGGTTACATGGCTAAAATGACAAACTACAAGATCATGTCCACTCCATTCGACTCAAAGTCGAAGCTTAGCGCCGATGATTGGGGTCTGGTGCTTGATCCTTCTATTTATAGGAGTCTAGTTGGTGCACTTCAGTATCTTACCTTCATTATGCTCGATATTGCCTATGTCTTTCGGCAGATGTGTTTGCTTATGCATGCCCCCAGGGAGCCTCACTTTACCGCTCTTAAACGTATCATTTGGTACGTCAAGTGTACTCTTAACTATGGATTAGATATTTATCCATCTACACAAATCAGACTGATATCTTATACGGACGCCGATTGGAGTGGATGTCCAGACACACGTCGATCTACTTAAGGCTATTGTGTATTTTTGGGTGATAACCTCATCTCATGGTCTGCAAAACGGCAAACCACATTTTCCCGTTTGAGTGCAGAAGCGGAATATAGAGGCGTTGCGAACATTGTTGCCGAAATTTGTTGGCTCAGAAACCTCCTTCTAGAGCTTTATTGTCCCTTACATAAGGCATCTCTTGTCTGCTGCAATAACATATCTGTTGTTTACTTGTCTCATAACCCGATTCAGCATCAACGAACCAAACATATTGAGATGGATATTCATTTTGTTCGTGAGAAGGTTGCCATGGGCCATGTTCGGGTGTTACATGTTCCTTCTTCCTATCAGGACGCAGATATATTTACTAAGGGACTCCCTCGGCAGCTATTCCTTGATTTCAGATCTAATCTCAACGCCGGCCTCCTCCCGCTCCGACTGAGGGGGTGTGATAGAGAATATATTATTATTCTCCATATATTCTATAATTATTATTCTAGTGTAATTATATAAAGTAGAGATCTTTCTCCAATTAGGTTTATAAATTGTAAACACCTATAAATATTGTCTTAATGAGAAGCCTCTGACCAAGGAGAATTACACTATTCTATACAATGATCTCCTTAATAAAGACGATTCCATACCTACAGAGACTCGAATCCAAAACTACTCATTGCAGAGGATATGAAGGAGTACTTACAGGTATATATATCGGTGGAAACAACCTCTCTACCTCATAAAAAAAAGATAAGTTCTGCGTACATCATACTCTCTCCAGACCCCACTTATGAAATTACACTTAATATGTTGTTGTCGTTGTTGTTTGGTGAGTACTTATAATTACTTTTCAAACACTATAATAATATATTAAAATTCTTTTAGACTGTGAGTGCACCATTAATGAAACTAAAGAGAAAAATGCAGCAGCTTTAAACATATCCCTAAGAAAATGTGGGTGTGCATGAGCAGCAAGCTGACTCTATGAATCTATATAGCGTGGAGGTCGACTTTAGCTGTTGGCACTTTCTTTTCTTTCAGATTTCAAAAATCTTTTTAGACAGTTTATTCATGCAACTTTTTTAGTGTAGTCTCTGCTCTCTACCAGCACCTAATTTCCCTTTGCATTTCTCCCAGGATTCCTAATTCCTTCCATCCTAATTTACATGATACACTTTTTTTTTAACTTGTTTAAAAACACACATTTAACCGTTTGATAAAAACATATTTGTTATCGCTAGTGTACACTAATTATAAATGTATTATCAGGGGGAGGTATAATCCCAGAACGGATTCAGTCGAAACTGATAGAATATAGCACGGTACCGTGCTTAAATAAGATTAGGATTGTAATTAAACTAGTGTACAAACTTACCATAGTTGTAGAATTCTTGTTCAAGTATGATTAGGATTTAGAAGTATAATATGAATAGAATTTTCCATATTTGGAAATTGTAACTTATATATATACCTCATTCATTAATGAAAATAATCAAGGGATTTTTTCTTTAATGGTATCAGAAGTCTAGGTCTAAAATACCTTCTCCTAAAAACACATCCGCTATTCTCGATTTCTGCTCAGTTTCCGTAAACCCTCCCTCGGTTTCCGTGCACTTTTTCTCCTCTATTCCCAAATTTTCATCCTAGTCCCTAATTCACATATTGTTCTTTCATTATGTCTACGTCAAAGAACATGTTTCATCATGCACTTATTGTTTCCAACATCAAGAACCACATCCCTATTGTTCTTGAGATGGAAAACGTCCAATACGCAACGTGTGCGGAATTATTCAAAGTTCACGCACGCTCGCATTAATACCTCCATCACATAATCCCCTCAGGAACTGGCAAGGAGAAGGTGCCTACCCTCGAGGATGATCCTACATCATGGACAACCCTTGATGCTACCGTTCTCCAGTGGATTTATTCCACAATCTCTACAGACCTCTTGCAGACGATTATTGAACCCGATGCTACGACGATGGCTACTTGGAATAGGGTGCGTGATATATTCCAAGATAACAAAAATTCTCGTGTTGTCACTCTTGAGCAAGAATTTTCCCATGTCAACATGGAAGATTTTCCTAACGTCTCGGCCTATTGTAAAAGGCTGAAAGAATTGGCGGACCAACTCTGCAATATTGGTGCGCCCGTTACCAATAATCGTCTTGTTCTTCAAATAGTTGTAGGCCTTTCTGAAGCCTATAATGACGTTGGAACACCACTTCATCAAAGTAATCCTCTGCCACCATTTTATCAGGCTCGTTCCATGCTCACGTTAGAAGAGGTCGATTTTGCTAAAAAGGCGGCTATCGGGGAACATTCCGTCGTAATTATGACCACGTCAGACGACCCTCACTCATTATCCAAAAATATGGGTCAAAACCATAACCACGATGGCGGCAAAAAGGGTCAAAATCATAAAAATAATGGCAAAAATAGTTGTGGTAACGACGGCGGAGGACAGTACAGTGGCAGCAAAAGCAGTGGGCCAGTGGCCATTGGCCCAACAACCCTTATTTTTCGCCTGCTCCATATCCGAGAAACTAGGCTCAGTTCCAGCAAAATTCCAAGCCCAGTTTCTTTGTCCCAAATAGTGTAATGCGGTACAGTAATGGGCCAGGACAGTAGGCAGGCATGCTTGGGCCTTTCATGCTGCGGGCCCAAATCTGATCTCGACACCTACAAATATTGAAATCTCAATGCATACACTTGGCTTAAATCCCCCGGACGTGAATTGGTATATGGATACCGGAGCCACTTCTCATATGACATCCGATCAAGGCACTCTCTTGTCTTATTCAAATTTGAGCAAAAATCGTGGTGTAATTATTGGTAATGGCAACTCAATTCCGATTCGCGGTGATGGACATACAACTTTGTCTCCCCCACATCCACCTCTAGTTTTGAAAAATATCATTCATGCCCCTAATTTAATTAAAAATTTGGTGTCTCCGAAAATTCACCACTGATAATTGGGTTTCTGTTAATTTTGATCCCCGTGGATTTTCTGTGAAGGATTTTCAAAACGGGGATACCTCTAATGAGATGCAATAGTAGGGGAGAGCTTTATCCAATCACAACTACTACCACTTTCACGAGTCAAGCGATGCCGTCTACTTTTGCCGCCCTTGCTCCTTCCATATGACATGCACGTTTGGGTCATCCGGGATCGTCTATTATTTCTTGTTTGCATAAAAACAATTTTATTTCTTGTAAGGGTAAGCGTAGTACTCCACTTTGTTCTTCTTGTCCGTTAGGGAAACATGTTCGATTACCATTTGTAGTCTCTACTTCTCGTACTTTGATGCCTTTTCACGTTATTCAATGTGATTTATGGACATCTCCCATTCTAAGTTCATTGGGCCATCATTATTATGTCTTATTTTTGGATGATTATTCTAATTTTTTGTGGACCTTTCCGTTATCCAAAAAGTCTCAAGTTTTTTTCGCTTTCTTAAAATTTAGAGCATTCATCCGTACCCAATTTTAAACGGAAAAATAAAAATATTCAATGTGATAATGGCAAGGAATATAATAATGGGTTGTTTCGGGAATTTTGTGATGCTAATGGCATAATTTTTTGTTTTTCTTGTCCTCATACGTCCTCACAAAATGGGAAAGCCGAACGGAAAATTTGTACCATTAATAATATTATCCGAACTTTATTAGCTCGTGCTTCCGTACCTCATTCCTTTTGGCATCATGCACTACAAATGACTACTTACCTCCTTAACGTACTTCCTACCAAAGGGTTAGCATATGAATCTCCCCTTAAAATTCTCTATTATAAGACTCTTTTGTATTCACATCTTAGGGTCTTTGGGTGTTTATGCTATCCACTTTTTCCGTCAACTACAATTAACAAACTTCAAGCTCATTCTACCGCTTGTGTCTCTTTGGGTTATCCATCTAATCATCGTGATTACAAATGTTTTGATTTATCATCTAATAAAATCATAATTAGTCGCCATGTTCTTTTTAATGAAACCTATTTTTTGTTTGCTAAAGTCAGTAGTCTCGTGCCTAGTTCGTATAATTTTTTAGATGACGAGGTCTCACCATATATTATCCATCATTTATTAGATTTGTCCCGTGACCAAAATACGCTAGCAGGCCCACTTCCTGCTGGCCCACACAGTCATGTTACCATTGTTCTGTCGATTCTGCCAAGTGGGCCAGAAACATGGCCCAATACCGATCTTGATACTGTTCCAGTGTTCCAGCCCACTCCAGTATCGGCTTCCGCCCCTGATGGCCAGTCCGTCACCGTCCCGCACATTGCCCCAAATTCACTCAACTCTACCTCGAGTCAAGGGCCCGTTACTCGTAGTCAAAGGGGTATTTTTAAACCAAAACAACATTTTAATCTCAATTCTAATGTCTCTAAATCCCCACTACCATATAGCCATGTGTCTGCACTACATGACTCGAATTGGAAATTGGCTATGACTGACGAATATAATGCTCTTATTGAAAATAAGATGTGGGAGTTAGTACCCCGTACATCTGGTGTTAATATTATTCAGTCTATGTGGATTTTTACTCATAAAGAAAATTATGACGATTCTTTTTAGAGGCATAAGGTCGTCTTGTAGGTGATGGTAAAACTCAACAGTTTGGCGTGGATTGTGGTGAGACGTTTAGTCCGGTGGTCAAACCGGCTACCATTCGCACTATTCTTAGTTTGGCTCTCTAAAAAACATGGCCTATTTATCAGTTGGATGTAAAAAATACTTTCTTACACGGTGATCTTAAGGAGTCAATCTATATGCATCTGCCCTTGTGTTTTCGAGATTCCAATCATCCTCATCATGTCTGTTTGCTGAAGAAGTCCTTGTATGGGCGTAAGCAGGCCCGCGGGCTTGGTATAAGAGGTTTGCAAATTATGTATCTACTATTTAGTTTTCTCACAGTCGGTCTAATTATTCTCTCTTTATATATCGTCGTGGTACTTCTCTGGCATACATTTTATTATACGTAGATGATATTATATTGACTGCTTCATCTGATAATTTGCGCAAGTCTATCATGTCACTTCTTAGTTCTGAATTTGCAATGAAAGACTTGGAACCCTTGAGTTATTTCTTGGGCATTGCTGTCATCTGTCATTCAGTTGGTCTATTTTTATCTCAGATGAAGTATGCTACGGAGATTATTGAGAGAGGTGATATGTCATCTTGTAAGTCTACTTCCACTCCGGTCGATACCAAACCGAAGCTGAGTACTACGTCAGGCACACCATACGAGGTCCCACCCATTATCGCAGTCTTGCATGTGCACTTAAGTATCTTACTTTCACGAGATCTGATATTACTTATGCAGTTCATCAGGTGTGTTTATTCATGCATGACCCACGGATTGAGCACATGCATGCGCTCAAACGCATTATATGGTACATGTAGGGCACACTTGATTATGGATTGCATTTATATCCTTCTTTCGTCTCTACTCTTGTGTCATATACAGATGCAGATTGGGGTGGCTGTCCTTGTACCAGACGCTCGACATCTGGTTATTGTATTTCTTGGGGATAACTTGGTCTCGTGGTCTGTGAAACGTCAGACTACATTATCACGATCCAGTGCCGAGTATCGAGGCGTGGCTAATGTGGTATCTGAATCATGTTGGTTGCGTAATCTTCTATTAGAATTACACTTTCCTATTCAGAAAGTTACCTTGGTCTATTGTGATAATGTTAGTGCAGTCTATCTTTCTGGCAATCCTGTCCAACATCAGCGCACTAAACATATCGAGATGGATATTCACTTTGTTCGTGAAAAGGTAGCTTGTGGATAAGTACGCGTTTTACATGTGCCTTCCAGATACCAAATTGATGACATCTTTACGAAGGGTCTTCCCTCAATTCTATTTGAAGATTTTAGGGACAGTCTCATCGTACGACAACCGCCCGCTAATAATATTTATGTAAAAAATACATTTAATATGCATAAATAATATATTCAGAATCTAGTAAATATTATGATCCTGAATCATAAACTAAAATTGTTGGCTTGCCTCTACACACCGTCTAAGGAAAAAAGAAACATATTTGAAACTTACAATCTAAAAAAAGTCATATAGAGATATTTATGTGACGTTAAATCATTTAATTAAAAAAATGAGAAGTTTTAAAAATAAAAAGAGAATATTAGCTTAAATATATTTGCACCCCCCCCCCCCCCCCCCCAAAATAGCTAACAAATGTATAATATACAGAGGTGAAGCCAGGATTTCAATTTTATAGGTTCTGAATTTTAGAATTGAGCTAAAGCTATTGAGTTCCTCTAAACCAATAGCGAAAGGGTTGGTTATGCCTCTGGGTGATCATCAATCAATTAGTGCATCACATAAATTACGACAGAGGGAATATGATACTCTCTCCGTACCAAAATAAGTGTCACATTAGGCATTCAAGACAAAATTTGGCAAGTATGTCCAACTATACCCTTAGCATTAAAGAAGTAGTCATCTTTGATATTGCTATCAATTCTTACAAAACATATGATAAATAGGGGTTATTTAGTAACTCCATATTGTATTTATTGATTTCTTAATTGACGTGATTTTGGGAAGGTGACACTTATTTTGGGACGGAGGAAGTGTATCATATGTTGCTCGGACTCTTCACTTTTGGTGTCGCACTCGTGTCGACACGACATGGGTGTGGGTGTGATGTGAGATCCATACCTGATCTGGTCAATCTATTTTGGGTACTTTGACCAAAATCGACGGATAAATCCAATGATTTTTTAAAATAAAAATAAAGCTAAGATGAAATTGAAGAAAATGAAGTATCTTGTATATAGAAACTTCTATGTCACTCCTTTTCCTTTTATCTCCTTCCGAAATTCTCCTCTTGATCAATAATTTATCCTCAAGTTTTCAACGTAATATCTCATAATTTAGGTTTTATAACTCTACTTTTAGATATTTGAATTATTCTTTGCCAAATCCCCGTACCAGTATTCATATCTGGAGTTGTATCTCCGAATCTTAAAATTAAGATCACGAAAGATCCGACTTCTAGATCTTAACCCCTATCGAACACCCGCAACTTAGAATATATTAAGTGCTATCTTGAAATTTTATGGTCTATTTTGTTTTTTTTGAAAAAAAATATATTCTTATGATTAGGTAGTTGGTATCTAAGTGGGTTGTAGCTAAAGGACCTTTGTGAAGCAACAGTGTTGTACCTTTCGTCAGGACAAGTCTCGGGATTTCAGCTCTAAACCAAAAGAGAGAGAGACTCAACGTTGAGTGCATCTGTAGCTCTCTACTTGTGCAACAGTAGTAAAAGCAGCAGGTAAGGTCCCCTACATATATTATATACATATTAATAGTTCTAGACTAGCTAGGGTTGTTGGTTCACCATTTAATTAGCCAAAAAATATAATAATATAAATACTGTTAGAATATAATTAATCTAGGAATTATTATGCCGAAGGAATTACTATGCCGAAGGGTCTATCGAAAATGTAATTAATCTAGGAATTATAAAGTTTAAGAAAAAAAAATGATTTTTGAAACTTGCAATCTAAAACATATCATAAACATTTATATGGCTATAAAAATCAATACATTATGTGTAAAAGTTAGACTTTTAAAGTCAAATCGTATAATTAAATATAGATAATTTTTTTTAGATAGACGATAAAGAAAGTTTGTCACGTAAAACAAGATTGAGAAGTATTACTAGCACAAAAACTTATGTTGCGACTATTTTATTAATATATTGTACCAAATAAATCATGAGGACAATGGCAGAGACATGACTTTCACGAGATTCAAAATATAAAGAAGTAAATATAACAAGAATCAAAGCGAATTTAAAATTTACTATATTTACATAAATAAATAGTTTTGACCTTATATATATGTAGTATAATTTTTTAGAGAAAAAGATTGGGATGAACCCCTGAGCTCCAAATATAGTGTGGCCTCAACTTTTTTTTTTTTTTTTTTTTTTTTTTTTGATAATCCAGGTCTCGGGGTGGTCTTAGTACCCCCATATCGCTAGTACCGCACAAGTACCGGTACTAGGCTCCCGGAGGTGATGGGACCGGTCCTTCAAGACCCCACCACCAGGTAAATCGCGGGATATGCACACATGGTCAGTGTCTGCTTGCGTCCAACGGATCAATGCTACAAGGTTGACCCCCCCACAAGCCCCATCCCTAAAGCTTGGCGGAGACCGAACCCACACTGCAACATGCCCGCGCGGCTTTTAGCGCCCAGGCTTTACCACATGTATGTGCCCCGGAGGACGATATCCTTAGGGGGGAATCGAACTTGCGACCCTAAGGCCGCAAACTTGACTCCCTGCCAGCAAGCTGACCCCTTTGGATTTAAAACTTTGAGGGTAAACTTTTTATACTAGCCATCCCCACCGCATCACTGCGGCTCCACACACAAGAAACCCCACCCCCATCCTGGCCCGTCGGACTGAGTACCGCTAGGCTTGCAGGCGGACAGTGGAGGGATTTTTTATGAGGCTTGGCTCTAGTCTCGCTGGTCATGGGAATCGAACTCGAGACCCAAGGCAGCAATACCCTTAGTGTAATGACCACTTGGCCAAACACCTCGGATGGCCTCAACTTTAATATCAGAAGTAACCATGACAGTTTTCTTTAATAACACATTAAACTTATCTCTGAGCTTTTTAACTTCAAATGACCAATGGACTTATATTAGTAAAGCAATATGATAAGTATAGAACTAAAGTACTTTTTTGTTTTAACTTTTAAGTACCATGATAGAATTCACAGGTGCAGCTGGTTCTATTAGAATCTTTATATATATTTATGTTAGGACCTATAATGCTTAGGTTTATTAGTAAGCCATAAGTATGAAAAAAGCTAATTTCTAGTGTTGACCTGCCAATAGAGTTGCCAATTTTTTTGCTACTTTCATTCAGATTTACAGACCCCTATATTAGCTAGAGCTATTAATTTCTACTTTTAATTATAACTAGACTAGCTGAGAAACTCTTGATAAATCTTCTCATCTACTTGTTCAAAATCATATGCAGCTTTTGACCGTTTCTGCAAAAATGTTTCCCACAGCCACCCTAACTTAAATTTGGTAATTCTTGGGTACATAAAAATAGCCTTAAAATGAACAGTTGATAACATATATTATGCATAGAGTTTGCATAAAATTTAAAAAGAATTTGGCATTATAGACCAAGTAAAGTAGTGTGTTAGTCATTCAATTTAAACGAATCTAAATTCGCGTTGCATAACGTCTATTTAAGGGGAAACCTTTCTAATAGGATTTATTTTCAATGTCTAGGGTTTGAACTCGAAATTTTTCACTAAGGATTAATGGTTCCCATCCGTCCACCACAACCCTCGTAGGTGGTTTTAGCAGCATCTCGTTTCCGTGCTCCATGACAACAGAATATAAAAGAAACATCCTTAAGAACAACATGCCTTAAACTTTGAAGAATTCTCTACTATTTTCGTGATTGTTCAACAATTTTTCCATCAATATTTATTTGTTATTAACACGTAACTTCCATTGTTTGCAAGATTATGCATTTCCAGTTTTTATTGAGAGTTATAATCAATAGATATCTTTTGGACGACCCGACAGTGTCAATTTATACCACATCAGTACATATAAGTTTAACTCTTCAATTTAATGAATGTTATATTTATCTCTTAAAAAATGTAAGGTTTTTCGAGACTGATCGCATTTGTGAATTTTATCCTTTATAGTCGTAAAATCACGATAATAACAAACAAAAAAATTGATGACTTAGTTTAATGTAATAATGCATAAAGTTCGGTGACTATACAATGCAAAATGAACAGACATTTGCTTTATCAAAGGTTCCTCCTGATACAAATTTCATTATAATAATTTGACTGATAACAAAGAGGAACAGATACATGAAACATATGTGTCTGTGTGTAACTGTTTAATGAGGAAAAGTTTTTAATACTAATGGCCAACAACAGTTCCTCCATTTCGTTTTGTACTTTATAACATGGAATCATGGGATTTTTTATGACATTTTTCTTCATGTTCTACTTGAGTTTGATGATAAGAAGACCTGTTAGAGGAAGATTTAATGGCATACGACATATATTCTTAGCATTCACAGGACCATTCTATTCCAAAAAATGGGATGGCACATTTCTTTTTCCTATGGTACATTATATTGTCGCATGTTTAAATTGAGAAGACCACCACCAATAAAGGATGTGGTTGTTCCTCCCTTAACCAGATATTTTGGATTTGAGTCATGAATATGAAAAAATACTTGATAGAAAACGTTTTCCCCGAATGGACTCTACGCAACTCGAATCTGGATCAACTAGTCGGACTCTAATACATTGGGAAAGCAAAAAAAAAATAGCACTACCACCGAACTCAATGGGACATATACTTATTGAAATATAATATAATTAAATAATAAAATATATTCTTTGTAACAATTTAGGCTTTTTGATGAGATTGTTATGCACTTCAATTTTTTATCAAATTAGACAAACGGTCCTAGGTTCAAATCTTGTTGTCACACAAAAAGCAAGAAAAAAGTTATCCTATGTATTGTCGAACCTCTTTATTAACTGTAATCATCTAAAACATTTCACTATAACGGTCAAATTTTCTTCCGAATCGAGTTTCCATGTTATGTTGTACTCTCTTTGTCTCAATTTATATAACACACTTTTCTTTTTAGTCAATCCCAAAAAAAATCACACATTTTCTTATTTGACAACAATTTATCTTTAAACTTTACATTTTACGCTTGACGGGATGATTATAACCACACAAATATCTTTGGTTTGTTTTAGACCATAAGATTTAAAAGTCATTATTTATTTCTTAAAATCCGTGCCTAGTCAAATTACAACGCATAAATTAGGACGAAGGGAGTAATATTTTATATTTTCTATAATAATATTCGCCATAATAACCATAAAAATATCCGGAACGGATGCCATTGATTTGATTGTATTTGGCTTTTGAAAAAAAAAACCATGCCTACATATGAGGAGACATGTTGAGACATGATACACTTAAGTAACTACAAAAATGTTCTCTGAGTTTAAACTTTTTTACGAGATTATCACACACTTAATTAATTTATGTATCTTGCATTTTTTTCTTTAAGTTAATTATATCATTTCAAAAGGAATGTCACTTTTATGTTTAGTAACCCTCTAACTCTAACATCTCACCCGATATATTTAAGACCACAAAATTTTAGGATATTTGATTCATTATTATTCACATTCTTTATTTTTTTAAGTCTGTTATTCATCAAACTAAAACACATAAAATCAAACGAAGAATATATAAATTTATGAGCTTTGGAGGGGAGAGGGAGTTGGTGTGGGTGGGCTAAAAGAGAAACCATGTATAGAATGACAAGTAACGCAAAAAGTGAAGTTTGTTAACTTTGAGTTGAAATCTAACTTTGTTGTTCCATGTGGAGCAAAATATAGTTCCATTTACAACATGTCTGTCGTACCATATAGTTACTCTCCAATCGGATCCTCTAGCTTCAAGCCAAATTCTAGACATCTATCTAGATTTTATATGAGTGCAAATTGCTCAAAAGCTGTTTTCAGAACAAAAAAAATCGAGAACTACTCTCTTTTTTTCTTGACCCCATTTTGTCAGTTTATTTTTGGATTCTCTTTTTCACCCTCCTCTGAACTTTCTCTTACATTAAATAGTTCTACGTACCGACAATATATAAACTTCTTAAAATTACGTAAAATTGACCAACGATATCTCTTCCTGTTCGAACCGGGGTTTGAAACCAAACTCCTCCGGAGGAGGATAAATGGAGCGATTCGGGTGAGATCCAATGTAGATCCAACTTTCGATTCACTCGTGGGATCCGGGCGTCCGGGGGACCACTACGACTCCTCTCTTCTCGAGAATCCATACATCCCTTATTAGTGTATGGACAGCTATTTCTCGAGCACAGGTTTAGGTTCGGCCTCAATGGAAAAATAAAATGAAGCACCTAACAACGCATCTTCACAGACCAAGAACTACGAGATCACCCCTTTCATTCTGGGGTGACGGAGGGATCGTACCATTCGAGCCGTTTTTTTCTTGATTCGAAATGGGAGCAGGTTTGAAAAAGGATCTTAGAGTGTCTAGGGTTGGGCCAGGAGATTCTCTTAACGCCTTCTTTTTTCTTCTCATCGGAGGTAAGTACGCTTCATATTAAGTTGTGGAAAATAGAGTGATAACCTGCTATAAACAATTAAATTATACTGATAGTGTAAAATACTAGATCTCTACATTACCAGTGTACAAAACTTTAATTGATCCTACATAAAAAAGATCATTAAGATTAGCAATCTATTAGTCTCTCACTAGGAAGAAGAAAAAAAGTTAAACATAGCATAATAAATAATAAAAAAAGCTACTAAAATCCATCTTGAAACCGATCCAAATGTTGTTGTTTCCCAGCAGAGCTACTCCCGTTATTGCCAAGTCCATGACCTATTGGTGCACCAATGCAAGTGTAATTATTATTATTATTATTGGTGTTGTTGTTATCAAGCGGCAGAGTTGATTCCATGAAGTTACTCGGAGTACTGGTCGGGTGTGTGTTGGATCCTGATAGGACATGGCCGAGGAAGTAATCGTTTGTTTGGGCCGGATACTGATGAGAAGAAAATGAAACCATATGCGGTGGAGAAGCATACATGTATGGCGGTTGATGTGGTGGTTGTAGTGGTGGTGGCAAGAGGGTGGTGGTGGAATTGCCTGAAAATAACCTTGTTATTGGATAAAGTGGTGGTGGTGGTGGTCTATATGAGAGTGTTGGATCACCAATGTTTGTTGATTGATGATAACCTCCTCCATGAGGAATTGGCTGGCAACTGCAATAATATGCCAAAAAAAAAAAAAGATAGAAAAATCAATCTATTTTAGTCACCCGCTTAATCGCCTGAATTAAAAATAGCTAACATATAGTATATAATATATTTATAATCTATATATACGCTATACGGGCAAGGAAAGATAACCAGAGAATCCAATAAATTATTTGTGTAACGGCAAAATAAGAGCGTCATTTTTTTTAACACAGTCAAGTAATTTATACGATAATCAAATGTAAATTTTTAAAATACAATTTACTAATTAGTAACTTGATGAAAACAATGACTTACCTACCGTAACATGTTAAAATATATTATGTGAAAAAGTCATTAGATTGTAAATGTATATATACTTTAAATCCAAATAATATTGAAACACTATACAAAAGAGAAAAATCAATGAAAAACAATACTCTTTTGTTTCATTTTGTGACCTTAAACATTTCATAGCATATTTATATATGTATATATCACTATAATAATCTGTTGTTAAAGCTAAAATAGAAGTTTTCCAAATATACAAAACTTTTTTTTTTTTTTTTTTGTTTTTGGAAAATACTAAATTAAAGAGAGAGATTGTAGAATAAATTGGAATAGATTAGATTTTGTGGGGAAAAAAAAAGAAATGAAAGTGAACATACCCTAGGTGATGAGGAGGGATTAGGTTATCGTTATTGAAGACAAGTTGACGAGCCCGGTTCAGTGTTTCTGTTTCCCTCTCTGTTTCACAAATCATAAATAGAATCAAAATTAAAAATCAAATCAACGAATATTTGAATGAAACTTTACCAAGAATATAACTCCATTTATGTTCACCCAACCAACTGTTACTACTACTTTTGTATGAAAACAAGATTGACATGACTACGCTTCTGGGAATAAAAATCATTGGCCAATACTGTTAACACCTCAAAATTATAACCCCAAAAGAACAAATAAACATTAAAAAAAAATGCTCCTTCACTTTACTCATTCAAGTTTTGGTGAAAACCTTGTCTTGTTTCGTTTTTGTTGGTTTAAATTAAAGGTAGAAAAAAAAGAGTAAAAGGTAGAATAATTTTTACATTATCTAACATTGACGGAGGCAAACATTTAATCTTAAATATACAATGCAATTTTCTCTTCTAAGGGTTCAGATAAATATCCTTCCACCCCTCTCTACCTTAATTTTAAGATTACAAATATTCAATAAATATTTTTTCAGTGACCCGGACCTAGGTGATCATTTTAGATCCATCAAAAGTACGACCAACCTACATATATGCTAAATGGTCCTATATTGGATCCTTGAAAATTATCACAACTACAACTGGCCTATTTATCTTTGAACAAACATGTTGGAATGGTCATATTGGATAGCTGAGAACCATCACATACCACAATATATTATTTAACAGAAATAGTGTATCGTAGAAAAAGGTAACTCGTGCAGATAACTGATTCATTTTTAATATTATGGTATAAAAGTATTCATTTTTAATTTCAAGATCACAAATTTTTAATAAATATCTTTATCAGTGATTGGACCTAAATTGTCATATTGGATCCTAATCCACGAAAAAAATGCTGGAATGGTCCTCCTCGATCCTTCACAACCATCACTGACCTATATATTTCTGAACAAAAAAATCTTATCATTCAATTGAGCCTAGAAAAAGGTGACTCACGTACACGAATAATATAAACAATTTTTTTATTGTCGATATATATATAAATATGCCTTTTATTGAATGAAGTGAAAAGACAAGTGACTTGCCTTGGCGGTGGCGGTTCATATGTCCCCCAAGAGCTTGAGATTTGCAGAACTTGAGGGAACAAAACCTACACTCATAGACTTTACCACTTTCTTCTTTTCCTTCTTTAGCGCCGCTTTTCTTTTTTCTATACCCTCCTCCTGTAAAAAAATAGTTTACAAGTTCAAGTAAATTAAACTTGCTTGATGTGACCAATCAAAAGAATGTATATGTTCAAGATAGAAAATTGATTTCTTTAATTAGTACTACTAGGGTTTTGCTATATAAACTAAAAAGATTTCTACAGAAATACACAAAGTTACTTTCTTGCTTTAAAAAAAAGGAGAAAATAGTAGTGAAAATTATAAAAGAGTTGTACTAGTAGATTAAACAAGCTAGAAACTAGAGCTTGCATGAGATTTTTTGTTCTTATTTTTCTCATGAAATCAAAAAGAAAAAATTGGAGGAAAATTAAAGCATAAAAATTTTCATCATCATCTCTTTTTGCATGCAGGGTGGAGCTAGAGGGGTCAACGAAAAAACATACTGCACTATATATATAACATATTTTTTTTGGTACAAGAAAAAAAGTTTCTTTTTTCAAGAAAACAAAAAAGAAAGAAAAGAAGTTGATATGGAGTATTAGTAATAGTAATTATTTGGAGAAAATAAATCTTGAAAATTTCATCTTATTTTTTTTCTCTCAAAAAAAAGTTGTAGGTGTCAAAGGGGTTTTGTATGGGGAAAAAAACTCTGTCAAGAAAATTAAATGAGAAAATGAAGAGCTACCTTCAAAAACTTGTTTACCATCTCTGCAAAAGTCTTCAGGTAAGTTGTTGAGGTCAAGAGGGTTTCTTTCTGGACTCCTGCAAAAAAAATATAGACCAAAAAGTTTTAAAAAAATACAAAGAAGAAACAAAAAGAGTTGAAATTGAAACTGGTGTTTAATTAAGAGAAGTATAGTAGTAGTGGGGTGAACCCTACATGATTTGAACCGACAGAGAAAGACAGAAAGGAAAAAAATTATATGAAGATAATAAACTTTCAGATGGATGGACTATATACTACAAGTGAGTAAAGAGATTTGGCTAAATTATTATAAAGACTTTCAGTTTGGGACTGAAATATATAGAGGGCTAATGGGCTATAGTTGGAGTTGGAGTTGGAGTTTGAGACTTTGAGTGGATGATGAAGAAAAAAAGGCTGATGGTGTTTTTGTGAGGCTTTGAAATTTGTCTATCAGTTCTTTTCTGCAAAATCTCTCTCTAAAATTGAACATACATATGCAGATCTAGGGGCTCCTCGTGACTTTTTAAGGAGGAGAGTATGTGTGGAAAAGGGGACCATGTATCAAGGCATGTGGTGGGATGAATATTTAGGTTAAAACTTCGAGAATAGAGAAATTTTATCGCGTTGTATACGCGAATTCAAAATTTAAACGTTATAGATTCAAGCCGAGATCTTAACATTGTCCATTTAATTTATTGGGTTCTAAATCTATTATTTATACTTATTTAGCTGATATTTAAGATAATATATAGAGGTTTGAACCAAAGTTACGTACCTTATTCAGATGAGCTCATATGTTACATACAAGGGTGGAGCTAACTACTTCAGTTACAGGTTCGACAAGATTCAATAATGTTGACTTTGTGATCCAGAACTCATAAAGTATAAATCATGGATCTGCTTCTCGTTACATAATACTGCCCAAATAGGAAGTGTTTCTTCTTTTAGTTTGTCCAACGGTGAAACTAGAATTTTTACTAAGGAGTGTCAAAATAAATATAAAAAAATATATGAAGAAAAGAAGGAAATTCAATACATATGTAATATACATACATAAGAAAATCCTTTATTGACGCATTAAAGTTTTTCAGCGAAGAAATGTCAGTTAATACCCGGATACATGTGGCTTTGCCACTTATTGGGTACATTTGCCAACAACATTTTTGTTGTCATATGTTGGATGATGTTGTCAAAAATATATTTTTTGTTGTTGCATGTCGTTGCAATAAACTCTGATGCGAAAAGTTTTTACAACAATAACATATTTAATTTGTTGTCATTTACGTTTTTTAGCCACAATATATTTATTGTTGCTAAAATTTTATTGTCAATTCTATACTTTCGTGTAGTAAGAACGCGAAATTAAATTAATCTAATTGTATAAAGCTGGATACTAGATGGTTATAGAAAAAGTAATGGAAAGGGTTTATAGACAGGTAGGAATGGTATTTGTCATTTGGTTAGGATAGAGGGGGAGAGAGAATAGGAGAGGGACATATCCTTTGAGTGTTCTTGGCTTACATAAAGTAGCAAGTTTTATTGCCCTCGAACTACTAGTCTCGCTTGTCCAAATATCATCTCTCAAATAATTGTTTTAACAACTAAAAGACACAATTCCAATATGCTTATCCAAGAGTAGTAAATTATGTTAATTAGTTGTTATACTTCCTCTTTTAAGTTTTGCATTGGCATTGCTAACTTTCTTTTATTTTAATCACTACTCTTAAAATAAAGGGTACATAAGATTTAGCAACATGCTCAACTTTTTTACTGCAATGGTGTTACCTAGCTTACAAGTACCTAAACAACATTTATCTAAAATTTTCATGCTCGCATGCCTACTCTTGATAGTGATAGGTGCAATAAGGGACCTGATTAACTATTATTTTTAATAATCATTCTATCGCTTTGGACTTCTCTCTTTCGATTTGGCCCGTCGCTCCACTTCCTTCGTTAATCAATTCAGCTCGTCGAGTCACTAATGTTGCTTCATATATAATCTCTATCTTCCTCCATTAGCTACAGGGCAAAGAATCTTGACTTACTTTATTTTCTCAGGGGAAAAAAGGGAAAATCTAAACGAGGAAAAAATTATCGAAGTGTAAAACCTAAAACGAGGGTGTTAGAAAATATAATTGTCACGTATTAGTTGTGCAAGAATTTCGAAAGGGATTCGTGTCTCACCGTCATCCTTAACTCGGAGGTGGGAAAAAGAGTCTACGTGATAGCCTAAGAAAAGAACCGAACCAGCATATTAAAAAATAATTTTATTTTATGTTTAATGATATGATTTACTGCTACAAAAGATATTGCCGATCATTTACTTTAGACCATAAGTATGCTTAGTGAGTGTGTATAAATTTAAGATTGTTTTCAAATTTGTAATGTACTCCAAAACAGTTGACTTTCAATATTCTTGAACGACATTATGCATTGTACTTGAAAAGGTGCACATTCGTTGTAGTATATAACTTATACTAATACAAAATATACATAAGATAGTTAAAACACTGAAGGAATATTGAGGGAGGTAAATGAGAGAGAAATTAGCATGAAATATATATAGAGTATAAATATGTCCTTTATGCAACTTACTTAATTCTAGCTAGATAAATTATTTATACATATTAAGTGTATTAACGTGTACATACCTTACCATAATTATGATAGATATAGGAAATATATTCTAATTATGATAAGGTATGTACACGTTAATAAAGTATATTTTTAAGCACAAAAGTAGGTTATAGGCCAAAGTTACTTGAATTCTACCGGACTCATAAGCAAAAATCGAGTCAAAATTTGAACTTTATGAATTCATGATTAAAGGATAACGACTTCAAATGCTTATAATTGAGTTCGAAATCTAATATTTGTACATATATATTTAGTAGAAATCTTGCATGATATTTTAGGATTTGAGGTAAAGCCATTGGATTCAACCAAATGGCCATATGTAATATTCTCCCTCTACCCTACGCGCCCCGCCCTTAAGCAGAACTGTATTTCCGCACCTGTAATAGTACAGTATATATATATATATATATATATATATATATATATATATGTCCTTTGTGCATGTTGTAGCTAGCATCAAAGTAAAGGTGTCGTGATCGATGAGAGTTGTGTACAAATTATAGAAGAAGACATTTATACCTTGAGGACAATATAGACAAAACTTAGCCTTACACACAACCCTGTTTTGTCATAAGTGATATCATGTCAATGAAGGGCATGCTCAAGATTATGAAAATCCAAATGGCCCTCCTAGGCCTGTTTACTGCATATGCAGTACTTATCTCATCTCAAGCTTTCCATTGTCTCATTGAAGTGTTCCTATCAACCACAATATACTATGTACCATCTTTCCCTAATGAATTTTTTAGGTGGTGTTTTGTACTTTTTGTTGGAAATTAGCCTTTGACGGGGAGATGCGTCCACCCATCTTTGATGAATTAAACACTAGTGTTTCGCATGTTGGAGACCTTGTCTCTTTGCACATGCATGATCTACGAAGTGAGTAGATGACCGTAGGGCCAAGAATCGTCTAATTTCGTTGAGAAATGAAAGAGATATTGGTCCACGAAGTAATGTGTTTGAGACATGGAAATGTGGTGTGGGACAAATCTACCACATCGGTGGGAATAGGAAGAATTGCTCTCTATATAAGTCTCTAATGTGGTAAAGGATTTGGATCCCCAAGGGGTATCCCATGTGTTTAAAGGAGGGAAGACCTAGATGTGCTTGGGTTAAAGGCTAAGCCCACACGCGCGCCGCCGCCCGCGCCGTCCGATCCGGCTCATGGGCTCCCGGGCTCACGGGCTTTGGGGCTTTCTGGTATTATCTTTTTGGACCAGAGAACTCTGTCAGATGTTCTCTGTCAGATGTACAGTTTGGACCAGAATTCTTTCATATGTACAGTTTGGTCCCTGAAGTTTCAATATGTACAGTTTGGTCCCCAGAGTTTCTGGAAAGGTGACGGAAGGCAGAAAGCCTACCGTTGGGACTATTTTTTGAGGCATTAATCAGCCATTACTTGGCTGATTAACTCCTCCATTAACAGCCCATTACTTGGCCATTTACAACCTTAAATCAGCCTCTTTGATGGCCTTTTACAGCCTTTACTTGGCTGTTTTAATGGCCTCCTAATGGCCATTAACACCATATTTTGGCAACGGTTTGTACACCCCTTCTCCTTGCTATATATTGAGCCTTCTTTGGCTCAAATCGAAGCAGAAAATAAACGAAAAACAGGCAAGAAACAAAGCCACAAAACGGACGAAAAAGACACAGAAAAACTAAGCGAAATTCGACACAAAACAAAGTGAGAAAAACGGCTACAAAAAACGGTGAGTGAAATTCAGCGAAAATCGGTACAATTTTCGACCGAAAAAAAAGTGACCAAACCCTCACGTATACACAAGATATACACTACAGAGACACACAATATACACAGAGACAAAAGAGAAGAGTAGAGAGAAACTCTTCCTTCCTATTCCATATCTTGACAAGTCGAGTCATATTTGTTTTCTTCGCCAGGCTCAACCTATTGGCTTTGTAGTGTTGAGATTAAAGTGTTGTTTTATCTTGGGAGACTATTGCCCGCTAACGTAAAAGCATATATACGGGGCAATCTTGTCTTAAGGATAGAGGGTTATCCTCGACTCAACACACAACGTTGTAACCATCCAGATTTAGTTGTTTCTTGATTTCAGGATATCAACATTCAAGACACAACAAACTTGCGGCAGTTCTCAACATTGGCTTTGCAAGGTGATCAAGATTCAAGACACAACACACATGCGGCAGTTTGAAGATTGACCACTTATTTATTCTTTCGAACATTTGTAATAGTTATTACTTCCCGTACTGCTCTATAAAGTATAATAGAATAACCAACACTTTTGTCCATGCAACCTTTATGTGGTTGTCTGGTACATCATTTTGTAAATCCGTCAATTCTATCCGCCATTACATTTTGAGTGTGTACATTGTATTGGTGATAAATATGCAAAGATGAAGACTATTTAACTAGACATGTGACTGGCTCAGTAAGAATTCACATCAATCGGTGACGAGCGACTACTTGGCCAAGGGCTGATCACGAACCCTTAATCACCCGAGAACTTGGTCTCGGAATGATATACACACATCAGGCAACCGTGTTCCGGAAGGATACATCCAAAAGGACCAAAGTACTTGGACCATCTCGTACTATTTGCTTTCCAACAACGGTCAAACTCCGAGATACCTGGATTTCATTATATTACATTTAATGCCCACGATTTAATATGCTATGTATTAACATGTACATACATTACCATAACTAGAATATATTTCCTATATTGTGTAATAATTATGTATGTATAATTATGGTAGATATAGGATCCTTATTATTTTAGGGTTCCCCATTGTACACTATATATATTTGTATTAATGAAAAAGTTCTCCCAAATGTCATCGATCTAACCCAATCGCCACCACCACCTCACCCTACAAACACCGTCTCACCGTCTACTTCGGCTACCACACAGACCTCCCACCAGCACAATCAACCACTGCCAACAGTGTCACCGTATCACCGCTATCCCGACATCCCAGCCCACCCAGTTTACGGAATCCAGACCGACACACCCACACCACCATGACGGCAACCCATCCCCAACCCACTACCGACTTCGTACCCCACAGCTCCTAACCCACATCACGTCGATCTTCCCAGATCGACGCCACCACCACAACCAACGTCCAGTCTAGAAACCACACAACGCCCCACCACTCAGTTCACCATCACACCACGCCCCACCACTCAGTTTCCCAAACCAGACTCTACCCCTAAATACCGACAGTATCCTTGCCCCCATCCACCGTATGAAAACTCGTGCTCAATACGGGATTTTCAAAACCAAAGTCCAGTTTAACTTGTCCGCCCAAATCATTTCACTTATTCCCAAGAATAAAAAATTAGCCAAACCAGACCCAAATTGGAACGCGGCCATGTGTGAAGAATATAATGCTTTGACGAAACAACACATTTGGGATTTGGTTCCTACATCAGAGGGGGGGAATGTGATCTGTTGCATGTGGCTTTTTCGTCACAAATATAGAGACAGTGGTGCCCTAGAGAGGTACAAAGCAAGACTTGTGGCTAATGGCACTAATCAGCAGGAGGGTATTGATTGTGGTGAGACGTTCAGTCTAGTTGTTAAATCGACTACTATTTGCACAGTTATGAGCATTGCTATGGGTAACCATTGGCCATTCATCAACTAGACGTGAAAAATACATTTCTACATGGGAATTTAAAAGAGACTGTTTACATGCACCAGTCGTCTGGCTTTGTCCATCCAGCAGCCCCTCAGTATGTATGTCGCCTCCGTAAGTCACTTTATGGTTTGAAACATGCCCTTAAAGTGTGGTATGATCGCTTTGCACAGTACATTCTGCGGATTGGGTTTGTATGTAGCAAGTGTGACAATTCTCTCTTTATTTTTCATCGAGGTAGTAGCATCGCTTACTTATTGTTATATGTGGATGACATTGTGCTTACCGCCTCCTCCGATTTGTTGAAAAATGAGATTATAAAATTGCTCAAAATCGAATTTGTCATGACTGACCTAGGAAAGTTGAGCTATTTTTTGGGATATCAGTGACTAGATCTGCAGATTCGATATTTTTGTGTCAGCGCAAATATGCAGAGGAGATAGTTTACAGGGCTAAAATGGCAAATTGCAAGATAATGTCTACTCCGGTTGACTCTAAATCAAAGCTTAGTGATGTTGATGGTAACTCTGTGTTCGATCCCACACTTTACAGGAGTCTTGCACGTGCACTACAATATCTCACGTTCACCAGACCTGACATTTCTTATGTTGTCCAGCAGGTATGCTTATTTATGCATGCCCCCAGGGAGCCTCACTTTACTGCCCTTAAGCGTATCATTCGATATGTTAAGGGCACACTTGATTATGGATTGCACCTCTACCCCTCAGCACCAATCAGGTTGTTGTCATATAGGGATGGTGATTGGGCAGGTTGTCCAGACAAGCAACGCTCCACCTCCGGCTACTGTGTGTTCTTAGAGGATAATCTCATTTCTTAGTCTGCCAAGAGGCTGGACATCCTATCCCGTTCGAGTGCAGAAGTAGAATACCGAGGTGTGGCTAATGTTGTTGCTGAGATCTGTTGGCTTCAAAACCTTCTTTTGGAGCTACAATGTCCCTTGCATAAGGTGTCTTTGGTTTACTGTGATAACATATCTGCCATATATTTATCCCATAACTCGGTTAAGCATCAGCGAACCAAGCACATTGAAATGGATATACACTTTGTTCGTGAGAAGGTTGCCCTTGGTCAAGTTAAGGTGTTATGTGTTTCCTCTTCATATCAGTATGCGGATATATTTACAAAAGGTCTTCCTAGACAGCTCTTCCTCGACTTCAGAACCAGTCTTAGCGTCCGGCCTCCTCCCACTCCGACTGGGGGGTGTATTAACGTGTACATACCTCACCATAATTAGAATATATTTCCTATATTGTGTAATAATTACTAATGTATAATTATGGTAGATATATGATACTTATTATATTAGAATTTCCCATTATACAGTATATATATTTATATTAATGAAAAAGACTAATACAATTCTACACTATGTACTACCACTTCCTACTGCTCTTCCCTGATGAATATTTTAGGTGGTGTTATATCCATGCAACCTTTTATGTGTTTGTTTGATATCATTTTGTGAATTAATGAGTCAATTTTATGAGTTCGTCATATCCTTCCCGTTAATTAGCAAACAATTTCATATTTGTTAGTGTAACAACACTCTGTGCATGGAATATAATATGTTAGTGTAACAACACTCCCTTCATAGAAGTTAAACTCCTCTTGAAAGACTTCATTTGATATACACTTTATAATGTAAAAACAGTCTACATTATTAATCTAATTTAACATTTTTCTTGGAAAAGATATTAGCATTAATACGAACTAAGGAGTCGTTTAGTAGAGTGTATTAGAGAAAATAATGCATGCATTAGTTTTGTATATTATTAATACCTTATTTGATACACTTTTTCATCCTATGTATAACTAATGCAAGCATTAGTAATGCACCCTATTTGTTATTATCCTATACATAACTAATGCATGGAAAATCATGGTATTAGCAATGTAATAGATTTTAATGCATGCATAAGCATGATTAAAGACACAATTATCTCTAAATCTCTTCCAATAATTAAATTGGACCTACATTAATTATCCAAATAGGAAACAAATATTTCTTTTCTTTTCGGAATCTTATCTATCCAAATATTTTCTTTTCTTTTCGGAATCTTTTCTATCCAAATATTTTTTTTCTTTTCTTTTCTTTTCTAATTCTCTTTGCTTTTTTTTTCTTAATGAAATTTCGCTTAAAGCGGGATGACAGAAACAGAGGAAAAACTACACTGCTTTGTTGTAAGCAATATTAGTAGTAGAATCATTTGTAGTGTAAATCTATATAAGATTCATAGAAAATGTAAATCTATATATTGTTAAATATACACAATATACATGTGTATATTGTGTATATTAGGTCTCGGCTATGCTCACGAATTGGCCCTCGGATGGGCTGATTATTATGTGTAATTTATGGTAAATATTTAGTATCCTAGTTTAGGTAAGGTTGTAATATAATTAGTATTGTATTACCATAATTAGTGTATTACCATAAATGTATAGAATAAGGTTTTAGAAATAGAATAGAAATAGGATTCTCCTATTATGTAACTTGTATATATAGTCTTTCAATTAATGAAAATAATCAAGGGATTATTTCTTTCGTGGTATCAAGAGTCTAGGTCTTAAAATCCTCTCTCTACTCTCCTAAATTTTCCGTCGACTTCCCTCAACTTCCGAGACGTTTTGCTCTCGATTTGTGTGCTGACGGGACCTCTTTTCTTCCCAAAATTTTCTCCCTAATCCCTCAATCACATATTGTTCTATCAATATGTCTACATCCTGGAACATGTTTCATCCGGCCCTTACAGTTTCTAACATCAAGAATAACATCCATCTCGTTCTTGAAATAGAAAACGTCCAATATGCGACGTGGGCCGAACTGTTCAAAATTCACGCACGATCGCATCAAGTCATCCATCACATAATCCCCGCGGCTCCTGAGGATACGGAGGTGCCAAAACGCAAGGATGATCCTAAGTTGTGGACGAGTATTGATGCTACCGTCCTTCAGTGGATATATTCCACAATATCTATCGACCTTTTGCAAACAATTATTGAGCCTGACGCTACGGCACAGGCGACTTGGGATAGACTGCGTGATATATTCCAAGATAATCAAAATTCTAAAGTCGTTACCCTTGAGCAGGATTTCTCCCACGTATATATAGAAGATTTCCCTAATGTTTCGGCTTATTGCAAAAAGATTAAAGGAATTAGCGGACCAACTTCGCAACGTTGGCGCGCCGGTTTCGAACGATCGTTTGGTCCTCCAAATGGGTTCCGGCCTCTCCGAGGCCTATAGTGGTGTGGGAACGCTTCTTTGGCAAAGCAATCCGCTTCCGTAATTTTATCAAGCGCATTCTATGCTTACACTAGAAGAAGTAGGCATAGCGAAACGAGCAGCTACAGGTACTAGTCCCGTAGTCATGATGACCGAGTCCACCGTATATCCGACCGGTTCCAACAACTCAGGCCAAAACCGCAACAACGATGGCGGCAAAAATGGTGGAAATAAGAAAAATGGCAAAAACTGCGGCGGCAACAACGGCGGCAGCCGGCAGAATGGTGGTGGCAGTAGGGGTCCTCGCGGTGGTCAGCAGCAGCAACAACAGTTCTGGGGCCCACAGTGGGCCCCTATGCAGTGGCAATGGGCCTCACAACAATAGTTTGGGCCCAGCCAGTTTACCTTCCAGCGGCAATGGCCAACCCAACAGCAGTGGCAAGCCCATCAGCAGTCCAGGCCCAATTCGGCCTGGTCCAGTTACGGCCAGCAGCAGTCTGGACAAAGACCGCAAGCAGGGGTGTTCGAAGCAGGCCCCACTCAGACCGATATCGAGGCCGCGATGCACACACTGGGTTTGACTCAACCAGACCCGAATTGGTATATGGACATCGGTACCACTACCCACATGACATCCAATTCAGGTACTCTCTCATCTTATTCCAATTTGAGCAACCCTCACGGTATAATTATTGGTAATGACAATTATGTTCCAATTCATAGTTATGGTCATAAAACATTGTCTCCCCCTCATCTCCCTTTTATCTTGAAAAATACCCTACACGCCCCCAAATTGATTAAAAACTTAGTCTATGTCCGTAAATTCACTACTGACAATTCTGTTTCTATTGAATTTGATCCATTTGGTTTCTCTGTAAAGGATTTCAAGACGGGGAGTCCTCTCATGAGGTGTGATAGTAGGGGGATCTTTATCTTATCACACACAGTCCCGATCCATCGAGTCAAGCCCTGCCATCAGTTTTTGCAGCCATCTCTCCTTCCTTGTGTTATGCTCGTCTTGGTCATCCGGGGTCCTCTATTTTGTTAGCTTTAGATAAAAATAGTTTTATTTCATGTAAGGGTACGAGTCGTACTCCAATTTGTCAATCTTGTTCTTTAGGAAAAATTGTTAAGTTGCCATTTGTAGACTCAAAATCTCATACTTTAATGTCATTTGATATTATTCGTAGCGACTTATGGACGTCTCATGTTCCTAGTTCTATGGGTCATCGGTATTATGTTCTTTTTTTGGATGATTATTCTAAATTTTTATGGACGTTTCCAATAGCGAAGAAATCTCAAGTTTTTTCCATCTTCCTAAAATTTAGAGCATTTATCAGAACTCAATTCGACCGTGAAATAAAAAATATTCAGTGTGATAATGGAAAAGAGTATGACAATGGGGTGTTTCTGGACTTATGTGCTACTAATGGGATAAATTTTCATTTTTCTTGTCCCCATACATCTTCACAAAATGGATAAGCCGAACATAAAATTCGTTCCATAAATAATATTATCCGCACTCTATTAATTCATGCTTTCGTACCCCAATATTTTTGGCATCACACTCTTCAAAAGGCTACATATCTACTTAACATAACTCATTTCCAAAGGTTTGACATATTCTTCCCCTCTTCAGATTTTATATAATAAATCTCTTTCTTATTCTCATCTTCGGGTTTTTGGGTGTTTATGTTATCCGTTATTTCCATCCACCACAATTAACAAACTTCAGGTCCGGTCTACTCCATGTGTGTTTTTGGGTTTTCCTTCTAATCATCGTGGCTACAAATGCTTTGATTTATCCTCCAATAAAATTATCATTAATCGCCATGTAATTTTTGATGAATCCCAATTTCAATTTGCTAAAAGTCATTCTCCCATGCCTAGTTCGTATAATTTTTTGGATAAACAAATATCTCCGTATATTATTCAGCATTTTTCGGACATCTCCCGCACCCAAAATTCTCCGGGGGCGGGCCCATCGCCATTGGTCCCATTTGCCCGTCACAGTCCTCTCTGCCCAGTTTTGTCACTGGACCAGTTTCAGCAATTGGGCCTGTCCAGCCCAATACTGGAACTGGTCCAGTTTTTGTTTCCGCCACTGGTACTGCTTCCCGAGTTGGGCCGGCGGAGCCCACCGCCCGCTGGCGGCCGGTCCGTCCCGAGCCCAACAAATTCTCAACATCCACTCAATTCTTCCTCGAGTCATAGACCGGTCAATCGTAGTCAGCGGGGTTTTGTTACACCTAAAAGACATTTTAATTTACATTCTAATATCTCTAAATCCCCCTTGCCCCGTAATCATGTGTCTGCCTTAAATGTCCCGAATTGGAAAATTGCTATGATTGATGAATATAATGCTCTTATTGATAAAAAGACGTGGGAGTTGGTGCCCCGTCCATATGGTATTAATGTTATCAGGTCTATGTGAAATTTTGCTCATAAGGAGAATTCAGATGGTTCATTTGCTCGACATAAGGCGCGGCTTGTGGGTGATGGTAAGACTCAACAGGTTGGTATAGATTGTGAGGAGACGTTTAGTCCGGTGGTCAAGCCGGCTACCATTCGCACTATGCTTAGCTTGGCTCTTTCGAAGACATGGCCTATTAATCAGTTGGATGTAAAAAATGCTTTCCTACATGGTGATCTCAAGGAAATTGTTTATATGCATCAGCATGTCGGATAATTCCTTGTTCATCTACCGTCATGGTTCGTCCGTAGCCTACATTCTGTTATATGTGGATGATATTATCTTGACTGCCTTTTCCGATGCCTTGCGCCAGTCCATCATGACCATGCTCAGCTCCGAGTTTGCTATGAAAGACTTGGGGGCCTTGAGTTATTTTTTGGGGATTGCTGTCACTCGTCATTCCGATGGGTTGTTCTTGTCACAACGGAAGTATGCAGCCGAGATCATAGAGAGGGCTCGGATGTCATCCTGTAAGTCCATTTCCACTCCAGTTGATACCAAACCCAAGCTTGGTGCCGCGGCCGGAGTCCCTTACGAGGATCTGACCCGCTATCGCAGTCTTGCAGGGGCCCTTCAGTATCTTACCTTTACCGACCGGATATTACGTAAGTTGTCTAGCATGTGTGTTTATTCATGCATGATTCCCGAATTGAGCACATGAATGCACTCAAACGCATCATCTGGTATATTCAGGGTACACTGGACTATGAGTTGCATTTGTATCCTTCATTGATATCCACACTTGTCTCATACATAGATGTTGATTGGGGTGGGTGTCCAGACACCAGACGATCTACGTCTGGCTACTCTATGTTCCTTGGCAACAACTTGGTCTCCTGGTCTGCGAAGCGTCAGGCGACTCTATCCCGCTCAAGTGCCGAGGCTGAATATAGAGAGGTAGCCAATGTGGTCTCAGAATCATGTTGGGTACGTAATTTGCTTTTGGAGTTTCATTGTCCCATTCAGAAGGCAACCTTTGTATATTGCGATAATATTAGTGTCATCTACCTTTTTGGTAATCCGGTTCAGCACCAACACACTAAACATGTCGAGATGGACATTCACTTTGTCCGTGAAAAGGTTGCCTGTGGTCAAGTTCGCGTATGCCATGTCCCGTCGAGATATCATATTGCCGACATCTTTACAAATGGTCTTCCCTCGGTCCTTTTTGAAGATTTTAGGGACAGTCTCAGTGTTCGAAGACAGCCCGCTATGACTGCGGGGGTGTGTTAAATATACACAATATACATATGTATATTGTGTGTATTAGGTCTCGGCTATGCTCACGGATTGGCCCCGGATGAGCTTATTATTATGTGCAATTTATGGTAAATATCTAGTATTCTAGTTTAGGCAAGGTTGTAATATAATTAGTATTGTATTACCATAATTAGTGTATTACCATAAATGTATAGAATAAGGTTTTAAGAATAGAATAGGAATAGAATTCTCCTATTATGTAACTTGTATATATAGCCTTTCAATTAATAAAAATAATGAAGAGATTATTTCTTTCATATATATTTATATTCCTTGTTTTCTATCTAAAAAATTGTACAAATTTGAAGCTACCCTATAATTAATAATTATAAGAGTCGAAATTGACTGAAAATGCGGCTCGTCGTAATAATAAGAACAAAGTTTCAAGGCATCTTTAGCTAGTTGTGAGGAAGAATGAGGAACTAGAAAAGCTCCTTGCTCTATTGCATATGGCAATGTTTTCCACATTTCAATCATAAGATGATTTTCTTATGCTAATCAAAAGTTGATATTTTTATTAATTTAAGTTTCTATCTCTGCTAAAAAAAAAAAGAAGAAGATGAACAACAAATCAGATGACAAGCATGAGTGAAGAAGGGTCTTATGTTACCATTTTTGGTGGTAAAGAAGATGTTCTTGTTCTTCCATTTCCATAGGCTTTCCTCTTATTACTCTTTTCACGGCAAAGTCAGCATAGGTGCGGCCCACTTGGTGTCGGATCAGCTCGACAGGTCACTCAATAATCTTTCGCGGAGTATCCCCTGTTTTAGTGAACCCTGGGAGTTGTCGGCGGCTCGACGATCTTTATTCCAAAGGTTTAACAATGAAAGTGTACAATGCTAAAGAATGTGGAGGGTATTTTTGTAAACAATGAATTTATTTTTTAGAAATAATTCAATGCATGTTGTTTAACAGACCAAATCAAACAGTAAATAAGAAATAGTCTCAATATAACTAATATCAACATTAATAATATACGCTATTCAGGATTATTCTTTACACCCGACCAAACGACTCCTAAGAGTTAACTAAGGTAGTTGCACTTTCACTTCAAAAAAAAAAAAAGGAAATGGTGATGGATTACAGCGACGAACCGTTTCCATCATAAAATGACAAATTACCTGCGAAATTACAATTTTGTTGACAAACCTTGCAACAGATTCAATTTTCAATCGCTGAGATTAGCTAAGAACATGTTAGCGGCGAACGCATATCCATCACTACAAAATATGATGTGCAACGACGGATCCGTCTGTCCCTAATTGTTTTTCTTTTTTGTTGTTGCAGCATTTGTAGAGCACACAAGTTGCCATAGAAGGCCAAAATATTTTTCCCTCCTATCAAAAAAAGTGTTCACTTAGTCATTTACACACTCCTTAAGAAAATACAAACTTCTAGATAAAAATAGGTAATTTGACTAATATGCCCATAATTAAATAGATATTAAAATTTCGTCACCTAACACTTAATAAGGGCAAAGGTGGAAAATTTAGTAGGAATAAGATTTTCCATTTTTGGAGATTGTAACTTATATATATACATATTCATTCAATAAGAATAATCAAGGGATTATTTCTTTCATGTGTCTGAATCATGTTGGCTGCGTAATCTTCTATTAGAACTACACTTTCCTATTCAGAAAGCTACCTTGGTCTACTGTGATAATGTTAGTGCAATCTATCTCTATAGAAATCTGGTCCAGCATCAACGTACTAAACATATCGAGATGGATATTCACTTTG
Source organism: Anisodus tanguticus (assembly GCA_034509755.1). NCBI lineage: Eukaryota > Viridiplantae > Streptophyta > Magnoliopsida > Solanales > Solanaceae > Anisodus > Anisodus tanguticus. Next base: position 47,734,023 of record CM067550.1, on the reverse strand, counting down.
TTCGCGAAAAGGTTGCTCGTGGACAAGTACGCGTCTTACATGTGCCCTCCAGATACCAAATTGATGTCATATTTACGAAGGGTCTTCCCTCGATTTTATTTGAAGATTTTAGGGACAGTCTTAGCGTACGACAACCGCCCGCTATGATTGCGGGAGTATGATAGAATATATCATGTATATCCCACTGATATACACGGTTTCCGCAATTAATGTACCAAAAATAAAAGTAGTTAATTATGTTATATAATTACCATAATTGTAGAATTCTTGTAAGTAGAATTAAGATATTAGAAGTTTAGTAGGAATATGATTTTCCATATTTGGAGATTATAACTTGTATATATACATATTTATTCAATAAGAATAATCAAGGAATTTTTTCTTTCACTAACGAGTAGTTGTAGATAATTAATGTCTTAATTGAAATAGTACTTAATTTATCAGCGTTGATAAAGCAAAAAGGGGGTGGGGATGCTAGATAAGTAAAGACAATTTGAAAATTTTATCAGCCCTAATGTCTTAGTTTCATTTTTAGTAACCTAATATTTAAAAACTTCTTTACACCATTAATGTGTAAAAGTTAATTCTTTCCTGATTAAACTTTGCCCAAATGGAGCCTTGGTCTAACAACTGCCCATTAAATTTTTGTCTTCCCACTTTAGAATTTGAACAAAAAAATTGAACGAATTGTGGTTGGAGTTTTTGTGTGCAGGTTTGAAAAGGATTGGTGGTAGTGACTCCACTATTTTGAGAATAAAATCAAATTACATTTACATCTTTTATGGTCGAAAAACTCAAAATTATAAGATTTTGGGTTTGGTTGAAAGACAAAATGAATGGAAACGTTTAGGGCACATGTCATATATTTTACAAATTTACAAACTAGTATTTAGGATAATTGTACCTTATCAAACTAGTTATTTGGTTAGTCAAAAATGAAAATTAGTTGATTTCCGCAATTGTTTCCTTTGTTTAGGTCATCATTCAAATTTTATCCCTATTTTTGAAATCTGTGCAAATATAACCGTTGGCGTAGAAAAAATATCAAATTGTCATCTAACGTCTATAAAATAATATACAATGATCTAACATATTCTCATATGATTTTTGTCTGCTCAAAAGAAATACAAGAGTATGGTCTAAAAGGTCCATAAGTTACAAGAAAAATAAAAGGGTCATCTGCACTTTTTCCCTAATTTGTATTGATCTTTAATTTTTGTCCCTCAAATGGAACTAATGCCTTATGGGTTCTTTACAGGATCGACACAAATTGTGCTAGATCATGTAAAGAACTTATTCCTGGCATAAGTTCTATATGAGCGGAAAAATTTAAAACCAACCTTTTGAAGGGAACCGTGCAATTTTTTGAAAATAATAAGAAAAGCCATTTACTAAACATTTGTCAAAAAAGGAAAATTTATTTGGAACAGATTTTCCTTTATGAAGAAAAGTCATACTATAAAAAAAAAAAAAAAAAGCAGTCCGGTGCACTAAGATCCCGCTATGCACGGAGTTCGGGGAAGGGCCGGACCACAAGGCTCATAGTATAGGAGTAATATTTTCTTGAACTTAGTTTGAACCAAGTGAAGCTTTTATCATTTTGACGGATCCATGAAAGGTAAATTGGGACTTATAAACAGTTTTCTTCAGTGAGCCCAATTTACTGTTAATAATGGGCCTTGTGCTTTAAGATGGGTCTCAAAGGACTCCATGAGCCCCTTTCTCCAAAAAGGGGTTGTGTTTGTGTTGCTGCACTAACTTATGAGACTTATGGATCAGAAATTGCACGTTTTGATCTTCAAATGGGCTGGTCTTTTTTTTTTGGCCCTTCAAATGGACTGATCTTTAAATTTTGCCTTTTTGCAGTTGAATTTATGTCTAGCGAAACATAAGTTTTTTAAGAATAAAATTACGTGAGAAATAACTTGTGAGATGTTATAATGTGGAAATATAAATTTATATCCCGCAAAAAAATTATTTGTTATAAGGGCCAAAAATTAAAGGCCAGCACAAAATAGGACTAAGTGCCAATGACCACTTATGGATATGTGAATTCTACCTTCATGGATCAATGAATCAATAATCGCAAATGATGATTTGGGAGTTTTAGTTAAGAAATTACTGTTAAAGGATGTACACCTCTTCCTCATGGATAGATTGTGCCACCGCGCAGAACAAAATTGACTCTGTTCCTTCCTATTATCTCATTATGTGAATGAAAATGTGGTTAGAATTTGAACTTGTGATTACTAATAGGGGAAGATTTACACAAACACTACTTCGGCTCTCATTTAGGTTTTGGCCTTATTTTTAAAATTTGATCCTTTCGAACAATGTTAGAATCGGGTCTAAAATTTGCTTATATATTTCTCAATATTAAAGACAAAAAACTAGATTGTCATCTAACGTTTGAAATAACTTACAAAATTTTAACCATGATCTAGTGTTTTGTTATAAGATTTTTAATCTAGTCAAAATGAATCTTTTAAACAATGGTTTAAAAGGTTCATAAGTTACAAACAACATAAAAAGAATGTCATTTACTAAACAGCTATCTAAAAAAAGGATAAACTGGTGAAAGTTTCTGCACTAACAGGCAACGAAGTTTGATTATTTATATTAGTCATATAACAGTCATAGAATTTCTTAATTTTCAAAAATTACCAATAATTGAGTGATGAAAATGCTAACTAGTACTATTAAGTATTAACCTTCTTTTAAAGAAAAAAATCCATTATAAAGTTGTATCCTATAGTTCTTATTTTTATATTCTTTTTTATATCATGAAATTAACAGATTCACGACAGAGTAACTAGTAATTTATTTGTATATTTTTTTTTTAACAAAAACCCTCTTTATAACCACCCTATTCGTTAAAATTTCATCACTTTTTTTTGCTTGTGGACACTGAACACACACTCTTCGAGTTCCCCTTATCAACAATGGCGTCTCTCCTCTCCATCTCCTCCGCAGCGCCTACAAGAACAACTCCACTTATCCCCCACATTTCTTCATCATTCAAGGTACAATTTTTCTCTTTCTTTTACCAATTTTATTTGCTTTTATATCTTGATATTTTGCTGTCATATTTTTCTTGCAATCCTGCTTCAAAAAACTTCTCTTTTTTGTGCCGAGGGTCTATTGAAAATAGGATCTTTACCCCACAAAGATAAGGGTAAGGTCTGTTGTACATGCTACCCTCCTCAGAACCCATTTGTTTGTGGCATTACACCGGCTATGTTGTTGTTGTTTTACCAATTTCCGTCAAATTATTATACATTCTCATTTATCCCCATATCAATTTTTTTCAGGGTAATACAAGAATGTTGAAGTCAAGTTCCAATCTTTTTACTTCAATCAAGTTAAGCAAGCCAAGAACAAGAACCTCATTTGTAATTTTCAATCAAGTTGTGGATTTTAGTGCTACTGGTGCTGATTCTGCAAGTGGGAGTGTTAGATTTAGGCTTAATAACTTGGGCCCACAACCTGGAGCTACTAAAAATAGGAAGAGAAAAGGTAGAGGACATTCAGCTGGACAAGGGGGTAGTTGTGGATTTGGAATGAGAGGTCAAAAATCAAGGTCTGGACCTGGTGTTAGAAAGGGGTTTGAAGGGGGTCAAATGCCTCTCTATAGGAGGCTTCCTAAGTTGAGAGGAATTGCTGGAGGTAATTGTGTTAACTTAGCTTCAATATAAATATGTAATCTTGTTTGTTTTTGTGTGCTTATGCAGTGTTATAATTTTGCATTTAAGGGTCGTTTGGTAGAGTGCATGAGAATAGTACTGAAAAAAGGTGTATTAGTAATGCTGGGATTAGTTATGCTGGCATTAACTTTTATCGTGTGTTTGGTTTGTTGTATTAAATGTATAGGGTGTATTGGAATAGGAATAGTAATGGTATTGTTAATGTCATGGGATAGAAAGGGATTTGAAGGGGGTCAAATGCCTCTCTAAAGGTGACTTCCTAAATTGAGAGGAATTGCTGGAGGTAATTTCTTAACATAGGTTCAATATAATTGTGTTGTCTTAGTTTATGTTGGATTTAATTTTTGTGTTTGTGGTTTGTTCTGTGTCCTTCTGCAGTGTTGTAGTTTAGCATTCAAGGGGTCATATGGTAGAGTGTGTAGAGTGTACAATAATAGTACTGAATAGGGTGTATTGGGGTGTATTAGTATTGGAATGAGAGGTCAAAAATCAAGGTCTGTACCTGGTGTTAGAAAGGGGTTTGAAGGGGGTCAAATGCCTCTTTATAGGAGGTAATTTTGTTAACTTAGCTTCAACATAATTGTGTAATCTTAGCTTCTGCTGGATTTACACTTTTCTGTGTTTTTCTTGTTTTTGTGTCCTTCTGCAGTGTTGTAGTTTAGCATTGAAGAGTTTATGGATAAGTGCATTTTGTTTGTTATAGAATTTGTAGCTTTAGCTTGACTATGAGTGTGTTCCGTACGAAGGAAAATGTTTTCCAGAAAAATAAGTGGTTTCTTACTTATTTTCTTGTGTTCGGTAAAAATTATCTAAAAACATTTGTATGAGTGGGGGTGGTGGGGATGGGGGCCATGGGGGTGGGATGAAGATGAGGTGTGTTGGAGGGTGGGGAAGATACAACCAATGTAGAATGCCACTTGTGGAACTTGTTTTCCCTACTTCCACTAGGGAAGTCATTTTTCTTATTTTTAAGGAACTTGTTTGCCTATTATGTTATGCTGAGCCTTGATAGTCATGCCTGGAGTTGTGTGGCGACCTTGAAAGGTCTAATTTCTCTTAACTTTGACTGTTTTGGGCAATTTTAACTTATAATGAAGTAATTGATAGTGCTCTTTTGTAAAACTTCCAATCCGGTTTTTGTTCTGTTTCATAAGGTGATTAATTGCTTTAGTTAAGGATTTCCATCAGGTTATGCTAATCTGTCAAAATCAATCATCAACTATAGATGTTTGCCACCCGTTTCTCATATTCTCAAGATTGGTGGCTAGCAATTTCATTTGTATAACCTAGTAGAAGCAGAATTAGAATAAGCTAGCTAAATTAAACATGTTAATAATATTAGAAGGTTCACAATTTCAAATCAAAAGTTAATCTACTTCATGGTCATCTCTTATCTCCGAGTCATTTCCCTAATACATCTCCGACTCTCCGTAAGACATTACGCTGTAATCCGTATATGACAGGACTCAGAAGAGTAAGGATAATGGGAAGCCATTAATTGCTTTATCTAGGAACCTCTCCTACCCTTTGATTTCATTGGTGTTTGGAAGGGATGTCATTCTACTAGTCCTACTACGGGGTTTAAAAGAGTTAATGTAGAGGGACGAAAACCTTATCTTTTACTATCGTAATGTAACAAGATCAATATGACCTGCAAGTATCACGCCTACTAAATAGATTTGCAGAAGTTTCTGAATGGACAAACTTGTTTATGTAATAAAAGCAGATAGAGCTCTCTGTAAGATGTTCATTTTTTAGTTTCAAAAAATATGAATTTCATTTTTATGCGCAAAAGGTATAGTTACTGTTAAAAAATACCAGTTGTTTCTGAATACCTTGCTGGGTGTGCCAACCGCATGGTCACTTGTGGCCTTGATTCTCAGGTGCTTTCATCAGATCATTGAAATAAATTCAGTATTAAGCAGATCTTCATGACAAATAGTAAAATGCTTTCCACCTTTCTGATTAGTTCTATATCACACGTGGCTTTCTCTCGTGATATTTTTGTTAAAAAACTAACCTATCTGATCAACCAACTATACCCTTTCACTAAAAAAGTGCACATTTCTCCTCTTAAATTTTTTTTGGGTTGTGGGGTTGGGGTGTCTGATGTGACTCAGATATGATTGATTGCATCTTAAGGTAGCTTGAGTCATTGTTCTAGGAGCCGGAACAATTACCTTTCTTATGTAGTTAGTTTCTGATTAGTCACTGCAATCACTTTTGATCTAAAAATGTAAACTGTTACTACTTGCCATTTGCTGTAATGGTGGATTCAGTATGAGACTTCTAGTACCGACAAGCTCTGTAGATTGATTGCATCTTAAGGTAGCTTGATCATGGTTGTTTGTTGTTTTCTGATGTTTTTTCCACTTAGGGTAAGACTTCCCTTGGTGCCCTTTAAAACTACTATTTGCAGCTTTGATGTTATTAGAAAAAAGATTTGGCTCAACCAATTGAGCCACCCTTGCGGCTTTCATAATGGAGGTGGGGCTTTCATAAAGATTTGGCGCAAGGGTGGCTCAGTTGGTTGAGCATGGGGCTTTCATAATGGAGGTCTCAGGTTCGAAAACCCCCTGCCTACGACAGCAGGGGATTTTGCCTTCTGGGTCGAGCTCGTCGCACGGGGCTTGCCTAGTGTGGGTTACCTATCTGTGTGGTTTGCGAGCTATTGTACAGGAGCTGGGTTTACCTGTGCGCACCCAAAAAGGGTAGCGGCTGCGGGTTCCCATGTCATAAAAAAAAAGATTTGGCTAAAGGAAAAAGTTCTTTCTCACTACTGTTGTTGTTTCCTTAAGGCGAAAAGTTCTTCCCTGTTTCACACTTCAGTTTATCATGCGAACATATGCATGTGTGTAAGCATATCAAGTTCATTAATCTAAGCTCATTAGTTTACCCCATATAGAGTGTTAGATTAATGGAGTACTCAGTGTTGTTTTCTTATATATGCATATGTTATGCCAAAATCCAGCTAATTTGAGCATCTTAATTTGTAAAGGCATGTCTGCTGGACTTCCCAAATATGTACCTGTGAACTTGAAGGACATAGAAGAGGCAGGATTTCAAGAAGGGGAAGAAGTGTCACTTGAGTCCCTCAAGCAAAAAGGTTTAATAAATCCTTCAGGGAGAGAAAGGAGACTTCCACTAAAGGTATTACATTTTTCTTTGTTGCATGTTGGTTCCACAAAGAATCGTTGTCATTTAATCAAAGGCAGATCTAGACTTTTGTGTTTATAGGTTCTGGATTCTAGAAAAGACAGCTTACTGAGTTCTAGATAAAGTATTTATACATATTAAGTGATTTTCTTAACAAAAACAATAGCTTTGGAATTTTTTCCAAAGCTACTAGGTTCTGCTGAAACCCGTAACCAATATTCTAGCTCCGTCCCAACTGTAAGCCAAAGTAGTATCTTTAGCTCTTGTTGGAACAGAGACTCAACTTTCCATTGTTTTGTTTAACTTAATTGGATACATCAAGGTTGTTAAACATGGTACGTACTTTTTTTATAGGTACATACTTACTCTAAACAATAAACAATATGTTCATTTATCTAGGTCAATGTAGCCTGAATTCAAGAACTATCTCTACCTACTGTTGTTACTGTTTTCATAGGAAAAGCAATCTCTTTAAGGTTGAGGTATGAAGTAACTCTAGCCTGGTAAAACAAATTGGAGTACCTGAACAGAGGAATCTGTTTCCAGCTATTAACTCATTAGGTTATACTTGGTCCTGGCTCCCCGAATATATGGTTATAAAAATTGTCTGGATATCTGATCTGCTTTTTTACACTTAAATTTAGCTGTTGTATGTGAATACCAAGGCTTTGTAAGCGAACTCTTTTGAGTTCTCGCAGCTCCTTTATTCAAGATTTTGGTTTCATGTCCAAGCGACCAAGTATGACATAAATCCTAAAGTCCTTTTTAATCAAATTCAACTCCACGAACCCAAATGTTTCACATAAAAGTAGACTAAACAACAAAACTACGATGATTTACAGGTTGTATAACATAGTTTCCGTAAGTCAAATGACATTATAGTGCTATCACCTAGCTGTATAAACTTTTGCAACCAATCATCTTTATAACGGCGTCGTCTGTTAGGATATTGTTTGGTATAGTGAAATTTTGTTATAGAGAACATATAATATATATTTTTTAAACTAGTACAAGTTGTATAAAGAACATATAACATAACATAACATGAAAAATCGGTTCCAAAGAAAATTTGGCCATTATAGTGAAATGTTATAGAGAGGTCTGACCGAATAATATCTCCGGCTTATATCCGTTTCCAGATATTGGGCGATGGTGAGCTAAGCATGAAGCTCAACTTCAAGGCCCGCGCCTTTTCGTCGTCAGCGAAGGAGAAACTTGAAGCTGCTGGTTGTTCATTGACTGTTCTACCAGGCAGAAAGAAATGGGTAAAACCATCAGTTGCCAAGAACCTTGCTAGGGCTGAGGAATATTTTGCAAAGAAAAGAGCAGCTGCATCTGACTCAGTTGACCCCTCTTCTGCTTAAGTCAAAACTTTTGTTAGCCACACAATTTTTTTTGATGTTGTCACTCTAAGAAAGGGATGTAAAGCAACATTTAAAAAGATTTTGGATTCTTTTCTCTTTAAGGCTTCCAAAATGTATTCCTATTTTCCTATTCTTCTGCTTTTATTCCAGTATCTGACTATGATAGTTTGTTTTATTCAATCATTCAAGAGCGTGATTCAGTGGTCAATGAAATGGACGCAAACCTTGGATTTAAGCCGAGATTCAAATCTCAACAGAAATAAAAAAGAGAAATTAACATAAATAGTCGTCAAAAATTTGTTCGCAAGTGTATAATGTGTGTATATTGGTTAGAGGTTGTAAGAAAAATTTGGCCATGCGGCAAACTTGTAAATTTCCCGAACAAAAAACACTAATTGATTTCTTCTCATCTATTTATGTCTTGGCACACAGAGTTATATGGTACCCAAATTGACATAGATAAGAATAACAATAATTTGTTTTACGGAAAAGGGCATAAAATGCCCTTGAACTATTAGAATTGGTATAAAAATGCCCTCCATCCACCTTTGACCCTCCAAATACCCTTGTCGACTGCCGTTAACCTATTAGTCTACTTTGCCCTTATTTTTAATTGACCCATTTCATTTATCATGTGATAGTCTCTCATTGGGTAGCCATATAATTAACTAAATCTAATTATTTCTCAACCCATTTAATCTGATCCACCAACTAAATCCTGACCCGCCCCAAATAAATCATAACAAACCAAATTAAAAAACCCTTTAACCCATTTTAGTACAAATCAAAGAAGGAAAAATTAACTCGCATAGTCGCATTAAGTGTTTAAATGAAAAAAATCTGATTCTAAGTTTTTATTGAGCATATTTGTGTAGAAATTTAGTTGAATACTGCAAAAAAAAAAAAACTTATTTAATCTCATGAAACCTCCATAAAACTTGGACATTAGTGATGAACATTGGCCTCAATTTAATTTTAATTTCAAATTTGTTGGCGATTTGAACTTGATATGTTGGAATTTGGTTCTTAAGCTCAAACATGATTGACTATACTTGGAATGAAATCCATTAAGGAAGTGAACTAAAGCCACCATTGAAGGAGCTTTTCGAAGCTTGCTTTAAATTTCAAAATCTGTAAATTTGAGTGTTTAAATCAATTAGGTGATACTATTTTTAAAGTTGGTAGCATGAATAACCATCGATTTAAGGCTTAGAACCTGAAGAAAGAAGCAGAAAACTCCATGGAAGTCATTAATGAAGCTTGAAGCTTCAAGTTAGAAGATGACATGGTAGTGGTAGAGATTTCCTCACACTGACCGGATCAAAATACAAGTCAATGGATGATATTTTTTTAAAAAAGTTGAGAAGGATTTAAATTTGGGTCAATCAGATTTGGCCATATAATAAATAAATATTTAATTATTTTATTTTAACGTGATCATTAAAAATAAGGATAAAGTAGACTCAATAGGTTAACGACAAATGTATTTCAAATCAAATGTGGATGAAGGCCATTTTCTATCAATTCTAATAGTTTAAGAGCATTTTAGACCGGCCTGGTCCAGATGGTAAGTACTGGTGAAAATGCGACATTTCAAACTTTGAGAATATAATAATTTAATAGTAGTCAAAAAAATAGAAGTAGTCTACTCTTCTGACTGTTGCTCTCACAACTTCCCTTTTCATATTGTTTTAAATATATTATCCTCCTTAGATGCAATGCACATGCCTTAATTTTTAGATTTACTTTGATTAACAATTGATAGAACGCCTCTAATTTAGAAAACAGTTGTTCTTAAATGAGAAAAGAAATAAATTATCATATCTCCTTTTATCTTTCTATTATTATTATTTTTTATTATTTTTTTTGATAATCCAGGTTTCCAGGCTTGCGCCTGACTACTTCACTGGTATTACCCAGACGTTCTGGAGGTAATAGCACCGGTCCTTCAACACTATTACCAGGTAAATCGCGGGATGTGCTCCGGTGGCCAATTTTTCTGGGAGCGTACAACTGATTAATGAGACAAGGTCAAATTCCCCAACATGCAGAGTTTCTTCGTGCTTGCGGGGAATCGAACTCACGCTGTCCCATCTTTCTATTATTAATAGGTTCTTGATGCAGACCAAATACCATCTGGACAAAAAGGCAAATTAATTCATGCATCTACAGGAAATAACAGAACCCAAGAAGTTACAAGTTACAACCAACGTTTTCAAAATTGAAAGAGCAAGAAATAAAGGTACAAGAAGAAGAAAAAATGTAGATAAACAGTCTCTTGAAATTCTTCTAATTCATCTTTTTCAACGGATTTATGGATCCCAGCATTCTCTCAGGAGCGCTTAAAGTACTTCTTGTCTATCTTATGCCGAGGTTGTCACCTTATCTGCTTCAAGTACCACCAAATAAATGGTAGCTTTACATGAGATAAACCCCCCCAATCCAATGATAAGATTGTAGTGTGATTGTCTCAAACAACTTTAGTGATAAAAACTTACCCCTATCCGGTTTTTAGCTCATATATGTATAACATGTGTTTGCGTATAGACTTTTATTACTCAATCATATTTTTTAAACTACATTTCCATCTCATATACTTTTATTACTCAACCATATTTTTTTAACTACATTTCCATCTCATTAAATCAATTAGTAAATCTACATAATTAATTTGGTGTAAATCTGATAGAGATAAATATTTACCGGTTTTAGCCTATAATAGTGGAGGAGGAGATTTTAGATGGATTGTACATGACTCTTGAGAGGTAAATTGTTTTTAAAGAAGCAAGATTATCTTACATTATGTCATTTGATTATCCCCAAAAGAAAACAAAAGGAAATTATAATGTGTTTTAGTTTCAATTATTTTGTTTTTTCTCTTTGCCCTACACTAGAAGAAAGTTTGTTAGTAAGTTTGTTAGGAACATTAAAGTCATGTCCAACAAAAGATTTTTAAGGGACATAATTTTGGTGGCCAAACTTTCCTAGCCTCATCTAACTAAATTTAACAGGAACGAAAAATTGAACAACTATGTAGACTATTTTTTAACCCAAAAGGGAGCCAAACTTGTTGTGTGCCTTGTTAAGGAAATTAAGCATAACTCAAAGGCAATGTCACGTGATCATGGAAAGAGAATAATCCCTTGATTATTTTCATTAATAAAGAAGTATATATACATGATATACAATATTTAATTATAAAAAATAAATTTACATTTTCCTAATACAAGACTACTACCATAATTACACTTGTACAAGAATTCTACAAATATGATAAATATATACAAAATATGGTTATGTGATATACACGGTTTGGGTTGTGTATATCGGTGGACTTTCACACTCCAGCAGTCATAGCGGGCGGTTGTCGTATGCTGAGACTGTCCCTAAAATCTTCAAACAGAACTAAGGGAAGACCCTTATTAAAGATGTCAGCAATTTGGTGCCGTGAATGGACATGTAAAACACGTACTTTTCAACGAGCTACCTTTTCGGGAACAAAGTGAATATACATCTCAATATGCTTAGTGCGCTGATGTTGGACCAGATTCCCAGAGAGATAGACTGCACTAACATTACCGCAGTAGACCAAGGTAGCTTTTTGAATAGGAAAATGAAGCTCTAATAGGAGATTACGTAGCCAACATGACTCGGACACCACATTGGATACCCCTCGATACTCGGGATAAAGTAGCCTGGCGTTTTGCCGACCAGGAGACCAAGTTATCACCAAGAAATATACAATAACCAGATGTCGAACGTCTGGTATCTGGACATCCACCCCAATCAGCATTTATATAAGACACGAGAGTAGAGACAGAGGATAGATATAAATGCAAACCATAATCAAGAGTGCCATGTAAGTAACACACAATGCGTTTGAGATAATGCATGTGTTCATCCCTCGGATTATGGATAAATAAACACACATGTTGTACTGCATAAGTAATATCGGGCCTCGTGAAAGTAAGATACCGAAGAGCCCTTGCAAGATTGCGATAGTCGGTGGGATCCTCGTAAGGTGTGTTAGAAGTAGCACTCAACTTCGGTTTGGTATCAACCGGAGTAGAAGAGGACTTACAAGATGACATGTCATCTCGCTCAATAATCGCTGCCGTATATTTCATCTGTGATAAAAATAGACCATCTACATGATGTGTGACTGCTATGCCCAAAAATAACTCAAGGCCCCCAAGTCTTTCATAGCAAATTCAAAACTGAGAAGAGACATGATAGACTTGCGTAGTTTGTCAGAAGAGGCAATCAATATAATATCATCCACATATAACAAAATGTATGCTAGAGAAGTACCAAGGCGATAGATAAACAAAGAATGATCAGACCTACCGTGAGAAAACCCAATAGTAAACACATAATCTACAAACCTCTTATACCAAGCCCGCGGGACCTATTTAAGCCCATACAAGGACTTATTGAGCAACATTCATGATTAGGATGATCGGGGTCCCTGAAACCCAAAGACTGATGCATGTATACCGTCTCTTTGATATCACCGTGTAAGAAAGTATTTTTCACATCCAGCTGTTGAATGGGCCATACTTTCGAGAGAGAACCAGACTGAGAACAATGCAAATGGTTGTCGGTTTGACCACCAGACTAAATGTCTCCCCACAATCCATGACAACCTGTTGAGTTTTGCCATCACATACAAGACGGGCCTTATGTCTCTCAAAACAACTGTCATATTTTTACTTATGAGTAAAAATTCACATAGAACTAATAAGATTGACACCAGGCAGACGGGGCACCAACTCCCACGCCTTATTGTCATTAAGAGCAATATATTCGTCATCCATGACCATTTTCCAATTCATGTCATGAAGGGCAGACACATGATTACGTGGTAGGGGAGATTTAGTGATATTAGAATTGAGATTAAAATATCTTTTAGGTTTAAAAATACCTTGTTGGCTACGACTAACGGGCCCTTGACTCGAAATAGAAAGAGACAGGATTTGGGTTGGTGGCGGGTCAACTCGGGATTGGCCAGCAGGCAGTGGTCCTACTGGCAGATGGACTAGGTATGTGGGCCAACAGGAAGTGGGCCTACTGGCATAGATAACGGACCTGGATTTGAAATATTTGGGCCAGCAGGCAGTGGGCCTACTAGCAGAATATTATTACGGACCGAAACTGGGCCAGCTGGTATTTGTTGGTCCAGATCCTTAGATGAGGGCCCAATTAAATAATGGACCACATACGGTGAGAGCCCATCATCCAAAAGAATTATAAGAATTAGACACGAAATTATATAATTTAGCAAACGGAAATTGGGTTTCATAAAAAATAACATGTCGACTAATTATGATTTTATTAGAAGATAAATCAAAATATTTGTAACCACGATGATTAGATGGATAACACAAAAACACACAAGCGGTAGAACGAGCTTAAAGTTTGTTAATTGTAGTGGACGGAAAAAGTGGATAGCACAAACACCCAAACACTCTAAGATGAGAATATGAAGGGTCTTTATGATAAAGAATTTTTAGGGGAGATTGTTATGCTAATCCTTTGCTAGGAAGTATGTTAAGGAGGTAAGTAGTCATTTGTAATGCATGATACCAAAAAGGGGGCTACGGAAGCATGAGCTAGTAAAGTTCAAACAATATTATTAATGGTACGAATTTTTCTTTCGGCTTTCCCATTTTGTGAGGACGTATGAGGACAAGAAAACCGAAAAGAGATGCCATTTTTGTTACAAAATTCCCGAAAAGGCCCGTTATCAAATTCTCTTCCATTATCACACTAAATGTTTTTAATTTTCCGTTCAAATTGGGTACGGATGAATGCTCGAAAGGTTAAGAATGTTGAAAAAACTTGAGACTTCTTAGACAACGGAAAAGTCCACAAAAAATTAGAGTAATCATCCAAGAATAACACATAATAACGATGGCCCAACGAGGTCAAAACGGGAGATGTTCATAAATCACTATGAATAATATCAAAATGCATCAAAGTACTAGAAGTAGAGGCTACAAAAGGTAATCTAACATGTTTCCCCAAGGGACAAGAATGACAAATATTAGTACTACGCGTACTATTACAATCAATAAAATTATTATTTTTTAAGAGAAGAAATAGCATATGCCCCCGGATGACCCAACCGAGAATGCCATAAGTAAGGTGCTAGAGCGTCAAACGTTGATGAAGTGGTGGTAGTGGTGATTAGATGAAGCTCTCCCCGACTATTACATCTCATTAGAGGTATCCCATTCGTGAAATCCTTCATAGAAAATACAAAAGGATCAAAGTTAACAGACATCCAATTATCAGTTGTGAATTCACGGACAGACACCAAATTTTTAATTAAGAAAGATTGAACAATTTTGGAAAGTTTGGAAATTTCCTAAGAAAACAAATTTGCAATTTGATTGTAATATCTTTTAGTGTTGGGAAAGCTCTATGATGCTACTGAAACGATAGAAAATTATCTGTATCCAATGTTCACATCAAACTCGACCTATTAAAATTCTATACCGAATTACTAAAACCATGAATTAATTGAAATTTGTCACTAATTATGCCATTAAATAATTTAAAAGTTGTATGTCAGTAATTTTTTGTTGTTTAACGACAGAAGTCGTATGTAATTAATTTTTATTTTTATTTTAGTGAATTTTGGGATTTGATATAGATAAAAGTTTGATATTTTCTCTAATTTTTAAAAGATCTTGTCTTCTTAGTCAAGCTTAAGACTAAACTTGGATTGTTATCTAATCATAATTTTGCTGGGGTTAAGTGACATAATAGGACAAATTTATTGTGTTTTTTTTTTTGGTAGGATTAAGCGTGACATGGTTTATCATTGAAGGTAACATGATAATGACTTAACATTTTAAAAAAATAAACATGAAAAGAAACTACTAAAATAAAATTTAAATGTCTTGGCAATTTCTTTCTACTTTAGGTTTAGACAGTTCAAGACTTCAAACACACACCATCCACGTTGAGATTAGATAAGAAAGAAAATTCAAACGTAACATGAATAAACATTGAATCATAAACCCTATCAATAAGTCGCATTTGTTTATCCACGAGCTTAACAGTAGTAAATACAAATTCTAGGAAATAGTAATATACTGGATTTAAGATTAGGGCTCGTTTGGTATGCGGTATAAGTTTATGCAGGAATTATAATGCAGAGATTAGTTATGTATGGATTAGTAATATAGAGATTAGTAATGCAAAAATTATTTTTTATCAGGCGTTTGGTTCATATATTGTATAAAATTTCATATACAATGTATAACTGAAGGAAGAGAGTTGAATCTAAAATCAGGGGTATTTTTGTCTTTATAAAACTTAATCCATGTATAGCTTATACATGGATTAGTTATTCCATCAGGTGGCCTTTACAAAATTAAATTGAAATTGGTGTATGAAATAACACATGTATTGCTGATCCTAGATTCTCAAAATACAACCAAACAATGTATAAACTCATAGACAAATTTTTTATACCCTGATTATTCTTCTTATACAGGATAACAAACGAGCCCTAAGTTAATGTATTATATATATTACCAATCCAAAGCAAAGTTACTACACTTTAATGTAGTTCGACAGTTATAATTCATGTCTATCCAAATTATCGGTTTAATATCGACATGATTTGCGGTTCACGACGACTGACACGGGGGCATTTTTATCCAAATTATGTGTACGAATTTTGGGAACTATAAATAGGTGTCTAGGATTTTGGGTCTAATTATTCAATTTCAGTTTGTATTTTCAAGACTTCAAACATTTCATTGCTCTTGTTTTGAGGATTTTGAGTAGATTAACAACTACTTTGGATTCAATTTCAATTTAATTCTCAACTACTTTGTAAGTTACAATGATTTTATCTATTTAATGCTTTTATTTCATTTATCATGAGTAGCTAATCATATACCTAAGATTGTGGACCTCAAATGGTGATATTAATGCATTGGGTATTTTAATTGCTTGATTAGATTGTTTACCACGTTATACTCCATTAATGCTTCATTATGTCATGACATCAATAGTGATAAACTTTGAT
This sequence comes from Anisodus tanguticus, assembly GCA_034509755.1. Classification (NCBI taxonomy): domain Eukaryota; kingdom Viridiplantae; phylum Streptophyta; class Magnoliopsida; order Solanales; family Solanaceae; genus Anisodus; species Anisodus tanguticus. The sequence continues at coordinate 47,717,752 of CM067550.1, read as the reverse complement.
AGTGTTTATAGCCCATTATTGCTTGGAAAAGAATATCGAGTAGGAAAAGTATTAATGGCATAGATTTAGGAATTTAACTCCTATCTAATATCCAAAGCTAGAAATAGAATGGGTGATGTGAGATTTGAATGGGTGTATTGATTTGCATATCCTAGTGCTTGAAAAAGCCTAGTAATAAAATTAATCACATAGGATTGAAAAACTAGTGATAAACCCTTAATTGGCCCATAATCGAGTATAATAGGTATACAATTGATATCAAGCTTAGCCTCAATTGCATTGATTCACCTAGAGGGAACACAACTCTAGTCCTTCCATAACTTAAATTTCATATTTGCAATTATTCCTTACTTGAATTAAATAGTAGACATAATCAAACAAACAATATTTTCCAACATCTTTGAAATCTAGACTAAGTATTGAGGTTTACGTTTAAATTATACTTTTTTAGTTGTATTCCATGTGGGATTCGACCCCAGCCTTAGTTGAGTTCTATATTTGTCAACGACCGCTTTACATCCTTTTCGGAGGTGTAATTTGGGCATATCACACCCCAAACCTTGTTTTCACAATTTTTACTTTTTATTTTTGATCATTGTTTTTTATCTTTCACTTTTCAAAATTTATTCTATATGTTTTATTTTCATAAATTTGACCCCGTTATAAATTCGACTAATGAGTTTCATAATTGGAGGGATATAAAAGAGGTCGTATGCATCAGTGAACAAGCTCAATTTGCAAATTATGATCTTGCATGGTCTGAAAAATAACATTGCAAAGCAAAATAGAAACTTAATTTTTCCTCTATAATACATCCCTATAGTCACACGTTAAATCAATATGCAAAGTAAATTAATTTGCTGAATAATTTCAGATTATTTTTATAAGGACACCGAAAATTATTATGTCTATTAATTGTTTTTGATTTTATAACCAAACGCATGTCAGACTTTCTGACCCGAATACTCGTACGGAGAAAATAACAAGGTAAGTAGTTGTTATCCTATATGGAGCACACTGTGTGGTGATGGGCCTATAGAGCAGAGAGATGTGCTTAAATTACAAGTTTATAAGAGAGGTCCACACACTCCACACTCGACAAGCACCAAAAAATGAGTGCTGGAAAATGCATTTTGCTAAGAAAGATGACTAGGTTTTCTATCTCTTCCTTCTTGTTCTTTTCTGCCATCTGTACAACTTTTTTCCAATGATAAAAGGCAACAGAACATGTTCTTTAAGCTTTTTGGAGGGCTCCCCACAAATCTCATTCTGATTTCCTTCCAAAATACTTCATTATGGGATCTCATCCCCTCATTAAACCATTATATTGCCCCTTCTAAGCTATTCATATTCGACGTATTACTCCGTTTGATCAAGTTGCTTTATCTTTAACTTTATGCAAATAGAGGCATATTAGAAAGGGAAGTTAACCTGAGTTGTGGTGGGATGGTTGGAGTTTCTCTACCCTTAATTAGAGATTTTGGATTTGAGCTTTGAAAAGAAAAAAATTATGTTGAAGGCACTACCCCAAAATGAACCCTGCAACAGGGCGATCGTGGACTCAAATGCGAATATCGTACGCCGGACGGAAAACCAAAAAAAAAAGTTAACATTTTCAATCAATTAGTTGAAAAAGATTTCACCCGCCTATCGGTAGTAACTTCTAACTAGTCAGTGTATACTCAATGTATGATCAGTGTAAACACGATTATACGATACTCCGTATATATTAATTATACAGTACATAATGCCTAATTTTTTTGAAGATTAAAGATTGGAATTATTTTTTGTTGTGGGCTTTGTTGGACTATCGTGTAATGTAAAAATGTTTTTTTGTTTAACCATCTGGTATCGAAACTCACCGGACCAATCAATTCAATCACCGCATTGAAAATCTGTTAAAGGGGAGAAGCGCTTCCTACGAGAGGTTAATTCATTCTTAGTGTTCGAATTCGAGAACATAAGTTAAGAGTAAAAGGATCCAATACAACTTGGTGGTGGGGAACTTGAACTTATTGGTTGTCCTTTGGACATGTTTGAAAGAATGTTTAAAGAAAACATATTCTTTTAAAAGATATTTAAAAAGTTCTAGGTGTTTTTATAATTAACTATTAAACTAGGTTGTGTGCAGTTCAATGCAACTCACATATGTAGGGAAATTCTTGAAATACATGGGACATCACGCATGAGGGTAAGCATTAAAGTGGGATTTGTCTGGAAATTTGTTTCTTTTTTTGGGTTAATAAGTTGATTATAGTAACTCGTTTTAGCAAGATTTCCAAAAGGAATGTGTTATCTTTTTTTGTACCATAATTTCCTACTTATTCACAATGCAAGGGAATCAGTGGAGAATTTATTTATGTAGAGATTTTCCCCACACCACCTTCCACGAAATCTTTAAAATAATTTTTAAAAGGCAAAAAAAAAATCCCTTTAAATTGGCAAATTTTATTTTGTGCAAGTCGGAAGCATTTTATGAGCTAGGAGCCTAGGCCGTAAGCAATAAATGGTTACAAATATTTTGATTGTTTTTATTTTTCACTCGATATTCGGTACTTGCAATTGGAGCCCGACTATATCCGAATTCGCACCGGATATAACCCATTTATAGGAGAAGCGCTCCCTACCAATTATTCAAATACTTTGATTATTTTTAATGTCTTTGTGACATTAAAAATTGATAAAACAAAAATTAGATATTTTTTTGTGAAATAAGTAAAATATTTCATTATTACTAATATAATAAATACAATGTTTGGTTTGGATATAAAACTCTGCAGTACTTTATTTTATAAATATTTGTTTTGTTTATCTTTCCAACCAAACAAGTCATGAAAGAATGCCAAGTTAGACTTCGCAAATATTAAAATTTTATTTTGTGTAAAATTAGACATAACAATTTTTTTAAAAAAATATTTTGACTTCCAAATTTTCTTTAGTGTTTGTGCGCTATCTGCTAATTTCAAATAAATATCCTGTAAATGACTGACTAATAAGTTTCTACCACATAAACATGGCTTCACGCACTATGAAAATTCAATTAAAGATCCAAATTTGACTATATTTTTATGTTTAGATCTAAACCAAATTCCATCAAAATCAGGCAATTCTATAACAGGTCCCAAACATGTCAGATTTATGCTACATTTTAATTAGACATAATAATTTAGGCTTATATATAATTGTACGGTTTAAAATAAATTAATGCTGAACATTACACTTTAAAAGGACCAAGTTGAATAATTTGCCAACTTGTCTCATAATTTAGCAAATTATATTCAAAATTTTCAATAGCCAAATTTATTTGAATATTTGTTGTTTATTTCAAGTGCAAAGACAGTTGTAAACAGCACTGCACTAGATTTTGTTCAATAAACTTGAACCAACTAATATACGTAGCATAATAATATCATTTACTCTCCCATTAAAAACAAGAAATAATTAACCAAATGAATTAATGTTTGCTGTTTTATTTTTTCAACTACTATATTAATTACCTGGAGTAGTATTGCCACCGGTCCTACACTTCCATAAAGAAAGCCTAAAACGAAATATAATTCCTTTAACAAAGTTATTTTGGCCGATGTTAGTTCAAATAAATTACTTTAAACTTTAAAGTACTAAAAATTTATATAGCATTGATGTCGATTCACTTAACTAATGGAAAACTATTTTCATTATGCATTTTTTTTGTTAAAAGGTGAAGATAATTTTGTAAAGTCATTTTAAAAGAGTTAAAAAAGATAACAACAACAACAACATACCTAATGAAATCTCACAATGTGGGGTCTGGAGAGGGTAGAGTGTACACATACTTTACCTCTATTTTGGTAGGTAGAGCGGTTGTTTCGAGAGACCCTCGGCTCAAGACAAAGCACAAGCCCAAGCAAAGTAAGACACACAAAGTGCGTAAGTCATTACAGCGCATTCTGAAAAAAGAAAGAAGCAAAAAGAAGCAATAGCTAATGCAAGTAAATAAGACAAACAAAATACACATAGCAACATAAATCAAACGACAAGGGACTATGAGGCAATATGATAGGCTAAACGAGCCTACATTAATAATACTACAACTACCAGTTTGTAAGCGTAGGTAGGACTACGTTGGACTACCTACTATCCTTCTACCCTAATACGTGTCATCCATAACTCCTTATCTAAGGTCATGTCCTCAGTGAGTTGCACATGCGCCATATCCCGTCTAATCACCTCTCCCCAATACTTCATCGGCCTACCTCTACCTCTCATGTACCCGTCCATAACCAACCTTTCACACCTCCGCACTGAAGCATATGTCTCTCCTCTGCACGTGTCCGAACCATCTCAACCTAGCTTCTCACATCTTATCCTCCACCGAGGCCACTCCCACTCTGTCCCTGATATCATCATTTCTAATTTTATCTCTCATTGTATTTCCACACATCCATCTTAGCATCCTCATCTCCGCAACTTTCATCTTTTGGGTGTGCGAAATCTTGACCGGCTAACACTCCGCCCCATACAACATGGTCGGTCTAACCACCACCCTATAGAATTTGTCTTTAAGTTTTGGTGGAACTTTTTTATCGTACAATACTCTAATTTATCCCGTTAATTTACCTTTAATTTGTGTTTTTTTTCACATCCACTCTAATTTATCCGTTAGAGAAGAAGGATCATTTAATTACTTCTTGCAGTGTTGGCAAAGGAAGAAGGATCATTTTGTCATTATGTTAATGACGTAATATGAGTGATTACTTATATCTATATGTAAAATTAAAGTGTAACGTACTACATGTATGTGTTGCAATTTCGTTTTTTTCACTCACCTTGAATTAAATTAATTTGATATTTAAGCCGATTCAGCTACTAAGATAAGAATGACAAAAATTCTAAATTTTGGAAATATGTCTTTTTAGGCATCAAAATTATTTCAGCACTTCAAATACTAAACTTCATCATTTGCAAATACTGAGTTGCTCATCAAAAGTTGCAAATATAATACAAAGCTTGTGATTGAATACTTGTGAAACATGGTGAGCAGTTGGTTTGAAAAATATTTCAAGTGAATAATAGCTTTAATTTATAAGAGTACAATTTTCACGAATCCCTAATTATAAAATAACATTTTTCTCTTAATGATTCTATTACGATACACAAAGTCAAGCTATTTGAGTTAATGAATATATTATTTTTGGTCAGTTAAAAAAAAGATATTGTTGATACAATAATTCATATTATCACTAGCTTTATTAATTTTTCGTACGCACTATTTGTTGGAAATTTGTCTTTGGCGGGAGTTGCGACCGACCAACTTTAACGGCTTAAACACTAGTGTTACGTATGTTGGAGAATCAATTCTTCACACATGCATGATCTACTAAGTACGTAGATAACCGTAGGGCCAAGAATCGTCAAATTTCATTGAGAAATGAAAGAGATATTGGTTCACGAAGTGAGGTGTTTGAAGCATGGAAAAGTGTGGTATTGTGTGTAATTCTCCCTCATCGGTAGAGGAACAAAGAATTGTTGTGTATATAAGACTCGAAATTGGTTTGGGGTTTGGGACCCCAAGGGGTATCCCATGTGTTTAAAGGAGGGAGGAGCTAGATGTGCTTCGGTTCGAGGAAAGACCACACGCGCGCCGCCGCCGCCCGTCCGGTCCGGTTCCGGGCTCACGGGCTCACGGGTCTTCTGATATTATCTTTTTGGGCCCAGAAAACTTTGCCAGAAGTACAGTTTGATCCCAGAAGTTTCCAGAACGTCAGAATTTGGACAGTCAAAAGCAGAAACGCCAAGCACTCAATTCAGCCATTTATTTTGGTGAATTACTCCTCCTATAATGGCCAAATCCGTTGGTCTTTCACCATTTATGTTGGTGGCTTTACTACCTCCATAATGGCCATTATTTGGCTATTATGGAGGCAGTTTTTCAGCCCCTCCCTCACATATATAAACACCCCCTTACACCATTGTTGAGCACCAAGAATACAAGAATAACACCAACAAACAGTACACGAAAATACACCACCGAAAACAGTTTTCTTCCTACAATTTCCAAGCATCATTTCGTTACTCAATATTCTTCACGGTAGCTCTTGAGTTTCCTTTGCTCAAGGGTTCCATTCCTTGTTTTATCTTGGGAGACAAATTGTCCAGGACGTATAAAGGATACATATGGGGCAATATTGTCTTAAGTACAGAGTGCCACACTCGACTCAGCAAAAACAGTTTCCATTTTTCCGTCTTCTACAAAATTGGAATTTCCAGTTTTTCTTGTGTAACAATTGTAATTTCAGATTCCATGTTGAATTATTGAATCTTTGTTTATCCTTTCGAATACTTGTAATAGTTATATACTTCACGTACTGCTTTATAAAGTACCATAGAGACAAAACTCCCAACACTATTGACCTATCGAAAGGTTAAGGAAAATTTAAAATAAAAAACTTACTGAACCAGAAAAGTAAAAACTTAAAAAGGAAAGAAAAAGGTTCACTAGCTTTTACATTTTTTTTTAATATCCAGCTTCTCGATTTATGTCAGACTATTCCTGGAGATAATAGTCTCAATCTCTCATCAGTAGATCACAGAATGTGAATGACCAGGGTTTAAGAACAGAGCAATTGATATCACCTACAAGGACCTACCCGAGAAGAGAGCAAATTGTTATCACCATTAAAATAATGGTCGGCCAAAACAGTTGGATTTTGTTGGATCTTCAGAGTTATATAACTGGATATTTTCCAGTGTGCCGGCGGCCTATTGAGTTTTAATAACAAATTATCGGCCAGTATAAAAAATTAATTTTAATTTAACTCACGAATAAAAGAAAAAATTGGAGTAATAAACTACTTACTTCCGTCTCAAAATATTTTTAGTGTTTTACATTTACACGCCCCTTAAAGTTATAATAGTAATAAGGAGTGTTTTGACTATAAAGTATTACCTTCTTAAAATATTTCACCATGTAATATCTCTTCAATAAATATTTAAAAGCACAAAGCAAAACTAATTTTTCTTTTGATATAAACTCATAACATCAGCCATTAATGTAAACCTAATTCTATCTCGATAAAATAAAATATCAATTATTTTAAAATATATTTTTAATAAGGACAACGAGTATTTAGAGTGAGTAAAGGGCATTCAGGTGCATTAAAATCCTGTTATGCGTGGGGGCTAGGAAAGAACCGCATCACAAGAATTTATTATACGCAATTTTACCTTGCAATTCTACAAGAGGGTGTGTTCACGCTCAAACTCATGACCTCTTGATCACACGTCAACAATTTTATCAGCTATGCCAAGGCTTCTCTTCCAAAATTACAATGCTAGAAGACTGGTCTTGATAAAATTGATGGATTGTCAATGGTACATGATGCTAAGATTACATTTAACTATGTAATTCGATGATGCACTAATATAAAGTGGTTCATTTCGATCATGGGCGGATGTAACATATTAAGTAGGGGTATAATTGAACTCCAATTTTTTTATGCGGAGTATAAATTTATATGTAAAATTTATTAAATTATAATAAATAGTAAACATGAACTCATACTTTTAAAAATATGATGGGTTCAATACTAAAAATTTTAAAAAATTAAATTCATACAATTTAAATTCTGAATCTGAATCTGATTTCGATTAAAAAAAACATCATTCTCAATGGTCAATGCCGGGTTGCAAAATGGACCGCCAGCGATAAACGACGTCGTAAACTGACATTCCACGTGGGTTCCTCTGACAGAGAGTACAAAGCTTACGTACCGGTAGCGGTTAGAATTGAAGTTGGGACTAAGGACACTTGAGAAATATTTTTTTAAAAGAATTTGTAAAATCATACAAATAAGTAAAAATAAACGGAGAAAGTATTTAAATATATAGTTAGATATCATAAGATTAAAATTAGAATTCATAGATAATGGGGGACCCCTTTAAATTTAAGATTTAAGTCGATAAGAATAAATGAAAACTCAATAAAATTAGTTCGGAGTGGGTACGAAAAGACGATGAGATTTCTCGCGGGAGGCATCGCCTGCATGACCCATTAAAATATTAATTAAAAATAACAATTTTCTTTTTACGCTCTCTCTCTTAAAAAAAAATTAAAAACATTTTGCAGGTGTTGCAGATCTTGCCTCCCCATACGCGAATTTCTCTCTCTCTTTTTTTAATTTAATTTGATAAAAATAATTAAAATAATATTAAAAAGTTATGATATTTCTCTCTCTTTCTTTCATGTGTATAAAAAGTCATAGAACCCCTCCTTGATATCCTTCGTTACTCTTGTCTAAAGATTTTTCTTCTTTTAGAGGAACCAAAATTTTTACTTTCTGTACAGCTCGCTCAAGTAAGTTTCCTCTCTTTCTCTCTCTATGAGTGTTGAAGTTTATTTTTTCTTCAAGTTGTGTTGAAAATGATTAATTTCTCTATAACTACGGCGTTTCAGTTTCGTTAATTGAAAATTATTTTTGTTATGAATTATGATTATCTGAGCTGATCTTTTTTCGCAATTTATTTTTATCTAATTTGAAGGTTTTTATGATTTTGCTGAAGAAATTGATTTTCATGTGTTTGATGCGAACAATTACCGGAACTTATGTTTTGATGCAAATATAACTTGAAAAATACTTTTTAAAATATGTGAAAATCGAGTAGTTTGAGTTGTTTTCCGAAGTAAATCCAAAAAAATTTAGCTGCTAGTGTATTAGTTTTTGTGGAAATTGCTTTGTAGGCTTGATTTGTTAAATTGAATTTCCTTCTGTTGCGCTCAGTTTATTTGTGAAGCGTAGATCTGTGAAGAAATAAGAAGATTTATGATTTTTCAGTCGAATACATCTCTAATTTATTCTCAAATTTTTTTTTAAGGACTTCTCAGAAGTCGTATGTACTCCATGAATTTTAGGCGTTTCTGCGATTTTGATCTTCTGTAGATGTATCAATTAATTAATCACATGTTTCGAAATATCTTTGATTTTTGCTCTAATTTAGTTGGCTGCTTCTTCGTTGTTCTCAACGAAAAGGTCAAAAACTCCTCGCATCCGTATCTCCGCCTCACGATACCTTTAATAATTTGTCCAGATCTGTAATTTTTTTCTTCACATAGTTCGTATAAATTTTGTAATTTGTATTTTAATTTAATTAGTCTCAATTTCTTCAGATCTGTAAAAAAATTCTACCAGCTCTTAACAAAATTACTTTGTTTTCCAGAAACAGGCGTTTTTTTTCAATTAGATCTTATTATCAAGATAGAGAGAAGATGAATCACATAGTTCGTATAAAATTTGTCCAGATCTGTAATAGTTCGTACTATAAATTAGTAATTAGTATTTTAATATCTGTTGGTCTCTATTAATTCAGATCTATATAATATATAAAAATAATAATTCCCCGAGCTCTTACCTAAAACTCCTTTTTTTTTCTTTCAATTAGATCTTATATTATCAAGCTAGAGAGAAGATGAATCACTGTGCAATTCAACAAGGTGTTTTCGCCGCTTGTGAAGATAAATGGAGCTCCGTTTCTTCAATTTCCGATAAAAAGGACGCCGTTGTTTGCCCCAAGCCTCGGCGTCTCGGCCTTTTGAACGCTACTATAATCGAACCTATTAGACCTCTCAGATGGCATGTTAGGTAATAACATTTCTATTGCTGATTGCTTTTAGTTTTTGAAATTTTCTGTTTATTTCTCTAATTTTTACTAATTTTTTTTTTCTGTTCAACAGCTATCAGCAAGAGCTATGTGATTCAAGAGCTGGAGCTGATCTATTGGATATCATCCTCGCAAAGGTGAGTTTATTCATTGCTTTACAATTACTATTTGTGTAATATAATCGTAGTTTGTCAATGCGGAGTCCATCTATTTGACAAAATCGAAAAATTAAAATATGATGAACACAAGTAAATGAAAGAGAAGAAAGAGAGCCTCTTTTTCCTGTTCCTTGTGGTCCGGCTCTTTTCCGGACCACGCGCATGCGGAAGTTTTGCCCTTAAAAATGAGAGCCTTTGTTAACATATTGAAAAAGGACTTTTGTCCAAGTGCGTGGGCAGCATGTACTTGTCAGTGTAAGGTGTTAGATTGGTTAATGTCATCTTTATTCTGTAATTTGAGTGGCGTAGAATGAATTGAACATTTATTCAGCAATTAAAACTTATCAGCGGTTTACAATCAGTTTGGTTACGAGATCTAGTGATTATGAAACATATGCTGATTATTGGTTCTGAAAATGGTTACAGGGTGGTAGTGGTGGTGCGGATCAATCGTCTGCTGCACAGGTAGCCTCATCGCCCCCATTTTTTTGTGGGTCACCGCCGAGCAGAGTATCTAACCCGTTAATTCAAGATGCACGATTTGGGGATGAGAAAGTCACCCCAGTTTCACCACGGGCAATTCCGATACCTTCCGGACTTGCTTCGTCCCCATCTTCATCCGCCAGGAAAGGGGGATGTGTGAGGTCCAATTTTGGCAACAATCCGGCTGTTAGAGTCGAGGGTTTCGATTGCCTCGACAGGGATAGTCGTAACTGCAGCATCCCTGCCCTGGCTTAATCGAACCCTTAAAAGTCCATTTCAACGCTCGAAGAGAACAGTAAATATAGATGTAATTTGAAGTGTTATTACACGAAGGAGAGTAATCAATCAACCTTTGGTTTAGCATCAGCAGCAGCAGAAGAAACAGGATTTTTGAACATGAGAAAACACCCTTTTACCGAATGTAAATATGTTTAAAGGGTCTGTAATTAGTAGTACTCGTAGTGTTTTCTTGGTGTCTGTAAGTAAAATGAGAGTTGTGTTGTTATTAACCGATGTAAATAATTATGAGAGAAAATTAGGTAAGTCATGAGGGAAAAATTCCTCTTGAAATGGTGGTTGTAAGTATGGAGTTTAGACTTGGTGGAGGAAAATTTTAGGATTTGTGTCCATTTTGGGGTTGGTTTAGAAATGTCAATATGGGAGGCTATGATGAAAAGATTGTCTTTTAAAAAAAAGGAAAAACCTTTATTAGTTGTTGAGTGGAGTCATCGTTGTAGTCGATTCACTTTTTTGTAAATATATGAAAAATATATAAATATCCTTTACGGCTATATATGATATGATTATTTTGTTGCATAAATTGCGTATGGTGATTTAGTTTTGCTTCCATCACTTTCATTTCGTCGGTTGCATAATGATGTGGTAGTATTATATCAATTGTTCTATTTTCAAATTCTGTTCATTTAGACATATCTCGCGATTTATTGATAGTAATGTTGATGAATCGGAATTAATCCGACTTAAGTCAGAAAGTTAGATATAAAAAAAAAGTAATGATGCTTTGATTGTTTGCTACGCCAACGACGGTAAATTATTGGTTGGAAATGGATTGTGGTACTTTGATTTTTGTTCATTTTTCTTTTATAGGCTGATTTCTTTCTTTGATTTTTACCTTGAAATTTTTATTTTCTTGTGCCATTTAAAACTCTTTGTATTACCTAATTTTAGGTTGACAGCTAGATATTTGGTATTTGTTGGTTGCGAACGACTTGAACTTAAGGTTAAAAGTTAATTTGAAAGTTGCAAGTGTTTGGACATCAAAATACAGTTGAAATTTGTGAGTAAAATTGATGAAACATATTTCTCGAACTTCAATTTATTTGAGATTTTTTGTCCTTTTACAAATTGAATAGAAGTTATTATGTGTTGGTTTTCAAATCTCTTATGCGTAGACTAAAAATTTCTTGTAAAAAAAAAACATTTTATAAGTGGCTACAAAATCATTTCTCCCGGTGGCATGCAATACCGTCCGTTCATTCTCAGCTAGAATATGCAGTAACAAAAAAAAATCCATAAAATGTTCAAATTTATTCCAGTTTCAGACTGATTAAATCCCAAAAGGTTTGAATTACAGGATCATGACATGTAATTAATTGTCCCACTAAATTCAAATTAGGAAAAAGAAAAGAAAAAAGCTGCAGATTCTCACTAAAGCATTGACAGAATATAAGTTAAAGTTGAAATTCGTTGAGAACAAAAAAGGTGAAATTCTTCTTCAAGTGGGCTAGTTATTGGGTAAAAATCTCCAAAAAGTAAATGTGGGGATAACATATTTGCTTAAAAGCAATGATCCTTGTGATTACAGTTGGTGATTATGACTTCCGAGAGTAATTATACAACAACATACTCAGTGAAAGTCTCACAACGTGAGGTCTGGAGAGAATATAGTGTACGCAAATCTTACATCTACCTTGGTAGGTAGATATGTTGTTTCCGAAAGACCTCGAATCTAAGACAAAGCATAGGCATAAGCATAAGCACAACCAAAGCCAGAGAAAAGGTCAGAAACGGACAAGAAATTTAAAGCAATACAAAAATGATGGTAACAAAAGCGAACAAGTCATGATAAAGAATTCTGAAAAAAGAAGTAGTAATTAACGTAGGTAATTAAGATAAACAAAGTACACGAAAGAACATACAACAACAGAAATCAAATGACAGGTTTCATAAAGCAATAATGTGCCTACTAGTATGATACGCTAAGCAGGGCTACAATAATAACACTACAACTACCAGTATGTAAGCGTAAGCAGGACTACGCTCAACTACCTGCTACCCTTCTACCCTAATCCATGTCCTCCACAACCCCATATCTAAGGTTAGGGATGACAATTGGGCGGGGCGGGTGCGAGTACGCCCTCCCCTGCACCCGTACCCCCAAAAAATTTATACCCGTCACCCGTGGCGGGTACATTTTCAACATCCATACGCGCCTACACGAGTATATTTCTAAATTCACACCCGCTCCAACACCCAAGTGGATATCCTCAAAATTCATTTTATTGGACTTATGGGTTGCTAAAATTAAGTGTGTCAAATTATTTGGGCTTTAGATAAATATAAAGTTGTACAAATAAAATTATAGTTGGTGGGTATAAGGCGGACGGATGAATTTGGGGCGGGCGGTTAGATGCGGGGCGGGCGGATATAACTGTAAATTCACCACCCACCCATACCCGCCTACTACCCGCCAAAGTTATATCCATACCCGCCCCAACTAGGGCGGTTGCGGTGCAGAATCCACAAAATTGTACCCATCTGCCATCCCTATCTAAGGCCATATCCTCAGTAAGTTGCACTTGCGCCATATCTTGTCTAATCATCTCTCCTCAATACTTCTTCGGCCAACCTCTACCCCTCATGAAACCGTTCATAGCCAACCTCTCACACCTCCGCACTGGGGCACTTGTGCCTCTCCTCTGCAAATGCCCGAACCATCAAAACCTCGCTTTCCGCATCTTATCCTCTATTGAGGTTACTCCCACTCTGTCCCGGATATCATAATTTCTAATACTATCCCTCTTGTATACTCACATATCCATTTCAACATCCTCATCTCCGCAACTTTCATCTTTTGGATGTGCAAAGTCTTGACTAGCCAACACTCTGTCTATACAACATAGTCGGTCTAACCACCACCCTATAGAACTTGCCTTTAAGTTTTTGTGGCACCTTTTTATTGCACAAAACTCCAGATGCGAGCCTTCATTTCATCCACCTTGCATCAATACGATGTGTGACATCGTCATCAATCTCTCATTTCCCTTGGATAATAGACACGAGATACTTAAAGCTTCCTTTATTTGGAATGGCCTGAGTACCAAGTCTCACCTCCACGCTTATCTCATGGTTGCTCCCGTTACTGAACTTGCACTCCAAGTATTCTATTTTGGTCCTACTCAACCTGAACTCTTTAGAATCCAGAGTCTGTCTCCAAACCTCCAGCTTAGCGTTCACTCCGCTATGGGTCTCATCAATCAGGACTATGTCATCTGCGAATAACATACACCATAGCACCTCCCCTTAGATTTGTCGCGTCAGTCCATCCATCACCAAGGCAAATAGGAATGGCTAAGAGTTGATCCCTGGTGTAGCCCCATCAACACTGGAAAGTGCTCCGAGTCTCCTCCTACTATTCGTACCCTGGTCTTGGCTCCATCATACATATCCTTGATTGCCCTAGTGTATTCCAATGGTACATCTCTAAGCATTTCCATAGAACCTCCATTGGGACTTTTTCGTATGCCTTCTCGAGGTCGATAAAAATCATATGTAAGTCTCTTTTCCTCTCCCTATACTGCTCCACCAACCTCCTAACAAGATGAATGACTTATGTAGTCGAATGCACTGGCATGAATCCAAACTGGTTCTCGGAAATAGACACGATTCTTCTCACCTTCATCTCCACGACCCTTTCCCAAATTTTCATAGTGTGGCTTAGCAGTTTGATACTCATATAGTTGTTACAACTCTGGATGTCACTTTTGTTCTTGTACAAAGGAATCATTGTACTCCATCTCCACTCTTCGGGCATTCTTGTTGTCTTAAAAATGACAAAACAACTAAGTCAGCCACTCCAAACATGTCGTGCCTGCGCGCTCTTTCAAAATTCAATTGGGATCTCATCAGGCCCGATCGCTCATCCCCTGCGATCATGCTAAAAACACCCTTAACCTCCTCAACCGTAATAAATCTACATTATCCAAAATCCCGGTACCTTCCGGATTGCTCCAGATTCCCCAAGACAATGTCTTTATCTCTTTCTTGGTTCAAGAAATTATGGAAGTAAGACTGTCACCTCCGTCTAATAAACGTCCTCAACTAGTACTTTATCGTCCTCGTCCTTGATGGACCTCACGTGATTCAAGTCACGAGTCCTCCTCTTCCTTGCCTTGGCTAGTCTGTACTACTTCTTATCCCCACTTTTTCCCTCTAATTCCACAAACATGCGTTCAAAAGTTGTCATTTTCGCCATCGTAACCGCTAGCCTTACCTCCTTCCTCGCCATCTTATATAATTCCCTATTCGTTCACTTCTCCACATCATTCTTGTTTTCTACCAATTTTGCAAACACCACTTTCTTTGCTTCCACATTCTCTTGAACTTTACCATTCCACCACTAGTCCCCTCGATACCCACCATGGCTACCCCGCGACACCCCTAACACTTCTCTATCTACCTTCGAATGCAACTGGTCGTCCTGTCTCACATACCGGTCACATCCCCACTACTCCCCCAAGCCTCTTCTATCCATCAACCTCCCCTCATCTCTTTTGCACTAGCCATGGTCAAACTCTCCTATTGATTCTTAGTCTGTAATCCACAACCCTCCTCTTCTCCATCTTAATCTCCAAATTTATTACTAAAAGCTTATGTCGGGTTGTAAGATACTCACTCGGAATAACCTTGCAATCTTTACAAAGATCGTTGTCAACCTTCCTAAAGAGCAAAAAGTCTATCTGAGTCTTAGCCACCGAACTACGAAAAGTCACCAAATCCTCATTCTTCTTCATGAACCTCGAACTGGCTATCACCATCCCAAAAGCTTTAGCGAACTCCAAATGTGAGATGCCTCCCCCGTTTCTATCCTGAGGCTAAAGCCTCCATGCACGTCGTCATAACCCCGAAAGTGACCCGATATGTCCATTGAAATCCCTCCTACAAATAACTTCTCAGTGGGTGGTATACCTCCCACCACCTCATCCAAATCCTCCTAAAAGTGCCTCGTCTCCTCCTCATCCAAGTTTGTATGTGGCGCGTAAACACTAATAATGTTCATAGTGAACCCTCCAACTACCAACTTAATCATCATCATCCTATCATTGACCCTCCTAGCCTCTACCACCTGATTTCTTAGCTCGCTGTCTACCAAAATGCCTACTCCATTCCTATACATCGACCTACCCGAGAACCATAACTTATACACATCCACATCCTTAGCCTTGGGTCCTACCCATTTGGTCTCCTGGACACATGTTATATTAACACTCTCTTCTTAAGAAACTTAACAGCTCTATGGAGTTCCCCGTTAAAGTCTCAATGTTCCAAGACCCTATTCTCAGCCTAGCATCTCCCTTACCCCACTTACCCCTCCTAACCCTCGCCCCCGTCCCCGATCGAGAACATGACCCTAGTCTATTATCAGTCACCAAAGCCACTAAAGCGAATATAAACTAATAGATTAATCAAAGGTTTACACCTAAAATAGGAACGCCAAGAATGATATAACTAAAGGCAAGAAGAGTAAATTCAAGAACGTAATATACTAAGGGCAGGAATTAATATTTTATAAAACAAATTCGACAACCAAGCAAAGATAAATTAGCAGCAAGAAAGAAGACCAGAGATATAGAATTCGGATGTTAGGCGGAAGACAGGAGGGATAGAGTCCAGATGCGCATCGTGACAAATTTGGTCTCGACGGTCGTGTTCGGCAATTGATACTTTGGATATATATATCTGTTGGTACCTACAAAAGCAAAGGAAAACAAAAAGGGAAAAGGAAAGAGATATAGGGAGAAGGGTCGTCTGAGAACCGCCAGAGAACCCCTGAAATAAGTTGTCGGCGATGCGGCGGCTGCTGTGAGGAGTAGTGGATTAGAAAATTTTTGAGTGCGAGCAACTGGAGGTACCAACTCCATGCTGATAGAACCTATTTGCCGTCGGGAATCACTATTCACACGCCGGAAAACATTGTTAACTGCTTAAAATTATTGTTTCCTGTCGGAAACCACTGTTCGCTGCGAGAAAACTTTTGTACATAAGCATAACTGACCGGAAACCTACTGGAGCAGGGTTTCCGGTTGCAAGCGGAAAAGAAGCGGCAGAAGAAGAAAAAAAAAAAAAGAGGAAAAGAGAAGAGAGGAGAAAAATCTGGCTGGAAAACGAGGATGAAAAGAGACGACGGCGTCGGAGCAGTGGCGTTACCTGGCCGCCGGTTGGAGTAGAAAAAGAAAAATGAAGAAAAGAGAGAGAAGAAAATTTTGACCGTAAAAGTCATCGGCATACCTGATCGGAGCAACGCCGTGTAGTAGACCGGTGGCGTTATCTAGTCGCCGATCGGAGTGGCGTCCAAGAGTAATTATATACCTCTTAAGAAAGGTGTAATTGGGGGCATTGAAGTCAAAAGACAAATCAGGTGTGTGTTTACATACGAATTTCAAATTCAAACAATGCAAATAAGTCATATGCGTTATGTTTTGTGTGGTTGTGCGTTACAATCAAGACATGAACAAGTTGACCAGTTTATCAAAAGACAGAGAATCTCCAAGTCCCAATATATCAGGCAACAGCTGCAAATTGGAACAAATTAAAACTATACTAAATCAAGTGAAGGATTAGCACCACTATTAAGGATTAAAAAGAGCATATTTGGACTCAATGTACACAATAATCGGATCAGTAAATTTTAAACAACGGGATAATTTTTTTTAAAAATATTTACTACTCCTTAACTTAGTTGTCATGTTTCTCTTCTTGAGAGTTAATAATTTGACTAATCTTTAAAACTAAATTAGATTAGATCAACTCAATATTTAATAAAATGAATATTTAGATATTAAAATTACATAAAAGGTACTACAAGTTGCAACTTTTCTTATATATGTCAATTTGATTTTAAAAAATACATTAGAAAATACTACTAAAAAAAGATAATTTGATTCTCGATAAGTAAAACATAAAAAGTAACCTGGGACGGAGGGAGGAAAGCCTAATGATCCAAATTCCCCTAGGACTTGGACTTTTGGTTTAATTTGGACTTCTTACGAAAAAAAATAAAAACTACTACTTTTAAGCTTTTGAAATTAAAATACGAACTGTTTTAAAGTTTCAAATTCTATTAGTAAACTTTTAGGATAATAAAATTTGACATTCTAGGATAGTAATCATTTTTTAAAGATATGATTGAAAAGTGATCGGTTAATACTATTTCTATGACTTCTTATATACCGTGGGTTGAATTTGTGAAATTTGGCAACAAAATTCTACAAACGTATAAGGTACTTTCTTCCAACATCTTGGTCTTGTATTTTTGATTTTTTTTCTTCCTGAAGTTTTCAAAAGTTCAACGTAGGTCTCTCTTAATTCAGTATTTTCCCTTAAAGTTCATAATTGTCTCTTCTTTTATCCTTGCTGTTGACAAATGCGGAATTAAAGTATTATGTGTTCTAACGAATTGAGTAAATTATGTAAAAAAACATAATATTTCTATTAGAAAATTCATTAAATTTATACGAGAATTTCATTGCGAATATAGTAATTAAAGTTAGTTGTGAGTTCGATAGATAATTCAGAACCCATCAACTTCAAATTTTGGTTCAACTTGTGTAATTGTTTGAGTCACACTCCAAAATCTTTTTGATAGTTTTGAATATGCTGGGTTGATAGTAGAGATGGCAGTGGATCCTGGACAGATCCGGTGGATTAGATTCGTTTTATAGGATATAGATCTTTAAAATTTGGACCCGACGGATCCGGATCGGACCCGGATCCATTTTTGACGGATCGGATCGGATCTGGATCTTGTATTTGAGATCCGTATCCGGTCCAGATCCGACCCGTGGATCCGTTTTTTATTAAATATATTCATAACCTAGAATGTAATTTTATAAGTATTTTCTTAAAATTGCTAAGCACATCCTTGCAAGTTTAATTCACAAAACAAGTTTAATTTATCCCCGCGTTAACTCAAAAATCAAAAAATAAAGAGATAACTTCGATAATAAAATCAATGTTATATTAGTGAATGACTAATATCTCTATAGACAAGTAGTTAAAATTATATTCACTTCATTTGTGAAGATTCCAAGCACATGCAAGTTCTGCATTGTAGAAATACTAGTCAGCATTTTCCACAACTATTGTCATTGTGCAACATTTTTAAATAATAGATCACAATCAAAACGAGACAACGAACAAAATATCTCATATGAACATTTCAAAATTGAAACACAACAAACTGTTAGCTAAGTAAAAATCGTTTGTCAGTTCAAAAAAAAATTCTTAGCAAGGCAAAATTTTTTACATGTGGATCCAGATTCGATCCGTAGACCCGATGGATCCGGATTTGGATATGATTTTTATGGAACCGACGGATCTGGATTCAGGTATGAAAAACGGATCTGGATCTATTAGGATCCGGTCCATATCCGATCCGTTGCCATCCCTAGTTGATAGTGATGCTTTTGGATTATATCTCGTGGGATGTATATATATACTTAGAATTATTTAGTAACTTATGACTTAAATAGTCATATAGTTGCGTGAGGTAGAGATTAGCTAAAACTAGCTTATCAGTTAGTTACACATGTTTTATAGAATTTTAGAGTTCCTATTTTCAAGTGCTTATAGCCAATTAATACTCATTATACCAAATACATATATTTAAGAAATAATAGATGATTTGAGAAAGACAAACTAAAAGTGAAAAGCAAAAACATAAAGTCAAAGGTGACTGATAAGGTGGTCAACTTCTTTAATTTTATAATCTTTGTTGAGAAAGAGAAATGAAACCTTCAGCTCAGGAACAAGAAATGGAGCTATTAAGTGTTGGTGCCGCTTTCCTTTTTCTAGCTCTTCTTTGGGTTCCCTATCGATGTGTATATGCCTTCGCTTGCTGAGTATTATATTGAATGATGTTTCTTCAATATGTTCTACTAAGACAAATATTTTGACAATTAGATTACCACCGAAGGGTATGAGAGCCTCCATCTTTAACTACATATTTTGAATTTGACCCAAAAAATGGAGAACTTTTTAATACAACATTTTACATAACGAGTTTATTTGACGCGAGTCCGAAACTTGTTTGGGACTCACATAGAGCAATAGTCCCAAAACGCCCAGAAGTGAATATGGTACTTCGATAAATAGGGAAGAAATGGACAAATTAACCACTTTTTAAACTTCTAATCAAGCTTTAGGCAACGTTTCAATATTAATTAAACTTTAGCCACTTTATAGAACTCCTTAACATCAAACTTTTGCTTAACATTCAAACTCTGGTCGACTATTACTGATAAGCCCAACTAGATGGGCTTCCGTCAGTTGGTTCCTTCGCCGTGTTCAAGATCTCTCCCATTCGCAATATTATTTTGATATTTATATACCTTCCTTAGTAATTATTGACATATTTATAGCCAATGATCGATATTTGTTTATGTGATATACATTATTTGATATACATATAATGTGAACTGATATTTATATATATATATATTATGTGATATATATTATTGGGCTGTTAGATATCAAAAACTAAAACCCGGCCTATTTTGTGTCAATAGTTTATCTGGATTATATTCCCACATCAATTTTTTGCTTATTTTTTATTTTGTTTTATTTATAAGGTATTTGAAATTCATTAGGCGGTTAATTTTTTTTTATAATATTTGATGTTCAATACAACGTAAGCATAATGGAAATGATCCTTTTTCAACATATTATTTAAATTATATCATTTTTTTAATATTTAACTTCTAGCCAATATTAACAAACTTCAGATAACAACACACATGCACTACTAGTTGATTTCTTTAGACCATAGTCGCACTAAAATGTATTCTAGAACAGTTGGTACTTGTGTCTTTTCATCGTTATGTATAGAAACTGAGAGAGAAGAATTTTGCATAATTGCATCGTCATAAGATAATTTTATATTCATACTTTGTAAAACTAAACACCTTTATGTAACCAAATCAAGTCCAAATTCAACATGAAGGGTTTCTAATGGCTTTGTGAATGAACTGAAAATAATTGGAAAACTAACTGAAATATCCCCTAAAAACAAATTAATTACCTGCCCCCCTATCGCTTCTAAACTAATTATCCATTGTACCCCCTCGCCCAAAATTATTTACCCGACATACCCCCTCTCGCCCAGACCATTTTCTTTGTGATACCATCGCAATATATTTATATATCATAATGGTATCAGGGAGGACTAAGAGAAGGACTGAAACAGTCCTTCATTATACCATCTCAGTATATTTATATATCACGATAGTATCATGATCATGAGGAGTGTCTCATTGAAGGACTGAAGCAACCCTCCATGATACCATCACAGTATATGTATATAAGACAATGGTATCACAAAGTTTTTTTTTCAAGAAAAGTGTGTCTTTTTTTTAATAAACGAACATGATCATTCATGATACACCATTTAAGTATATTTATATATCAAGATGGTATCATGGAGGACTAAGAGAAGGACTGAAACAGTCTTCTATGACATCATCTTAGTATATTTATATATCATTTTGATATCATAATTGGGAGGGAAGAGGGACATCTCGGGTAAATAATTTCAATTTTTTCTGAGGTACAAATAAAATAAAGACAAAGCGGGTAATTAATTTGGTTTGAGGGGACATAGACGTTCTTTCAAGTCATTTGGGTCTAAAGTTAGTTTTGGTAATTTAACTTGTAAGCGTTGGAGAGCTTAGAGTAATATGTCAACTTCGGACATACATTTCTAATGCTAGAATCATCAATTCTAACTTCAAATTCAAATATTCGCTCCATCCCATTTTAATTGTTCCTTTATTTTTTTTTTCCGTTATTAAAAAAAATACAAGATATTGTTTACTAAGTTATTCTTATTTATTAGATACTTTTTAGAAATTGAGCACTATTTATTAAGAAGAAATAATTCTTTAATATAAAGGTATAGTTGGTAGAATTACAAATTTTAGTTTTGAATTTCTAAAGCGATAATTATTTTAAAATAATTTTTCTTTGTTAAAATGACAGTTAAAATGAAACGGAGAGTAACTGAAATCTTCTGGCAAGCCCAACTTTAGATCTGTATATGTGATGTTTTTTTAACTTTCAGACTCGAGTCTGAAGTTGATTTTGAAACAATTGTACTTATAAAAATGACCTATCCCGATAATTCATGTCCGGCTGCATAAGACTCGTTAAAGAAGGAAACAGTCTTCTACCGGAGATTTCTATTTACAAGGCTAAAAAAATTGGAAATATAAGATCTATAGTAGTTAAACATAGGATGAATTTCAGTGCTCACTATTGAAGTATTGATGGTCCCATTATCTACGTATAGAAGAAAGAAAGAAGGTGGTTTTGATGTGTTTTTCCAACCTATTAATAAAATTTATGATAGAGTGATAAATAATCCTGGTTGGTATGAAGCCCCGTTATTAAGAAGGGCTTTATTCTCATTTTGAAACTTTCCCGTAGGAATTAAATTTAATCGAACCTCAACATAATATCGAATATCGGAAGAAAATAGACAATAAAGTTTTTTGCCGACGTGATTTATAAGATGTCAATTGTCAGGCAACCCAAAAATAACAAACATTGTCCACTTGGGCAGCTCAATTGGTTATCAAGGGGGATATTTGGAAAATGGCCAAGGATCGAATCCCGTCAGCGGTAGTGTGGGGGTTAATTTTGGAATAAAGGAGGGGCCCTTGTGCGCGGCGTGATACTGGTCTAACCTTTGAAATCAATTGAGTCATGATTTACCTACACCGGAGTGTGGGGGCTCCTGGGATGGAGTTCCACCTTTATTTGGAAAAATAACAAACATTTTTGTGGCCCAACTGTCACCAAAACACATGATCGTGCGATCTAATCTTAGAACTTATCCGCCGCCCCTACTGTTGGATATTTTCGTGAAGTACTAGTAATATATATACTTTACCAATGATTTTCAGAATATAAATACAAAAATAATCAGTTAAACCATAATTTTAATATATGAGGAATGTGTATGATTTGAATCAGTTTACAGGGATATTTAATTAATTACTCTTCTTTTTTAGTGTCTTCAAACAAACACAATAGACATATTTTGAGGCATAGTTAAAATTTAAAATTTATATATTGTGAATTTGATCGAATTCATAGCTCATTTACATTACTAGATTTATAATTATATATTTATGCATATTTAAGAAAATATTAACACACACACATACATATGCTAAAAATCATTCTTTATTTACGTGTTTTCTTGTATATCATTAATATCATATAAAATACAGAAATCAAAATATCCTTAAACTATATGAAATTGATCAAAATTGCTCTCCGTTTATACTTTGGTCCATTTATGTCCTTATACTTCGTAAACTAGTCATTTTTGAGACAACACTAGTTATAATAAACACATTAATATACCCAGTAAAATAAGTGGGTCTGGATATTAGTTATGATATCTTTGTGTATTTTTTTTTCGATCTCTTATATGAATATAAAAATTTCTTATTAATAAAATATTAAGTTTAAAAATAAATTTATAAAAAAATTACAAAATCAATTATCATACTTCATAGGTGGGGAAAACACAGACTCCAAAAGAAACCCTAGGCGTGCGCGTGACCAAAATTAAAACGGCCACCCTTTCGACAATAACAAGGAGTAGCCCAAATTGCCTCCTTGTGACTCCCAAATCATACAACTTGGCCTCTTGTGTGACACACCCACCCACCAATCAACTAATCTAATTAATAAATGCCTACTTTTAGCACTTAATTAAAGTTGTGACCTAACACTCAATAAAATAGGTGAAAATATGATGGATTTAAGTTCAAATTTTAGCGGAGACAAAAAATACTTCATTTGTTGATTTGTCTGTTGTAAAAAGAATATTAGTTTCTTATTTACAAATAATTTAATTTTAAATATTTTATTTACTCTTAATGAAATAATTTATAGTCATATGAATGTATATAACTTGCTTAGAACGTAAACTTTAAAAGTTTTTCTTTCTTTTTTAATCAGTTATACCGCCACATAAGTTGAGATGGAAAGATTTATATTTTATGCTATGTGAAATAATAATGCATTTCTATATTGAAAAAAATAATTTATCTGTATACTGCCAATTTGCTTCAATGCCATGTTTTTATGACCACAAAAAGTTATGACATTTTGATAACAAGTTTCAAAATTTTCTTAATAATAATAATTTATACCCAATCAAATTATATCGTGTAAATTGAAACATATGAGTAGAGGAGGCTGATTCAAGATCACATTTGAGTTCTGAGTTTTTAGTCAACAATCTCAAATTTTATTATAAGAGTTTGGATTTATTTTTATATATCTGATGGATTTTTAATATATATATATATAATTTGAATCGAAACTAATGGGTTATGTCAAATTCATATCTTAAAGCTAATATCTTCCTCTGATTGGAAGTATGTAATTTCTTTTTATCTATTTAAATTTTAATAAATAAAATAATTTGCCATTTATATTAATGAAAGATAAAAAAATATTCAGTAAAATAGTGAAGATAAGCAGGTACTAGATTTTCTTGTGTCGACAAATACGACAATGGAACAGGTCACATTCAATTCAACTTGATTAATTGTTCATTGAACTTTTGCCCCACATCAGCTACTTGTTAATGGTCCAAATACTTCTCATATTTCTAATACATCGAACTCTCACATCTTCCCAAAGGTCAATTATCAACTTTTGCACGTGATCTTGGAAACTTGCAACTTTCCTCCATGACCTCAATTTGTCACTTGTTTAATTTTTGACCAACTTGCATCACCCTTAATGTTTAACATCTATAAATAGCAAAAATTCCTTCCATATATAACAATGCAACACAAAGTTAGACGCAAAGTTAGTAGAGATCAAGAGCAAGATCATTATTTCTTGTTCAAGGTTTTCTCGAGCCGAGACGGAGATTGACACTCATGCGAGTGCAAATGCAGAAGGGAGCTTGACTGCAAGATTCAGTATCAGATGAAGAGGCAAAGAGGTAGTAAGATGATAGGTAATAATTTTGTGGAGAAGAAAAAGGCTAAAAGGGCTGTTGAGAAACAAGGTGAAGAGGTGAAAACTGAAGAAGAACAAAGGAAAAATAATAGTAAGATGATCGGTAATAATTATGTGGAGAAGAAAAAGGCTAAAAGGGTTGTTGAGAAACAAAGTGAAGAGGTGAAAACTGAAGAAGAACAAAGGAAAAATAATGGCGGAGGAAATGTTGTGAAGGAAGTGGAGTTGGTGGCTGATCAATGTGATAATAACTTGATTAGTGAATGGCTATGTTCATGGAATATGGTGGATGAGCAAATGTCATGGGGAACATGTTGGTCACCTATTTGGGACATGGAGTTATTGGGAGAAGCTTATGCTAATTTGTACAAAGATGTTTTGTGGGATGATGATGTTTGGGATTTGAAAGCCATAAAGGAAGTTCCAAGATCATAGAGAAAAGAAAACTTGAAAACACTAGAAAAGATTGTATTTTGATGAATCTCAAATTTATGTTCTTTTTAGATTTAGAATCAGAAGGATCAAGGCTGAATTTCAGTGTATCTCATAATCCTATATGTTGTTTGAATTTTTTAAAAATATTTTCGGGTGTGTGTTAGATTCAATAAAAGTAATATATTTTTAAAGGACTCGACACGAGTGATGTGACATTTTGAAGAGTTCGAGCAATATAGGTGATAACTAGGCCACTTTGACACTTATTATTCCTTCCAAATTTAGTTGTAATAGGTTGGAATCACACATGTATATATATGTATAATGTTTCATGAGTATTCTAATTATTTTAATTAGCAGTCAGTGAACTTTTTGTGAAACTTATATAAATGACTATAGTTTAGGGGTTTAAAATTTGTCATAACTATAGTTTCAATATTTACAACGCATAGCTACTTTTAGTTGCTACAGAGTCTGTTTATCGAGTGTATTCATAAAACGCCTCGTTGTATTCATGATCTGCTCAGTAAAGTGTATTCAAAACAAAAAAATCTCCTTCAAAATACAAACTACAACCAAAAATTAAATACAAGAAATAAAATACACCCCAAAATAATAGATTTTACACAAAAAATTACGAATACACTCAAAAAATGAATACAAGAAATAAAATATATAATGAAAAATTGGATCTTACACTAGACAAAAATGAATACACCCTAAAATACACTTCAAATTCACTGTATTCATAGTATATTTTCCGGTCAAATCTGGACAATAAACTGTATTTTAACGAAAAATTGGATTTTACACTAGAAAAAAATTAATACACTCTAAAATACACTTCAAATTCAATGTATTCATTTGTATACAAAAAGATCTCCTTCGATATACACTAGAAAAAATGAATACACTTCAAATTCACTATTCATTTGTATACAAAAATATCTCCTTCGAAATACATGCGAATAAAGTGTATTTTCTGGTCATATATAAACAATAAAGTGCATTTTTCAGTCAGATATGGACAATAAACTGTATTTCTGGTCAGATCTGGACAATATAGTATATCTTTCGGTCAAATTTGGGCCTTACCGACCTACTCCTTTTCCGGTAGGTGTGCGATGGCATAAAAACAAATGACAACTCCCTTGTTTCCAACAATCTTACTATATACACACTTATCATCATCATTGATAAGAAATCCATTAGCAAGTACAACTTGATCAAATATTTGGTGCCATTGTTTGGGAGCTTGCTTAAGCCCATACAATGATTTGATCAACTTACACACTTTGTGTTCTTGACCAGGAACAACAAACCCCTCGGGTTGTTCCATAAACACCTCCTCATCTAATTCACCATTTAGAAATGCAGTCTTCACGTCCATTTGATGAATAACGAGACAAAAAATTGAGGCCAATTCAATCAACACCCTTATTGTTGTTGTCCTTGCAACAGAAGCATAGGTATCGAAGTAATCAATACCTAATTTTTTTGTGTAACTGTAACATCCCGTACTTTCGGGTCACGGTTTGAACCGCTAGGCGTATGTAAAATCGCTAGACGTGTGTAAACAGACCCGAGCGTTGGAAAAAATTATGTTATATTTATGTATGCTAATAAGAGATTAGTATATAAAAAGATTAAATTCCAAAATAATTTTTGAACGAAACAAGTATGACGATGGGGATCGGAAATAATTTGGTGTGTGTATAAAGAGGTTATGGACTAGTGTCATATTACGAAATTATAACATCAAGTATATGAAGATCCTATAAGTTATTAAGATTTAAGTGAGTTGGGATGACAGAATTAATTATGTATGTGATTGATAAATTATACGGAGGCAAGTCACTTAATTAAATAAGTGACCGTGCATGTTGGTGGCATGTGGCGTTAATCAAAGGCTCTTCACCGCCAAGAAGGGCTAGTGGGAGAGCAAATGATGGCATTCATTTAATGCTTAACTCAAACCTTTCATTTTAAGGCAAAACGATTACAAATCGTGTGAGGTATATAACAAAGCAGCAACAAAGTGCTTAACTTAAGGATGCTTGAAGAAAAAAGTCTCCATTTTAAAAATTATACCTAAAGTGTACTAAAACAAGTGCCCTGCAAAGTTACTTCGTCCACTTGAAAAAAAAAACTGTTTCATTCCATTTCTTTTATCCAGTGTTATGCTCGGCCAAAATTCCTAAGTTTGGCTAAGGTTTCTCCACATATTCGAGGTATGTTAAGGCAAATTATTCATTTCTTTTGGCATGTTCCATGTAACGAAATATAATCATGATATTGCTCAATAATTTACTATACTCATAGAAGTTAAGAATATTCATGTTATTGATTCTATGTGAAAATCATGTCTAAATATGTTCCTAAGTCCTTATTGAGGTATATAGGAAAAGGTGTTGATATTCACAGTGATAGCCAAAGGGGCAAGTATATTATTGTCATCCAATAAATTCAGGAAATGTTTTATTGTTATTCATGCACATTCATTTGCATTGCATTCATATATTACCCTGGACCACTTGTGTTATGCACACACTACTATATGATATATATTATATATATATATATATATATATATATATAGGGGAAAGGGAAAGGCGTTATATACGTACACCACCTGCTGTTGGTACAGACTATCACAAAAGAGCCCGAAGAGACCAATATGATGTGATGCCCTTGTGTGGCGATCTAACCTGATGCCCACAGAGGTTGTTATGGGAAGGAAGATGCCCTTGTGTGACAAATATATATATATACCACATTTGCATCATGCATGCATTCATTAACCATTATATAGTATGATGCCCACATAGGCTGTTATGGTAAGAAAGATGCCCGAAGAGGTTGAGAGATAGGTGTACTACACTGTGCATAACATGCATGCATGTGTATTAGGGTCGTATTTACTGCTGGTCTGCTATTCTATTTCAGTTATTGTTATATCCATGTTATGCTATTATTTATGCATGACATACTCAGGACATCAGCCGTACTGACGTCCCTTTTTGTCGGGGGACGCTGCGTTTCATGCCCTTAGGTTCGCATAGGCAAGGCGACGGTCCACGTTAATCGATTGTGGATTTCAACGGATTTTGGAACACTCCCTCGTTTCGTAATGTCGGTCTAATACTTGTACGATACATTTTTGCGTGTCTATATGGGTATGACGGGGCCCTATCCCGACCTGTTGATGTTGTATACTCTTTAGAGGCTTGTAGACAAGTGTCATGTGTATAGTAGTTTTGTATGGCCTTGTTGGCTTTGGCGTGGATATGTATATATGTGTAAGTCGGTTTTCTGGTTAAGAGCTTTATAGTCTTTTAGGCTTAGTCCGTGCTTATTTGTGATTAGATGTTGATAGTGTGATTTGGGGTACCGGCGGAGAAGGATTCGGGTGCCCATCACGGCCCTCCGATTTGGGTCGTGACAGTAACCTTTGGCTACTAAACGAGCCTTGAACTTGTCTATAGTTCCATCTACTTTCATTTTCTTTTGAAAATCCACTTACAACCAACGAGTTTACAATCTTGTGGTACATGAGTCAACTTCCAACTTCTATTACCCATAATAGAATCCATTTCATCATTAATTGCTTCTTTCCAAAAGAAAGCATCTGGAGACTTCATTGCCTCCTCAAAAGTGACAGGATTAACTTCTAAATTATAACAGAAAGGTATGTAAGTGTCAACAAAAGATTGATCCCTACTTCCTTCAAAGAGAAACATAAAGAAATCATCTATGAAATCTTTAGCTTTTCGCACCCTTTTACTTCTTCTTGGTTCCACAACTTCCTCATTAGTTGTGTTATTATCAACTAAATCATGTTATTCCCATAAATGAGAACTAGATGGTAACGTTGTGACATGAGATCTAAGAATGGCACTAAATCTATTTTCATCAAAAATAGCATCCCTAAACTCAATTATAGTATTAACAGAATGTGAATCATTAGGTTCAACAACCTTAAATCTATAGACTTTACTGTTCATAGCATAGCCTATAAAAACACACTCAATTCCTTTCTCCCCAAGTTTCTTTCTTTTGGACTCTGGAACTTTAACAATTGCTATACATCCCAAACTCTAAAATGACTTAGGTTTAGTTTTCTCTTATTCCAGAATTCATACGGGGTAGTCTTACTTATCTTGTTAGATAATCTGTTAAGAATATAACAAGTTGTATGCAAGTCTTCACCCCAATATCCATGTCCTAAATCGACTTGGATAACATGGCATTTACGATTTCCGTTAGGACTCTATTTTTCCTTTCGGCCATACCATTCTGTTGTGGTATATAAGGTGATGTAACTTGATGAACAATTCCAATTGATTCAAAGAATGATGAATTATAATATTTCCCCACCTCTATCCGATCTAAGACACTTAATAAAGGTTTCACAGTGAAGTTCTACATTACTTTTAAACACTTTAAAATTTTCAAGTGCTTCATTTTTTTAATGTAACAAATATATATAACAAAATCTGAAATAGTCATCAATAAAGGTAACAAAATAACATTTTTCATCTGTTGTCACATTGTCACTCATGTCACATAAATCACTATGAACTAAATCAAGCAATTTCTTATCTCTTTGAACAGAAGGAAATGGTAATCTAGTGATTTTAGTGAGCAAACATGTTCTACATTTTACATCATTCTTGTCAATTGAAGGAATTAGAGATTGTAGAGCCATATTTTTCAACTTTCTAAAATTTACATGTCCTAAACGATAATGCCATAAAGAAGAAGTATCAAGAGAGTCCAAGACATAAACAGAAGCATTAATCACTTTATTAATGTTAACAAGGTTCAATTTAAACATACCACAATATAAATAACCTTTTCTTACAAACACCCCACCATTAGAGAGTATAAAGTTTCCAGCCTCATACACTTGTTTGAACCCATATTAGTTCAAAATACTACTAGACATCAGATTCTTACTAACTTCTGAAGCATGATAAACATCATTCAAAGTTAAACTGTTTCCATAAGTAAAATCTAATACAACACTTCCTTTGCCTAAAACACTAAAATGAGATTTGTTTTCCATATAGAGAAAAGTTGAATCTTCCATTGGTTCATAGGTCTTGAAGTGATAATTGTCCTTGCAAACATGTCTTGTAGCACCCAAATTAACCCACCAATCATTGTCATCTTGGACCATGTTGATTTCGGAAATCATGGTGTGAAATTTTCGTTGCCATCTGCAGCCTTTTGGTTCTTCTGTCCAGAACTTGAACTGCCAGGATCCTTCTTATTTGGGTAGTCACATTTCATGTGAGGACCATCAAAATTCCAATAAGCAAACTTCTTTTTCTTGTTGCTGTCAGTTTTGTTATTCTTGTTGTTCTGCTTGTTTGAATTGAACTGTCTTTTCTTACCTTTTTCCTTACTGGATTGGCCTTCCTCCACAATGTGGATATCCTGATATTTGTTTTCTTGTTTCCAGAATTCTTCTTCTACACGAAGATGGTTAGCCAATTCCTCAAGAATAAGATCCTCTATTTTATGTTTAAGGTTGTGTTTGAATTACTTCCAAGTTAGGAGCAATTTGTCTATTATACTAGATACAACAATAGATTCATCCATATTCATGTTATGTTGTTTGAAATTACCAAGGATGCTTTCAATCTCATAGAATTGCTCCATTACTGACCCTTTTTCATTCATAGAATAACTGTTAAAATGGGTAACAAGAAATTTCTTACTTGTTGCATCTTCACGCATGTACCTTGACTCCAATTGATCCCACAGTTCCTTTGCATAAGACATAGTCTGGTAAGAATCGAACAGGGCATCAGTCATCCCGTTCAGAATATGGCATCGACATATGTATTCATTTGCCCTGGCACGCGTCTCTGCAATGGTCTCATTCCCTTTTTCTTATGGTTGTGGAGTAGTCAAAACACAAGCAACGTTCAATGTGGTGAGAAGAAAATGCATCTTTTTCTGTCATCTTCGAAAATTACAACTATCAAACTTGTCCAGTTTGACAAAGTTTGATGTCATCTCCCTAATACTATCCATGAAAAAAAAGAGATAGTCTTAAGATTGTTAGAAGCAGATTGCAGAAAATGTAGAAAACCGACTTCACAAGCGAGTACGAACTCTCTCCTTAAGACTATTTCACCCCATAGAGTGCACCAGGAATGATTGAATGTCTTAGGGATACTAAGAAATCTAATCAAATATCGTTTGTACTAAAACAACGTTTGATTCCTATTGTATTGAGAATTTTTATGATAGGAATATGACAATATATTTATAGATAGATGGTGGTGCCTCTTGAGATTAAACAAATGGTTATGAATGGTGTCTTTTCATGGTGCCTCTTGAGATTAAACCAATGGTTATGAATGGTGTCTTTTCATGGTGCCTCTTGAGATTAAACCAATGGTTAAGATTAAGTTTTGTTGGTTACATAACCAATTGTCATGCCTTTTCATAATTTTCTGAATTAATTAATTAATTCTGTCTAAATATATCTTAACCCATAAGGAGGAACTTTCCATTATAAACACAATAATATAGTGTTTCCTCACCAATGTGAGACATTGCTTAGAAATCTCCAACATAATATAGCTATGATAGGTAATTCACATAAACATTATAGTTATGCTTTGTAATTTATTTAAACAATAGTTACTAAAAGTTACTATATCATAGAGTTAACTATGAGATGTAATTATTTCAGTGTTTTTTGGTGATACCATTTGATTTCAGTTCAAGAAAACTGGTGACATAGCATTTAAACATATTTATAGAATTTCTTGGCTCATTGGAAATGCAAGAAATAATGAACAAATTGAGGGAACTGCAGCATGATAGTAATAGCAAAACAAATTATACACTTGGTTATAATTTTTTTCAGTTTCATTCATTGGTGTACATTCACAAAATTGATTTTCCATTTTTAGCAATTGCAAGTGTGTAGCAATCTAAGCTAATGGCCACATAATGAGTAGATATTGGAATGGACTTGCCTCACCATAAAACAACTCCATCGAGATTTGAAAAAATGTCCCCTGTTTAGGTTATTGTTTTGATTTGTTTCCCCCTATTATTAAACGTTGTGTTTATCTAGCAATTGGGAATCTTCCTAGATAACCTTAAACGTGAGGGTAATGTTTGCTCGTATATTTGTTAGTTTTTCAAGTAGAATATTAAACTGTTGTCTAACATTTTTAATAATTTATATATAAAAAAATTAATCAAATATTTCTCATGAGATTTTCAGTTTGGTCAAAAAAGATTTTTAAATGGTGATAAAAAAATCATAAATTACAAGAAAAAAGGACCATTTATTAAACAACTTCCTAAAAAGGCAACCGAAAAAATACTTCAAACCAGCTAATGTCTTGCATTCACTCTTGTTGCAAGAGAAGTACTTTCTAGCTGGCTAATAGTTTGAGAATTATGGGTGGTCATGTCGTGGCATTAGAAGCAGGCCTAACATTCAGATTACTGAAGCGGGCCCAATTCAAATTGAAGCAGACCAGATTGAATTGGGTTCTAGGGGCTTATTCGAGTTAATTGAAGAAATTGCACGGTTTCCCTTCAAATGGACTTATCTTTAATTTTTGGAAAAACATCACTATACGTCATAAATCAAATTATTTACCCATTTCTACCCCTCTTACTTTCCATGCTCTCTAAAAAAAAAAATTATCTATCTGAGATGCCCCCTCCCTCCCCAGTTATAATACCAACATGGTATTATGAAAGATTGTTTTAGTCATTCTCTGAGTACTGCATGATATCATCGTGGTATATAAATATACTGAAGATGGTATATCATGGATGATCATGTGTTGTTTATTAAAAAACACACTTTTCTAAAAAAAATTATGATACCATTGTCTTATATACATATAATGTGATAGTATCATGAAGGGCAACTTCAGTCCTTCAATGAGACACTCATCAGGATCATGATGTCATCATGGTATATAAACATACTGAGACGGTATCTGGAAGACTTTAGTCCTTCTCTTGGTCCTTCATGATACCATCCTGGTATATACTGCGATGATATCATAAAGGAAGGTTTTTGGGCGAGGAAGTATGTCGGGTAAATAATTTTGGGAGAGGGGGTACAACGGGTAATTAGTTTAAAAGGGGCATGGATCGGGTAATTAATTTATTTTTGGAGGGTATTTCAATTAATTTCTCTTAATTTTTGTCCTTCAAAATTGAACTTATGTCTGTTGCCTAGCAAGATATAAATTCTTTAAAGACTTCGTCATAACTTGTGGAATATTATAATGAGGAAACATAAATTTATGTGTGAAAAAATTATTTACTTTTAGAGGCAAAAATTAAAAACCAGCACAAAATAGAAGTAAAAATGCAAATGACTAGTTAATTACTTAAGTGGGATGCACTCTGAAAATGGGTCTTCTTTCTTGTTTGGGCCGGATCTTTTACCTTTTCATACTTGAAACTACACAAATATAAAGAAATGGGCTTGGCATACAAAGTTGCAATCAGGTTGGACCCAAACCATTTTGCTGCGTTGTGACATTTGTAAAGTTAACTGGAATTTCTTGTTCAAGTAGCCCCAAAGTAAGAAGTTTTTGCACGGATTTCCCTTCAAACGCATGGATCTTTAATTTTACCCCTTATATTTGTAATTTTTAATTTTTTTCTTTTTACTTATTTAATGAAAATATTCAAATATAATTGATTCGGTATAAGTTTTATAATACTTTTATTTTTTAGAAATTGAACTTGCCCCGCTCGACACAAATTGGGTAGGATTAAATGATGCGGTATAAGTTGTATAGTCCCTTTGTTCCAATTTATATAACATATATTTTTTTTAATCAATCTAAAAAATAATTACACATTTTTTATTTGACAACAATTTAACTTTAAAGTTTATCTTTTACATTTAACGAGATGATTTATAAACACATAAATATCTTTGACTTATTTAAGACCACAAAATTCAAATATCTTACTTTATTTCTTTAACGCCGTGTGCAGTCAAATTATATCAATAAATTGAAATGAAAAAAAATAATATTTTTCAACTTATATTAAAATTTTGTCTTTTGTAATATAACTTATATGTGAATGTTATAATACATATGCTGAAACTAAAATTAAACCGAAATCTAAGTTATGACTCCCTAAAAATGCTGAAAATTATCTAAACAGGCTCGTAGTGGTCAATGAGAACAATTTTTTTTTGGGTCTTAATTAAGCAGAACAAAGTTACACCTAACCTCAAAGATAATAGGAATAATTTTGGCCAAAAACTCTTTAGATCTTGTCATCTTGTGGGACCCTATCACCCGTAGCTCGACAATTTTTACGTTCTTCAGCCGCCATATATCTGTTCTTGTTGTTCTTCTTCTTCTCGTCTACCCCTTAAGGTTGAGCAGAACTCCATACCAATGGCATCTTCAGCTATCGCTTCAAGTTCTACCCCTTTCATCAATAAGGTAAGATGCCCCTTTGACTGCAAAATCAAGAATTTACACTGACCCTTTTGTTGATTTTCTCTTATATGCTGCAAAAATTCAAGATTTCTTCCGTTATATGAGATTTGGGACTGACCCTTTTGCTGATATTATTTATTTGTCCGTAGAAAGATGTGGGTCTATCTGCTTTGTCTTCACAACCTTCATTTTCCATTCACACTGGTCGGAAAAGGGTACCCAAGAAAATCGTTTCCGTGATGACACCTCAGCAGACTGAACGAAAACCTGCCACCACTGGATCAGTTTGTATTTCTAATTATTTTAATTTGTTAAAAAGTTTGAATATTTAAGTAGTGGCGTAACTGTTAAAGTTTCATCCATGTGACCAGTAGTTCACGGTTCACCGTGTGGTCCAGCCCTTTCCCGGACCTCGCACATAGCGGGACCTTAGTGCACCGGGGTGCCCTTTTAAAATTTTAAGTAGCTTTGGCGTAACTGTTAAAGTTGCTTTCATGTGACCACAAGGTCACGGTTCGCCGTGGAAATAGCCTTAAGGCTACGTACAATAGACCCTTATGGTCGGGCCTTCCTCGAACCCCACATATAGCGGGAGCTTAGTGCACTGGGCTGCCCTTTGAAATTTTTTAAGTATTGGGTTATTGATTATTGGGGTTTGTTTGTTTGCATATGTATTAATTTTAGGTAAAGACTGGGATGACTATGACTGAGAAGATACTAGCTAAGGCTTCTGATAAGCCTGAAGTGAGCCCTGGTGATAATGTTTGGGTGAATGTTGATGTTCTCATGACCCATGATGTCTGTGGGCCCGGCTCTATTGGAATTTTTAAGAAAGAGTTTGGCCAGAATGCTAAGGTATATGCTGCCAATAGACTAACTTTTTTGGTTGTGTTGCAATTTTGGTAGAGTAATTTGATTTGGTTTGCATACTAGTAGTCGTATTATTATTCTTGTAGTTCCTGGCCCTTAGACTACTGTTACTTGTACTATATGTTGTTCTTGTACCTTGATTATCGTATTGTCTTATGGTAGTTATAACTTCTTTTTTCAATCAGCTTTATCATTCTTTTCATAGTATTGTGTCCTGAATTTTCTTTTATATATACTGCTTTAAAGTGTTTGTTCTTGTGCCGAGGGTCTACTAGAAACAACCTCTCTATCCTCCTAAGTTAGGGTTAAGGTTTGCGAACACTCTACCCTCCCTAACCCACACTATGTGGAATTTCACTGGGTATGTTGTGGTTGTTGTTGTCGTAGCATTACTCATGTAGTTGATTGTCCTTCGATTCTTCTTATTATCTGCTGCTTTTTGTACTTTGATTAGCGTATTATTTTGTTGTAGTTACTATTCAGAATGTTTTGTCATCCTTTGTGTAGTGTTTTGTCATGGCTTCTTCATTTCCGTTACTTCCTTTTCTGAATGTCTTTGAACCGTTTTTCCTTGAGCCGAGGGTCTATCGAAAACAACCTCTCTACCTTCAAGGTAGGGGTAAGGTCTGCATACACTCTACCCTCCCCAGACCCCACTTGGCAAGATTACACTGGGTATGTTGTTGTTGTTGTAATTTGATTTTGGTTCGAGTACTTGGAAACTGATTCTTGAGTTGCTACTTTTCTTCAGTACCTGGTTATGTAGCTCTATGCATAGACCATTTTTTAAAAAAAAATTGGTTGTCCGGTAATGGTGTTATGAAATGTGGAACTATGTGAATCAGCAAGTGAAATTATGTAAACTATGTCATTGTGATCTTTGTAGTTAGTTTTAGGTTCATTTGGTTTCCGGTGTAAGGGAAAATAATCCTAGGGATAAAATTCTGCATAGCTTTTTGTTTGCAGCATAAACTTAAAACTCTGCATTACTACTCTGATCTCTGTGTATGACTGATACAATGTGTAAAACTTTGCATAACTACTGCCGAATTTGGTTTTTGGTACTCAAACAATTGTATTAATAATAGTTTAGTTGCGCATAACTATCCATGTATTTATAAGAATACATGTGTTAGCAATACCTAAAGATTAGAGTATCTACTAACAGCAACGCTCTTAAACTAGGCAATACCTACATGATAACATCTGTATTATTATTCTTTCTGATAAGGATTATCTGTATTATTATTCACTGAGTAACTATCTCTGTATTGTTATTGACTGTAACAATCCCTACATTATTATTCACCTTGTAGCATTCCCTGCATTATATCCCTTGCATATAACTTTGGATTTATTTGAACTCGAGTTAGAGTTATTCTTTTGTTTACCTTGAGGAGTTTGAAGTCTAAATCTACTGATAAAAAATGTTTCAAGTGTAACCTATTCTGGAGATGTACCATACTTTTAAGAGTGCAATGCTCTCCAATCATGTCATGGTCATAGCTTATTTCCTTTCTTTTCATGTTGCGCATCTATACTCATTTCCTCTAATTGTAAACATCACACTTTTATGAATTAGCATTGAGTAGCTTAGTTGATGTTTATTACTCCTTATTATCAAAGCAGGTCCTTATAAAAAAAAGTTATTACTAAGAAGTTTAATCACTTCTTGCTTTTAGCAAATGTATTAAAATTAATCCTCTATTTTCTTTCATTCAGTCATTGCTTTCAGCCATCTAGGCAGTTGGAGTAGAAAACTTCTCCCTTTTTCTTTTCGATAAGGGAGTACATTGTTTTCATATATTATACTGAATAGACTTCACGAATGTCTTCTGTGTGATAGAATTAAAGCGATTGATAGTAATTGGTACTCGATGTCATTCAGTAAAACCTGTACTTAATGCGATGCTTTTTTAAAGTCTCTATGAACAAAAAACTATGTTTCTAATTTTATGAACTAAAAACAATGTTTCTCAGGCTAGAGCTTATTTTGTTGATTAGACGCAGTTATTCAAATTATATATCTAATGGATGTTTCCTTATTTCAATATCATAGGTCTGGGATCGTGAAAAGCTTGTCATTATACCTGACCATTACATATTCACAACTGATGAACGAGCAAACCGTAACGTGGATATCTTGAGGGATTTCTGCACTGAACAAAATATTAAGTACTTCTATGACATTAAGGATCTGGGGAACTTCCACGTATGGCTATTTCCTCTATGAGTAACTTATTACGTGCTCTGCTGAAGCTGTTACTTTGTTTGTCTGCTCTAACAAATGAAAAACTAAATGCGTGATAACTATACAGGCTAATCCTGATTACAAGGGTGTTTGCCACGTTGCTCTTGCACAAGAAGGTCACTGCAGACCCGGAGAGGTGAATAATTTATGCCAATATCCACTCTGCCGAGGCATTTTAATATGTATTTCATATGCTTAATGTGAAATCCTTATGTTTGTTCCCAGGTTTTGCTGGGTACAGACTCCCACACATGTACTGCTGGAGCTTTCGGGCAATTCGCCACTGGAATTGGAAATACTGATGCAGGTTTTGTGTTGGGTACCGGCAAGATTCTGCTCAAGGTATGTGATTCTTGCCTTTATGGGATGCAGTTCTGGCTTCAGAGTTGTGTTGTTTGATTTTATTGCCAATATGAAATTCCTAATAAAGTTTTCAGAGGAGCTTTATCTACATTATCTACTGTTGCATAGAGGTGTAACTCACCTTCTTTTTGTTGTCTCTTACCAAAGACTTGGGTTTTTATTTTTTTAAGACAATAGATGAAAGAGCGAAAACTTTAGAATAGTAAATGATAAGCTCATAGAGCATGTAACTGAGCTTGTTCTCCTTTGCATATCACAAGATGATTGAGAACAAGTAAATCATAACACTTTCTTTTGCTTGAAGGTTCAAACCATCTACTTAAACACGGTCCAATGCATGTAAAAGAAGAAAAAACAATAAAAGGGCAGCCCAGTGCACTAAGCTCCCGCTATGCGTGGGTCCGGGGAAGGGCCGGACCACAAGGGTCTATTGTACGCAGCCTTAGTGCCTTACCTTGCATTTCTGCAAGAGGCTGTTTCCACGGCTTGAACCCATGACCTCCTGGTCACATGGCAACAACAGTTACTCCAAGGCTCCCCTTCAAAGAAGAAAAAACAATATGCATCAAAAAATGTATTAAAGAAACATGGTGTAAACTTTATCATTTTCTATTTGAAGATTGAAGGATGAACAAGACTGATAGGCACATGTGTCTCTTCTACATTTTCAACTTTTCATAGTTAAATGCATGTAAAAGAAGAAAAAACAATATTCATAAAAAAATGTATTAAAGAAACATGGTGTAAACTTTATCATTTTCTATTTGAAGATTGAAGGATGAACAAGACTGATAGGCACATGTGTCTCTTCTACATTTTCAACTTTTCATAGTTAAATAACTTTTCTGTTAATGTGCATCATCTATGAAATATAGCATCTGTATGATTCAGGTGCCTCCAACTCTGAGATTTGTAATGGATGGTGAAATGCCCGATTACTTGCTTGCTAAGGACTTGATTTTGCAAGTAAGTTTTGTTAGATGCTCTATACTTCATTTTTATGTGAATAAAACAAACAGTGATAAGTGATTTGTTATCTCTGTTGTTCTGTTCCTCTACAACGTTGTTGGATTAAAAAGAATTCAAAGTTCAAATTCTTGTCCTTTCCTTAAAAAATTGCAGATTATTGGTGAAATTTCTGTGGCTGGTGCTACTTATAAAGCAATGGAGTTTGTTGGGTCGACGGTTGAAAGCTTGACCGTAAGTTTTTATTTAATATTGCTGATGGGAGTAACCAGGTGAGATCTGTAAGTAATTATGACTCTTATTGTTTTAATAGATGGAAGAAAGAATGACATTATGCAACATGGTTGTTGAAGCTGGTGGAAAGAATGGTATCATCCCAGCTGATAAAACGACATATGACTATCTTGAGGTAAGTGGGGAGGCTGGGGACTCAACTTCACCTCTTCAAAAAAAATTCCACCTCCCTTGTGAGCTTAATATCATCTGAGACATGCTGCCAAAAAGATCTCATAACTTTACATTCACGGGTGTTGAATTAAATAACCGCTATTCAGCTAATGCATTCTTTTTCCTGCTGTCACAGGGTAGGACTTCTGTGCCCTATGAACCTGTTTATAGTGATGAAGGAGCCAGGTATTTAACACCATAGAGCATTGTAGCGACATCACCATTTATTCCATATTACTATAGTGTGCACTTGTCTCATGTCAAACTGAATTGCTACTTCCTATGTTGGTACATACTGTCTTTATTGTTACTATGAGCACTTCCTATGTGGCCAATATTAGGTGATAATTACTGATCATTTGTGAATGTATCAAGTGAACTAATTTTCCAAAAGTATTTTAGTTTTAAAAGGTATACGAGATCAAATGGAAAAGAGCAAAGTATTTTATTAGTGAAAGAACATTGTTGCAATTAGAAGATTTCAGTGTATGTTCAAGTTCACGAACAAGGTTGAAATACTTAAAATGTTTTGGTAAAAGAAGTGGGGAATTAGTGATAAATTTGTTCTGCAGTAAACTTTGTAGGAAAAATTTCCATATATCTTAGAGAATGCGGTGACACACTTTGCAAAGCAAAAAAGCCTTTCTTGCCATCATTTTCTTGTAATGAAAGTTCATAAAAAAAAAGGGCAGCCTGGTGCACAAAACATCCCACATTAGCAGGGTCCGGGGAATGTAATGAAAGTTGGTAATTTATCAAAAGTAAATAAAGAATACAAAGGAGGACTAGTCCTGAAAATTGACAAAATCAGAAAATATTATTAGAGTGCAGTTATTAGCTATAGATTCTTGTTCTAAAGCTCATTATGTGACTCAATAATGGAAATCTGGCACATGATGAATGTCTGGGACATTCTGTTCATTAGATGAAAGTTGGGGCTTCCAGCATGTAGTGAATTTTTAACTGATAAACATTGGGAGATTGGTCACCTAAGAGAATAAAGAATGAGCAAGTGTTGTCCTAATGAAATGGCGGAAGTTTAGAATAACATTCATTCTTGACCGCCATTGCCCGCTTAAGACTAAAAGCTAGTGAGACTTCTATTCTTCCGCCTTCTAGTTTTCTGCGGCAGAATGTTTTAATGGCCATGGAATGTTTGATTTGGATAGAGCTAACACCAGAAGGGTCCGAGATCGGTTTATTTTCAAAAAGTTGTCGGGATATAGATGTCTTTTGTAAAGCAGTAGCCCACTTTCATGAAATCAACTTATTCTATTTCCAACGACATTGTAGGATTTTGTTTATTTGATGCAACTCTTTCATAAGGTTGTACACTTGTGGTCATCTTCCAAATAACCTTATTTTGTTCTCGTCTCACCAAAATAGTATTAGGGTATCATTTGTGAGTTCGAATTGCCATGACTTTAACATTTACGTGTTTTTTGTATATCCAGATATCTTAAGGAGTACAGATTTGATGTTTCCAAGTTGGAGCCCTTAGTGGCTAAGGTTGGTTATGTTCTAGCCTTCTCTCTTTGGGATATTCATCAATGGTAGTAACGGTGTTCGGTTGTGTGGATATAATTTATAAGGTTGGCAAAATTCTATGTTGCCCGGACTCTCTAAAAATGCCGGTGCGTGTTGGGTAGTTCAAGAGTAGTGCATTTTTGGAGGATCTGACACGGGTATGGCAGTATTTTTGGAGAGACCAAGCAACATAGGCAAAAATTGTACTTAAATTTTATGTTATCAAAAGATTAAGAACACTAGGACAGCGCTCTTTGCAGGGCTTTAAGCTAGTCTTCTTGTTGTTTAATACGCTGCTTGTATTTTCTCTGGTGATGGATTTTAACTCATTGTTCCAAATGTTCTAAATCTCCTGTGCACCCTTCAGCCTCATTCTCCTGATAATCGTGCTTTGGCAAGAGAATGCAAAGATGTCAAAATCGACAGAGTATATATTGGATCTTGTACGGGTGGAAAAACAGAGGACTTCATGGCTGCTGCAAAAGTTTTTCTAGCTTCTGTAAGCTGTTACTCCAATTTTCTATTTTTGACCATGTACTTGTTGATTTGGTTCACACAGCTCCAGCAAAATACTGCTACTATTGTGATCTGGTTGCTCTATTTTTACCCTCTCGCACGTCTCATAAAAGTAAGAGAAAACAGACTATTTCTAGTCAACCATTAGGGTGGAATGTGGCAAAATAGTCAAACATCCAACAACTCAACCCAATCCACTCAATTTATGTCAGTTAGTGATTGATATCTTTGTAGTATATATTTTCGTTCTTACCTACTCATTTTTATGAGAAATTTAGTAGCCAGTAAACCAATCATATTTTTACATTCTTTATATCATTTTAGACAACATATATGGTATGTGGACTTTTCTAAAATTTTAATCCTGAAGGATCCGTGTGAAGTAGCCATATCCTTGTCATGCTCATTTGATGAGTACATCAAGGCAGCTGAAGGGTCTTCACAATGTAGGATTATAGCCATTACTAAAAGGTGTTTCTTAAAATAGTTATTCACAATTAATGGTCTCTACTGCCGCCAGATGATGTGATGTACTAGAACTTATGACCAACAGTCTTGAATAGTGACCTTAGATAGGGGTTTTTTGGGGACACGGATTAGAGTAGAAGGTTAGTAGGTAGTTGTGCATTGTCCCGCTTATCCTTCCATACTAGTGGTCGTAGTAGTACTCTTCTAGTTTCTTGCCCTTCAATATCTGCTTCTATTTGTTGTTTCTTGTTATATGATTATTGTTTTACTTTGTGATTGTTGCTGCTTCTTTTTGTACCGTTACTGCTCTATCATGCTTGTATAGTTTGTTGCCATGGTTTATTCATATATGTTATTCCTGTTTTCATACTGCTTTGAATTGTTTGTCCTTATGCCGAGGGTATACCGGAAACAACCTCTCACCTCCCAAGGTAGAGGTAAGGACTGCGTACACTTTACCCTCCCCAGACCCCACTTTGTGTGAGATTTCACTG
Source organism: Anisodus tanguticus (assembly GCA_034509755.1). NCBI lineage: Eukaryota > Viridiplantae > Streptophyta > Magnoliopsida > Solanales > Solanaceae > Anisodus > Anisodus tanguticus. The sequence continues at coordinate 47,675,388 of CM067550.1, read as the reverse complement.
GGTATGTAAGTATGTTGTTGTTTTCTTTAGAAAGTGATTGAAAAGGATAATTTTCATCCGGGATAAACTGAAAATTATCTTTTGGCATGTTGTGATCGGTCAATGGTTTTATTAATATCTCCGGGATAAATCAATGCTGACTTAACTACGTATAATACAATAAAAGCAAAGGATCAATATAGCCAATATCAACCCGACATGACTAATATTTAGATGTTGTTATACTTAAGTAGGTCCGTCGTTTGTGAGGAATATTTTTGTTTTGGTTAGAGTTTTTTATGGCCATGTAGACATAAATGTTAAACTTTTTATCGGTGGGATAAAATTGGCTTGAATAGAGTGGAATGAATACAGAGGATTAATATAACTGAATTGACTTCTTACCTTCACGATTTATCCATTTTTTCTACTGAATCAGGGTGTAGACTCAACAATTGAGGTTTAAGTAATATTGATTTCCACATTAGGCCACTTGTCTTTTCTGCAAGTCTATGTTCATTGTTCTTTAGATTTGTTCTTTCCTATGTTGGCGGATTACTATATATGTATGCAGTGATGCTTCACCATGTTTCACAATTATCCGACACTATTCTGCTTACTTTCTCGCTTCTTTTTGTGGCAATTTTAGCTCTTGTATTTCTGCTCCCATTCCTGATCCCGCAGGGAGAGGAAACACTTGTCAGTTTTCATGATTACATCCTTATTTTTCTCATGTTTGCCATGTAATAAGACTCGCGAACCCTGTATTAGATCTTATGTTATGTTCTTCAATCGACTCTAAATGTCCGATGGTTTATTTCCTTTTTAGATAGCTTAAAAAATGGAACGTGCAAGTTCTGCAATTTACTTCCAATTAAGCAGGATATGTTAGATCTTTCAGGTTTAAACAAATAACCATGTCTTATGCAGGGAAAGAAGGTAAAGGTTCCAACTTTTCTTGTTCCTGCTACACAGAAGGTTCGTAATCTTATTTTTCATCCTGCTACTACTTTTCGTACCTTAGCTGTAGGGGTGGCAAAATTAGCCCATGAAAACATGACCAACCCTACCCGCTCGAGTTTGGGTTGGTCATTGACCTGCCCATTTATTAGCTCAACCCATTTTAGCCCATCTAAAAATTGGGCTGATATGTAGCCCAAATTGACTCATAAAAACCTTGTCAAATCTTTTTCTCAAAGACATTTTCTTATTTGATATGTTATATATACCCAATACCCATAATAAAGAAAAGAAATAATTTTATTAGGTGCTTAAAAAGTTATAAAAGAACAAACAAAGAAATTAAAACTTAGTAAGATTTGAGCGGGTTGAGTTATGACCCACTTTTTAGCCCATTTCAGCTCAATCTATTTCAACCCAACTCCCGTTTATTAACTCCGCTCATTTTGACCCGCCCAAATGCAACCATTTGGCACCCCTACTTAGCTGCAATATCATTGCAGAAGTGCCATATGATGTAAATAAATGAAACTGTTTCAGGTATGGATGGATGTATATAGCCTCCCAGTTCCAGGATCCGGCGGCAAAACATGTTCTCAGATTTTTGAGGAGGCAGGCTGCGATACACCTGCAAGTCCTAGTTGTGGTGCTTGCTTGGGTGGCCCTAAAGACACTTATGCACGCATGAATGAGGCTCAGGTAAGTCGTTACTTGTTTTATATGAGTAGTATTATTTTTCTTACTAATATTATAAAGTGACTTTTTTATAGTTGAAATAAAGTAACTTTTTGTGATTTATTTCATCAATATATACTTGGGCTAGTTTGCCATAAAGTAAGTCCCTACTGACCGGCGGGAAGTCAGCTGACTTGGTCAGCCGATCAATAATCACCCAAATGGCGGAATGAGTAAAGTATCAAGCTACAAGTCTCGATCTATACACGAAACACACTGGTCTTTTTTCTTTCTTTCGGTTTCATTGATAATAGAAAAGACTTACTCTTGACTTGCCATTAATATGCTACCGTGTTAGGTGTATTCGACTCTTGAGTAAACATATTGGCTTGTCTGTGACAAATAGGATATGTCATAGTGGATAATCCCTGGACCAGGAACAAGTTGATTCAATCTTATGCCACCTAGTTGAAAATATGCATTTGAAATTTGATGTGTTCTTATCGTGAATTTTCTCTAGAATAGTTATAAATGAAGAGATAACTTCAGAAGTAAGGGTAGCCCGGTGCACTAAGCTCCCGCTATACGTGGGGCTCGGGGAAGGGCCGGACCACAAGGGTATATTGTATGCAGCCTTACCCTACAATCCTGCAAGAGACTGTTTCCACGGCTTGAACCCGTGACCTCCTGGTCACATGACATCAACTTTACCAGTTACTCCAAGGCTCCTTTTCAGAAGTATTTACATGAAAAACAGATTTGTCCCTTCATGTGATTAATGTAAGAATTAAATCCCTTCAGTATTTCATTCCATCCATAGAATATATATACAATCATGGTATGTAGTAATAATCTAGGTTATCTAAAATATAAGATGCTAATTACTAACTAATTGATTTGTTTAATAATTATAATATTATTAATTTATTATAATTACATGATTTATGGTGGAGTATGATAATATGAGATTTCTCCCATAATTATCGTGTGCTAATAGTCCCCCGCAGTCTTAGCGGGAGGTTCATGGATGCTGAGACTGTCCCGGAAATCATCAAACAGTACGTGCGGAAGCCCTTTCGTGAAGATATCTGCAATTTGGTAGCGGGACGTTACATGAAAAACTCAGACTTGTCCACACACAACCTTTTCTCGGACAAATAGTATATCCATTTTAATGTGTTTCGTGTGCCGATGCTGAACATGATTTCTAGATAAGTATATCGCACTCACATTGTCACAATAAACCACCGTCGCCTTTTCAATTGGACAATGCAACTCCAACAGTAGATTACAAAGCCAACATGATTCAGCAACTACGTTGGCTACGCCTCGGTATTCTGCCTCAGCACTTGACCGAGACAGTGTGGATTGTCGTTTGGACGACCAGGAAATGAGATTGTCCTCCAATAACACACAATAACCGGAAGTGGAACGTCGTGTGTCCAGGTAGCCACCCTAATCTGCATTTGTGTAGGCTGAAAGATGCGTGACAGAGGATTTATACAAATGAAGCCCAAAATGGAGAGTACCCTTCACATACCGCAGGATCCTTTTTATTTCCTCCATATGTTCCTCCTTCGGATCATGCATGTGTAAACAAACTTGCTGAACCGCATAAGAAATATTTGGTCTTGTAAAGGTCAGATACTGCAAGGCTCCTGCAAGACTTTGGTAATGTATTGGATCATTGTATGGAATATCTGTTGTATTGCTCAACTTCGCATTTGTGTCAACTGGAGTATGAGATGGTTTGCAGGAAGACATCCTAGCTTTTTCAATTATTTCTTCGGCATATTTCTTTTGACTAAGAAAGAGACCACATACATATTGGGTTACTGCAATGCCAAGAAAATAATTCAATGGACCCAAGTCCTTCATTGCAAATTCTGCTGCAAGAAGAGACATGATAGACTAACGAAGTGAAATGGATGATGCTGTGAGAATAATATCATCAACATACAGAAGTATATAGGCCATGTCAGCGCCCTTCCGGTAAATGAACAATGACTGATCAGACTTGCTGTAAGAAAAGCCCAACTTGGAAACAAACCCTGCAAAATGGTTATACCATGCCCTAGGAGCTTGTTTCAAACCATACAAGGATTTCTTCAACATGCAAACATGATCTGGACATGAATAATCTCGGAACCCCAACGGCTGATGCATGTACACTGTTACCTGTAAGTGACCATGTAAGAATGCATTTTTAACATTCAACTGATGAATAGACCAGGATTTGGAGAGAGCCAAACTCAGAACCGTCTTGATAGTCGCTGGCTTAACTACCGGTCTGAATGTTTCACCACAATCGACCCCAACTTGCTGAGACCTTCCATCACCAACAAGACGAGCTTTGTATCTCGCAAAAGAACCGTTATAATTTTTCTTATGACAAAACACCCACATAGACCGAATGACATTCACATTAGACGGGCGTGGTACTAATTCCCACGTCTTATATTTAATAAGAGCATTAAATTCGTCTAACATAACAACTTTCCAATTTGGGTCGGACAAGGCAGCTTTGTGATTTTTCGATATAGGTGAAGGTTCTGTGGATAGAAGGATAAACTAACGTTTGGGCCTAAAAATTTCGTGCATTGCACGAGTTTCAAGTGTCCGAGGGGGTGTGCGGTGATCGGTGTTGGGCTGTGATCCGGTAGTGGGTTGGTTTGCGGATGTTGGTAAGGGAGCAGTGGGCTCTACCACTTGAGTCTGCCCGCCACGAGAATGGGATTGGGTCGAGACCCCGGCGACGAGGCTGTGGTCTCCGGCCTAGTCTCATTTGTGGATGGGCCAAAAGGTGTTGATTATGTTGTTGAGGTGGTTCCACTTGTGTTTGGTTATTAAAATGGTGGTGTAAAATGGAATGTATTCTGTTATTCAAAAATTCATATGAAGGTGAGGATGCCACATGAGACTTAGCAAACGGGAATGTAGACTCTTCAAAAATCACATGACGAGAGATAATTATTTTCCTTTTTCGTCCAATCATAACATTTATAGCCCTTATGATTTTGTGGGTATCCCAAAAACACACAAGGAGTTGAGCGAGCCTGCAACTTGTTAATGGTAGTGGATGGACAGAAAGGATAACACAAACACTCAAACACCCTCAAATGTTGAAAAGACGAGAGACAATGATACAACATCGTGTGGGAGACACATTTGATAGTAATTTACTAAGAAGAATATTTAAAAGATATGTGGCAATGTGAAGTGCATGTTGCCAAAACTTTGGTGGTGTGGAAGAATGCACAAGAAGAGAGCGAATCATATTATTAATTGTTCGAATTTTTCTTTCGGCTTTCCCATTTTGTTGACAAAAATCATTAAATTGGGCATTGATGAATTCTCCTCGTTGTCACATTGAAAACATTTAATGCTTTTGCCAAATTGGGTTTTGATAAAAACACTAAACTGTTTAAAAATGGTGTAGGTTTGTGATTTATGTCCCAAGGGAAATGTCCACAAAAATTTGAATAATCATCTAGGATGAGCATATAATATTTATGACTTGCAGAACTCAAAACCGGTGATGTCCACAAATCACAATGCACAAGATCAAATGGCATAAAAGTATAAGAAGTAGAGGATGCAGAAGCTTAATATGTTTACCAAGCACACAAGTCTGGCAAACAAAAGAGTCCGAAAGTTTGTTACAACCAAACAAATTATTCTTCCTAATATTATTAAAAATATGGGCTCCTGGGTGTCCCAACCAACTGTGCCATAGAGGAGAAATGACAGCAAATGTGGATGGTTTGGTCATGTTATTTTTGGAAACAAAGGTGACGGGATATAAGTCCCCCGTGCTATTGTATTTCATAAGTGTCATCCCCGTCTGAAAATCCTTCACAGAAAAGCCAAATGAATCAAAATTCACAAAAACATTATTGTCAGTGGTAAAACGTCTAACAAATATCAACTTTTTAATTAGTTTTGGTGCATGTAAGACGTTTTTTTACGTATAAAGGTGGGTGTGGTGGTTGTAGTTGTACCTGACCAATACCATGAATTGGAATTTCCTGCTCGCTGCCGACAAAAATATTTTTATTATTGCTCATATTAAAATAAGATGAGAGATTACCTTGAGATGTCGTCATGTGTGACGTAGCCCCTGTGTTCATGTACTAAGACTCATCCGGAACACTTAAATTCATGTTGTTCATGGCTTGTTTAATGTCCGTGGGTGCATATCCAACCGAGGACGGTGCCTGAGCCGCAAACGCATGATGTGGACGAGATCCTAGAATACCGGGTTGACGATTTGAAGCAGGAGGAGGCCTGGCCCACGAAGACGTCGGATATGGACATGGTGGGGCCCAGTCCACAGTGGGAACTGCCCCACGGGTTTTCGCTACTGCCAGCATTATTACCGCCACTGCCAGCCTGCCACTGCCCGTGTTGGCCACTGGCGCCGGCAGGTTGGCCCCCGCCCCGTCCACGTCCCTTTCCACCATTATTTTTGCCTTTATTGTTTCGGTTTGAACCCCGTTTTTTGCCATTATTTTGACGATTATTATGGCCCCTCGAACCAGAATTGTGGGACTCCAAATCAATGGAAATCGAGTTGGTGGAGACGAGAGCAGTTTCGGCGGTGGTTGCCCCAGTAATGCCTGTTTTGCTTTCCGAGTTTCTTCGAGAATCAACCTCGAACGAGCCTCGTAAAAGGGAGGCAATGGATTACTTTGTTGAATGAACGTAGCCACTCCATCATACTGTTCATTCAACCCTGCAATCAACTGAAGGACCAATCTTTGATTTGTTATGGGCGAACCAACGTTGGATAATTGTTCCGCAAGCATCTTTAATTCCTGACAATAAGCAGAGATGTTGGAAAAGTCTTTCAATTTAACATTAGTAAATTAGTGTTCAAGATAAACGACTCGAGAAAGTTTGTTATCCTGAATTATAATTTGTAGACGTTCCCATGCATGTTGAGCCGTAGAATTGAGCTCTAATATGGTGTGTAAAAGATCAATGGATATGGTGCCATAAATCCATTGAAGAACAATGGCATCCAAACGGGACCATAATTTTTTGGTCGTCACACTGGCGTCAGATGACGATTCAGAAGGTATAATATGGTAAATCACCTCATAAGCGCGACAATGAATTTTGAATAGTTCCGCTCAAGAGGTATATTGCCCTTTCTCAATTTCAAGAGTTATTGAGTGAAAGTTCTTGACGATATTAACGACAAGAGCAGGATGTAAAGTTTGTTTTTCGGCCATAGGTTCCACTAGAAACAAAAGAAGAAGGGAGGTAGGTGGTGTTTTGGAAGAAAAAATGAGTGATTGCCGAGGATGGGGTGGGGGTATTTGTCGGCTAGATTAGCGATTAAGGTTGTTTTAGGGATTGTTTAGTTTTAGGCTTTAGGAGAATAAGCCTAAGTTGGCCGAAAAGAACAAGAAAATTAGTGAAAAATTCGGCTAAGAGGAAAAGGAGAATAGGGTTTAGGGCAAATGATCTTTGGCTCTTGATACCATGTAAGAATTAAATCCCTTCAGTATTTCATTTCATCCATAGTATATATATACAATCATGGTATGTAGTAATAATTTAGGTTACCTAAAATATAAGATGCTAATTACTAACTAATTGATTTATCTAATAATTACAATATTACTAATTGATTATAATTACATGATTTATGGTGGAGGATGATAATATGAGATTTCTCCCATAATTATCGTGTGCTAATAATTAACCCTTTCCTAGAAACATAAATTTTTTTCCTGCATCTAGTAGAAACCCATACAATCTCTGGTTAAGGTAATTGCTTGCTATTCTAAACCATCGGTCTATCTGCTATATATCATGATACTAACTATAGCTGTCGATTATTTGTATGCATGCACCTCTAAAGCTTAAACTTACCATGTGGTTTGCAAAATCTAGAGACAAGCAAGTAGGCAGCTGTTTGGTTGATTGGTTCAATTTATGGTGAACAAGGAATAATATTTACGTGTATTTTTTCGGCTCACCATATCATGAATTAAGACTGTTCGGTATAAAGGAAAACATTTTCTGAAAAGGTTTTCCCGATTTTCTCATGTTCGGTTGGTCAAAATTTTTGAAAAACATTTTCTCTAGGAAAACAAGTTTCTTGAAAATGAGAAAAATGACTTCCCTAGTGGAAGTAAAGAAAACAAGTTCCATAAGTCGCATTCCACATTTATTGTATCCTCCCCACCCTCCAACACACCTCATCTTCAGCCCCACCCCCATAGCTCCTATTCCCACTACCCCACCCCACACCTCTACCTCCCCCGCCCCTCCCACAATATTGTCTATGATTATTTACAAATGCTTTAGGATATATTTTTTGTTTATGTACCGAACACAAGAAAATAGGTTAGAAACCTACTCATTTTCCTGAAAAATATTTTCCTTCATACCAAACAAACCCTAAGATTATTTATAGGTTTACCCTTATTCCAGATTGATTGACCTGGTTTTAGTGAAGGACTTACATTATTACATAAATTAAATCAGCTTCCTTAAGTGTATGATGCTGACCCTTGGATCTTTTAGGTGCATTAATCTTGCTCTTTGAGAGAAATTCAACAAAGAGGTCAAATTTTGTCATCGTGATGTAGTTCTACATCGTTACCTGACTCTACAAATGGTTGTTTGTTTTGCAGGTCTGTGTATCAACCACGAATAGGAACTTCCCTGGTCGAATGGGACACAGAGAAGGCCAGATTTATCTTGCATCACCGTATACAGCTGCAGCATCAGCATTGACTGGTTATGTCACTGATCCCAGGGAGTTTTTGCAGTGAAGTGCTCGGTTAACTCGTATGTTGTACACTAACAGATGAGTGAGCTTTAAGCTCTTATGCTTATGTATTCCTGATAAGGGCTGCCCACGGGCGATGTGTTCTCCCTTTTCTCTTTACTCCAGGAAATAAAATGAGAACTCATTGACTCCTAGTTTCTGTCTTCTTTTTGTTGTATTATTGCAGTCTTATGGTTAATGCATTGAAATAAAAAATTTGCTTCAGGAAATAATGCTGGTTCATGTTTCACTGAAAGCTCATAGGGATGATTTTTTGTTTTGCTTCCTTTGCTAGTTTAACCACATATCATGTGAATGAAGAGACTCAATCAACAAAGGAACTGTTTTACCTTAAGGGGTCGTTTCGTTCACGGATTAAATTATTTCGGGATTAAACTCCTGAGATTATAATCCTTGGACTAATTTATCCTACCTGAGAAGTGTGATAACATAATCCCAAGTTTGATAGGATAAGGTGGGATATTCAGGATTTGGGTGAAATCTATATTGTCAACTGAACACGGTATAGATTTAGTTTCAAACTTAATCTTGGTTTATCTCATCTTATCCTGTGTACCAAACAACCCCTAAATATCAGAAAGCCTCATGGGAGTACCGAGTACACACTTGTGATCGAAATAGACAGCAAGGTGAAATTTTCACGTTTTGGAGCAGCTTTAGAAACTAAATTAATCTTTTTCTTATTATCTTTTACCACTTATGAACCTTTTAGGTCATGGTTTAGAATTTTCATTTGATAAAACGTAAAATTGAATGAGAAAATATTAGACAATGGTTAAATATTGTAGCCGTCAAAGCATTTTCTTTTGGTTGATACTAATTTGATTTCAAATAAAAAAGTGGTGACCAATTCACAAAATTGATTTTCCCTTTATAGCAATTGCAAGTGTGACAATCTGGTATAGTGGCCATATAATGAGTAGATATTGGCATGGGCTTGGACATTAGAAGCAGGTTAAGTAATTGTTCTTACTCGGATTGTCCTTCATATACATTGATTTTTAATTTTTGGCCTCATATATGTCGTATTTAATTCTTGTCCATGTTACTCATTTGATGAAAATATTCAGATCTGCATGAGTTCTCTAATATTTTTATCTTTGCAAACTGAACTTTTATCTTGCTCAGCACATGTTACGTAGGAATTAAGTTATGCAACATAAGTTTGTGTACTATTTTTTAGATTATGTTGAGTGTTGAAAGTTTTACTTTGTCCGGCATAACTTGTGGAATGTTATGATATACATGCCGAGCGAAATCTAAACTTTCACTTTTCAAATTATATTGAATGTTGAAAGTTTTATCATATTCGTAACTTGTGGGATAGATAATAACTTGTTTGGTCATAAGTCATAACTTGTGGTTGCTGAGAATCGTGAACATTTATTTAAAAAGAACACAAGAATAATACTACTTTGTTTGGTCTAGCTTTCAGAAAGATATTTATTTGTGAAAAATAATTTTTTAGACAATATATTTACAAAGTGACAATTTATGTGTGATTAATCAATTAAAGAAATACGTATGCCAATATTAGAGCAATAATTTGTTCTTCACCAAGATCATTTTTGAGGAAAACTATTTCTCTAAACCTTATATCTCTAAAATAAACATTTTTATAAATAAAAAGAACCTTTTAATTGTCTAAAACCTTGACCAAAGAAGCTATAAAACATTTTTTAAGCATTTACACGTCGAAAAAGAAAAGTTGAAAGTTAAAAAATCAAACAACAAAGTGCATAAGTGACCCACCACAAAAAGATGAGGACGCTCACTTCTTATCATTTCCCATCAATAAATCTAATCCCAGGCGAGTCCGACACAAGTCAAATAACAGCAGACCAAAATCCCCACAAAACATCCCCCGCGTATACTAAACGCTCCTTCATATCGCGTGAGGAACAGATTCCACAATTTGCAAGTATGCCTTTAATTTCCCACTTAAAACACTCTTCAAAAAGTACACACAAAACACAATCACTAACAACACCAAGGTCCAAAAATATTTTTGAGGAAAACCTATTTCTTCCACTTCTATTACTATTAAAATTAAAATCTTTTAATTTTTAAATATTAAATTTCTAAAATAAATACTTTTTAAAAATAAAAAGAGCCTTTTAAATTTCTAAAAACTTAGCCAAACAATTTATAAATATTTTTAGATGAAAAATTAAGCATTTAAATATAAAAAAATAGTTAAAAATTAAAAACCAAACAACAAAGCGCTTAGGTTGTTCACCGTAAAAGATTGAGGATGTTCACTTTTTTTTTCCGCCCATCATTTTGGAGGATCACCCACACTTTTTCTCTATCGTGATTCAAATCCTGGACCTACCGATGATGGATGGATGGATGGATGTGCTGTACCAACTGATTAACACTCAATTATTATCATTTCCATTAATAAATTTAATCCTAACAGCAGACCAAAATCCCTAGAAAACATCCTCGCGTATACTAAACGATCTTTTACATCGCGTGAGACAAATACTTCCTCTTCTTTTTTCACTGCCTTTAATTTCCATTTCCCACCTTTAAACACTGCTCAAAAAGTACTCACAAAACACAGTCACTAACAACACGCAGTTCATCACACTGAAGTGAAAGCCCTAATTCGAAGCTTCGAGAAATGGCGGAAGGTAGAGGATCTTCCCTTGTTCATCTACTTGTAGTTGTACTCAGCTTAGTCGCTTTCGGATTCGCCATTGCCGCCGAACGTCGCCGGAGCACTGTAATCACTCTCCTCTTTTTTTCTTGTGTGTATGTATAGGTTTATATCCGTGTATAAATTGAGCTTAAATTTCAGTAGATCCAGTGCGAATTGCGTATTTTATGTGCGAATTATGTATATATATGTAACTCATGATTATAACTTGTGTGACGTTCGTCATTGCCGCAGAACGTCGCCGGAGCAATGTAATCACTCTTACTTTTTTTTCCTTTGTCTACCTGTTTTTTTGTGTGTGTGTGTGTGTATCTATAGGTCTATATCTGTGTATATATGCAGCTTAGGAGGATAGATTGAGCTTGAACTTCGATAAATCCAGAGAGAATTGTGTATTCTGTGTAATTGTGTCATGCTAGTGAATGATTGCTTCGGTAAGATCTGAAATGCTGCATTTGTCAGCTCTGCGGTCTGGTCTGATACTTTTTGAATTTTTCAGTACTCTGATAGTTAAATCGTTTTGTGCAAGTGGTATTAGTTCAAAAATCATCCTACCATAATCCAGAAATCGCAATAGAAGATAAATAAGGGAGGGTTGTGACTGATTTTTCAATCTTTTCTACTACGTAATCTAGTATCCTTATGCATGAAGATATATGTTGGAGAGAGTGTTTTAATTGGAATCTGTGGTTATAGTTAACGGTAGGCTGTAGCAATGCTATTTCTATTTTTAGCGAATTTATTGGGTTGGTTGATGGACAAATGCTTCTTATAGAAGTGAGTAGTGATACTTGTTGATTAAAACTGTGTTGTGGATATCCTTTGGTGAAAACTTGCAGGATTTGAAAATGAGAAGAGATGTGTGGAAATTATCCCATTACATAAACTTACACAATGTAATTAACGTGTGGCTAATTTACTACTCCCTCCGGATCAAAAAGAGTGTCCACTTAGCCTTTATTTTTTTGAGTCAAAAAGAGTGTCCACTTACCAAATCAAGAAAGAATTAACCTTACTTTTTCAGATTTGCCCTTATTAATTGTTAGGTGATCAAATCCCAATATCAATTTAATTAGGGGCATTTTAGTCAAAGTAACTATTTTACCTAGAAGTTAATATTTTCTTAAGAGGTGTGAAAATGGCTAAGTGTACATTCTTTTTGATCCGGAGGGAGTAAGATCGAGATGCTAGGTGTATAACGGGGGGAATGTGTCCGGTCTTTGAAAAGTTTGACGAATTGCAATAAACGTCAATAAACTTGTCATTACTAACACTGTTATTGCTAACTGAGTCAGAGCATCATGCTTCATAGTTGCCAATTTTACCAATACATACGTTCTGTTGAAATGGATGATAAAATGATGCCTATGGGTAGTAGAAAAATAGGTGATTTACTAGTTAAAGATTTTGCAGTTTATTCAGAATGATTCAGCATTGTCCTTTGGTTGTGCTTCATTACTTAGTTATGTCTTACTGAAATGTTTATTCTGTATTATCTGATGGAAAGGTGAGACATCCCTTCTCATAGAAGTGAACTTGAGTTCAAACTCATCAATTTCTAGGACATTTGAATTAATCCAACATCAAATATAACAATCTGACAATGAATATCAACGCGGATAATTGTTTTTGAGACCGAAGGACAGTGTGTTTTCACATGCCTCAAGCATCATGCTATTTTCATGATATTTCTTCCCGCAATCTTAAGGATATTTCGCCCCGCAAGATAATGAAATAATTGGGCATATAGAAGGATTCAACACGCCTTCCTCTACAATTAGAGGGAGCAGTAACATCAAAATTTAAATAAACAAACCAGCATGTCCAGTAAAGAAAAGATGAAAAGGAACAAGTAAGAGTTTGTAGGGAATAATGATCCCAAGAGATGAATGATTAGGTTAGAGAGTGTATGATTATGGAGTCAATAAACTGTTCCTTCTTTCTCTGCCGGCCTTGTTTGTTTATATAAATTTTGTTGTTCCTGCTCCCTCTTGTAGAGGAAGGCTTGTTGAATCCTAGAGGATTTGCTGAATTATTTCATTATCTGGTGGGGCGAAGTGTTCTTAAGCATAGTCTGTTTTCATATGCCTCAAGCGTTGTACCATTTTCTTGATCTTTCCCTCCAACATAATAAATTTTTATATTCATTCAAACTACTCATCCAACTGCTGACACTTGTAAAATACATCTATGAAATGTAAAGGAGATGTGTATGTAATTTCCAACTGAAATTTAAAGAACTCTTAATGACCCACTAAATAAATCACGTGGAGCTCTTCTTCATTTTCTATTTTCGTTTATCTCATTTCATTCTTTTCCAAATTGCTTTGAGTGATAATCTGAACTAAGAATTAATAGCAGCTATAGTCCCTAATCTGTATGGACCTATGGCTGGTGAATGTCCTCTTACTTTAGATAAATCTCTTGTTTTTAAGAATTTCTACCTAGTATAGTGACGGGGCACCTGATTTATACACTACTACTAAAAGCAGGACTAACTCTGTTAATATAATTTCTATATGTCTTCTACTAAGAAATTGTTAATATCCCTGTTGAACAGCATTTCACTTTACCTATCAATTAAAAGCAGAAAGAGAAGAAAGCAGAAACATACCAAACAATCCCACCAGAGAAATAAAAAGGAAATTATGGCAATTGTTCAGATGAGGAGTTGTAGTAGGGAGAAGTACAGTAAGTAGGCTCATTGAGTCTAGTGGGATAAAGTGATCATAACTGTAAAATTCCTTTTCCTTAGGCTGGTTTTGCATGATTCTATGCATTTCTTGTGGTAGTTAGCAGGATGGTGCAATAAGATAGAGTGTGTTAAAATAGTTGTGTTATTTAAACATAGGGATTGGCAATTAGAGAGCTGTCACCAGAATGTGGCAGAGAAGAGAAAGGAAGTACCAGTGATGTACGTGCAGTGAGAGAGAGTTTATGTAGCATGTATATAATTACTTCAAGTGTCATGATGATTCTTTTGGTCTTATATCTCTAATCAGGAAAGATAACTGGAGGTTAAGATTTACCCTATTGATTAAAAAAAGGGGATGGAGGTTGAGATTTACCCCCAAAGAATAATTATCTATTTGGAACTTTCATCTCATGTTGAGGATCACTATAAGCAAAGATAACTGCCGTACTATACTGCTAGGGAACCCTTATCATGTTGCCAAAGGGAATAAAGAGGGGTTCATTTTTTATTCACAGTCTGTACTTTACTGTCGTAGTGAGTCTAATTTAACTATCTGTAAAACTTTAGAGTCAGTATCATACTTACCAAAAACAAAAAAAAATGTCAGTATCATTGCAATCAGAAATAGAATCACATTCTGTCAACTGGTTGATAAACCAATAATGTGGAACTCGATGTTGAGCCCCTACAATTTTGGTTTAGGGTTATAGAAATGAAATTTGAAAGAAATTCCCTTTCTTTTTCCTCGCTGGAGGCTGGGAGCAAAAGTTCCTGTAGGGATGTGCTCCTTTTCCAGCTTGCCTGAGGTGTATGGAATGGTTACTTGTATTGAATTGTCTGGCAGGAGTGTATTAGGTTGTGATAAGAGTATTTAGTTATTGAAAAAACCAACGGTCTCCGTTTCTTGCTCATTTAAAATGAAGAGATTTGGATGTATCACTTGTGAGTAGACTTATGATCCTTTTATTATTTAAAGAAGAAAGGAAAAAAAAGAATGGATGATGCTTCTCATGGAATTGTTTTGTAAAAACGAACTTGAAAGTAATAATTAACCAAGGGTGTTTTGGAAAATGCCTAAAATACACCCCAACCTTTGCCCGGATTTGCTGTAACATACTAAACCTTTACGGAGGTCCTATTACCCCCTGAATATATTTTAAAGGAATTTCTTTGGCATTTATCGAATGAGTTGTATAACAATTCAAACACATGTTGAACAAAAGGCCAAAAAACAAAGGAGTCCGGTCATTTCACTCTTCGAACAAAATAAAAAATTAGAATTCTCTCCTAGACTCTTAATTTTTTTCACGGAGAAAGTATTTGATTCTCTTGGAATTTGATCTTGTGGATCACTATATTCTTCCATAATCAAGTCTTCGTTTCTGTCGCGTTGATTTTGGTTCGATTTTTCCAGATAAATGTCAAAGAAATGCTGTAAAAATATATTCGGGGGTAATAGGACCATTGTAAAGTGTGAGTGTGTTACTGCAAATTTGGCCATAGTTTAGGTGTCATTTTAGCCATTTTCCCTAAAATATATGAGCAGAAAGATGTTGAATGAATTAGTGAGTTTATGAACACATGATAACTACAGCTTTTGATGACTGTGAATCCATCTATAGTGGTGTCTAATGCAAAAAGTGAAAAAGGAAACAAGAGATTAAAAGGTTTCAAGCCTCAAAAGATTTCGTGGTTCCAAATTAGGAATTGTAGACTGATATCTAGTCTAGTTACCTTGCTTTCCATGGAAAAGTTATATTAAACTTGGTAATTGTATGAAAGCACTTCTTAAGGAGCTGCAAGTAGGATTGAATTGGGAAGTGATGAGAAAACACCGATAAATCAATCAAACTTTGCAGGCCAATTAATTTAGGCTGTTATGGCAGTTAACTCTGATGGACGACAACTTAAACTACCAATCAGTTTTGTGTTTTGTACCTTGAAAGAACTAGCTCATTAGCTGTGTCATTTGGTTCCTTTTGACAGGGTACTCTGCATGGTGATAATGTTACCAATCGTACATATTGTGTCTACACCTCAGACGTTGCCACTGGATATGGAGTAGGTGCTTTCTTGTTTCTTCTCTCAGGCGAGGCATTGCTTATGGGAGTGACAAAATGCATGTGCTTCGGAAGACCTTTATCTCCTGGTTCAAATCGTGCATGGGCCATCATATACTTCATATCGTCATGGTGTGTGTCTCATCATCACTCTTCTTTACCACATTTTTTATATAGAAGTAAAAGTCATATATACTATATTATTATGGTCATCCAGTCAACAATCAGCATTGAACTATCTTCTGCTAGCACATATATATGCATGGTTTTGTCCACAGATATGTTATTATCTTTTGGAAAGAAAGCCAAATCACATGTTTATTATTCGGGAAAAAAAGATTCCAGTTATCTGAACGCTTGTCTCAAATTAGAATGTTTGATGGTGGATAACCATTAAACATTTGCACTCTTCACATTGTCTTGTTTGCACTCTTAATTTGTTATTATTGCAATCACAATCTTGCAAATCATTTCTGCCATTTATTCTTAATGCTTGTGATACCTTGTGAACTGCACTTTTGTGGGTGATCCACACTAACTATGAGCAGTATCCTGGGATTTTACAATTTTTTCTGTTACTATATGTGAAAACATCTTAAAAGGATTCATCCTACCATGTACTAAACATTATACATCTGCAGGCTGACATTCCTGGTTGCAGAAGCGTGTGTTGTTGCTGGAGCAAAGAAAAATGCTTACCACACCAAGTATCGGGATATGATCTTAGCAGAAAACTTTTCTTGTGAAACACTAAGGAAAGGTGTCTTTATTGCCGGAGCAGTCTTTATCGTTGTAACCATGATCCTGAATGTGTATTTCTACATGTACTTCACGAAGGCTACTACTCAGCCAGCTCATAAGACAAACCGTACTAGCTCAAATGT
The DNA here is from genome assembly GCA_034509755.1 of Anisodus tanguticus. Lineage (NCBI taxonomy): Eukaryota > Viridiplantae > Streptophyta > Magnoliopsida > Solanales > Solanaceae > Anisodus > Anisodus tanguticus. Next base: position 47,658,662 of record CM067550.1, on the reverse strand, counting down.
TGGGATGGCTGGTTATGCATAAATTTTGCAGAAGAAACTTTAGCTAGGCTCTATATTAACCTACATCATTGGCACTATGGTTGTATAATGTCTACTCCATATAAGTTCGTCTATGATATGAAATATGGTTATTGTTCATTCTGTTTTTAGGTATTTGCAAAGTGATAGATTAGATAGATAAAAGAAAAACTTACATATGTTTGGTGAAGAAAAATGAACCAACAACAACACATACCCAGTGAAATCCCACATAGTGGGGTCTAGGGAGGGTAGAGTGTACAGAGACCTTACCTCCACCTTGGTAGGTAGAGTTGTTTTCGGGAGACCATCAGCTCAAGACAAAGCATAATCAGAAGCAAGGCAATCAAAACAAAGCAAGAGTAAAGAGTAAAGAGTAAAGAGTAAAGCAAGAGAAACGATCAGACTCAGATAAGGAATTAAAGCAGTATAAAGTGCATTTAAACAAAAGGGAGTAGTAGCTAACACAACTAAATAAGCTAAACAAAATACATTAAAGAACACATAGCAGCATAAATCAAACTACAATGGATTATAAAGCAATAATGTGTCTATAAGTGTGACAGGCTAATCGGGCATACAATAATAACACTATAACTATTAATTTATAAGCATAAATAGGACTACGTTCGAGTACTTACGACTCTCTACCCTAATCCGTGTCTCCACAACCACCTATCTAAGGTCATATACTCAGTAAGTTGCACCTGCGTCATATCTCGTCTAATCACCTCTCCCAATATTTCTTCGACCCACATCTACCCCTCCTGAACCCGTTCATAGCCAACCTCTCACACCTCCGCACTGGGGCATCTGAGTCTCTCTCTACACATGCCCGAACCATCTCAACCTCGCTTCCCACATCTTATCATCCACCGAGGCCACTCCCACTTTCTCCCGGATATCATCATTTCTAATTCTATCTCTCATTGTATGCCACACATCCATCTCAGCATCCTCATCTTCACAACTTTCATATTTTGTATGTGCAAAGTCTTGGCTGGCCAACACTCCGCCCCATACAACATAGTCGGTCTTGTCGCACCCGTTTTTAACCCCCCCCCCCCCCCCCACCACACTGCGAAGAAGAGGGATCCAATATGATCGCGATGTATTGGTGATTCCTAAATTAATTATAGCCTAAGGAGTCGCCACCTAATTATTCTACGGTGAATTAAGGCACCTAAATGTCAATATAAATGTTGCAAAATGAACTCCGATTAATGGTCTGCTAATCTATGAGATTCTGGGTAAAGGTTCTTTATTATTCTAAACGGAAGGAGTTAGACATCCTTTAAGATCCGCTAACTACGATTATCCGGTCAAACTTAGGTTAATTATTATGCTAAGAAAATGCATGTTTAAAAGTATAAAGTTAATTAAAAGGATGTTGCAAGTAGTTAATAAAAAGATGCATTTTGACAACATAAACATTTTTAACACTTATATTCTTTTTGAAGAGTCTCGCAAAGGTGATTGCGATTCGGAGAAATAAATTCCCCACATAAAATCCAAAAATTATGCATGACATTGTTTATAAAAATTACATGTAAAATTATTTGTTTTGGATAAAAGCATGCACTTGTATGACCTTGTTTATAAAATACATGTAAAGTTGATTTTTGGATAAAAAACATGCATTTGTATGGCCTTGTTTATAAAATACACGTGAAGTTGATTTTTGAATAAAAGCATGCATTTGTATGACATTGTCCATAAAATACCTATTTTTTGGCAATTGATAGTAGGGAGAAAAGTAAATTATTTGTAATGCAAAGAAGTGATTTACATGGAAGTCATTTTAAATCGCAAATCGGATAAAAACAAATCATTATTTGTATGATTAATAATGTGAATAAAGGATGACCCAATTGTTTTGAAAGTTTTAAACATGCATGACGAGCCTAAAATAAATAAACTAGCGGCGGATTTCCAATCTTAAACTACCCTATTAATTTATCCATTCAAGGCCTAATTATTCTAAGTATTTCCATGATCGCACAAAGTTGAGTAATTAAATTACAACCGGAAAAGTAAAAAGGCGGTATTAAAGAATTAAAAGCAGCGACTAGGGCGGATGAAGATGTCATCCCGCCCTATTTGTTTAGAAGTCCCGAGTGCAGGAGAATGCAATGAACGTGAATGCGGGTCTTCGTTTGACAATAGTCATGATGAGTCTCATAACGAGACTCTTCGTTGCTCCCGATGCGTTTCATGTAAATGAAAGAAAAGAAAAGGATTAGTAGACGAAATATGAAAATATATACATAAGAAAATATAAATAAATAATTCATGAAAAGTAATATGTTGTTGGGCCTCAGATTTGATACACAACATAGATAACAAGAAAGGAAAAGAGAACAAGGAAAGGGAAATGCTTGCCTATTTGGGTCTAGATGGCACAAAATAGGCTACACATAGTCATATAGGGTCATGTTTATGCTATGTATTAGGCATAGGGACATTTCTAAATAAATATAGTAGGGTCAAGAAGGTTGTTAAGAAGATACCAAATCAAACAATTATCATATCACAACTAGCCAACATCTAAAACCTACTGAACTAAATACAGGGCTCAACAAGATAGCGTACTTCAACATTTCTAATCTACAGCTAACCCATAAATATCCAGTCCACATAGACATACACATAGCTTCACATTTACCAACTTAAACTCATGCATACATGTTGTATAGGCATACTAGATGATATTCAAAACTGGTCTACCATATACTATTCCTAAATCATAGAAGACATGTGAATAGATCAAACAAACATGTATCTAAGTCTATGAAGCAACTAAAACTCTGTCACCACTTAACAAGAGATTTCAGACATGCCAAAGACCAAACTATAATCACACATTTAAAACTTAACTATTTTAGAACATGATTCTTGAAGCAGAAACAAACATATTATTTAATGACATATATCATATCTTTACTAAACAAGTATTAAGATAGTATACACATCACATAATGCTTAATCACGAACCTAACACAATATGTTTAGGTATTAACAATCAATTAGAAAAATTAGCAAACATCATGAGGTATTCCATTAACCAATATCTTAATCCTTCTCAATAGGTACTAATTAACAACATATCCTCATATAATACAAAGCATGAATCAGATAACACAAGCAAAAATAATTGAAAACATTGTTAGCTAACTAAACAAAACTAACAGACTTAACATGCTTAGACAATAAACACAACAACTACATTATTACTTAATCAACAATGAGAACACATAAAAACACAGAAAGTAAAAAAAAAAGGACTAAGAGAAACTTAAGTTTACGGACCTTCTCCGGACAGTGAACCGAGGCGTGTTTCGAATTGTCGAATCCGCTCGGAGAAGTTATTTTGGAATTCTGATTTTTGCGATTTTGGAATTCTGATTTTTTGATTTTGGACCCGGATTCTAGCCCGACCCGAAACAGACCCGACCCGAAAACGTGAAGAACAAAAGGAGATTTTTTTTTGAGGATTGAAACTAGTATTCAAAAGGGATTTTTAGATTAAAAATTATGAAACAAATATGAGTATTTTCGGATTTTTTGACCCGACCTGAAACAAAACAGCCCCGAATCGTGAAGAACAAAAGGGGATTTTTGGATTGAAAATTAGGGACCGAAAAAGGAGTATTTTCTAACCAAGAAATAGGAACAAAAGCTTCCTTTCTTTGGAATGACCTAAGTATTAAGCCTTACCTCCACGTCTGTCTCAGGGTCGCTCCCGTTGCTGAACTTGCACTCCAAATATTCAGTCTTGGTCCTACTCAACCTGAACCCTTTAGACTCCAGAGTCTGTCTCCAAACCTCCAGTTTGGCGTTCACTCCGCTGCAAGCCTCATCAATCAGGACTATGTCGTATGCGAATAACATATACCGTGGTACATCCCTTTGGATTTGTCGCGTCAGTCCGTCCATCACCAAGGCAAATAGGAATGGGCTAAGAGTTGATCCTTGGTGCAGCCCTATCATCACTGGAAAGTGCTTAGAGTCTCCTCCTACTGTTCGTACTCTAGTATTGGCTCCATCATACATATCTTTGATCGCCCTAGTGTACGCCACATGTACGCCTCTAACCTCTAAAAATCTCCATAGAACCTCCCTAGGGAATTTGTCGTATGCCTTCTCGAGGTCGATGAAAACCATTTGTAAGTCTTTCTTCCTCTCTCTATACTGCTCCACCAACCTCTTAATAAGATGAATGGCTTCGGTAGTCGAACGCCCCGACATGAATCCAAACCAGTTCTTGAAAATAGACACGCATCTCCTCACCCTCGTCTCCACGACTCTTTCCCAAACTTTCATAGAGCGGCTCAGTAGCTTAATTCCCCTATAGTTGTTGCAACTATGGATATCACCTTTGTTTTTGTACAAGGGAATCATTGTACTCCACCTCCATTCTTCGGACATTCTTGCCGTCTTAAAAATAATGTTAAATAACCCAGTCATCCACTCCAAAACAGCTCTGCCTGCGCTCTTCCAAAATTCAACTGGGATCTTATCAGGATAGGTCGCTCGTCCCCTGCGCATCCTACGAATAACACCCGTAACCTCCTCAACCTTAATGCTTCTACAATACCCAAAATCCCCGTGCCTACCAGAATGCTCCAGATCTCCCAACACAATATCTCCATCTCCTTTTTATTTAAGAGTTTGTGGAAGTAAGGATGTCACCTCCGTCTAATATGCGCTTCCTCCATCAGTACTTTGACGTCCTTGTCCTTGATGCACCTCACTTGATCCAAGACACGGGTCCTCCTCTCCCTTGTCTTAGCTAGTCTGTACAACATCTTATCCCCACCTTTCTCCTCTAATTCCACATACATGCGTTCTAAAGCCGCCGTTTTCGCCGTCGTAACCACTAGTTTTGCCTCCTTCCTCGCCATCTTATACAGTTTCATATTCGTCCACTTCTCCACCTCATCTTTGCTTTCTACCAATTTCACATACGCTGCTTTCTTTGCTTCCACCTTCTCTTGAACTCTACCATTCCACACCACCAGTCCCCTCGATGTCCACCACGATAACACCGCGAGACTCCTAGAACTTCTCTGGCTACCTCACGAATACAACTGGCCGTCTTGTCCCACATATCGGTCGCATCCCCCTACTCCCTCAAGCCCCCTTGGCCATCAACTTCTCCCCCATCTTCTTTGCACTAGCCATGGTCAAACTCCCCCATTTGATTCTTAACTTATCATCCACAACCCTCTTCTTCTTCTCCAACTTGATCTCCAAATCCATCACCAAAATCTTATGTCGGGTTGTAAGATCCTCCTTTGGAATAACCTTACAGTCTTTACAAAGACCTTTGTCAACCTTTCTAATGAGCAAAAAGTCTATCTGAGTCTTAATCACTGAACTACGGAAAGTCACTAAGTGTTCCTCCTTCTTCAGGAATCTAGAATTGGCTATCAATATCCCACAAGCTCAAGCGAACTCCAAAAGTGAGACACCTCCCCCATTCCTAACCCCGAGTCCAAATCCTCCATGCATGTCGTCATAACCCTCTGGAAGTGATCCGATATGTCCATTGAAATCCCCTCCTACAAATAACTTCTCAGTGGATGGTATACCTCCCACCACTTCGTCTAAATCCTCCCAAAAGTGTCTCTTCTCTTCTTCGTCCAAGCCCGCTTGTGGCGCATAAACACTAATAATGTTCATAGTGAACCCTCCAACTACCAACCTAATCTCCATCATCCTGTCATTGACCCTCCTCACCTCTACCACTTGATCCATTAGTTCGTTGTCTACCAAAATGCCTACCCCATTCCTATACTTCGACCTACCGGAGAATCATAACTTATACCCGTCTACATCTTTAGCCTTAGGTCCTACCCATTTGGTCTCCTGGACACATGTTATATTAATCTTCCTCTTCTTAAGAAATTTAACTAGCTCTATGGCCTTTTCCGTTAAGATCCCAATATTCCAAGACCATATTCTTAGCCTAACATCTCCCTTACCCCCACTTACCCCATACTCCTTGCCCCGTCCCCGACCAAGAACATGACCCTAGTCTACCATCATTCACCAAAGCCACTAGAGCAAAGACACAAAGAATACTAATTCAAGGTTAACGCAAACACACACGGGAAGTCAGGCTACTACAAATCCGAATGATACAACAAATGGCAACAAGAATATAGGCAAGAATGTACAGTCCAGATTCAATAAAACGTAACACGTAAAATTGAACAACACAGATAAGAATAAATATTGAGTACAAACAACTGGAGGTACCAACTCCAGGCTGATAAAACATGTTCACACACCGGAAATTGTTGTTCACGCACCGGAAAACACTTTTCACTGCCTAAAATCATTGTTCCTACCGAAAACCACTGTTCTCTGCCAGACGACGTCGCAGATCTAGTGATACCTGCAAAAAAAAAAAAAATATGAGAGAGACCGACGGAGACTGCCTGATGCAGTTGTGGAAAAGGTAAGATCCTATGACTTGATCACTTGAGAAAAGTCCATGCCTAACCAATTATTCATTCAAAAAGCTTAACACAAGCGGCAGCGACAACAGCAACATACACTGTAATTCCACAAGTATGATCTGGAAAGGATAGCCTGAAAAATCCTCGGCTCGAGCATCTTCAAATATGCCAACAATGATCGGTCATATATTCCTGCTATTTAGAAAGCGAAATTTAGATAAAATCGTGTGAGCTCACAATTCTTATTGTAGAGGTGTATCTTGTTTAAGAAACGAAAGTTTTTTTAAGCTATGATGTATCGTGATACATATATAAAATAGGAAATTATGGACAAAAAATTAGTACTTGCTTTACAAGCTTCTGAATCAAACAAGTAAGAGACTACTAAATAAATTATGTATAAAAGAATCTGAAAACATCCTTTGGTGACAAAGTAGTTGCACATATAAATATTGAAAAAAAAAAAAAAAAAAAAAAGAACCGGTTCAATCCATGTCATAATCTTGAAGGGATATCCAAAATTATTAATAGAGCGTCAATACAAGAAATCGAAGAATTACTTATGATCTCACAAAAAGAATTCAATTGTATAAATAAAAAACTAGCATTACTGTCACAAGAGCTGCAAAACTTATTGAATTAACAAAAAAAAAAGGCTTATACAGAAGGAATTCAAGTACGATATCCCAACAAATATTCGAGTTACAATTGATTTCTCTCTTAGAAATAATAAGGCCCAATAAACATTGGAAAGGCCCAAAGTAATATGGGCTGGAAACTCCTTAGATATCTTTTGGATTAGTGTGATAAATAAACCTTGAAAAGGAGCCCATCTTTTTGTGTACTCTATCTATCTCTTGGATGATTTACGCAAATATAAGTTTGTGTATGCTTCCATTTATATGTTTTCCTCATTTTTAAAAGTTATGCAAATATAACAATTGAGACAAACAAAATATTAGGCTCTTGTTTAACGTCTAAATTTTTTTAGATAGTGGTCTAACTCCTTACAAAATTTTTAGTTTATTCAAAAGGGATCTTTTAATCATGGTCTAAACGTCTATAAATTATAAGAAAAAGAAGTCATTTACTAAATAGTTATCCCAAAAAAGGACAACCGACAAAAATTTCTACTATTTTTTTCTTTCTACTTTCTTTTTTATTCTATTTTTCCTTGTGAGTTTGTGTATTCATTTTTGTTTTTATTTTTTAAATAGCAAAGACAGGTCGTACATAGGGCGATTTTAGGTGCTAAAATAGGGGCACGTAAACATATGGTCTCTCCGTAAAACTAGATATTTTATGTATATATTTTCTAAAATTAATATAATATTATATGCTGGAATATTACAAAAATCTAAATGGTGCACTTGATCTAAGGTTGAGTTATTTACCCAGAGGACTTGATCAAATCTCACTTAATACATTTTTTTCTTTTTTTAGTGGTGAACTCATGTTCCAGAAATACTTTGATCGTACATTAATGAAGAATGAGAAAACAGGGTGTCAATGCAGTGCAGGGGGAAGGATGTCGACACCAAGGACGGCATTCATAAAGAAAACGACTACTATGAACATCAACTCCCTTTATGAACATAGTCTGTCATGACTACGAAATATTTAAATCTTTGACACATCGTGCTAACTTAATCTTTTCTTGTTGTATCCCGGTCAATGTTCAATACTCGTTTTGAGATCCCGATTAATCCAGAAACAACACATAAGGCAGAACATGCATGTATTAGAGTGTGCGATTTGTTTAGATCATGAGTTAGCACTAAAAGGGAAACAATAATACACCAACTCTGGGTGGCTGGTAGCTTGAATTAATTTTATGTTACTCATACGTAAAATATATAATGAGATGATTAGTTAAATTTTAAATAAAAGAAAATATCCATCCTCCTAAAAATGGATACATAACTAAAAAAATATTTATCAAAACAGACCTCGAAATTAATGAGTCAGCTGTCATGTAGACAAAATTTTATTGGCAAATTAAGCTGTCACGCGCCTTTTGGCGATTGTATTCAAACACTTGGTCTAATCAACTTCGAGGAATGTACTGTTGATAAATAGTTGGTGGTAGTTCAGCTAGAAAATGCAAATATCTGATAGTTCAGATATAAAACTCGCAAAAATGTAATACTTGAGATGTGTTTTTAACTATTATTTGAAAAAGAAATGATAGAACTTTACATGACGTGGAAGTGATCGTTTTTCTCCCATATAATCGACAGTAGTACATAAGTATTCTTGTATGATAATTGTTTCCCTATCTTGAATTTATTTTTGGTTGGTATATGTACCTTGAAATTTATAATGACTAATTTATTATAAAGTTTCCACATAGAGCCTTTATTATTTCATTCTATATCACCTACCTCTTTGTGTTCAATTCTATAGTACCATAAAAAAAAGAAATCAAGTTCAAATGATAAAATTTGACGCGTTGTCTAAATGTGCAAAGCTAATTATTAATCCCATTAATGTACTGGTAGTTTGATGCTGGATTTTCTGTTCATAAATTATTTAGTGGTCAACCTTAAAATAGTAAATCTTGTTCAACTATGGTTTCAATCTAAGAAGGCCAAAAAAGAAAGGAAAAATATTTTGAACATGGTAGATATACATACTTGCAGTTGTGCAGTCACATTCACCTACTTCTCGAATTTTATATATATTCATAATTTGTGTGTCACTATTTGATTAGACATGAAATTTTTTTAAAAAAAAAATAATTATGATCTAATACAAATCATCGATATTTATATAGTTGTAAATCATATTATTAAAGATAAATAGAAAAGATTAAAATTAAATAATTTTTAAATAAGAAAATGTGTATTTTTTTGGACAGACTAAAAAAGAAAATAAGGACATATAAATTGGAACAGTGGAAGTATTAAGTCTACTCATAGAAGAGTAGTTAGTATTTCAATAATATTAGGTAAAAGGGTCAAATTTTCTCCTATAATATAAAACTGAGCAACTTTACCCTTATTTAAACTTGGTCTAAATAAACTTCTATCCTTGACCCCTATTGGAAATCCAATTTGAGTGTGATTTTAGATCATAATAAAAAATTGAGGAGTAAATTTAAATATTTTTCTCTAAGAATTTAAACACGTGGAATCCACTTATTCCACATAAAGTTCTGTTAATAGTAAGAAGAAATACAAGACGATTTGTTATGAGTATTAGACCCAAAGTTCAACGGAGGATAAAATTGTTCAATTTTGACTAATACATACATTACCAAATTTGAATATTTACCCATTACACTATGTATGCACTGGTTTAAGATTTTCAATAATAATAATATATTCAGTATAACCTCATAAGTGGAGTCTAGACAGAATTGTGTGTACACAATCTTATTCTTACCTTGTGTGAAGCTAGAAATACTATTTTTTATAGACTTTCTGCTCAAGTAAAGCATAATAAAATTACGAATGAAAAACCATGCTAAAATAATAGATAAGAGTGTGACAACAACACATAATATGATGACCGAAGCAAAAGAAACAACATGTAATAATAAAATCGAAGAACAAGACAATATGTGAGTAATAATAACCGTACTGATAAGGAAAATTAGACATCTACTAACCTTCTATGCTAATTCTCGATCTCTATATTTGAGATGTGGTTTAAGATTTTCAATGCACATTTATTTCGAGAACTATTTTATTCAAAATTCTTTAAATTCAACAGATCAAGTGGCCTTCTGGTTTGGTCATAAAAATTAAGAAAGGAATGTCACACTCCAAACATTTATTGAAAACCCTTTGCCAATGCCATGCATATGCCAGCCCAAACCTAATCATGCACAATCAATTGGCCACATCCTCTTTTCATTTAAAGAGTCATAATATAATTTTGTCCCTTTCTATATATTAAAAACTTTAACTCTATTCATGAGAAAATGGCAAGAAGAAAATGGCCAAAAAGGAAATAAAATCACTAGTGATGCCAACAAGAAAAAGGTAAGAAAATTTTAGTAAAAGACAGCCTCAGAGGTTTAAAACTTTAATTTGATGTTAGAAAAAGGGCCAAAATTGAATAGTAAAAGACACGAAGAGAAGAACAAATCTAAGGTACAAACTTAAAAGGGTTTAACTTTATTCACATCCAGAAAATGTGAACTTTGATTTTGATATTATGTTCCTTTTTTTTAATATTACCTTGCCATTAGAAAAAGATTCATTTTTATCTTTTATATTTATCGAAGTTCCAATTTAAGGTTAATTTTAGACCATAGTAAAAAGTTGAGAAGGAAATTTGGACCTTTTTTTTTGTCAAAAAAATTGGACACATAGAGAATAACAATTTTACGTCGAGACTGCATTAATGGTAAGCATAAATACAAGATGATTTGTCATTACTGAAAAACATCGCTATTTTCTCAAACCTCTCACTGAAATTGTACCGTGGTTATTTCCATACATCTTTTAATTGGATAAGTGGGAAAAGAAAAAATAGTAGTAATATTTTCACATAAAAAAAATAGAAAGTTTTCCAACGTTTTATCGGAAACCTGTTTTTCATCATGTGTTTTCTAAGTGAGTTTTTTTAATAGAAATGAGATGAAAAAAATTATATTTTATAGCATAAATTTCCACTTATTTGCGGTGGAAAAGCGTGTGTTTCTAGTAGTGTGCTAACAACAGGGTAATATTTACCCAAAATTTAACGGAAAGAAAAATTTCTCAGTTTCAATAAATATATGAGTAAATTTGAACCTTTTCCCATAATACTAAGTATCAACTAATTTAATATTTTAAATGCACATCTATTTGAGAACTATTTTATTCAAAATTATTAAGATTCAGACAGCCCCAGTGGTTTAATGTGGTGTTAGACAAAGAGCCAAAATGTCCTCCGGGGCATAACTGGATGACAAAGGAGGAAACTTAAAATCCAACTGGAGGCCTGCAGCATGAGTTCGAACCCTGGTGGGAGCAATTTGCTCTCTTCTGGGGTAGGACCTTGTAGGTGATATCGATTGCTCTGTTCTCAAACCCTGGTCATTCAGACACATCCCGCGATTTACTGATAGTAGTGTTGAGGGACCGTGACTAGTATCTCTAGAAATAGTTTGGCGTAAGCCGTGAAACTGAATATAAAAAAAAAATTGTATAGTAAAAGACACAAATAGAAGACCAAAATCCAAGGCACAAACTTAAAAGGGGTTTAACTTTATTCACATCCAGAAGATCAGATATTGCTTTTCTTTTAAAAAAAAATGGGAACTTAGATTTTATATATAAAAATAGAAAATCAGAGACACATACAAACAAAAGGCACTTTTCTTTACTCACTTTTTTGGGGGACAAATCCGACATTGTTGAAAAGTTTTGGGCTACTTTTATCAAAGTTTTCTCATAGTTCAAAGTTCAAACTCTGATAAAAAGGTATTGATTATTCCAATACACTGACACGTGAATATTTTTTTACACATTGGTTAATTAGGACTAATTATCATAATCCTTAACAAATGCTAATTAACTTGTCTAATTACTCCTATTATTTATTCTCGTTGAAATATTCATTAAGGGACCTAGTTGTTTGATTTTTGTGGATTTGACCGACGGTATGAAATAAACTTTTGTGTTTTTTTTTTTGGAAAAGTTTGTAACAGTAATGTATAGTCTAGGGAATGTTCATGGATTTGACAATTCCTCGTGCTGGTCGGTCCAACCAATAAACTATGGCATTTTCTTTCCTTTTGAAAAAGAAGAAACAACATTAATTTTAAGGAACTTTTTTTTTGTTGTAAAAATACTATATTAGATTACTTAAAAAAAGATTAAAGATAATTGTTTTTGAAAATGAGATTAATTAGTAGCAGAAAAAATAAATTTAATTATCAGCTAGTACAATATATTAATAATATAAAAATTGTTTTTGTATCTTCGTATATATCAAAAGACAAGAATTAGCTAGTTACAACATTTATAACTAATTTGTCACTAAATAACCGTAGCTAATATGATTTTGTGACATTATGTCATTAATCCGATGTTAAATAAGATTAACTTTTGTTATTTAGATAGAAATTATCTGTCATTAATACCTGTTTTGGGAGTGGAGCTAGCATGTCGATTACGGATTCGACAAAATCAATAGTTTTGACGCATATGTTGTATTTAAGTTAAAAATCCACTAATATTTAACAATAACCCAATAACTTTCTATTTGTTTAAATCCACAAATCATAAGCTTAAAATTCTAACTTCTGGAAGGAAATATTTATTCAAATCATAATCTTTCAGAAGCTGGCATCACTAGTTGACTCGAGCTGTTATGGAAGACGGGGCTTTTCTAATTCAAGGACACCTCCAAGATACCTATTACGATGTTCTTTTAAGGGGGGGGGGGGTTCTAGTTGGCTTGTAGAAGATCTCTTCCATTTTCTCGATTTAATCAACTATGTGTTCTAGTATGAGGGTACTTAGTGGATTCTTCAAATATCCCATGTTGTAGGGGCTTCAAAGAAAACTTGTAGTTTAGCTTTTTTTGTATAGGTGTAGATATATAATTTTATTGTTTTATAACGGGTGACTGTAATTGTTGATTAACATCAAAGATTTATAGTATCATATTTTATTTTATTTTTAAAAAGGACAGTCAGGTGCACTAAGCTCCCGCTATGAGCGGGGTTCGGAGAAGGGCCGGACCACAAGAGTTTATTATACGCAATGTTACCCTACATTTCTACAAGAGGCTATTTCTACAGCTTGAATTCATAACCTCCTAATTACGTGACGCAACTTTAACTATTACTCCAAGGTTATCCTTCCTAGTATCATATTTTTCTCTATCCTTTAAAATTCTGAACTTGGCTTAGTCAAGAACCCTAAAATCTTGAGACCAAATAGGACAACATAGTTAAATGTATTAGCGAATATTCACAGTATATTTTGTAATTATGATAGATGTATATTTAAGGTAACTTAGGATTCTTATTGTATTAGGAATCAACCATTTAAGGTAAGTTAGGATTCTTATTGTATTAGGAATCAACCTCTGTACAACTATATAAATTGTAAATAATGAAAGGAATCCCTAAGGAAAATTATTCCAATCTTACATGGTATCAAGAGCCAAACCCTAAACCCCTCTCTAAATTTTTCTTTCGATCGAAACCCTCCCCATTCCCTTCCTCTCGGCCGGCGTTAACAAGGTTTCCACCATGTCTTCCCCCACTAATTCTGTTCATCCACTGGCACACTTGACAACCCCTCTCAACGTTCATTGTCTTTTTTTCATCCGACATTCACCGTTAACAACATCAAGAATTTTATCCCTATTATTCTTGACCAAGAAGACTGTCAATATTCTATGTGTATGGAACTATTCTATATTCATGCATGTGCATACAATGTGCTCGACCATATTGATGGTTATGTTCCTCGTCCCGCCGATGTTGTAGACTCAACCTGGCGTCGCCTTGACGCCATCGTCAAACAATGGATCTACGGCACTATCTCTAAAGACGTGTTGTGCACTATCATGAAAACAGGTGCTACGGCACGTGAACTTTGGGTCCGGCTAGAAGAAATTTTTCAGCATAATAAAAATACTCGGGCCGTGTATCTGGAAAAGCGGTTCAACAATACACGTCTCGAGAATTTTAACAACATGTCCTAATATTGTAAGCAACTGAAACTTATAACCGACCAACTGTCTAACGTAGGGACTTCTGTTTCAGAAACCAAGAAAGTGCTTCAACTAGTTACTGGTTTACCGAAAGGTGAATATGATACACTCGCAACGATGATTCAACAAGCTGACCCTCTCTCAAGTCTCAACAAAGCACGTTCACAACTTTTGTTAGAAGAAACACGTCGTGCCAAACAAGACGGGCACAATCACAAGGCATTAGTTGTTGACGGCATGACTCCACCGGCGGCCAACACCACCCAGCCACCACCGCAAGACCACCAGCAGCAGAAGTCCCGCGGCGGAGGGCATGGCGGTAGAGGCCGCGATAACAACAATAAAGGGAAGGGCCGCGGCAAAGGCAACGCAACCGACAGCGGCCGTACCCAACATCGCCTATTTCCGTAGCACGGACGGCGCCCAACATGGCCCAATCAACAGAACTGGGCCTCTCCTGCATGCCCATACCCAACTGCAGGGGCCCAGTTCCAGCAGCCTGTTTGGTCGACTGGCCTATTGGGCTCTGCCCAGCCACCAGGCAGGCCCACCCGCAGCAGCAGCAGGCCCACCTGGTCTTGGTCCAGCAGCAACCGCAAGGCAGCAGCCTGGCTCCCACCGACTTGGGCCAGGTCTTCAGCACTGTGAACTTTCAACTGCCCGACGAAAATTGGTACATGGACATCGGAGCCACATCTCACCTTACCCGGCCGTCATGTAACTTATCTCAACTACTTGGCTAAAGTATCCTCAATTTATTACTATCGGCAATGGCCATCGCATTCCAATTGAAGGTTACGGTAACACACATACCAAACATCCCCACCCGCCCTTCTCCCTAAGTCACGTCATCTACATCCCTAACATCATTAAAAATTTAATCTCTGTTAGAAAATTCACTAGAAACAATTCTATGTCTATCGAATTTGACCCTTTTATTTTTTCTGTGAAGGATCTCAATACGGGGGAAATTCTTACGCGTTGCAATAGTGTGGGAGACCTCTACCCCTTCACTCAATCTTTCGTTGTCTGAC
This sequence comes from Anisodus tanguticus, assembly GCA_034509755.1. NCBI lineage: Eukaryota > Viridiplantae > Streptophyta > Magnoliopsida > Solanales > Solanaceae > Anisodus > Anisodus tanguticus. The sequence goes on along the minus strand of CM067550.1, from coordinate 47,643,478 downwards.
CGCAATCACATCTATCCCTTGCGTCTATCTCTCCCTCAACTTGGCACAATAGACTCGGAGACCCCGGAGACCCAATTTTTACTTTTCTTAGGACTACTAAGTGTATTCAATGTAATAATGGGAAATTTTCCCAACACTGTCTTTCTTGCCCGCTCGGCAAGCATACTCGTCTTCCATTTATGCCATCAAACAATGTTACTTTTTCTCCTTTTGATATTGTTCATGCTGATTTGTGGACATCTCCGATTGTTAGCTCTTTGGGTCACAAATTTTATCTAGTATTCTTAGATGATTTTTCACATTTTGTCTGGATTTACCCACTGAAATTCAAATCTGAAGTTTTTGCCAAATTTCTTGAGTTTCAAAAATTCATTAAAACACAGTTTGAAAAATATGTCAAATTATTCCAATGTGATAATGGACGTGAATTTAATAACTCGGCATTTCACAATTTCTGCTCTAAACAAGGCACGGTTTTCCATTTTTCCTGTCCCTATACTTCCTCCCAAAACTGAAAGGCTGAACGAATTATACGTACCATCAATAACATGGTTTGCACCCTTCTGTTTCATGCCTGTCTACCACCGCATTTTTGGGTCTATGATGTTAAAATGGTAGAATCCCTTCTTATATTTTACCAACTAGCACTCTCCAAAATAAGACCCCTATCGAAATCTTATACCGTAGGCTCCCATCATATGATCATCTCCGTATTTTTGGCTGCTTATGCTACCCCAACATAGCCTTCAATGCACCTCACAAACTTGCCCCCTCGCACCCTGCCCTGTGTCTTCGTTGGTCTCTCTCCTACTCATCGGGGCTACCTGTGCTATGACATTGCCACTCGAAAAATCATCATCTCCCGTCATGTTACCTTTGACGAGATGACCTTTCCTTTTCAAATCTCTAAAAATTTCAGACCACCGATTACATCTTTCTCGATGAATCGAGTCTGTCCCCGGCTATCCAAACTCTATACCAACAACAGCCCACTGTTCGACAACCCCGTCCCCGACACTATCCGGCACCACCCAAACAAATCCATGCTCTCGGTCGAATACCCCACCAACACCCTGCTGCCTCCAGCCGTGTCTCCTGTCCCTCCAACAGCACTGCTGCCTCCCATTCCAGCGCGCGTAAGCCTGCAGCCTCCCAGTTCAGAAACAGTAGACATGCAACCTCCAAGTCCAGACCTCCCATTGCTTCTTACCCATCGCATGGAGACTCGGGCACAACTCGGGATCTTCAAACCCAAGGTTCATTTCAACCTCTCCTCACAAACCTTATCACCCATTCCAAAAAATCCAAAATTAGCAAAACTGGACCCTAATTAGAATGCGGTCATGTGCGAGGAGTTTAACACTTTAACCAAGAAGAACACTTGGGATTTGGTACCTAGACCAGACGGTGTGAATGTTATCCGGTGTATGTGGTTATTTCGTCACAAGTTCAGAGACAGTGGTGACTTGGAGCGGTATAAGGTACGACTAGTTGCCAATGACATTAATCAGCATGAGGGTATTGATTGTGGTGAGACATTCAGTCCGGTTGTTAAACCGGCCACTATTCGGATTGTTCTCAGTATTGCTATGGGCATGCATTGTCCGATTCATCAGCTTGATGTCAAGAATGCATTTCTTCATGGGGATTTGAAAGAAACTGTGTACATGCATCAGCCCCTCTGGCTTTGTTTATCCGACAGTTCCGCAGTTTGTATGTCATCTCAGGAAGTCATTGTATGGCTTGAAACAGACACCCCGCGCTTGGTATGATCGCTTTGCCAAATATCTTATACAGATCGGTTTTAGATGTAGCAGGTGTGATAACTCTCTCTTCACTTTTCATCGAGGTAGCGGCACTGCTTATTTGCTCTTATATGTGGATGACATTGTTCTTACTGCCTCATCTGATGGTTTGAAGAATGAAATCATTGCTCTACTCAAAATTGAATTTGCTATGACTGACTTGGGCAAGCTAAGTTATTTCTTGGGTATATCAGTGACCAGATCTGCAGCCACTATATTTTTGTGTCAGCGTAAATATGCAGAAGAGATAGTATACATGAATAAGATGGCAAATTGTAAAATTATGCCAACTCCAGTTGATTCGAAATCCAAGCTAGTGCCAATGACGGTGTGCCAGTTTCTGATCCCACTCTATATCGGAGTTTTGCAGGTGCCCTTCAATATCTTACATTTACTAGGCCTGATATTGCATATGTTGTTCAGCAGGTGTGTTTGTTTATGCACGACCCTCGAGAGTCCCATTTTGCCGCCCTCAAACGTATTATCAGATACGTTAAGGGCACATTGGACTTTGGATTACATCTCTACCCCTCTGCCCCAACCAAGTTACTCTCCTACACGGATGCAGATTGGGCAGGATGCCCTGACACACGTCGCTCCACCTCAGGCTACTGTGTATTTCTTTGGGATAATCTTATCTCATGGTCCGCCAAGCGGCAGGCCACGCTATCCCGTTCGAGTGCTGAAGCATAATAACGCGTAGTTGCTAATGTCGTTGCTGAGATATGTTGGCTCTGAAATCTTTTTTTGGAGCTCCAGTGTCCACTACGAAAGGCGTCTATAGTATATTGTGACAACATATCTGCCATCTATATGTCTCATAATCCGGTCCAACATCAGCGGATCAAGCATATTGAGATGGATATTCACTTTGTGCGAGAAAAGGTTGCCCGTGGTCAGGTCAAAATATTACACGTGCCTTCCTCTTATCAGTGTGAAGACATTTTCACAAAAGGACTACCGAGACAACTTTTCACCGACTTCCGATCTAGCCTTAGCGTTCGGCCTCCTCCCGCTCCGACTGAGGGGGAGCATTAGCGAATATTCTCTGAATATTCACAGTATATTTTGTAATTATGACAGATGTATATTTAAGGTAACTTAGGATTTTTATTGTATTAGGAATCAACCATTTAAGGTAAGTTAGGATTCTTATTGTATTAGGAATCAATCATTTAAGGTAAGTATGATTCTTATTGTATTAGGGATCAACCTCTGTACAACTATACATATTGTGAATAATGAAATGAATCCCTAAGTGAAATTATTTCGATCTTACAAAATGAGATAAAAAGCGAGATTTATTTATGTAGCAAAAGCATGTATATAAAGTACAAAAAATATTTTTGTCCAGAGAAAAAGATAAATAGAAAGCTCCAGCTGAACATAGATGAAAAACTTGCTAAAAATATGTGTATAATTTAATCTCAATATATAATGACATTAGGTAGAGTCATCAACCGACCTAGTTTTCGTGGTTTAGGTAAACTGGAATATTAGCAACTTTTAGCTTAATTCAATTATGTCTGATAAAGAAAATTCCAATGGGCCAATGGCTTCATCAAATTGATCAACGAACGTAAGATAAAAAATGTATAAAACTCAAAGTAGAATTAAATTATACTGGAATGTAGGAATGAACAACTCCCAATAAGAAAAAGAATAGAATATAATTATCTCTCTCAAAAAGAAAATCATAGCTAGATTTGAAAAAAATACCTTAAAAAAATATTTAGAGCAAAATTTCAATTTTTTTTAACGATGGACATGAAAGTCAAGTCACTTTGGTTGTATGCAATGCTTATCTACTATTAGAAAACACGAATTTTCAAAGGATATTTTTGTTAGAATACAATAAAAAACATGAATTTATCGACTTGTTCCTAACAAACCAATTTTAAACGAAATTTATTGCAAATTTCCATGGCAATTTCACGTTTTTTAATTGATCATCATTAGGGATAAGTAAATATTATAGGGTTGGGAAGGATAAATTCTCAATTATGCAAAATTGAACCAAAATTCAATTTTCTCAAAAATAAATTAATATTAGGCTTATGAAATTTTGAAGTTCAAGTGATGCATTTTCTGTTTCTCTTGGAAACATATACTGATTCATAGTACACTCGCAAATCACACCATATAGCAATTTGATTCTTCACATTGAAATAAAAAACAAACAATTTGTATTAATATTTGAAAAAATAGGGTTCACAAGGTCACTTAATTAGCATCAAAGTTAGCAATTAGGGTCGTACGAACCTAGTTAGCAGTTCATACATGTTCAACACATAAAAATGCAATTTTCCAAATTACATACATAATTTAGATTTACTAATTTTAATTAGTGATTTAGATAGTTAAAAAACAAAATTATTTCTCAACACAATAGCGAGATTCCCGGTCAATTTAACCTACCAAGATAACAAAATTATTCCTACTCTTTATTAATATACGTAAGTACCTTTTTTTATTCTTTTTATGTTATGCTCATTATTAATTAAAATTGTAAGAAATTAGGCAGCGTCATCTTTCATTCTCAAGTGATTATTAATATGTAGCATAACACCGACATTCAATTCTTCAGTTTTTACAGTATAAAATACATGCAGTCAAACGTAATAATTCCATAATGTTCTAACAAGTTCAAAAACTCATGATGAGTATAAGAAAATATATATACTTTCATCTTTCTTTCTCTCTCTTTCCTTTTTCCTTCATTTTTAGAATTTGCAGCGTAAATGTCTGTATGACTTACTATGTGTCAAAGAAATATGTATAGTATCATTATTGTCCAATGTCATTATACTAATAACCTCAATGTATGGATTTAATTAACATATACACACACACACAAAATTGTGATAACTAATTTGTCTTTCTTTTGGATTATTAATCTATTATTATAAACGGTTACTTGTAATTTATTTGTTTAGTTTAATTTCTATTCATTGATTGTGCAAACGATATTTATATTGTCATGACATCTAAAAGGTAATTATAGGCAACTCTCTATAATAAATTTGAGATTAATCAAAAAAATAAAATAAATTATCTGGTACAACGTGTTAACATATACTGTCAGTGCAAAAATTTTAAATAACATCACTCCATACAACTTAATTCGTCCACTTTTTTAGACGACTTGATAGTGTAAAAGTTATTTTCCCATGTGTGAAAGTTAAACTTTCATTATGAAGAGGTGTAATGGGATTAATGAATTCCCCCCCCCCCCCCTTAATATCTCGAGTTCGAGTCCAAATTGTCCAGACGTATAAAGAGTACGGGGCAATATTGTCTTAAGGACAGAGAGCTTTATTGTAGTGATCTTATTATGACTTCTATGCGATACCAATCTGAATTATTCGAAATAGTAAGGTTCAAACTATGAAAATGGCCAATAATATTTTTATTAAAATATATTGTCTACATTAAACCTCTTGATATGCGATCCTTTTAACATGGAATGCTTAGAAATTTATTCTAAAATGACATTTTAAGCCCCAACAACAACCTCATACAAGAATACACCCACTGCTAGTTTTTATGTTTTCTTTCTTAAATGGGCCCATTTCTCCTTGCATGACTACTACCCCCTCCCCCCTTCCCCCACACCATTTTTTTTCTCCCTTTCTGTGTCTCTCTTTATGTACTACACATTAAGCCGTCAACTCATACTTGAGTAGTTGAAAAAAAACACATACAAAAGAGAAGAAAAAAAGATATATATATAGAGAGAATTTAACTTTTGTTATACATTTTGTGTGAGTTTCTTCTATATGCGGGTGTTTTTTCCTTACTATTGGCCATGTCATTTTCCGGCAGAAAAAATAGAACCCAAAAAAAATCCATGTATTCTTCCTCTTCTTCGTGTTCTTCTTTTGTGTTACTTGTTCTCATAATTATTATCGTTGTTCCGCTACATTTGGGACAATTTGTAGTGGCAATCCGGATAATTCCAGCAAGTACAGTGGCAATATCGGAACAAAATTCCAGCAGCATCAAGATTAATCAAACGGAGATTTTCCAAAAGTATTTTCACGAACTCAACAACAACAACAATAATAATAACAACGGTACGAGAAATGGTACGACTTTATTACAAGACAGCAAAAGAAGAATTCCTAGTTGCCCAGATCCTCTTCATAACAAGTAGAAAATCAATTTTCTCTTGAATTTTTGGGTTCTTGATTTTTCTTTATTTTTTTTCTTTGTTATCCAAAATACCTACGTTTTTCTCAAACCCATAGTGATGATTTTTTTTTTGTTTTGTTCTTGGTGAATTAATTGGGTAAAACCGTGGGTATTTTGGTACTTGGAAAATGCATTAGCTATAGCTAGCTATAAATTATCTTTTGCTTTAAATAGATCAAGAAATTGATGATGATTATGGTGATTGTGATTATGATCATGATGATGTATATAAAAAGAGTTGAGATTTTGATGAAACTCAATAGTTTTATTATAGTGAGAATTTTTTTTCTTTATGGTTGCATCTTACTTTTCATGTTTAATTTCTGTTTTTCTTGCATTTCTGCTTTGGTAATAGTTTCATTCATATCTCAAAAGTTATTTCTAAACTCAATAATTCAGCCCAATAATGAAAACTAATAATAATAGAAGAACTAGAGAAGAAAAGACATCCAACCCTTTGTCCTCTCCTCCTCCTTGACAAAGATAGGGAGAAGAAGGGGGTTGGGGGTGGGGTGGAGAGAAGGGAAAAAAAAAAGAAAAAGAGAGGCATCCTTTTGCTTATTAAAAGTTTAAGTTACATATCTTGATAGTAAAAATATATTTATATAGTCATGTTTTTATTGAGCCGAGGTGCTCTCGGAAACCGTCGGGCTAGGCCGGTGTGCGGCATCGCTCGGGGCGGGCTGTCGGCTGTTGACGGGACAAGGCGGTGTTTTCTAGATGCTGCTCCTCGTGGCAAGCTCTAGGCGCCGGACGGACGGGGCTAAGCCGACGACCCGTCGAGGGCCGAACGTCCGCTGCGGGCGGCGTCGCCGTGCGGTCAGCTTGGAGTGGCTTCTCGACCTCGCCCCCCCCCCCCCACCGGGCGGGCTATCGTGTCTAGCGGGACTTGCTTTGGACTCGCAACGTCGGCATTGGCAGCGGCGCTTGGCAGGTCTACGTATACCTTATTCTCCTCAAACGCCACATTGTAGGATTTTCATTAGGTGTTGTTGTTGTTATATAGTCAGATTACTTATTAGGTAATTACATATAAATTTTATTGATAACCGTTAATTGATAATTTAGAAAGGGCTCAAGTAATATACACTTTCAGTACAAATTTTTTAATACCATCAGGTCATTTTAAAATTTTCTATTAGTGAGCTTTTCTTAAAATATGAAATTTATAATCTTAAGAGAATTTTAATTTTATATATAAATTGTCGGTGTAAATAAACTTTTTATATTAGAAGTATCCAAAATAATATTTATAGATAACCTTTCTTAAAATGTTGAATTTTAAAATTTTGAAAATAAGATATGTCACCTAATATAACATGCAAAAAGGACGTGATGATGCAAACAATGTTTACATCAATTGTGTATAATACTTAAACTCATCTTGAAAATAAGATAATTAAGTTGCAAATTATTTATAACGCTGATAGTGTACAAATTATTCATACGCTGATAATCTGATAGTGTACAAATTATTTATACGCTGATATATATATATATATATAATAAATTAATTTAATAAAAATAATAATCTTCTATCATATCTTAAAATCAGTTGAGTGTATACTAATCTTCTGTCAAATCATAAAATAAACTGTGTAAAACATAATTTACATTATAAGTGAAGACTATAACAACAACATACCCAGTGAAGTCCCACAACGTGGGTCTGAGGAAGGTAGAGTGTGCGCAGACCTTACCTCTACCTTGGTAGGTAGAGCGACTGTTTCCGAAAGACCATCGGCTCAAGACAAAGCATAAGCATAAGCACAAGCAAAGCAAGAGAAACGGTCGGACCCGAACACGAAATTTAAAGAAGTATGAAAATGATGGTAACAAAAGCAAATAAGCCATGATAGCGCGTTTTGAAAAATGAAGCAGTAACTAATGCAGGTAAATAAGATAAACAAAGTATACTAAAGAACCCATAACATCAGAAATCAAGCGACAAGGGACTATAAAGCAATTTTGCGCCTACTAATATGATAGGCTAAGCAGGCCTATGATAATAACACTACAACTATCCGTTACCAGTTTGTATGCGTAAGTAGGACTACACTCAACTACCTACTACCCTAATATGTGTCCTCCACAACCCCCTGTTTAAGGTCATGTCCTCAGTAAGTTGCACCTGCGCCATATCCCGTCTAATCACTTCTCCCCGATACTTCTTCGGCCTACTTCTACCCCTTTTGAACTCGTCCATAGCCAACCTCTCACACCTCCGCACTGGGGCATTTGTGTCTCTCCTCTGCACATGCCCGAACCATCTCAACCTCACTTCCCGCATCTTATCCCCCACCGAAGTCACTCCGACTCTGTCCCGGATATCATCATTTCTAATCATATCCTTCCTTTGTCTTTTAAGTAAATACTATAACTTAAATACTTTGTCTTTTAATAGTTAAAAATCCTGAAATCAAATATGAAGTCAAATCCTCAAATGACCATTGAACTTGTATAAAAGTCCCGTTAAATTAACTTTTGAATTGTTTTTTGACAATAAGATCATCAAACTATGTCTTTGTTTCCGATAGAGTAAACCAATTCATTTTGGACATAAAACCCTTTAACCTATATATAAATTATAAAATTCATTACCTAGGCACAACTTTTTGATAGTCCGAAATTTTTGTTCAAGTTAATATTTTTCATATTTTAATAATAAAATTATTCAACATAATATTTTAAGCTATAAGAATAAAATAATATAACATTCAAACTTTAAGTGTGATATAAGGTTTTTTTGTTATATTAACTATTTTTTTAATTAATTTTATATTCTTTTGTTGTTCAGAATTGGAAGTTAAATATTTTAGTGAATGAAGGTGTTTGGACAAAATCAAAACGCATAAAAGACCGTTGTCAGCTACTGCTAGTCGCAAACAAGCCTGATCTCTAGATACAACATGTGATCTCGGAGAAGAGGAAAGAGGCTAAGGAAGGGAATAGCTTGCTTTATTTGTAGAGTATTTGGATAAATTTTCTGAGGGAAAAAATTCTTTTTGGATAACTACTTTGTAAAAATGAAAATATTTTTGCAATTAGCTATCTATATGATTTTAAAAATATAAAATGATTATATTAATTATAATCCACTTATTTATAAAACTTAAATAAAATAATTTATATATTTGAAAAATATATTTATAATCAGTTTAAAAATCTATAGTTAAGCATCGTGCTAAGTGTTACTACCATTTTAGTGTATCTCTTTATTTTTCTAGTTACACACAATTTTGCAATATTTTGAAATTTTTATTCCAATTAATATTTTCTACATTTTGAAAATAAAATAGAAATATTCAAATGAGTTTTATAATTTTAAAAAGGGTTAAGGGATTTTATGTCCAAAAATAAATTGTTTTACTTTTTTGGAAATATGGATATAATTTGATGAGCTTTTTGTCAAAAAAAAATTCAAAAGTTACTTTTAGTGAAATTTTTATACAAGTTAAATGACAATTTGAGGAATTCTCCAAATAGGACATATTGAGGTGATTCTCTATGGAACCCTTCTTCTGATTACAGAATCAAAAGTAATATCTAGTTGTAGCTATCAGTGTCTTTGAAGATTGAAACTTATTAGAAATCAAGTAACAATAATTTACATCTTTTGTGAGTGTTCAGAGATCAATATGCAATTTTTGGTATTTCTTAAAAGTATTAGTTTTTGTTCACAAATAAACAAATTGCAACCTTTTGATGTAACATTACGTAACCATATTTTTCCATAAGTAGTAAATCTAGATTTTGTTATCACAGCCTGTTTTTTCTATTCTTCCAAAGCACTTTTTAGCTAAATTTACAGTGTGCTATCACCAATGTTTTGAAAATTTAAGGGCTCGTTTGGTACGAGGGATGATGAATATTTAATTCGGAGATTAAATTTAAGATGAGTTTATTTCATATTTGGTTGAAATAAAATTACGATATAACAAATCCTGAGATAACTTATCATGTGATTGTAGTATTTTTATTCCTGTGGAAAGATAGAATAACTATTTCGAATAACTAATCCCTAGAAAAATTTATCCCGAAATAACTAATCCAAACATGATTAACCCCTGCATAATTTGTTTCCAACCAAACTACCTCTAAAGTTTCTATAGGGACTTTTTTATGGACAATATCTATTGTGATTGATGGATTTTTTTTTCCCCTTATGTTTGGTTGACCTCTCAAAAGGTTGATTTTACACTATCATATCCTAATGCATGCCTTATCATGCTGTACCAATTTTTTGTTTTCATTTGACAGTAAAAACAAGATTTGCCAAATCTATTGTGTTTGATGGGTTATGTTTGCTTCCAGGTTAATTCTTGTCTATGTTGTAGTGAAGTACCAAATAGCTTGATATTACATGATATTGGAAGTAGGGGCTGTTTTTTTTTATTGATAACCGAGAAATTTCGAAGAATTTGTGACACATATGGTTCGAAACTTCTTAGTCAATGGGTCCGTTCTTCTGTCATTTTTATGTAAATATCATGTTTTTATTTGTAATAGGATTACATGTAATGTACTTCAACTTTATACATCATATGTGTGTTTTTACCATTAACTAGTGGTGAATATAACCAACAAACTATAGGTTCAACTGAATTAGATATTTTTAATATATATATACACACACAAATTATCAAATTTTCAATAAATATTACATTTTGAACTCATAACTCTAAAAGTATAATGACTACAATGGCAGAATCATAAAAATTGAATTCATCAAGTAAAATTTTGGATTCGCCTCACCACTTAGACCAAAGTCGTGACATTTTTCCCCTTTCTGATTAGCAATTTAAAATTGACAGTCATTTTGTTCTAAAGAATTAAATTTCCTTTTAGAATAGCATTAGAATAAAGTTAGCAAGAAAGATTGGCCCCTCCCCAGCTCAGACCTATTGCTGTATTTGTTTCTCAAGATTCAATTAGTCATTTTCACACTTTTTAAGAAACTATTAATTTCTACGCAAAAGTAGGTCATTTGATTAAAATACCTCTAATTAAATAAGTTTTGAGATTTGGTCACCTAACACTTAATATGGGCGAATCTGGAAAATTAATGTTAATTCCTTTTTGATTTGGTAAGTAGACACTCTTTTTCACTCAAAAAATAAATGCTAAGTGGACACTCTTTTTGATCCTAGGGAAGTAATAACTAGCTATATAGTCCTTACTAAAAGAAATAATCATCATTGACTATTTTCATTGATAAAGAGAGGTATATATACAAATATACAATTCCTAAACATGAAAAATAATTTTACATTTACCTACTCTAATTCTAATACATTTTTCTAGTACAAGACTAATACCATAACTATAATTATACATTAATTACAATTTGTGGAGTCCAAATCGGACCGTGATATACACGGTATACAGGAATGTGTATATTGGTCTTTTACACCCCTGCAGTCATAGCGGACGATTGTCGTATGCTGAGACTGTCCCAAAAATCTTCAAATAGAACCAAGGGAAGACCCTTAGTAAATATGTCTGCAATTTGGTACCGCGAAGGGACATGGAGGACGCGTACTTGTCCACGAGCTACCTTTTCTCTAACAAAGTTTATATTCATCTCGTTATGTCTAGTGCGCTGATGTTGGACCAGATTGCCAGAAAGATAGATTGCACTAACATTATCACAGTAGAACAAGGTAGCTTTCTGAATAAAAAATGTAGCTCTAGTAGAAGATTACGTATCCAACATGACTCAGACACCACATTGGCTACTCCTCGATACTCGGCCTCCGCACTGAATCACGATAAAGTAGCCTGGCCTTTTGCCGACCAAGAGACCAAGTTATTCCCAAGGAACATACAATAAGCAGATATCGAACGTCAGGTATCTGGACAGCCACCCCAATCAGCATATGTTTATGACACACGAGTAGAGATGGAGGATGTATATAGATGCAATCCATAATCAAGTGTGTCCTATATGTATCGTACAATGCATTTCAGCGCATGCATATGCTCAATCCGTGGATCATGCATAAATAAACACACCTGCTGTACTACATAAGTAATATCTGGTCTCGTAAAAGTAAGCTACTGAAGAGCCCCTGCAAGACTACGATAGTAGGTGAAATCCTCATATGGTGTGATAGAAGTAGCACTCAACTTTGGTTTGGTATCCACCGGAGTAGAAGATGACTTACAATATGACATGTCAGCTCTCTGAATAATCTCAGTTGAATACTTCTTCTGTGATAAAAATAGACCATCTGCATGACGAGTGACAGCTATACCCCAAAAATAACTCAAGTGTCCCAAGTCTTTCATAGCGAATTATGAACTGAGAAGGGACATGATAGACTTGCGCAATACATCCGAGGAGTCATTCAAAATTATATCATCCACATATAACATAATGTATGCAAGAGAAGTACCACGACAATAGTTGAACAGAGAATGATCAGACCTGCTGTGAGAAAACCCAATAGTAGACACATAATCTGCTAACCTCTTATACCACGCTCGTGGGGCCTGAATAAGCCCATACAAGGACTTCTTCAGCAAAAAAATATGGTGAGGATAATTGGGGTCCTTAAAACCCAAGGGCTGATGCATGTATATTGTCTCCTTAAGATCACAATGTAAGAAATCATTTTTCACATCCAGTTGATGAATGAGCCATGCTTTCGAGAGAGCTAGACTAAGCACATTGCGAATGGTTTCCGGTTTGACCATCAGACTAAATGTTTCTCCACAATCCACGCCAACCTGTTGTGTTTTACCATCACCTACAAGACATGACTTATGCCTCTCAAAAGAACTGTCATAATTTTCTTTATGAGTAAAAATCCACATAATATTAACACCAGGTGGATGGGGCACCAACTCCCACGTCTTATTTTCAATAAGAGCATTATATTTGTCATCCATGGCCAATTTTTGATTCAGGTCATAAAGGGTAGATATTGGGTTACGTGGTAGGGGAGATTTAATGACATTAGAATTAAGATTAAAATGTCATTTCGGTCTAACAATACCCCATTGTCTACGAGTAACGGGCCCTTGACTCGAGGTAGAATTGGACGGGAGTTGGTAATTATCAAGCTGGCAGCGGACTGGCCAACACGCAGTGGGCCTGTTGGCCCAGCAACTAGGCGAGAAGCACAAGCTGGATAAAAAATGGCATTGGGCCGAGACTCTGGATTAGTACACCGATATTGGGACTGGGCCGAGACACTGGACTAATACGGAGACTATTTGGGCCAGCAGGCAGTGAGTGGGCCTGCTGGCTGAGTTGACGCTGGATCGGTAATTTATGGGCCAGCATGCAATGGGCCTGCTGGCGAATTTGGGTGAAGGGACATCTTAGATAAATGGTGAATAATATACGGTGAGATCCCATCATCCAAAAAATTATACGAACTAGACACGGAACTACACATTTTAACAAACAAAAATTGGGTTTCATAAAATATTTCATGGTGACTAATTATGATTTTGTTAGAGGATAAATCAAAACATTTGTAACCACGATGATTGGCTGGATAACCCAAAAACACACAAGCGGTAGAGCGGGCTTAAAGTTTGTTAATTGTAGTAGACGGAAAAAATGGATAACATAAACACCCTAAGATGAGAATACGTAGGATCTTTATTGTAAAGAATTTTAAGTGGGGATTGATATGCTAAGCCTTTGTGAGGGAGGATGTTAAGTAGATATGTAGCCATTTGTAAAGCATGATGCCAAAAAGAAGGTGGTAATGAAGCATGGGCTAGCAAGGTTCGGACAATCTTATTAATGGTACGAATTTTCCTCTCGGCCTTTCCATTTTGTGAGGACGTATGTGGACAAGAAAATCGAAAAGATATGCCATAAGTGTCACAAAACTCTCAAAATGACCCATTATCATATTCACTGTCATTATCACATTGAATAGTTTTAATTTATCGTTCGAATCGGGTACGGATGAATGCTCTAAATTTTAAGAAGGTGGAAAAAACTTGAGACTTTTTGGATAAAGGAAAGGTCCACAAAAAATAGAATAATCATCCAAGAATAAGACATAATAACGATGGCCCAGAGAACTTAAAACGGGAGATGTCCATAAATCACTATGAATAATGTCAAAAGACATCAAAGTACGAGAAGTAGAGGCTACAAACGTTAATCTAACATGTTTTCTTAATGGACAAGAAGGACAAAGTGGAGTACTACGCGTACCCATACAATCAATAAAACTAGTTTTATGCAGAGAAGAAATAATAGACGAATAGACGACCCCGGATGACCCAAACGTGCATGCCACAACGGCAAAAGTTGAAGGTGTGGCCTGACTCATGGAAATGGTGGTGGTGATTGGATAAATCTCTCCCCTACTATTGCATCTCATTAGAGGTATTCCTATAATGAAATCCTTCACAGAAAATCCAAACAGGTCATAATTAACAGAAACTCAATTATCAATGGTGAATTTTCGGACAAACACCAAATTTGTAATTAAGTGAGGGGCATGCAGAACATTTTTTAAGACTAGAGGTGGATGTGGGGGAGACAAATTCGTATGACCATAACCTCGAATTGGAATTAAGTTGTCATTACCAACAATAATGCCACGATTTTTGCTCAAATTTAAATAAGACGAGAGATTACCTCGTGTGGACGTCATATGAGAAGTGGCTTCGGTGTCCATGTACCAATTTATATCCAGAGGATTTAATTCAAGTGTATGCATTGCGGCCTCAATATCCGTAGGTGTCGGGACTGGAGCTGGGCCCGCAGCAGTGAAAGCATGCCGAGGCCGAGGCCGAGGCCCATGCAGGTCAGCCTGCTGCCACGGCTCAGCAGAACGAGAGTTAGAATTTTGGACCGGAAAACTTGGCCTGGAGGTAGGCTGGAATTGGGCCCAGTTTTCGAGAATTTGAGATTGGGCCACTGGCCACTAGCCCAGCCCCATGGCCAGTAAGCCCACGGTTGCTGCCAGTTGGTCTGTTGCTCACTGTTTCGACCACCGTTATTTTTGTCGTTACCGCCGCCACCATTACCGTTGCCGTCGCGACCGCCGTCGCGGTTCTTGCCATTATTTTTTCAATTTTGTCCATTTTTGCTCCCACTGTTATTACGGTTTTGGCTAGAATTGTCGGTGAATGAGTGGGGGTCGTCTGTCGTGGCCATCATCATGACGAAATTTGTTCCGGTTGCCGTCTTTTTATCCAAGACGGCCTATTCTAATATGAGCATGGAACGAGCCTGGTAGAATGGTGGGAGAGGATTACTTTGACGAAGAAGCGTTCCAACGCCATTATAGGCCTCAGATAGGCTTGCAACCATCTGAAGAACAAGACGATCATTGGTGACGGGCGCACCAACGTTTTTGAGTTGATCCGCCAATTCTTTTAGCCTTTTACAATAGGCTGAGACATTCGGGAAATTCTCCATGTTGACATGGGAAAATTCATGCTCAAGAGTAACAACACGAAAATTTTTGTTATCTTGAAATATATCACGCACCCTATTCCAAGTTTCCATCGTTGTGGCGTCAGGTTCCATAATCGTCTGCAAGAGGCCTGTACAGATAGTGAAATACATCCATTGAAGAACGGTAGCATCAAAGGGTTGTCCATAACACAGGGTCATCCTCTGGGGTAGGCACCTTCTCTTTGCCTGTCATTAGGGGATGATGTGATGAAGGACTTGATGCGAGCGTGCGTGAACCTTAAATAATTTCGCTCACATCGCATATTGGACATTTTCCATCTCAAGAACGATAGGGATATGGTTCTTGATGTTGGAGATTGTAAGGGCTGGATGAAACGTGTTCTTTGAGGTAGACATAATGAAAGAACAGGTGAAGAATTAGGGATTTGGGAAAAGAAATTTTTTTGAAGATCGGAGGGTGTATGGCCGTCGGCCACTGGTCACGTCGAGCAGCGGAAGAAAAATATTTGGAGAGGAAAAGTTTGCCCTAGACTTCTGATACCATAAAAGAAATAATCACCCTTTATTATATTCATTGATAAAGAGAGGTATATATACAAATATACAATTCCTAAATATATAAAATAATTCTACTTTTTCCTACTATAATTCTAATACGTTTTTCTAGTATAAGATTAATACAATAATTATAATTATACATTAATTACAATTTGTGTAGTCTAAATCGAACCATGATATACACGGTATACCGGACCGTGTATATTGGTCTTTTAATACAATGGTATTTTTATTACTGAATAAGTGTATATAATTATAATATGCTACTGTATTTTGTAATTGACAGCTGATTGGATCTAAAATCTAGAACATCTAGATATATGATTTTATAATGCATATATAGTTCCAGCTATTATTTGCTGTATTTTTTTCCTCTTTTCATCTTCATTAAGTATCTTACTTATTAAGGTACCATTAGTCAAAGATCTCTCACTATTAGAGTTGACTAATTGCCTGGTGTAATATAGGTCCACTTTTTTACCACATCCAGCACATTTGCACATCCAAGTCAATGAAAAGATGCTGCTACTACTATATACTACCTAGTGTATTGGGCATTTATTTTATATAATCAATATTTCTAGTTATTTTTTTAATTATCAAGAACCAGAAAGAACAAAGAAATGTGGTATTGTGTAATAGGTGTAACGTTATTGTGAGGCCTCTGCCAGTCGTAGCCAAGTGGAAGATGTGTTTAAGGCAAGCTAAGCTGTTTATTTGCAATCACCACTTATCTTAATCAGAATAATTCGTACAAATATATTGTACAGTCGGACCTAAACAGTCTCGTTTTTCCGGATACTTTTTAATTATTATAGAGAAATTAATGATGTTATAAAAAAACATATAGTAATATAACGTAACATGTAAATCAATTTTAAAAAAAAACTTAATTATTATAATGAAATGTCCTCCTAATAAAAACTAATTATTAAAAATAAATCTGATTATACTTTTTATTGATAGAGCTTCTACTATGTATACGAGATAACCATAAATTATTTAACGTGTAGTAATTTGATTATGAAGAGCTAAGTTTATTTTTCACCTAAGAGTATGGGCCAACGATTGATAAAAAAAAACCGCAGGGATCAAATTCAAAATCACCAAAATATTTTTTGGATTTAATCATCTGGTATTTGGTGCCTAATTGTTCGAACCCCGTGCCTTTAATCATAGGTGAAATGATCAAATTCATCCCACAACAGTACTACATCCATGATTGTGTGTAACCATTTGATACCTATGGCTGGAACCACGAATTGGAATTGAGTTGTCATTATCAATAATAATGCCACAATTTCTGCTCAATTTGAAATAAGACGAGAAAGTATCTTGGTCGGACGTCATGTGAGAAGTAGCGCCGGTGTCCATGTACCAATTCGTGTCTGGAGGATTTAATCCAAGTGTATTCATAGCGGCCTCAATATCAGTGGGTGTCGGGATAGGATTTGGACCCGCAGCATTGAAGGCCTGCTGACCCAACCCGAAATGTTGTTGGTTGTTGCTATAAGAACCCGAGAAATTGGGCATGTGAGTGGGCTGGACCGGGGCTTACGTTCCATGGAAATAACTGGGAGGGCAGTATGCGGGACTGGGTCACTGGCCGCTGGTCCAGGCCCACTACCAAGGGGCCCAGGGCTGAGACTAGGAGGGTTGGGGCCTAGAACCCCCAGGCCCACCACCGGTGTTGTTACTATTCCGTCCGCCATTGTTGTTGCCACCGCGATTTCCCATTATTTTTACGGTTTTGACCTTATTGTCGCCGTCGTTGTTGCTGTTTTAGCCCGAATTGTCAATAAAATCGTGAGAGTGATCGGACGTAGTCATTATCGCCACGAAACTTGCGCCGGTAACCGCCTTTTTTGCCAAGCCGACTTCTTCTAACGTGAGCATCGAACGGGCTTGTTAAAAAAATGGAAGTAGATTACTTTGACGGAGTAAAGTCCCAACGCCATTATAGGTCTTAGATAGGCCTGCAACCATTTGTAGGACAAGACAATTATTGGTAACAAGCGCTCCAACGTTACGGAGTTGGTCTGCCAATTCCTTGAGTCGTTTACAATAAGCTGAAACATTCGGGAAATCTTCCATGCTGACTTGTGAAAATTCTTGCTCAAGAGTGACAACTCGGGAATATTTGTTATCCTGGAATATATCATGCAGTCTATTCCAGGTAGCCATAGTTGTAGTATCTGGTTCAATGATCGTCTGTAAAAGGTCGATAGAAATAGTGGAGTAAATTCACTGGAGGACGGTAGCATCAAGGGTTATCCATAACTTAGGATTCTCTTCGGGGGTAGGTACATCTTGTGTGCCAGGTGCCGGAGGAATTATGTGATGGATGACTTGATGTGAAAGTGCGTGAATTTTGAACAATTCCGCCTACATCGCATATTGAACGTTTTTCATTTCAAGAACAATAGGGATGTAGTTCTTGATGTTGGAAATAGCAAGGGAAGGATGAAACATGTTCTTCGTGGTATACATAACGAAAGAACAATAATTTAGGAGGGATTAGTTTAGAGATGGAAATTCGGGGAAAGAATAAGAAAATCAGCTAGGAACCGGGAGAATATGGTGGAATCGAGAGTAATTTTGGGAGCAGAGCGGAAGTATTTGAGTCCTAGACTTCTGATACCATGTAAGAATATAATCCCTTGATTATTTTCATTAATGAATGAGTATACATACAATTTACAATCTCCATAATATGGAAAATTCTATTCATATTATAATCTCAAAATCCTATTCTATTTGTACAAGAATTCTACAATTATGGTAAGTGTACAATGCTAATTAAATACAATAATACATTACCAAAACTAACTCCCAAACCGTGATATACACAGTTATGTAGACCATATATATCACGGTCCAACTAGGCTTGTGTTTTCGTGATATACACGGTATACACAAGGCATTGTATATGTTGTGTATATCGTGTACATCATGGTATACACAAAGCATTGTATATGCTGTGTATATCGTATATATCACGGTATACTTTATCATTCATATATCCCTTCTCTATCTTTAATTAGGGAAGCGAGCCATTAATTAAATTGATATAAGTTCACTCATTAGCCAATTGAGCCTAATTCAACTCACTCTACTCTATACTCATTCTTTTTGGCCTCCTCCCTTGTCTCTACCTTAAAAAATGAAGGGAAAAAATCAAATTCACCTATCTAACATAAATCTATCATTCGAGAAGGCGTTAGAAAATGTACTTGTCTTTCATTAATTCTATGTAAGACGTTTTTAAGGGATTTATAATGTCCTGATTACTTCATACATTCTTTAAGATTTTAAATTGAATGCGCAAATTCTGGGGGAAAGAACGTGTGTGTCCCCTCAAACCAAAATAATTATCCGCTCCTACTCTATTATTTTCGTACCTCCAGAAAAAATCAAAATTATTTACCCGAGATGTCCCCAAATTATGATATCATCATGGTATATAAATATACTGAGATGATATCACGGAAGACTTCTTCAGTCCTTCTCTTAGTCCTCAATGATATCATCATGGTATATAAATATACTGAGATGATATCATGGATGATCATGTTTGTTTATTAAAAAAAGACACACTTTTCTAAAAAAAAAAAAAAACTCTATGATACCGTTATTTTATATACATATATTGTGATTGTATCATGGATGACTGTTTCACTCCTTCGATGAGACACTCCTCAGGACCATGATACCATCGTGACATATAAGTATACTGAGATGGTATCATAGATGATTGTTTCAGTTCTTTATGATATATAAATATACTGCAGTGATATCACGAAGGAAGGGATTTGAGCGAGGTGGCGTGTCGGGTAAATAGTTTTGGGCGAGAAAGTACAGCACGTAATTAGTTTAAAAAGAACATAGGGCGGGTAATTATTTTATTTTTAAGGGATATTTTCGTTAGTTTCCTTAAATTCTTTAAATGATCTTTGCCTCCGTATTTGTGTGTGTGTGGGGCCTCTTTGGCTTTTAAACTTGAAAAGTAAAGTAAAAAAAGTGAAAATTTTATGGTTTATGTGGCAGAGAAATCGATGTCTGGCAAAATGCCACGTATTGTGCGGCTGAGGTTGGATTTTTGTTTGATAGTATTTTGGAATGGAATCAAATTGACTCTCATTCTGTCTTTATTATAAGACTCATCTTAAGTCCACCCATTACACCTTTGTTTTTGCTCCTAGAGGCGTACCTCTTCTTCTTATTCTATTATTACCCTTCTACTATTTGCATGATTAATCGTTTGGAATATTTTAATTAGTTGATCATACAACAAGATGCTTGAATCTTGAAATGATCATTTTTCTAACTTGTGTTTGTTTCCATCTAGTATTCCGGGTAAGGCTCGACTAATTTAAATTTGTACTGCATAATATTCATTTAAGTAAAAACACTCTCAATCAGTTTTTTTTTAATATTTAGGATTGAAATTCAAAATCTTTTATTAAGTGTGAATGAATCATATTCGTCCCACACAATTCTTGGTGGCAGTTCTCTAACTATTATAGCTACTTAATGTAGTTTCTTTCCCAATTTCCAAGTATAATGAATTAAAGTGAAAATGATATTATGTTGATTGATGAAAGCAGAATCAAGACTTGAAGTTCATGAGTTTAGAACTGTCACCGATCCATAATTCGTCTTAAATTATTTGATTCACAATTAATCATTTATATATATTTTAAAATTTTTAAATATAAATACAAAATCTAAGAAAAAATTACTAGACTCGTCTGAATATGTAAGCAATACTCTACCTCCACCTCTAAATGGAAATCAGGAGTTCTCCAATTTTTCACTTACAAATATCTAAAAAGTGAAATAGTTAATTTATTTATACAATATAATTTTCGATTGTTCAGATGATCACTTCTCATTGGCTATTTAGGACATCAAGCACAAGTAACAATATATAAGGCTTTTAAACTTTTAATAATTTGTTCAAGAATCTTGATTACATGGAGAGTCAGCTAAACTAGAGCAATTTGTTCAAGAATCTAATAAGATTAATTTATTGGATACAATGATGTGAGATTTAATTAGTAGAGTAATTGCATTGCATGGATATATGAAAGGGAACTTGTACATTCATTCTTTTGATGCATGATTCTTGTATTATTTTAAACATTAAATTAATTTAGAGATGTTTAAATCGAGGATAGCGCCGGTGCAATATTGCAGCTTTATAAAGCCTAAATCCAAACTTTTATCTAATTTTTTAATTTAGATTTCACTGCTTAACTGAGATACTGTCACTATGCCTCTTGCAGATCACAAGCCAGTTGCCCCTATTAAATCACCCTCCTACCTAGCCACCCCCACCCCCACCCCCCACCCTTCCCACACCCACCCCACTCACATAAACATAAAATATAAATGTTTAATAATTAATTGAAAATCTGTGGTACAAAAATTTATCAGGAACGAGCTATAGAAATTAAATTAGCATCTTAAACTTTATATTACTACAATATGAAATCATGATGCCTAATGAGATGTATGTTTTAAGTTAATTATACTTGTCCCCTAGAATTTTTTTTGGATTGCTACATATCTGTTGATATTCATATCCTAAGAAATTGTAATGATATATATATATATATTTTAAGAACAAGTGAAATAAATTATATATCCTAAAAGTGTAAAACATTATCAATGTAGTAGGTTAATAATAATTAATTATAAGCTATCGATTGATGTTATTAAATAAAATTGATAGTTGCGCGTTTTCACGCTTATTCTTTTATATTTGTAGTCGTAGTATTACCCTTATAGCTTCTTGTATATCAATTATCGATTCTCTTGTCCTTTGATTTTTGTAATTATCTGTTGTTTTCCTTTTAGCCGAGGGTCTATGAAAAACAACATCTCTACCTCTCAAGGTAGGGTTAAGGTCTGCGTACACTCTACCCTCCTCAAACCTCACTTGTGAATTACACTAGGTATATTACTGTTGTTAAATAAAGTTATCAGTAATCGCATTACAAGTGAATTGATTGTGTAAATATATTTTATACATCAATACATAAAATTTAAACTCAGAAACATATTTCTTGAATCTTTTTCCCAATTTCGACGGAATTGGGTGCTCAACCGCTCAGGTTTAGCCCATAATTGAGTGGGGAAAAGGACATAACTAGCCATGGGGTGAAACTATTGGCACTCAATGATCCAAGAATCTTAAAAGTTATTTTTAACCTTTTCGAAATAATTCCATTTTGTAGCCATTTTTTAAACTAATCTCTGTATAGAAACTGTATAATTATTGTATAGAATATGTATCACTACTGTATATGTATAGAAAATATATCATACTTATAGAAAATGTATAAAAATTGTATAACGATGTGTATAGAATATGTATAGAATGTATCATAAGTATAGAAAACATATAAAAACTGTATCACTATGTGTATAAAAAGGTATCAATCTACTATGTGTATAGAAAATGTATAAAATGTATCATGCGTATAGAAACTATATCATTGATGTATAGAATATGTAACCCTACAATATATGTAGAAAAAATATATCATTGTTGTATAATTTGTGTATAATAATGTATAATAAATATATAGTTAATATATAATCAGTGTATAATGTGTACACACTAATGATACACATATTATACAATTATTATACACTATTTATATGCAGGAAAGGATTATCGAAAAAATGGAGACAGCCGGAAATTTTTTCCGGCCAGATCTGTGTCAAACAATTATAGATCTGATGATTTTACAACCATATAAAAAGAAGTGCGGACGAAGATTCAATAGAAAGCAACATTCTCTTTATTAAAAATCTAGATCTGTAGATCATAAATATCATTTGTGATGTATAACCTAATTTTTCATTTTGTATTTCATTTGTTTGATTCTTTGAAATTTTTGAGTGCAGACACTCAATCTCTTGCTTCATTCAAAAAGAGAGATCTTTTCAAAATAGAATAAAGATAACTTTCTTAGAGGTAGCGGCGGCGGCACGGCGACGGCCTAACAGTAGAAAGGTGGAAGATCAGAGAGTGTAAAGAAGAAGACAAAGTGAAAAAGTGTTGAGCCCTTAAAAATATGATATCTTATTCTTTGTGATAAATGAGCTATTACTTGTCTTTATTTTGAGCCTAGGCTATTTCGGAGCATTTTCTTAAAATAAGGCATTTTGGACTTTTTTTTCTAGTGGCCACACCATGTCCTTTTTTCAATTGAGCGAGCTTTCGACTAATTGACCCAATTATAGTTTTTGGTCCTTCAACTTACTATTGGTCTTGGACCACATCTATTGAGAACTTAGGACGGATTTAAGCAAATGATCCCTTTTTAGGTCAATATTTAAATTATTTCTTAATTTTAAAAAGTTGTACAAATATAACCTTTAAAAAATCACTCTTTCAGATAATGTTAGGTTCGAGTCTAATGTTTGCTCATATATCACTCGATCTTACAAACAAATGATTACATTATAATCTAATGTTTGCAATAACTTTCAAAATTTTAGTCTGTGCTATAACATTTCTCATAAGATTTTTTTATATTGCTCAAAAGGAATCTTCAGACCGCAATCCAAAAAATTCATAAACGGCAAGAAAAATAGAAAGAGGCTCATTTATTAAATAACTGTCCCAAAAAGGAATAATTGGTGATTTTTTTTTTTGGAAAACTTAAATACTTTGCATCTTTTCATCCATTCCTCTAAATCTTCACTATTGTCGTTTGGAAGTTGATTGCCATCTTAATGGACTCAAGTAATATCTCAAGAAAATCAATTTTTTTATTGGGCTTGCAAGTTAAATTTATCCTTGGGCCAACTTTATTGTATCAAGTGGGATGTAATAATGACGCGAGCTAACCATTTTTCAGTTGAAAAATAACCATTGTCATAGAGGTTTAAATTCTGTTGCAACTCCATGATAATGTCTCATATGTGGTATTTGAAACTCCATGACAATGACTATTTTTCTATTATATGGATATAAATTGGTTATTTTGATAAGGACTCCTTTTTAACGGACAAGTTCATTAGTAATTGGGTTTTAAGTATCTTCCTGGACTAGCAAGAGTGAGGCCACAAATCAATCTTGGCAGTGGGCTGTAGTTTCGAGGCCCAAAGTTTCTCTCTTTTACTTCAGAAATTTTTAGGAATTTTTAAACTATATAGCCATCCATCAAAATATTAGCCGAAAATATTTTTTATGTATAATATACATATAATATAAATATTCATTATAGGTATCGTATTTTTTCTTTATATTTGACTAACTGTTGTAATTATTTTGGTGAAGCGGCCAAATGTGTTACAAGTAAATTTTTTTTATCGGGTGTCTCTTTTCTTTGCCTGTGTTTATATTTTATTCCCACTTTTAAACAACAATGTAATATCCTTATCACTTTCTGTAGAAGGTAACCAAGGAATGCTAATATTTTCACCATATTTAATTAATTTGTTAAATACATAAAAACATACATAGAGCTTGCAGAAATATGCTAAAAATAAAGCAAATCTTTTGACCCATATGAATATTGATCTAACTCAATCTAAAAAAACTAACTTATAAGGTAAGAATTGTTGTAGGAATCGAAAAATTTCTAGCCGTGAGCGTTTTGAATTAGTCGGACTAGTAAATTTCAAGTACCAAATGATTTAAAAGAACTACTACCTCCCATCTATTTTACTTGTCATGTTTATCTTTTACCACCTCTTAAGAAAATATTAACTTAAAGAATAATTTAATCTAGCTATTTTTATTAATTCTTTAATCTCAATTTAATAATATTGTTTCTTTCACCAAATTAATCTCTATCCACATTTTTCAGAGTAAGGGTAAAGGTATAAAATATAAATTAATTTTACCTGAATTTTCTAAATTACAAATATTTTAGATCAATTATTTATAATAACCATGACAAATAAAATAAATATGAAGTAGTACCATAACTCTATTTTTACAAGCTTTGCTCGAAAATAGTTGATAGCTTATAGTTCGAATTGACGTTTTGGAGACTTACGATATCATACCTTTTAAATGATAAGAAATCATATAAAAAGGAAATTTCGTGGTAATAAAATTAGATGCTCATTCGAGAGAATTATACTCAACCAAGAAAGAGAACAAATTATATACTTTAACCCTTTATAATTCTTTTTCCCCTTTCTTGCAAAGATTTTTAATTTACTCAGAACAAATAATAGAACTTGTCCATTCATGCGTTAGGATGTAGGTTGAGCTTTCAATTGTTGTTTTTCAATGTGGATATATAGTAACCTAAAGTCCTTTTATATAATAAAAACTCAAGTCTGATTTCCAAATATTTTGCACACGAATCCAGCATTAAATAGCCATATAGTATATGAACGTTAGTCATATTTGTCACTTGGTTTGTAAGTACATTAATCACACAAGTGATTAATTTGACTTTATCATGCAAATGGATTGCTCTTGAGTTTATGGTAGTCTGCGTTCACACTACAAGTATGGCAAACAAGACAAGAGAAATGGACCCTTGTGTGTTTGAAAGGTAGAGGAAAGTATTTTCAAAAATATTTTTTTATTTTTTTTATGTTTGATTAATCAAAATATTTTTTTTTAAAAATAAGTTTCTCAAAAATCAGAAAAGTGACTTTTTTGACGAAAGTCGAAAACAAATTTTGTAAATGACATTTCATGTTGATTATCTTAATTCGCTTCCTCTCACCCCTAACACTCCAACCTCCCTTCCCCGCACTCTACCCCCGACCCCATCCATCATACCTCCATCCTCATAATATTTGCCTAAATTATATAAGAGAGAGAACATTTTCTGTTTATTCAACTAACACAAAGTATTAAGTAAGAACATCACTTATTTAGGAAATTTTTTTCTAGAAATTTATATTTACCTTTATACCAAACACACTCAAGATATATAAAATGATAAAACGTGCTTTCACTAACTCATGGGTTTTCCATGAACCACGGCTAAATACACAAAAATAAACATAAAAGTAGAAAATCAATAGACTTCATATGGTATCTTAAATAATCAAGATTAATGATAGAATATTTTCTAAATATTACATAATCTTTAATTATCTTCTGTATATGATAGGTGTATAATTAGTTATTTACTACCTTAATTCTAGCCTAGGATTATGTTTGTATTATGGGTATATGTACTACCCCTGAAAGAAAATAATCAAGGAAGATAATTCTTACATGATATCAGATTCTAGGGAAAGTTCCAAATCCAAAATTTTGCAAAACCCTAAAAATTCCTCCTTGCCGCCGTCCTCTTCCTTCCTCTTCTTTGTCATGTCAGCTATGTCTGACTCGAAATCAAATTTTCATCCAACCCTAATTGTTTCAAACATTAAGTCCCATATCTCTATCACTCTTGAGATGGAGAACGTCCATTATGCGACATGGCGGAGCTCTTCAAAATTCATTGTCGGTCACACCGGGTTATCCATCACATAATTCAATAGCAAAAAGGTGAGGAGAAGGTGCTGAAAACCGATGATAAAAAGGAATTATGGTTGACCCTCGATGCAACAGTTCTCCAATGGATTTATGCCACAATTTTGAGTAATTTATTGCATACGATTCTTGAACCCGACTCCACGACAATAGAGGCTTGAGATCGATTACGTGACATATTTCAGAATAATAAAAATTCCCGAGCCGTCACACTTGAGCAAAAATTCTCCACACTGACATGGCGGATTTTTCCAATGCATCAGCATATTATCAACGACTCAATGTTTTGTCGGACCAACTCAAGAATGTCGGGACACCGGTAACTAACAATTGGCTCATTTTACAAATGGTTGTCGATCTCACTGACGCGTATAATGGCGTTGGTACACTCATCCGCCAAAGAAACCCTCTTTCGCTATTTTACCAAGCCTATTCTATGATAATACTATAAGAAATAGGTTTTGCCGAAAAGACAACCACCGTATCGAATTCTACTATGGTTGCCGCTCCGTCCGATGATAACTCTTCACAATTTGAAAATTTACCGCCAAATCGTGGTCAAAGGGGACGAAATGACAATAATGGCGGTAAAAATCGCGGCGGTTGCAAGGGTGGTGGCCACCGGAGTGGCGGAGGTGACAGCGGCCAGCAGCAAAAGAACATGGGTCAGGCGTGGCTGCCGCAGGCCTAGTGGGGCAGTGGACCATCACATTGGGCCTGGTAGTGGCCTTGGGCTGTCCCGCCCTACCCTTTTCCTTCGGGAACTTGGGCCAGGACCAGTCTGAGGCGCACTAGCCAGCAATAACCCAGTGTCTAACAGTCCACCGTACTTGGGCTACAACCGAACCAGTGGCAGCAGGCCCACTCGGCATTAGCCACACCAACCGACATCGAGGTTGCGATGCACACTTTTAGGCTCAATCTGCCCAACACAAACTGGTACATGGACATGGGAGCAACATCTCATATGACTCCTCACAAGGTAATCTCTCATCCTATTTTAATTTGAGTAATAATCATGGTATAATTATCAGAAATGGTAATTCAATTCCAATTGGTGGTTATGGTAATACAAACTTGTCCCCCCCGAACCTACCGTTAGCTTTAAAGAATGTCCTTCATGCTCCTCAATTGATTAAAAACTTAGTTTCAGTTAGAAAATTTACCATTGACAATTCGGTTTCTGTTGAATTTGATCCTTTTGAGTTTTCAGTGAAGGATTTTCAGACGGGGATGCGCCTAATGAGATGTGATAGTCGGGGCGAGCTATATCCAATTATCACTACGACATATCGAGCCACGTTACCATATACTTTTGCAGATTTAGCTCCTTTTTATGACATGAATGTTTGGGTCATCTAGGAGCACATATTTTTTCCTCCTTTAAACAAAATAAATTTATTGAGTGTACTAGATTTCGTAATTCGCATGTTTGTCGCTCATGTCCTCTTGGAAAATATGTTACATTGCCTTTTATTGTTTCTAATTCATGCACTGTTATGCATTTTGATATTATCCATAGTGATATTTAGACATCTTTTGTTTTGAGCTATTCGGGCCATCGATATTGTCTTTTTTGTTGGATGATTACTCTAATTTTTTGTGGACATTTTTTATGTCTAAAAAGTTACAAGTTTTTTCCACATTTCTTTCCTTTAAATCATTTATCCGTACTCAATTTGAATGGGACATTAAAAATATTCAATGTGATAATGATAGAGAATTTGATAATGGGCCATTTTGAGATTTTTGCAAAGCTAATGGTTTATCATTTCGTCTCTCTTGTCCACATACCTCATCTCAAAATGGAAAAATGGAAAGAAAAATCCGAACCATTAATAACATTGTTAGAACCTTACTTGCCCATGCCTCTCTACCACCATCATTTTAGCATCATGCATTACACATGACAACCTATCTTCTCAACATACTTTCAAGCAAACAATTAGCCTATCAATCCCCCTCTCAAAATTCTATACCTAAGGGACCCATATTACTCTCATCTCCGGGTATTCGGATGCTTATGCTATCTTCTTTTTCTTTCAACTACCATCAATAAACTTCAACTATGTTCTACTCAGTGTATTTTTTTGAAATATCCATCAAACTATCGTGGTTACAAATGTTACGACTCATCATCTAATAAAATCATCGTGAGTCGCCACATAGTCTTTGATGAATCAAATTTTCCCTTTACAAAAATACATTCTTCCGTGCCTCATACCTACGAATTTATTAATGATAGCATGCCCCCATAATTGGTCCATCAGTTAGCTGCCAGCCCAGCGGCACCTTTTGTTGGCAGTCCACTGCCAAGAGGCAACCCACTAGCCGGAGAGCCATTCCCGGGCAGTGGCAGCCCACCGGCTAGAAGCCCACTCCCGAGCCCAGTGGCTGCCAGCCCAGCGGTTCCTCTTGCCGGCAGTCCACTATCGAGAGGTGACCCACTGGATGGAGGCCCACTCTCGGGCAGTCCGTTCCCTTATCCCTCGGCCTCTGGACCCATCACAAGTCAGCCCAATACCATTTCCCCTATCCAACCAATTCCAATTCCAGCCCAACGGCCAATCACTCGTAGTTAACATGGGATTTTCAAACCAAACAAAAAATGTGGTCTTCACACTCATGTTACCAAATCACCTCTACCTCGTAATCTTGTGTCTACCCTTAATGACCCGAATTGGAAAATGGCTATGGATGATGAATATAATGCTCTTATTAATAATAAGACTTGGGATTTGGTGCCTCATCCTCCTGATGTTAATGTGATTCGGTCTATGTGGATTTTTAGTCATAAAGAAAAATCTGATGATACATTTGAGAGCAATAAAGCACGTTTTGTAGGTGATGGAAAGATTCAACTGGTTGGTGTGGACTGCGGTGAGACTTTCATTCCGGTGGTCAAACCAACAACTATCTGCACGGTACTAAGTTTGGCTCTTTCTAAGGCATGGCCTCTAAATCAGCTTGATGTGAAAAATGCATTCTTGCATGGAGAACTCAACAAAACGGTGTACATGTATCAACCCATGAGTTACAAAGGCTCCACTTATCCTAATCATGTATGCTTACTGAGGAATCATTATATGAGCTCAAACAAGCTCCTCTGGCTTGGTACAAGAGGTTTACAGATTATGTTTCTACTATTGGGTTTTGTAACAGCAGGTCTGATCGTTCCCTCTTCATATACCGTCACGGTAATGATATGACTTACATCCTTCTGTGTGGGGATGATATTATTTTAACTACTTCATTTGATGCTCTTCGCAAGTCTATCATGTCTCTTCTTAGCTCAGAATTTGCTATGAAAGATCTGGGGCTATTGAGTTATTTCTTGGGAATAGTTGTAACACGTCATGCAGGTGATTTATTTTTGTCTCAGAAAAAATATACAGATGAGATCATTGAACGGGCTGGCATGTCCTCTTGTAAGCCGTCTTCCACTCCGGTTTATACTAAACCGAAGTTGTGTGCTACTTCCAGCACTCCATATGCTGATCCATCACATTACCGCATCCTTGCAGGAGCCCTGCAATATCTTACTTTCACGAGGCCCGACATATCTTATGATGTGCAACAAATTTGTCTATTCACGCATAACCCGATGGAGGATCACATGCATGCTCTCAAGCGCATTGTGCGCTATATTCATGGCACTCTCGATCATGTCTTGCATCTATATCCGTCTTCGACAACTACTCTCATTTCTTACACCGATGCAGATGGGGGGTGGATGTTCGGATACCAAACGCTTCATGTCTGGTTATTGCGTCTTTCTTGGTGACAATTTGTTCTCTTGGTCTTCCAAACGACAAGCTACCTTGTCTAGGTCCAGTGTCAAAGCCGAGTACCGGGGAGTTGCCAATGTGGTTTCTGAATCGTGTTGGCTATGAAACCTTCTTCTAGAGCTCCATTGTCCTATTCCGAAGGCGACATTGGTTTATTGTAATAATGTTAGTGCGGTATATCTTTTAGGGAATCCGGTTCAACATCAACGCACTAAATATATTGAGATGAATATTCACTTTGTTCGCGAAAAGGTTGCTCGTGGACAAATACGTTTCTTACATGTCCCGTCACGCTATCAGATCACCGATATTTTTACCAAAGGACTTCCGTTGGTTCTATTTGAAGATTTTCGGGACAGTCTCAGCATACGATGACCTCCCGCTTCGACTGAGGGGGTGTGATAGTATATTTTGTAAATATTACATAATCTTTAATTATCTTCTGTATATAATAAGTGTATAATTAGTTATTTACTACCTTAAATCTAGCCTAGAATTATGTTTGTATTATGGGTATATGTACTAACTCTTTTGAAAAAAATAATCAAGAAAGCTATTATCATATAATCCAGAAAACAATGAAGCTATTTCCACTTGCGGCCATAGGAAAAGCAATATATCCAACTCTTTGTAATATACAATTTAGTATTGATAAATGATAATAAAGCACTTGATGGAGTTTCTTTAAGTTACGTAGAAGAAAACGAAAGCCTAAAAGAAAGAGGAAGTGTGGTCTTATTTTTTTTATATAAAAAAAGAAAAAATAAATTAATACAATACATTACACTATATTTAAATATAGCTGAGGATACGATTAAATAAATAAAAATACTCTATATCTATCAATTTGATTATTTGAGAAGTTAAAGCACAGCATGCAAAGTAGTGCGGAGTGACAATTGAAGTTACAGATTCAACCAAAAGCAATAATTTTAACTTAAATTCTGTGTTTGTGTTAAATAAATTATTTAATATGTACTAATATAAATAAATTATTTTAATTATCAAAAATTCATAAACTTAAAATCATCGATCTCCTCTGAAGCAAAATAGGTGGATATACTGGTTTCACAGTTTATCCACCTTCGGTCATGAAAAAAATCACAATCACTAACTTTTTTTTTCATTATATTAAACTAGCTTTATGAAGATACCAATATGATTCTTATCCAAATTTAATTCAACAAAAGAAGCTAATGAATTGGAACGTAACTAAGCATAAATTTATTGATGATTTAGAAAAATAATGGAAGTATATTTATTTTAGGGAAAAGCAAGCAAGGACATTTTTTAAAACTTTTAACCAAAGAATAAATTTAAAGGACAAGTCCAAACAAATGGCAATTAGGATAAGCATTGGCCATATGTAGGTATAATAAAAACAAAAATAAATGACTCAAGTAATAACAACACTTTGGGCCGCCCACAGGCAAGTTTTAGGGGGGGGGGGGGGTTGAAACCGTGATGATTCCTTTTAAGGTTAAGTTCACAAATTACCTTTATAAAGGCTCTTTTGATATAACGGATAAGAGATAGTAATTAATTTCAGAATTAATTTGAGATGAGTTTATTATACATTTGGTTGAAATTAAATAGTGGTAACTAATCCGACAATAGTTATCTTAGAATTATAATATTATTTTTATTTCTGTTATAAAGTGGGATAACTAATTTCAAAATAACTAATTTCAAAATAATTAATCTTAAAAAATTTGTTTCCAACCAAACAAACCCCAGGGTTTTGATTTTTATATTTACTTAGTAAAATTCTTAAAAGATCGCATCCGGCTAAAAAATTAGCTGGGCAATTTTTTTGGTTATTCATTAGGCATAAGTTTTGTGAATATAAATTAATTTTACCGATAAGATAGAAGTTCAAGATATTTTAAAATAGTGAACCTATTCGTGATTTTGATCACAAGTTTTATCTTATAGACAAAAATTAGAACTTATGCGTGATGAAAACAAAAGTTTTTCCCAGTGATTTTTTTTTAAAGATTTTGTTAAGGCGAAATATAATTTCAAGATCGAACACTTTTAGGATATCACACGTCATTTTCGAGGTTCCTAATCCCGGTTTAATATAAGCGGTTTTTAAATAAGAGCCGGTTTTGTGGGAACAAAAATTCCTGAAAACCGGGATAAATAGAGGTGGGACCAAGGCCGTGAGGGTGGTGGTGGTGTTTTACGTGACATTGTGTGCGAACCGCACGGTGTTCCTTTCTTCTTCACGTGGTTTTCACGCGCTGCTTTTTTATTTTTATTATTGCAATCGTATGGACACCTCACTACCTCAGTAAACCCTTCACTTAGGGTTTTATTTTTCTTTCTTTTTAAATTTGTTGAAGTCAAATAATATTTTAAATATATTTTGGTAATGGAAGAACTAGTATGATTTTAATTTAAACTATATATAAAATTCTAGTATAAGTTTTAGCGTACGTACCATTGTTTATAATTAACCTATTGATTTATTTTATATATTTAAAAATAAGAAAGTACTAATTTTCTATCAATAAGAAGCTCTATTAGCAACAAAAATATTACTTCATTCGTCCCAAAAAGATTGTCTTAAGTACTATTTTGACAGTTAGAATATATTTTCTTTGACCATAATTTTTTTAGATACTTTCTACATATGTTAAATTATTCTAACTTATAATATTTTTTATCTAGTTTCTAAATATGTAAAGTTTATTTAAAAAAAAATAATCTATGTCTATGTTCTGTTTAAGACTACAATCTTTAATTAAAAGTTTTATATCAACTCAAATATATGAGTTGTTCAAAAACTTTAAATTTTTTTTTTTTTTTAATTTCGTATCGAATTAAACTAGGTAGGAGTGTTATTTCTTAAAAGTATTTTTTGAGTATATAATAAACAATTTATATATTTTGATTTTCACATAAAAAGCATGCCACACGAACCAAAAAAGAGGCCCAAATAATGGGAGAACTTTTTTTTAAAGCACAAACCTGAACAGTAGTTTCATGATAAAAATATACAAAAAAAAAGGAGAAAACAATTTCTGGTTTCAGGTATTGCCTGGTCACCCAAACATGACATTAACCCCCCCCCCCCCCCCCCCGCTCTTCATCTCTCCATTGATAAATACTCCATTTCTCCGCCTTCATTATAAACATTTTTCTTCGGTTCTCTCAATTTTCTTGTATTTATTAATTAGAAGTATGAGAATGAGTTGCAATGGTTGTCGAGTTCTTCGCAAAGGTTGTAGTGAGAACTGTAGTTTAAGGCCATGTCTTCAATGGATCAAATCTCCTGATTCTCAAGCTAACGCTACTGTTTTTCTTGCTAAATTCTATGGCCGTGCTGGCCTTATTAACCTTATCAATGCTGGTTCCGATCATCTCCGCCCCGGTATATATCTGTTTCATTTTATACGATACTCTTATTTTTTTTTTATTCATAAAGAAGAGTTTTAAGAGGAATTTTTTTAATGTATATTTTGGAACTCTTTAACGGTAAACTTTTTTTTATTATTATTTGTTTGTTCTAGGTGTTTTTGTAGTCGTAAAAATGTTAAGATACCTTTTAAATCGAAGGATGTACATGTTAAAGATGTAAGCAAAATTAATTTTCTTAATTACAAACATATATTTTTTCTCTTTCACTTTATATGACACAATTATTATCTGGAGAGTTAATGAAAATTTTCTTCTATCACCAATTTTCGGTAGGTCTTTTGAATATTTTGAATTGTTAATTAATTATTGTGATTTATGTTACTTATAGTTTATTTAATAAAATTTGAAATTTTATGTTCAAATATTTCACTTTGAAAATTAGATTGTTTGATCCTCATACTCTGAATCATCTCACATGAAGTGCAATAGAGGGAGTAAATGGAACAAGGTAGAGTCTTAACTTAATAGAATTCTCCACTCGAACTCATAAAGTTCTAATTCATTTTTGGATCGACCATTACTCATATGCATGCAGAGCAAAATCTTGAAATTGTTTTTTTTTTCTTTTTATTTCTGAGTCTTTCTTTTTCCCCTTGTGCAGCCGTATTTAGGTCTCTGTTATATGAGGCTTGTGGCCGGATAATTAACCCGGTTAACGGTTCAGTCGGGTTGATGTGTTCAGGTAATTGGCAACGTTGCCAAGAAGCTGTTGAATCAGTTCTCAATGGCTCAACAATCATGCAAGTCCCAATCAACAACGATTACAATAGTAGTATAGATCATGATCAAGAGGCTCATCAAATCATCGAGCCTTTAAAAGGCTGCGATATTCGACACATTTTGAAAAATTCATCAAACTCTGGTCAACATCAAGTCGAAACCAGGAATGGGTGGTTCAAGGGTAAGGCTACTACTGAATCTTCTGTAGCAGTAGCAGAAGAGTATTTGATGAACGAGCCTCCCTCGAAGTTCAGCATAACCGGATGGGATCACATTGATGACATGGAAGATGAGTTGAACCGTGCGCCTAGTCACGACTCGTTCTCGGTTCAAACGGTCGAACCGTCGTTGCTGATGAACCGGGTTGAACCGGATTTGCCTGTGAAATTGGAGGAAGATTGTGACGTAGGATTAGAACTCACCCTGGGGTTAATGAGTCCAGTATAATAAGATGTTGATGAAGAAACCATTTTGTCTGCTAGAGTTTCTTTTTTAATGGGCTTTCGTTTTTTTTTCTCTCTTAAGAGTATTTTATTTGGAGGGCATATACGTAGGAATAGATAGAGATAAAAGAAGTGTAATTATGTAGAGATGTTGCTGAATGTAAGAATGAAATTGTCACAACATCGAGTTTAGTGACAAAAGTGATTAACCCGAAAAGTGCTCTTCTTGAGCGATCCATTCTATGAGCAGGCAGCTGATAAAGAGAAAATCTCCATCTTTTTATTATTGCCGGTCCCATTAATTATTGTCGATCTCATTAATTTAATTAAAGCTTGTTACGAACAGACTCGTATTTGGCTGCTAAGTACCTCCGTGGTCTTAACTAAAACTAGTTGCAACAAATTTCAAGATTTTGCTTCCATCATTATATATCTTAGTATACTCAACTTGCTTCTTGGTACGCGGGAAGAAACGAAGAATTCTAGTCCTAGTTAATTCTAGTTCTGCTTAATATTTAGTACGGCTTTGTGATTGAATCTTTAGAACTATATATCTAAGAGGGCATGGATCTTTATAGTCACATATAATAGGACTAATATCTTTCTCGATTCGGCCTGTAATATTGATCTGTTTAGTCAATTCCATCTGCAATTTATTCATTTTAATATGTCTTTACTTACAAAATATATCTAGTTCTATCTCTGCTTGCCTATCTCAATAGAAAATTAAAACATCTCCGACATATATAAATTTGGCGCTAAGAATTTAATAAAATTCAATATTTTTTAGCACGTAAGACATACATTAAAAGTATGTGAAAGAGTTTAGTGTTAAGAACTTCAATAATTAAACTCATCAAATTAAAATTTCTAATTTAGCAACTATAGAAAGGACAATTACTATCATTAAACTCAACAAAAGGAGCTAAAAATGGATTGGTTATGACAGATAAGTAGGTAATATTAATGGGGAAGAAAGAAGAGCACGTGGGAGTGCCTGAAGGATATTTGTTCGACAAATGCTATTCATGCAATGGCTTGTGGATTTGGAGTTTTTCAGGCATTCTCTTGCCTTATTTCTAGAACTCATAGACATGAGGAGCATGCTAGGCTAAGCTATGGACATGTTCCCAAGAATCTAGGGGCTTCTCTGCAATTAATTTAAAATATATATTACTCCATCCATTTTTCCTAATTTATGAGATATATTTTGAATTAACATGGAATTTAAAAATAAAGTAAAGACTTTTAAAGTTTATCTGCTAAAATATGTCATATCATTTATGGCTATATACAAAGCTTTTGAAACTTG
This sequence comes from Anisodus tanguticus, assembly GCA_034509755.1. Taxonomy (NCBI): domain Eukaryota; kingdom Viridiplantae; phylum Streptophyta; class Magnoliopsida; order Solanales; family Solanaceae; genus Anisodus; species Anisodus tanguticus. The sequence goes on along the minus strand of CM067550.1, from coordinate 47,607,361 downwards.
AGTGCAATGAAGGAGTCCGATTTTTTTCACTAATGAAATTCAAAATATAAAGAAACAAACATACAAAGAAGGTATGAAAATTCAACTTTTATAATGTATACATAAGATATAATTTTGATATTGTATATATAGTTTAATTTTCTACCGAAGAAAGTTTGGCCCATGGATAAACCCCTGCATCTACTAGCTCCATCCATGCTTGTTGCCTTAAATATGCCAAAATATTTATATACTTATAAAAGCTTCTCATTACGAGTAAAATGAGCAGTGTAAATTAAAGTTAATATTTTCAAATTTATGAGTATTTTTTTAAATAGATTAAAAAGAGATGTGTATCACATAAATTGTGAAGGAAGAAATACTAATATTCTAAATTCATTCATTAGTATATGATCATTTATTTTTTTGTTTGATTGGCGCAAGATCAAGTTAAATTTGTAGTATGCACATGCTACTTGCTAATATATCAACTAATTGAACTCAATACCACTATGTATCTATCGAGTTACGTTGGACAGGCTAAATAAAAAACCTGTCTAATGACTCCACGTATATATTGTCATTGCATTAAGTTTTATACAAAATAATTTTAATTTTAATTCACTATTAACGTTCATAGCTTAAATTCAAATCACAAAACGTGCATAGAATTTTGTTAAACGTATACTAGTAGGAAATCAAGTGCCATAAATGACATTTCAATCTCATTGTCTCATCTTTATTCTCAATCCCTACCCCTTGATCCCCCGCCCCCAAACCCCCACTTCTCACCCAGAGATTGATCTAAAATTTAAACTTTATTTATGCATTCAGATTCGTAATTGTACCACTTCCATCAAATACTTGTTTCACAATCTATTGCTTGCATATACTATTTAGTGAATGTTAAAAACATAAACATAGTCTAACAAAAACCGTGAGTTCAGATGAACTCATAGCTTATTTATTGGATATACGCCCCTGGCCCATTATATAATTGTTTTTGGGGCAATATATTTTTGCGTACTTATCAAAATAAACAAAACTAGAAAATCGTTAGTTTATTTTTTAGAAAAACATATTCTTTCATGCCAAACAGACCCTAAGCCCTTAATTTAAAATTGATTTTTAAGTAAAGATTAGTGCCTTCATCTTCTAAACTCCAACAACTTGCAGTTTTTATGGTTGAAAAAAGGCATGTGCCAGGCACACGCCTTTTATAAAAATTCTAAGATGACATCAAGGATGACGAAATTGGGCATGGAAGTAATTTATTAATATATTAAAATTAATTCTTAATTAGAGGGTTTGATTATTTTATAACAAGCTGAAGTCAAGAGAGATCTAGATTCATTGTGTTCAAGTTTCCATTATGCAAACACGTGGAGCCATAATTTGCTAATCCAATTATATAATCAATATATAAAAAATCTATATGTTTTTAATGTATGCTTTGGCAGGTCGCCTCATAATTTTATTGTAAACAATTACTAATATCACTGTCTTGATGTTGCTGGTTTTGGACATAATCAACTTTATAGGATTATAAATGGTACTACCTTTTTATTTTATTTATTTAATTGTGTCCATAGTAAGAAGAAAATGAAAGAAATAATTCATTAATTATTTTCATTATTGAAGAGGTATATTTACATGATATACAATATCTAAATATGGAAAATAAATCTACATTTTCCTAATACAAGACTAATTCCTAGTCCTAATATAATATTAAACCATAATTACACTTGTACAAAAATTCTACAAATATGATAATTTGTGTCATTAATTTTCGGTCCATGGTATACACGGTTTTGACCGTGTATACCTTTTATCACACCCCCGCAGTCATAGCGGACGGGTTGTCGTATGCCGAGACTATCCCTAAAATCTTCAAACAAAACCAATGGAAGATCCTTAGTAAAGATGTCAGCAATTTGATACATGGAAGGGACATGCAAGACACATACTTGTCCTCAAGCTACCTTTTTTCGAACAAAGTGAATAACCATCTCGATATGTTTAGTGCGCTGATGTTGGACCGGATTCCCACAGAGATATGCCATGAGTGTCACAAAATTCTCAAAAGGGCACATTATCATATTCTCTACAATTATCACATTGAATATTTTTAATTTTCCGTTCAAATTGGGTACGGATGAAAGATCTAAATTTTAAGAATGTGAAAAAATCTTGAGACTTTTTAGACAAAGGAAAAGTCCACAGAAAATTAGATAATCATCCAAAAATAAAACGTAATAACGATGGCCTAAAGAATTCAAAGTGGGAGATGCCCATAAATCACTATGAATAATGTCAAAATGCATCGACGTACTAGAAGTAGAGGCTACAAATGATAATCTAACATGTTTTCCTAGAGGACACGAGGGACAAATATGAGTACTATGCGTACTCTTACAATTAATAAAATTATTAGTTGTAAGAATAGAAATAATACACGACCCCTGATGACCCAAACGTCCATGCCACAAAGAAGGAGCAAGAGCGGCAAAGGTTGATGGAGTGACTTGACCCGTGGAAATGGTGGTGGTGGTGATTGGATAAAGTTCTCCCCGACTATTACATCTCATTAGAGGTATCCCCGTCGTGAAATCCTTCACAGAAAAACTAAAAGGGTCAAAGTTAACAGAGACCCAATTATCAGTTGTGAATTTTCGGACAGACACGAAATTTTTAATTAAGTGAGGGGCATGACGGACATTTTTTAGGGCTAGAGGTAGATGTGGGGGGGGGGACAAATTTGTGTGACCATAACCACGAATTGGAATTGAATTGATATTACCAATAATTATTCCACGATTATTGCTCAAATTGAAATAAGATGAGAGATTACCTTGCGCGAACGTCATATGAGAAGTGGCTCCGGTGTCCATATACCAATTTGCGTCTGGGAGATTTAATCAAAGTGTATGCATCGCGGCCTCAATATCCGTAGGTGTCGGACCGGAAACTGGGCCCGCAGCAGTAAAGGCCTGCTGAGGCCGAGGCCTAAGTAGGACAACTTGTTGCCAAGGCCGGTCTGATTCTGCTGGGCAGCTGGCTACTGCGTGCGTAATTGGGGCTGGCCCAATTGGGGGGGGGGGGAAGGAAAGGGTGGAGTGGGCCATTGGCCCAGCCCCACGGCCACTGTGCATTGGGCCAAGGCTGCGGCCAGTGGTACTGTGGCCCAGCTGGTCCACTACCACCGCGTCTGCCATTACTGCAGCGACCGCGGTTCTTGCCACCATTTTTCTGATTTTGACCCTTTTTGCCGCCACCGTTGTTACGGTTTTGGCTAGAATTATCCGAGAATGAGTTAGGGTCATCGGACGTGGCCATCATCATGACATAATTTGTTATGGTAGCTGCCTTTTTAGCCAAACCGACCTCTTCTAATGTTAGCATTGAACGGGCTTGGTAGAACGGTGGGAGCAGATTACTTTGACGAAGGAGTGTCCCAACGCCATTATAAGCCTCGAATATGCCTGCAACCTCTGAAGAACAAGACGATCATTGGTGACAGGCGCACCAACGTTCTTGAGTTGATCCGTCAATTCCTTTAGCCTTTTACAATAGGCTGAGACATTCGAAAAATCCTCCATACTGACATGAAAAAATTCCTGCTAAAGAGTGACGACACGAGAATTTTTGTTAACTTGGAATATTTCATGCACCCTATTCCAAGATTCTATTGACGTGGCGTTGGGTTCAATAATCGTCTGTAACAGGTCCGTAGAGATAGTGAAATAAATCCACTAGAGAACTGTAGCATCAAGAGTCGTTCATAACATAGGGTCATCATCGGCAGTAGGCACCTTCTCCTTGTCTGCTTCCGCGAGGATGCTGTGATGAAGGATTTGATGAGAGCGTGCGTGAACTTTAAATAATTCCGCCCACATCGCGTATTGAACGTTTTCCATCTCAAGAATGATAGGGATGTGGTTCTTGATTGTGGATACTGTAAGGGCATGATGAAGCATGTGCTTTGAGGTAGACATAATGAAAGAACAAGAGGAGAATTAGAGATTTGGAAGAAAATTTGGGAAGAAAAAGGAGAGGTGGTTGTCGGCCATGGCTCGAATACCGAGAAGGGGGGCTGCGGAATAGGGGGTTGGAGAAGGAAAATATTTTTCCTAGACTTCTGATACCATGAAAGAAATAATTTCTTGATTATTTTCATTAATGAAGAGGTATATATACATGATATACAATATCTAAATATGGAAAATAAGTCTATCTTTTCCTAATACAAAACTAATTCTTAGTCCTAATATAATACTAAATCATAATTACACTTATACAAGAATTCTACAAATATGATAATTTGTGTCATTAATTTTCGGTTCATGGTCCTCTATCAGAAAATAACAAAAGAAGAACCATTGGAGCAATAGCATTGTCGGTGAGTAACTGACTCAATAATTAACTGCTTCATTAATTCAAAGCTTTAATTTAACTATCACCTACTTTCTGAACTGATGTAACTAATTTGTGTTTACATGATGAGCAGAAAGATAATTGGAGCACAAGCATTGCGGGTTAATTTCGTAAAAATTACCTTGAACGGCGAGGTTTTCAATCGCTTGTTAATGTTAGCCACTATTTGGAATATAATTAAAAAAATTATTAAAAAATTGATATTATAAAAGTAAAACAATTAGGAATAGCTGTTGGAGTTCGATAGTTTGACAAGTGAAAGTCCAATGCAATATACTAGAATTTCAAAAATACCTAAAATTTCAAATGTGCAATTCAAACTCGCAAATCTCAAACTCCGATAATTTCTTTTGGACCTATGACGAGCAATATACCATCTTCCCCCCAAAAACATCTCGTCTTTTCTAAGCTGCTTGTCGGTTGGATCATGCCACATGCCCTCCTTTATAGCCTCACGAATGTCACAACTTTCTGAAATGATCGTAGCAAGCTCGGCCTTCCGACTCAAGGCATCAATCACGACATTTTCAACTGATAAATGTTATACTTGAGTAAAATTTGTTGAAGCTCCATATTTTAACCGAGGTATTTTTATTTAGATTTTAGTTTTGCATTAGAAAGGGGTTAAACTTTAAATATTTTTTAAAATGATGGCTAAAGCTTAATTAGAGGTCCAAACTGTGGCAATTAGCCAAATTTCCGTTTCTTAACTCTTCTTTTTATGCTAGAAGTAGCAAAATCAAACTCATTTTTATATGTAACTCACGTAATGTATAAACAGATTGGACTATTACCTGTTTGTTTAGTTTAAACACAAAATATATAACCCATCAAGCTATTTCCTAATTTAATTTTAAACTAATGTAAGTCTTCTTTTTCTAAGGTTTGCTTTGGCAGGTTATTACCTAATAATTCTGTTGTAAAATACCAATTTCAAGTCTTGACCTTGTAATTTTGTTGACAGTGATTTAATAGGAGACTCAATGATATCCTCTTTCCAAAAGTATCTACTTTTGTTTATTAACTTATTGTTAAGAGTCCCACATCGGATATGGAATGGAAACATGAACTTCTTATATGGATTTGGACAATCCTCACCCTACAAACTAGTTTTTGGGGTCGAGTTAGACCCAAGATCCATTCTTTACATGGTATTAGAGCCAGACACATTCCAATTCTTTGTTCACCGATGTTGAACCCCCAAATTATATTATTCACGCTCCAGTTAACAAGGTCTGGGTGTGCGGGGGAGTGTTAAGAGTCCCACATCGGATATGGAATGGAAACATGAACTCCTTATATGGACTTGGACAATCATCACCCTACAAGCTAGCTTTTGGGGTTATGTTAGACCCAAAATTCATTCTTTACAAACCTCCAAAGTTTCCCTTAGGATAGCTGGAGCTCGATAATAAAACTAATTTATCAATTTTTAAATTCTAAGTAGTATATTAATATTTAGCAAAGATAGTCTTGAGTATGTTGGAATAAACCATAAAAAAAGAAGTGTTTTGGGGCTTTGTTTAGGAGAGAGTGGTGGCTTCAAGCCTTCAACTATGTAGAACTAATATTTATTCTTGTCACTATCGTGTGAAGTGAAGAGAAAGTTGAAATTCCTCCTCCTCAATAAAATAGTTTGGGTTCATATCACGATCCATGTTCATAATATATATTACTCTCCCGTCCCAATATATTTGTAGTTTGACTGAACACAAAATTTAAGAAATAAAGAAAGACTTTTGAATCTTGTGGCCTAAAATAAGCCAAAGATATTTGTGTAGTTATAAATCATCTCGCTAAACGTAAAATGTAAAGTTTAAAGTTAAATTATTATCAAATAAGGAAATACATCATTCTTTTTTTGGGACCGACTAAAAAAGAAAGTATGTCATATAAAATTAATCATTTTACCACTTAATTGCTCATATGGTATATTAAATTTGCACTATTATATCATATTTGATGATAATATAGTTTTGTACATAGTCAAATATAACATATTTTATACATGAAGAGACAAAAATACACATTTTATTTACTTGAAGATGAAATATATCGTGTCATATATCATAAGAACCAAAAGAAGAATTTACCCCTAACTTAGAGATCGAACGTGTATTATTCCCAAACCAATAAATAGTTACCATTTTCTGATTTTTCCATATTTAATCAAGAGAATCAGAGATCCTTTGTATTAAGACCACTTAGGCCTTATTTTGTTGCACTTAATAAAGGTATGAATTTGAATGATTCAGACCTTATGCAAAGTGCATTTGTTTACATTAAGATTTAAGCATTTATTGATATGAATAGATCTTAATAATTAAGATCTTAAATAATGTCTTAATATCATTAAGAGATATTTGTATGAAATTTTCTTATCACCACTTTATCCACAACCATCAGCTCCACCCCTAGACCACCCTCCCAACTTCATCCCTTCACCCCACCACCACTAACCACCTCCTCTCCACCCTTCACCCCACCACCACTAACCACCTCTCCATCACAATCACCACCCCCACCCTCACCCCTCCACCCACCCTTCACCCCCCACCACCACGCATCCCACCAACCCCACCTATATCCTCCCACCGTACCCAACCATCCCCACTCCACCACCACTAACCACCTCTGCCATCAGAACCACCACAGTCGCCAGTCAATACTATCATTCACTATCATATCTACCGCCTTTATAATTATAATTATTTCAACAAGCACTGCCACCATCATCATCAGTCACTTCCATCACTGCGGTCAATACTTACTACTAACCACCTCTACCATCATAACTAGCACTATCGCCAACTAACACCAACACCATCGTCAACCACCACACATTCTTTAGTTGCCATCACCACCAACACTATCAATTACTAATATCAACCAACTTCACCATCACAACCACCACCATCGTGTAAGTCACTACAACACCGACCACCTTCACCATCACAACTATCACCACCACACCACTATAAAGCATCTCCACCATCACTAGCGAACATAAATATTTCATTTTTTAATCAAATATTAATTTTAATTTATTAGATTTATATGTATTTTCTAATATTTAGTTATTTTTTATTTGGATTGTATATTTATTATGATTAAATAAATATATTATGCACATTCAGATGTTGAAAAACAAACAATCTTAATTATTCACTGTTCAGATCTAGAGACAACATCTTAATTATTCAGATGTGCATTCTGATTCAGACGTCTTAATCTTAATGAAAATAAATGAGGCCTTAGTCACTGATTGAAAAGCTAGGTAAGTTTTTAAGTGGTAATTGGAGACGTAAAGTATCTTTATTAGGTTTCTGATTTAAACTAATCAAGCAGTTTAATAATATAATTTTTCTTTTGAATTTAGTAGAGATTAGCAACGATGATGTTTCTCCGCATAATTAGAATATAATATTATGGATTTGACATTTCAACCCTAATGTCATTAGATTTTTATTTTGTGATAGCCGTATTATGATTATATAATGCGATTAGTGCTTTAATACGATCTTGATAAGGACTTGTTTGATTATTAAGCGCCTTTAGGGAAAGAAAAAAAAAGGATTATGAGCAGTGTTGATTCTTCACAGCATAAAGAGTTACTTTTTAATTTGTTTTTTTTGGCAATCATGGAGGAGGGTTACTAGAAAACAATAATTAATATTATTGAACATAATAATTTAGGAAGTAGGTAAATAACGCTTTCCAACAATGTGATGGCGTATACAATCATGCCAAGAGAGATTAATTTAATTTATTTTATAGCTAATAAGCATATTTGTGTTCCTATTCTACTAGTCAAGAAAGATAATTCCCATAACATATATGATTGAATATGTTATGGTCAACCTCAACCCTCACAACCTTACTTAGAGTAAAGTATACAATTAGAGGTTTTCTTATCCAATTTTTGTCTAATTATTAGAAGCAAACTTAACAATTCAAAACGTTTTAAGGTACTCAAAGTCAAATACTAAAAATAATAAAAATAAAACAGTTTTGCATCACAGATTCACTTAATTAAAAAACTAATTTCTGATAATCAATATGTAATAGCTAGCATAAAATATAATGAGATCTTCAAAATCCAATAAATAGCACATTGTTGCCATGCAGGAAAAGGATCATTTCCGACGTTTACAGTGTCATGCAAAAATGACTTTTTTGTGTGGTTCTTTTAGTCCGTTAGTAACATTTTAAATATTTCCTACCGTTTATCTTAAGGTCAATAGATGCCTTAGTGACACTCATATATAATTCAGTTTATTGGCTTATCTAAACAACATTTCTAAGTAAACTATTTGCACTTCAAAAATTATACTTGCATCACTGGACGGAGTTCATTGGTTGAACGATCGTTGAATTATTGGAAATATGTATTTTTCTTATTTTGTATCAGAAAAGTCATTTATTTTGTTGGGATTTCATCCAAAAGGTCACTTAAGTCGGAAAGTGCTACTTTTTAATGACATGACACCTGAATTTTAAGTAAAAAAAATAATAATTAAATCCAACCCATTTTAACTAAAAAACTTCTATCACTACTACAAATAAATGGTTTTTCCACCGATATTCAGTGAGAAATTTATGCTATAAAATATGATTTTTTCACCGCATTCCCATCGACCAACTCACTGGGAAATCATTGAGACAACGCATGGTGAAAAACAGGTTCCCGTTGAAATACTGAAAAACTTTCTAATTTTTTTGTGTGTTCACGTCACTATTTAAGTTTTTCCCACCGACATTCAGTGAGAATAGTTACTAAATATTTTTCAGTGAAAAATTTAGTGAGAAATAGTAATTTTCTAGTAGTGTATCCGACTAAATACCCGACTTGTAAAATCTCTTTGTATGCTATACAAATGCTCGAGAATCCCTTTATATGCTATGGTACAATGGGCCTATTGGTCAAATTAATGAAGCAAATTGGTTATGGGAACTATCTTTCTTGACTAGTAGAATAGGAACACAAATATGGGCTTTATGCATGGAATGCAATTATTCAAAGTAGAAGTTTATCTTGTTTAGAGATTATTACTGACATATGCTATGGTAGTATGGTATGATGGGGCCTATTGTCCAATTAAATCGGCACAATTCGCACAAATATCCCTATTTTGGGTGGTCTTTGATATTTGGCCATGCGTCAATTTAAGTAATAAAAAATGACCGAAGATATCTTAAATATTGGAAAAAATAAAAAAGAAATTCGAATCTATGACATAATTTCGCAAGAATAGATTTTAATAGAAACTATTTCTATTCGCAAAAAGGTAAATAAAAATTATGTCTTGTCCGATATAGTTTCTATAAGAACTTGTCTTGCGAATTAGTACTACATAACTATGGAGGACAAGACATAATTTTTATGTACCTTTTCGCGAATAGATATAGTTTTTATTAAAATCGTGTCTTGCGAAATTTTAAACAATTACCTTGAGAATTATTATTTTTTACTCTGCTGGGGGACAGAACTCAATATCTCTGATTTTATAAACCAGCGAATAAGGTATATTAACCCATAAATTTTCATTAGATGAGAAGTTGAAATAAAAATTAAAGACCAACTATTTGAGAGACAAAAATCAAAGACCAGCCCTTTTGATTAATCCGAGGTGGTTTTGGAAACCGAGTTTCTTGGCTGATTTATATTCTAAAGCCCATAAGAGAAGGAACACAAATATGGGCTTTATGCATGGATGTAATAAGAGAATGGGAAATTGACATGGAAATACAATGAAGGCATAATATAGGCACAAAACAACCAATATTTTAACTATTGGTTAGCCTAAATACAAAATTCCTACTTAATTATTGGCATTATATAATCAACTAATCAAATATACAAATTAATTAATTCTCTCCTATTAAAAAAGTATGTCCTTATATCTCCCCATATTCCCTCCACGTCTGTAACTGTTTTTATCTCCTAAATAACCTCTATTTTTCTTCCTTCTTTCTTTAGGAATATTTACAGGAAATCCAATCTTCCACAACTGTCATTACTCCAATATTTCAGAAATGTTTGATACTGTGTTTAAGGAATTATTCGTCATTTAGTTATGTTGCATTTGTGATTCAACTTTGTACATAAACAATGGTGAGAAAACATGTAAGTGTGGGGGTTGTAAAAACTTCATACAATAACATAGCCAAAGTTTCTGATTTTGAATATCAGACCTTTGGGGATTCGAGTTCTCCACATGCAAGAGCAGTTGAGGAAGATATTCAGAGTAAAAAAAAAGCCAATACAATTGAAAAGAAAAAAGAAATTGCAATCGGGGATGATACACAACATGATGAGAAAGTCAAATCTTATAACTATAAAGGTATTCAGAAGCAAGAAAGTGTTAAATCTAAGCATATATTGAAGATAAACCCTCTTTAAAGCTAATCTATTTGATTTCTTTTTGGTTAAAATGTTTTATTTTCCCATTTCTGTACATAATTCCCTTTCTCCACCTTTCAACTCAAGTGTTCACTGGCTCTTTGTTTTACACTAAAGGAAGTGTCAGAAATAGAACTAAGAAATAAAGTTACAAAGTTTATCACAAGTTCATATTTTTAATTTTTAGAATTGATGGATTGGTGGGTTGTCCAATTTGTGTTTTTTTTGGTGCGACAAAGTTTCACTGTTCTAAATTCATCCATTCGTACCAATGAAATTCTATATTCTTACAATTTTAGGCTCTCATAATATTATAAATTGAGAGGTAATGTGAGACAGTTTGTATGAACATAATGTTATATACTGAGAAGTGTGATACAATTTCTGCTCATTTATTTTATCGCCAACACTCGTATGATACATTGAGAAGTCTTAGATATACACTATGTGATATACACAAGGTACACAATAGGATACATTGTGTGATATACATTATATGTTATACATAAGGTAACAATATGATACATTGTTTGATATACATTATATGTTATACATAAGGTACAGAATAGGATATACATTATATGTTATACACAAGGTACAGAATAGGATATGCATTATTTGAGATACCTATAATGTGAACCGATCTCATTTCTCTCATTCCTGTCCCACTTCTCTTTGCGCTTGTTATATTGTTTTATTGGTGTTTGAAAAAATTCACAGGAGTAGTGAATCAGTGAAGATTTTATCAGCTGTTTGATTTTCAAGCTTGGTATTTTTATATCTGGTTAATATTCTGCTTAGGTTTCTGGAAAGAGTATGAAAATTTGAATTTTTGGTTTTGATTGAAAATTTTATTTCTTTTCTTTTGTGGTTAAGAAAAGTAGAGTTTTTTTTGGTAAAGGGGAGTTATTTTTATACACTGAAATTATAAAATTGAACCACTAGTTCAAATTTATTGGATTTTTACAAATTGATGGTGCACTGCCTGAGATTAAACACTTACATGAATATGAAGGAGATCCAACAGTCAATTTAGGTATACATAAATAATGTACCAGATATTTACTATATTTAGAATTTCATCCATTTGATTATCCTCCTTTTATATTTCATTCTATTCCACTCAATTATTTTCTCTTGCCCAATTGAATATTATTTAGGCGTAATGTATATCCAAAAATTTATAGATTGTTATTGACTTTCTGCAGAAATGGAATTATTATGTCCCATTGCATAGAAAGTTCAGTACTTCCCGCTTTAGCTCACACACAAATGTTGGGGTTGTTGATCAGCTTACTAATGAGCAGCTACGGTTGTTTAGGAATACATGTTTTGGGTATTTTCTAGAGATGCCTAGATTAACTGTGTAGAACCAAATGATTAAGTTCTTAATGTGTAGATAATCCAGATTTGTTTTTCGTGAAAATAAATGAGAACACATTGTGTTTCGGGCTTAGGGAGTTTTCAATAGTGACTGGATTGAGGTGTATTGGTGATATTAAACACGAGGACTGTTATCGTGATTTTAATAGGTTTAAGGAAACTTTTTTTCAAGGTCGCGATAGGGTATCAAAGGATGATCTTATTTCATGTTTTGAACAAAAGGAATGACAATCTGATGGAGATGCAGTAAGGATTTCACTGCTCTATTTCATATACACATTCCTTTTCTCCACTATGAATTGTAGATCATATATAAGCAATCGAGATTTTCATTTGGTTGAGAGTTTTCCATGGGGAAAGGTGGTGTTCACAACATGAATAGATTCAGTGAAAGATAAGCTAAGGAAAGTCAACAAGTTTTATAGGTTTGGTGGCTTACCACTTGCGTTGCAAATTTGAATTTATGAGTGTTGTTCGGATGTTAGTGGGGAGATTGTTGTTCGTGTGTGTTGCAAACAAGGTTCCCAGAATTCTAAACTGGAAAGTTATCAAAAAGAAGCCATGTTTTTCAAAGTTGTGCATAGCCATGTTTAATAACAAGGTAGTGCGTGAACTTTAAGTTGTGTTCTTATTTTTACACAGTAATTTATATGATACGTCAAACATATCGATATACATAAAATCTCATAATTATATATATATTGATATAATTTTGGAGTTGAAATCACAAAAAATTGTTTTAAATTGACATTTCTTACCGATTATGTTTTCAAATACATCTGCAACGATGGAAGAGCTTGGTATTCTACATTTGCTAGGAAATGAAGAATATAATCTTCGAGACTGTCGTCCATTCCACGATGCCCCTGAATTTCATGTAAGTGATGATGACTTTGAGACTCCACCTCCAAAGAAGACGAAGCAACAACAACAACAACAAGCAGCTACCAAGAACACAAATGCAAGAAGTGACAATCATGTTTCAGCCGAGAAAGTTATCATGTCTGATTGCGAAAATGTAAGTTTAGTTTAGAGTTAAGCTTAAGATAGCAAACTTATAGTTGTTTTTAACGGTCATATAGTTCTCTTTTTTTTTAGCTTAGGAAAGACTTTTTTTTTAAGAATGATGCGAGAGAGTCATTGGCCAAATTGTCACATGGTGTTTTAAGCACACCACCTCCAACAAATAGCAACAATCACCAGCGACGCACTTTTAGAGTTAGTGATCGCTCATTTAATTAAAGTATTCATGAAATAGGTTTAAAAGACGATTTGAAAAGGTAAGCACATTTATGCTAATCCATTATCAAATAAACTGTGATTATCCATAATATGTTTTCTGTATAGTGATGAATTTTATTCACAAAACTACTTTTTACTACTTGCAGCTAAGCGGAGAATTTTACTCATTCAAGAAGTTTGTGATGGAGTCGTTTAGGGGTGGGCATATATCGGTTTATATCGGTTTTGTATCCGAAAAATATGAACCGAATAAAAATTATTTAAAAAAAAAAAAACCAAATACAACTTTTTTTTAAAAAAAAAAACCGATATGTTCGGTTTATATCGCCGAACGTATCGGATTATATCGGTTTTTTCTAGCGGGTCGGGGAATTTTTTTTTAATTGAATTTCCAAAACTGAAATTGACATTCACACCTACACTATCATGAAATTTCGACGTTGAAATCTATTGTGTATCGTGAGATGTTTACTAAAGAAAAAGGAAAATTAGAAATCGATTTGGGGGAAAACACAAATTGATTGGGAAAACGGACGTATTTCTAAAAATTGGCTGCGCCGGTTTGACCGGACCCGTCTCGAAAAATATGCAAAATCAAAAAAAAAAATAGGGTAAAACGGACATCCGAGCGCAGAGTTATGACCATTTAAAGTTTTAACAATTTACAACTACTTTCTCTCCCTACATTTTATGTCAATGCTTCCGTGATATGTTAATCAAGTTCATGCCGCATGCGACTTCCATAAAAGCTTCATAGATTGACTTCAATGGCTATGATTCAAGAGATAGTAATAGCCTAAAATAAAAAATAAAAAAATTATATATTTAATTCGGTTTTTTGGTTCGGTTCGGTTCGGTTCCGAAATTAAAAAATCATTTTTTTTTAAAAAAAAAAACTAGAAAAAACCGAACCGAAAATTCGATTCGGTTCTATTTTTTCGATTCTCCGGATTTTTTGACCCCCTTAGAGTCGTTTGTCAAATTATTTGAAGAAAATAAGGATATACGTAGGAGATTGTCTGACAAGAATAAATGGGAGGTATTCAAATTTTGCATGTGAATATATATATTTTATAAATAATTATTTAGTTTCAAAAAAATTTGAATTACTTGATATATCATATTTTTGGATGACGGATAATTATATTGCTAAACAGGGTGATCTTAGTGAAAATTTTGAAAAAGAATCAACTCAGAAATCATCTGAGTCAATTTTTGTGCATACTAGAGTTGAAGCCCTGAACACATGTAGCTGAAGCAATACTGAAACGTGCAGTCTTCTTATTAGAATTAACAACTAACATTTAGTATGTTTTAAAATACAATCAGTAACTGTTAAGATCTCATTTGTAAAATGTTCATCAAAATGTATATCTATTATAAAAAAAACTTGTCAACCATATGACAGATAATGATATGAAATTTTCGTCTCTTGTTTTGTTTGGGACAAATGTTTAGTAAATGACTATTTTTATAATTATTTTTTGCAACTTCTGGACCTTTTAAACCACAGTTTAGAAATCTCTTTTAAGCAAACTGAAAATCTCTTGATAAAAGATTTGATCACGCGATTTAAAATTTTTGTAAGTTATTGCTAAAGAAGACGAAAATCTAATATTTTGTATGTAAGGTTGAACAATGTATAAGCAAACGTTAGACTCGAATCTAATGTTGTGCAAAAACATAAGTTTCTGAGGGTTATATTTGAATAACTTTTTAAAAATAGGGATAAAATATAAATAGTGGCCTAAAAAAGATATTTGCATAAATCAACCCTGATAAATTTCCATCTAAAAATCCAAACGGGAATTTGTCTTTTGTCTTCCCATTTAAGTCCTCTAACCTTGTGACTTTTATAGTTATGGGTCCAAAATTTATTCCAAAAGGAGAATGCCGGTCCCATTGATGTACTGTGTTTGATAATAATAGAACGACCATCAAAGAGTCAATTTGATGTAAAAAGTGTGTGCATTTGTGTTACTCATCAACCATTCATCATTTATCAGATTGTTCTAAGGAAGAAAAAAACAATATCAATAGAATTATTGGAACTGAAAATGGTCTGACATAATGATCCTTTTCTCGTGTCAATTGATAGCTCATTTCCACGTATAAAAGGTATGGATAGGATTGATTGAATAAAATTTCAACGGGTTAAAATGAATTTAATCAAAATTTGATTATTTTATCGGAAGAGTAGTAAATTGTGTTTGGCTAAATAATTTAGAAAATACTTTTACAAATATTAGAGCATTTATTTGTGCTTGACCAAGTTTCCAAAAGTACCTAGGGGAAAAAGTTATTTATTTCAAAGCTTAACCATACACCCAACTCTCTCAATAAACACTCAAAAAGAACACTTTTGACTTCCTAAAAGCTTGACCAAACAAGTTATTATTGGACTATTTCATTAATTTAGGTGAATTACTGTTTTCTTTATCTAAATTTGGCCCTCGATAAAAGGTATTACAATAGTGTAATGAGTTTTCTATTTCATCTGGGGCGGATCTAGAGGCTTATATATAGAGTTATGAAAATTTAGTAGCTTTTCTTCGGATTAATATATATATATATATATATATATATATATATATATATATATATTAAAAAATCTATTATATCTATAAATATTTAATTATATATTTAATTATTATTATAATACTAACTTGAGATAGCTGTAACTAAAAACTTATAAACTTTAAATTCGGAATTCATTTATGTTTTTCCTCACCTTTTGTAGAAAGAGATGAATGGGTCCATTAAGCATGTAAACCACGTAGACCTATGAGAAAATGCCAAGCTCTATATTTAATACTTGCAGGTCCACTCTTAATAATTCTGCCCGTCAACTTCAATCTGCTAGATTCAATCTTCTCTAATAAATCAATGTTTAGATCAAAACTCACTTTTTATGCTAATTGCTCATAGGGTTATGATTATGTAAACGCTATCTTGTAGTTAGAGTATTGGAGATATCATAAGAAGACAGTGACATGCAGGAAGCGTTTGATTGATAGAATGGGATAGACAAGTATATTTCTAAGGGTCGGGATATTCTATGGGATTAGCTATCCCATCTTTTATATGGGATAGCTAATTCCATCATTCTAACAAATGGTGGTATAAAGTAATCCTAGGACTAATTTATTAATACCCAAAATTAACCAAATGCAGTATACAATAATCTCATATTTTATCACGGAATTATTGTCCTTATCCCACCAACCAAACAACATTAATAACTAAGTTTACAATATATATATATATATATATATATAAAAGATCTGATAAAAATTAGTGAATTCACATAAACTCACAATCGATACTGTAAATCCGCCTTTGTACGTAAATATTAGAGATCACTGTGTGAATTTACTACAGCCAAGGGACATGTTAGTCATTCTAATAAAGAGAGTTTAACAAAATCATCGTTATTGAAGAGTTAGGTGTATGATTAAAGTGTCATCGAGAATATGTTAACTTTTTCATTGAGTAATTATGGTCTCTATTCAGGGCAAAATGAAAGTTAGATATTAATTTGATCGAACTCAATAACTTTTCAACGAAAGAACATGCTTTGTTTGGTTTGGTAGTTTTTTTCTTCAAATAAAAAGCCACCAAGGTGGTTAGTCTTTTATCAAATTGCCTTGAGGAAGATGAAACTTGATAAATGGGAAATTATTTTAGAATTTTTTTAGGATCTTTCTTTTCATCCAAATTAAGGAACAAGAACATTATAAGAGAAGAATGAAGAAGTAAACAGCTCGAATTTCTAGAATTTTTATTCTTCTACTTTGTCAAAAAAAATAAGAACACTTCGGAGAGTATGATACATCCAAAAAGTCCTAATTCAAATTATGGACTATACATACATAACAGGAAAAAAAGCTCTCCAAGTTTACAAGTGGAGTACTACTTACAGCTAGTAAAAACAGTACTACGTAAAACCTGGTGGTAAAAAGAATTAAATTAAACTAGAACTAATTTATTTAACCAAAGGGTAATTAGGGGTTGTTGTTGCAAAATTGACTCTTTTAACGAACCTTCCTTTCAATCTTGGCCTCTTTTCAGCATTCAATTTTCTAACCTCGTATCTTATTTTCTTGGAAAACAACCTCGTTCGCCGCTTCTCTCTGTACCTTGATACTCTCGCTTCTCTTCCTCTGTCCACTATTGTTGCATTCTCGTTCATTATTCCCATGTAATTTCCCTGCAAAAATATCCACTTTATCAACCACTAATTCATATAATTAATATTCAATTCTAACTTATATATATTGACAGTACTAAAGAATTTTTATACAATCAGGTTTACTAAAATATAACTATCCATAGTGGAACTAGTTAAGCAACATGATATAACAAGTTAAGTTACACTTGATAATATGAAGATGTTTTACATACTGTGAGTATATATTATTAGCATTTGCTTTTGTCCCACATTGGAAAAACATATTTGTATCCCATGTAATAGACCCTATATAAAGGGTTTTACTTGCTTTTCTTTTACTTGCACTTTTAGCTCTCAAGAATAATATTATTTTATTATCTTGTTATTGCTTTGTAAGAATTCATGTTATGAATAAAAGACTTTCATGAATTCTATCATGGTATCAAAGCCAAGAGCACAAGTTAATATTTTTAGCTCGATCGCGGATTCAACTTCGCGGTGAGTTAGTTGGGGGTTCGTATGCAGCACGCCCCTGGTATCAGTTAATTTTTTTTTTTGGCTTGTTTTGGAAGCTCGCGCTCGTTTTGGCTGCTCGTGCTCGTTCTGAACTTGGCTTCCACATCTGGGTTTCGTCTTTTTGGCTTCCGCATCTGATTGGTGAGATCTGCCTTTTTTTTTTTATTTTGTTGCTTGGGATTGCTGCTTGTTATTTGGGATTGCTGCTTGTTATTTGAGATTTTCTGTTTAAAATTCATAATGGCTGGAGGTGATGATTCTTTGCAAACTATTGGTGTTAGGTTAGATGGAAAAAATTATTCCTATTGGAGCTATGTCATGGTAAATTTTCTGAAGGGAAAAGGGCTTTGGGATTATATGTCTGGAAAAAACCAAATGTCATAATTTGGAGATGAAAATTTTGATGAATTATTTAGGACTTGGAAGACCAATAATTCAAAGATTATTACTTGGATTAATAACTCTGTTGAACAAAGAATTGGTGTTCAATTGGCTAAGTTCAAAACTGCTAAAGAGATTTGGGATTATTTGCCAAGATTGTTTGTGCGAGAATAATTTTCTTTGTTAAATATCGATTACAATATGAAATTCGTGCACTAGTACAAAATGACTTGGGCATTCAAGATTATTTCGTGCAATGACCACTTTGTGGGATCAGTTAGCTATGACAGAATCTACTGAATTGCAAGCATGCGATGCTTATATAAAATGCAGAGATGAAGATCATCTTGTTCAGCTATTGATGGGTCTTCGGTCGAATTTGAGAATTGCCGTTCGTGCTTATTGCACCGCAAACCCTTACCATCTGTTGAAGATGTGGTAAATGAACTTATGGTGAAGAAACATGTTTGAAGACTCTAAAAGGGGTACATAAGGCTTCTACTTTTGTCTTGCGGCAAACTCATTCGTCTACACCGATCCTTGCGGCTCCTACACACCAAGTATAAAACATCTATCGTAGGTAATTGTAATTATTGTAAGAAACCGGACACGGAAGAATCAATGTCCCGAGCTACGGAAGACGTCGGGTTCTAAGCCTCCACATTCGGGACAAGGACGAAGCCTTCTCAACGAAGCCATATTCGGGGGTCAATTCCGAACTTGTATCCACCGACTCAGTCGCCTTTGTGCCCTCTCTTGATCACCCGGCTTCGGGAGCCTCGCGTGAGTCACAAGTACTAATTCCGTAGCCGACCAATTTCGAAGTTCCTCGCCTTCCAACAGTTTCAACAGAATTCTCGTCTTATGCTCTTTGTTCCTTCCGCTCATCACCATCTATTGGTTCTGGTATCATTTCGCCTTCTTGGATCTTGGACTCGGAGCCGGAAATCATATGTCTCCCGATTCTTCCGTCTTTGTATCTTTGTCTTCGACTCCCCTTCCACTTCTGTTGTGACGCGACGATGGCACACCTATGCCATTGATGAGCAATGGCACCATTCATACATCCACTATATCATTACTCGATGTTTATTGCATTCCAAAATTACATATAAATCTTGCTTCGCTGGTCAAATATGTGACTCGGATGTTTTATTGGACTCTTCCCTAATTCTTGTTATGTGCATGATCTAAAATCCAAGAGAGTGATTGGGACGGGCGTAGAAAGGGAGAGGTCTATATGTTTTGGATGAGTCGCATCTTCCTACTCATGTAAAGCAACTATGCTCGTTAATCTGTCTTATTTTCATTTAACACATTCCTCTTCGAAGTTTTATTTGTGGCACTCTAGACTTGGTCATGTATCGAGTTCTCGCTGCGTTTTATGTGTAATCTTGGTGTTCTTGGTGATTTACAATCCGATGATATTTCGATTGTAGTGGATGTAAACTTGGAAAATTTTTTCGCTTTGCCTTTTAATCTTAGTACTTCTACTTCTTTTCGCACCATTTGATCTAGTTCATTCGGATGTTTGGGGGCCGGCACCTATCCCTACTAAGGGTGGCTCCGGATATTATGTTTCCTTTATTGATGATTATACTCGTCATTGTTGGGTTTATTTGTTGAAAAGACGCTCGATTTTGTTCATACTTATGTTATGTTGAGTTTCAAGCCTATGTGAAAACTCAACATTTCGCCATTATTAAATGTTTTCGGCCGATTTGATTTAGGAGGTGAATATACTAGTGGGGATCTTTCGGTATTTTCAAAGCCGATGGTACAATACATCGGTCTTCTTGTACCGATACACCACAACAAAATGGGGTAGCGAGAGAAAACATAGGCATATTGTTGAGACAAACTAGATCCATGCTTTTGTCCGCTAGTGTACCTAGTGAATTTTGGGGAGAAATTTGTCCTTACATCCGTTTATCTTATTAATAGGATCCCTACCTCTCATAATTACGGTATTTCTCCGTATGCTAGACTATTTGGTCACACCCCACTATATTCCCATTTGAGAGTTTTTGGTTCTACATGTTTTGTTCTACGTCCACATACGAGCATACTAAGTTATCTTCTCGTGTCGCCATTTGTGTTTTTCTTGGATATGGGGTTGGGCGAGAAAGGTTATCGTTGTCATGATCCAATTTCGGAAAATTGTATGTGTCTCGTAATGTTTCCTTTATTGAGCATGTTCCTTTCTTTTCCATCCCACCTACCTCACATGGTATGACAAAATCGACCTTATTGATAATGATCCCTTTGATGTCGATTGTCCATCCGATTCTACATCTATATCATCCGTTCCTTCTCGGTCTTACGGCGGGTCCCATGATATTGATACTCGGCCCCCTCCTACGCCTATTTCGGAACCTCTTGTGGTTGCGGATCCGGATCCACCTCGCTATCCTAAACGCACTCGCGATCTACTCGGTGTATCCGATTTTGATTATTCTTGCTATGCTCCAACATTCGCTTCCTTTCTAGTTTCTATTAATTCTCTCGCGTGAGCCTACATCCTACTCGAGGCAGCTCGTGATCCTCTTTGGCAAGAGGCTATGAATGAGGAGCGGTTGCTTTGAACAAAAGCGGTACTTGGGATTTGGTTTCTCTACCGACCGTGGTAAGAAAACTATTGGTTCTCGATGGGTGTACAAGATTAAGACAAAGTCGATGGTTCTATTGAGCGATATAAAGCTCGTTTGGTTGCAAAGGGTTTTGCTCAAGAATATGGTATGGATTATGAAGAGACTTTTGCACCCGTTGCAAAAATGACATCTGTCCGGTTCTTATTGCGGTGGCTCTCTGTTCGTCATTGGCATATTTCACAAATGGATGTTAAAAATGCTTTTTTAAATGGGGATCTTCAAGAAGAAATCTACATGGTCCCTCCACTCGGTGTTTCACATAGTCCGGGACAAGTGTGCGAGCTTAAGAAAGCTCGTATGGTCTCAAACAAGCTCCAAGAGCTTGGTTCGACAAGTTCTCCACCGTAGTATCATCTCTTGGGTTTATTTCCGGCTTTCATGATTCGGCGTTATTTGTTAAATCATCCCTGCAGGTTGTATTTTGCTTTTGTTGTATGTTGATGACATGATCATTACGGTGATGATATTGATGGTATTGCAAACCTAAAATCTACTTTATCTCGCCGTTTTGAGATGAAAGATTTAGGTCATCTACGTTACTTTTTAGGCATTGAGGTAGCTTATTTCGAGAAGGGATATCTTCTCTCTCGGTCTAAGTACACCTGCAGATATTCTTGAGCGGGCCCGTCTCACGGATACTCGTATAGTTGACTCTCTCTTGAGGTTAATGTTCGATATACACCTACCGACGGGGATCCTCTTCCCGATCCCACTTTATATCGTTCGGTTGTAGGGAGTCCGGTGTACCTCACCATTACTCGCCCGACATTGCATATCTTGTTCACATTGTCGGTCGGTTTGTTTGCTCTCCTACATCCGTACATTGGGTGCAGATTATGCGTATTCTTCGCTATCTTCGAGGAACGATTTATCGAGTCTCTTGTTTCCATCGACCTCATCCTTGGAGCTTCGTGCATTTTTCGATGCGATTGGGTGGTGACCTAAGCGATCGGAAATCAACTACGGTTATTGTGTATTTTTAGGAGATTCACTCATCTCATGGAAAAGTAAGAAACAAGATGTGGTTTCTCGCTCTTCAACCGAGGCGAGTATCGTGCTATGGCTTCTACTACGTGTGAGATTGTATGGTTACGTCGGTTATTGGTTGATATGGGTGTCTGTCTTTCTTCACCAACACCGATGTATTGTGATAATAAGAGTTCTATTCGGATTGCGCACAACACGGTCTTTCATGAACGTACCAAGCATATTGAGATTGATTGTCATATTATTCGATATCATCTTCGACGGCGCACTCTATCCTTGCCATTTGTCTCATCTTCGATGCAACTTGCGATTTCTTCACAAAGGCGCATACCTTAAAGCGTCAGGTTCTTTCTTGGCAAACTCTCGATGCTTCTGTCTACACCATCGCGAGTTTGAGAGGAGATATTAGCATTTGCTTTTGTCCCACATTGGAAAAACATATTTGTATCCCATGTAATAGACCCTATATAAAGGGTTTTACTTGCTTTTCTTTTACTTGCACTTTTAGCTCTCAAGAATAATATTATTTTATTATCTTGTTATTGCTTTGTAAGAATTCATGTTATGAATAAAAGACTTTCATGAATTCTATCATATATAAGTTAAATCGTAGAGAAACGAAATGTTAGTTGATGTACTTCCCAAAATTGCATGAATATTTATCCTTCGTATTGTTTAAAATGATATAATTCAAGGAAAACTAATGTAGAAGAATGCATGCAAAACATTTTGTTTTTCACATAAGTGTTAGTTCTACTTTGTTATTTTAGTACTTTTCTCCAAAACGTTAAAATCTCAATGTCCAAATGAAATGCAGATAATATCTAAGATATTTTTGCTTAAATACCTAATGTCCGATGCCCAATATACTATAAGAATAAAATATCTTCATTAACGTAGAAAGGTATGCAAGTATCCTGTGGTGGAGCCGGGAATTTTGCTTAGAGAATTTAAAATATAAATAAGCACATGAAGAAGTTAAGTAGATTTAACATCTACTATATATATATATATATATATATATATATATATATATATATATATATATATATAATTTTGACCTAATATGTATATTGTAATTTTTCAGTGAAAGTGATTCACATAAATCCGCTTACGCTCCCTAGCTCTGCTCATGTGCCTCTCTTTTTTTTTCCCTTTCAAACTAAACATTAAAGGGAAAAACGCAAGATTTCCATAGACCTTAATATAACTAGATAGCATTAACTATTATATTTTCTACGAATAAAAAATCACGTCGACTTTCACTTTCAACATTTAGCTTCCATGTGAGCGTAACTAGAAATGGGACCTTACTATGCAATCAACAAATCATAGATTTTACTTTTTTATGCCAATCAATTTCAATTAATGCAAACTTAAAATATGAGATAAAGAAATTTAAAACATACCATGCAGTCTGGCCATGAGCCATTGGAATCCAATTCTGGCCTTTCACCAGTAGTCCAAGGAGACCTTTGATCAGCCCATGCTATTAATACACCTTCATAATCAAGATTCAATAAAATCTTCTTCTTATTCTCATTTCCATCACCAATTACAACACCATTATCCTCACTAATATTCTTCATAACTACTTCATCTTCTCCATTAATATTCATCAGCGAATCATAATCGGATTTGAACTCAAAGGTTTGCCAGGGTAAGGAAGAAGGGGGGAACAAACACACTTGAAGAGCACAGCACAACGGAGAGTTGTATGTTGCATTCTGAAAGGATGAATTGCTCCCGAAAAGGAATCTTTTGTCTCCATTAATATCAATATCATGAATACTATGATAAAGTTGATGATCACGAGTACTAGCAGAAGTTTTCGTAACAACTTCAATTTCACCTTCATCTTCAATTTTGACTTTCTCATGACTAACCAAAGAACACTCCATTGAATTCTCCTCCTTATTATCACAAACCCCAAATAGACCTAGTCCTTCCATATCAAATGACTCATCATCAAGTCCTTTCCCTAGTAAACTCTCAACATCGGCTGCGAATTCTGCTAGCTCCATCTCCGATGGTAACATCCCATGAGACCTATTCAGATCGACATTACAGACTACCCCATGCTGCAATGTCGTCTCATTAGATTTGAGTTTAAATTCTGAATTCGCCTCTGCTGCTATTGTTGTTGTGTTATTCTCCACCATCTCATGATTTCTAGTGGCTGAGAAGGGATCGAATATGGGCACTCGATATAGAAGTTGCTCTTCTTCATTCTCATCAAGCGAGTTCTCATCACTTAATATCTCAGGAACGAGATAAATAGGGTTCTTGAGAATAACTTCTTCCTCCCCGGCGGATTTACTAGCCTTTCTCCCATTCCTAGGAGTTCGCGCCTTTCGTTTAAACCCACGATGCCATGATGGGATTGACGCTGAGGCTGAGACTGGACTTTCCAAATTGGGAAAGTAGTCATCTGATGAAGGTTCTTTCAGTGATGATGTTTTTAGACGAACCCTTTCGTGCCTACGCGCCAAAGGGTTCGCCGAATGAACGGAAACATCACAATATTGACATAAAAATGCATCATCGGCCGGACAATACCAACGTGCCCTTTTTCTAATGCAACCGTCACATGCTCTTGCTGTTTTTCCACCCATTGCACTTGCTAATTTTCTCTCCGAAACCATAGATAAATCCATGTTTTAAAATACAAATATAACTAGAAATATCAACAAAAGAGTTTGTTTTTTCAAGTCTTAGATATTTTGGTTCATCTAAGAGTTGGTGGAAGAGGAAAAAGTAAGAGAGATATGTTGAGTTTTTATTTGAGGACCCACAAAATGCACTTTTACAGCAAATTAAAGTTCTTTTTTTTTATATATAAAAATATTTTGGGGACATACGTTTTTAGTTTTTATGGGGAGTTTTCTACAGGGAATGGGAGACTGTACTTTTGGGCCCACAATAAGGCCTTATCTGTATTTTAATTGGCTAAGTTGGTGAAGTTCATCCTTGATTCTTGTTTCTGATTGGATGAAGTTGTAATCTAAGGATTTCAAGGGGTCCCACTTGTGTTGAGGATGAGAATCAGTCTAAAAGTTTGATCCAATTTCTCTATCCTAGTGTCCATGTCTCTATTCTCACAAGAATTTGAAGGAGACACTTTTGTTAGATTGTCTTGCTTTTGAGTTTTTTTCTTTTTCAAAATATCTAGAATATATTTAAAATTTGTTGGCTTGATTAATTTAGATTCGCAACGTTGTAATACTCATTTTAAGAGGAAACATCTTTTAGTAAGAATTCCTTGATTTCTACTACTTATACATTATATCTTCTGATGAAATTATATTCATTTAGCAACATGATTTGGTGGTGGTCTACTTTGAGTTAAATGCTCTCCCATATGATGACATTTCAAGTACAAGTATGGTATTTAATAGGAATATATTTTTTGAGTAAAGGGTAACTTGATATTTATAAAAAAATAATCATATTCCATACATTAAGTTTTAGAAATCTAGATATTATATTACTACATAACTTTAGAGATTCCGAGAAAAGTATTAATGGTGAAATATATAAGTTTTCATAAGTAAATGTATTATGAAATTTACAAATCGTAACTAAAAAGAGTTACTCGTTTTGTTCCACTTTATGTGACTCTATTAATTTTTTAGAAGTAAAACAATTTATTCTTTTATTGTAATTGTTCATATGTTTTAAAACACTTGTAATTATAGTCAAATCTCTCTATAATTTTCATTTGTTATAATATCATTTCACTATAACGGCCTAATTTTCTCCGGAACTAATTTTTCATGTTATATTTTTCTTCTCTATAACAACATTTTACTTATAACAATAGTGACATTCATTAGAGCGGTACACTCTTTATAAAGTTACCTCTCTATAACAGTCGTACTCAAATATTGTGTATTAATATTTTGTAAAAAATATATTATGTATAAAAATAAAATATTAAAATAGCCAGATGTAGACCGTCTGGTGTCCGGACAGCCACCCTAATTAGCATCCGTGTACGAGACAAGTGTAGACGTCGATGACGGATATAAATGCAAGCCATAGTCAAGTGTCCCCTGGATGTACCGAATAATGCGTTTGAGCGCATTCATGTGCTCAACCATGGGATCATGCATAAACAACCACACATGTTGTACATCATATGTAATATCTGGTCTCGTGAACGTAAGATACTGAAGGGTCCCTGCAAGACTGCGATATCGGGTCAGATCCTCGTAAGGGAGCCAGCTGCAGCACCCAATTTGAGTTTAGTATCAACTGGAGTGGAAGTGGACTTACAGGATGACATCTCAGCCCTCTCAATGATCTCGGTTGCATACTTTCTCTGGGATAAGAACAATCCACCGGCATGACGAGTGACAGCAATCCCCAAAAAATAACTCAATGGCCCCAAGTTTTTCATAGCAAACTCAGAAGTGAGCATTGTCATGATAGACTGGCGTAAGGCATTGGAAGAGGCAATCAATATAATATCATCCACATATAATAGTATATAAGCCAAGAAAGAACCACGACGATATATGAACAAGGAATTATCCGAACTGCTGTAAGCGAACCCAATAGTCGAAACATAATTTGCAAACCTCGTATACCAGGCCCGGGGAGATTGCTTAAGCCCATATAAGGACTTTTTCAACAGACAGACATGATGAGGATATTTGGGATCCCTAAACCCCAATGGCTGATGCATATAGACTGTTTCCTTGAGATCACCATGTAAGAAAACATTCTTCACATCTAACTGGTGAATGGGTCATGCTTTTGAAAGAGCCAAGCTGAGCACAATGTGAATGGTAGCCGACTTGACCACCAGACTAAACGTCTCACCACAATCCACACCAACCTGCTGAGTCTTACCATCACCCACAAGCCGAGCCTTATGTCTTGCAAATGAACCGTCTGAATTGTCCTTATGAGCAAAAATCCACATAGACCTAATAATATTAATACTAGATGGACGGGGAACCAACTCCCACGACTTATTATCAATAAGAGCATTATATTTATCGGTCATAGCAATTTTCCAATTTGGGTCATTTAATGCAGACACAAGATTACGGGGTAAGGGTGATTTAAGAACATTAGAATTTAAATTAAAATGCCTTTTTGGTTTAAAAATACCCTATTGACTACGAGTGACCGGTCTATGACTCGGAGAAGAATTAGGTGGATTTCAGAAATTTTCTGGACTCGATACGTACCGACCAGCAGGCAGTGGGCATGCTGGCCCAACACGGTAAGCAGAAGCAATTGAGGAAGTAGGAACAGGACCAGTTCCAGTATTGGGCTGGACTGGCCCAATTGCTGAAATTGGCCTAGTGACGAAACTGGGGACAGTGTCCTGCGATGGACCAGTGGGACCATCGGGCAGTGGGCCCGCTAGAGGATTTGGGGTGCGGGATATGTCCAAAAATGGTGAATAATATACGGGGATATACCATCATCTAAAAAATTATACGAACTCGGCACGAGATTACTAAATTTAGCAAACGGAAATTGGGATTCATAAAAAGTTACATGGCGACTAATGATGATTTTATTAGAGGATAAATCAAAATATTTGTAACCACAATGATTAGACGAAAAACCCAAAAACACACACGGAGTAGATCGGGCCTGAAGTTTGTTAATTGTGGTGAACTGAAATAACGGATAACATAAGCACCCAAAGACCCTAAGATGTGAATACGAATGAGTCTTATTATATAAAATTTGAAGGGGGGATGAATATGTTAAACCTTTGGAAGGAAGAATGTTAAGGAGATATGTAGCCATTTGTAGAGCATGATGTCAAAAAGACGGGGGTATGGAAGCATGAATCAATAAAGTGCAGGCAATGTTATTAATGGTACGAATTTTTGCGTTCGGCTTTCCCATTTTGTGAAGACGTGTGAAGGCAAGAAAAACAAAAATTGATCCCATTAGTTGCACAAAATTCCCGAAACACCCCGTTGTCATATTTCCAGCCATTATCACATTGAATATTTTTTATTTCTCGTTCGAATTGGGTTCAAATGAAAGATCTAAATTGTAAGAAGATGGAAAAAACTTGAGATTTTTTCGCTATCGGAAATGTCCATAAAATTTTTGAATAATCATACAAAAAGAGAACATAATACCGATGACCCAAAGAACTAAGAACAGGAGATGTTCATAAGTCGCTATGAATAATATCAAATGACATTAAAGTATGAGACTTAGAATCTACAAATGGCAACCTAACATTTTTTCCTAAAGAACAAGAATGACAGTTCGGAGTACTATGCGCACCCTAACATGAAATAAAAGGAAGACAAAATGGACGACCTCGGATGACCAAGACGAGCATGCCACAATGAAGGGACAAGGGCTGCAAATGCTGACGACAAGGCTTGACTCGATAGACCGGAACATGGCGTGATAGGATAAAGATCTTCCCTACTATCACACCTCATGAGAGGACTCCCCGTCTTGAAATCCTTCACAGAGAAACCAAACGGATCAAATTCAATAGACACGGAATTGTCAGTAGTGAATTTACGGACACACACTAAGTTTTTAATCAATTTGGGGGCATGTAGGGTATTTTTCAAGATAAGGGGTGGATGGGAGGAGGGGGGAGACAAAGTTTTATGTCCATAACCACGAATTAGAATAGAATTATCATTACCAACAATTATGCCACGAGGGTTGCTCAAATTGGAATAAGACGAGAGAGTACCTGAATCGGATGTCATGTGGGTAGTGGCACCGCTGTCCATATACCAATTCGGGTCCATTGGAGTCAAACCAAGAGTGTACATCGCGGCTTCAATATCGGTCTGAGTGGGGCCTGCTGCATGGTGGTTTGTAGAGGTCGGGGCCCAAGTACCCTTGCGTGCTGGCCCGGCCTAGTGCTGCTTCGGGAAGACCCACTGGCCCAGTTGATATTGGGCCGAGGAGGCTGCTGAAAAGCCCACTGGAACTGGGCTGGAATCGACGGTGAACTTGGGTTGTTAGGCCACTGCCCATGACCTAGTGGCCCAAGGCTGGGACCAGTGGGTCGGTGGCCCATTGTATCCGGGATATTATCCTCCGCCTCCGTTTCGGTCCCCGTTACCATTACCGGAACTGCCACGTTTGCCCCCGCGATTTTTGCCATTATTTTTCTGACAATTTTTATCGCCACCATGAGACCGGTTTTGGTTCGAATTGTCACCAAATTTTTGAGGAGCAGTGGAAGATGTCATCATGACCACGGGGCTAGCACTCGTAGCTGCCTTTTTAGCCAAGCCGGCTTCTTCTAATGTAAGCATGGAGCGGGCCTGATAGAACTTCGGAAGAGGATTACTTTGACGAATGAGAGTTCCAACGCCACTATAGGCCTCGGATAGGCCACTGCCCACTGTTCCAGGCCCATGACCCAGTGGCCCAAGGCTGGGACCAGTGGGTCGGTGGCCCATTGTATCTGGGATATTATCCTCCGCCTTCATTTCGGTCCCCATTACCATTACCGGAACTGCCACGTTTGCCCCCGCGATTTTTGCCATTAATTTTCTGACAATTTTTATCGCCACCATGAGACCGGTTTTGGTTCGAATTGTCACCAAAATTTTGAGGAGCAGTGAAAGATGTCATCATGACCACGGGGCTAGCACTCGTAGCCGCCTTTTTAGCCAAGCCGGCTTCTTCCAAGATAAGGATGGAGCGGGCCTGATAGAACTTCGGAAGATGATTACTTTGACGAATGAGAGTTTCAACACCACTATAGGCCTCGGATAGGCCAACAACCATCTGTAGAACAAGACGATCTTCACTAACTGGCGCACCAACATTGCGGAGTTGGTCCACCAATTCTTTCAACCTTTCGAATTGTCACCAAATTTTTGAGGAGCAGTGGAAGATGTCATCATGACCACGGGGCTAGCACTCGTAGCCGCCTTTTAAGCCAAGCCGACTTCTTCCAAGGTAAGCATGGAGCGGGCCTGATAGAACTTCGGAAGATGATTACTTTGATGAATGAGAGTTCCAACACCACTATAGGCCTCTGATAGGCCAGCAACCATCTGTAGAACAAGACGATCTTCACTAACTGGCGCACCAACATTGCGGAGTTGGTCCACCAATTCTTTCAACCTTTCGAATTGTCACCAAAATTTTGAGGAGCAGTGGAAGATGTCATCATGACCATGGGGCTAGCACTCGTAGCCGCCTTTTTAGCCAAGCCGGCTTCTTCCAAGGTAAGCATGGAGCGGGCCTGATAGAACTTCGGAAGAGGACTTTGACGAATGAGAGTTCCAACGCCAATATAGGCCTCGGATAGGCTAGCAACCATCTGTAGAACAAGACGATCTTCACTAACTGGCGCACCAACATTGCGGAGTTGGTCCACCAATTCTTTCAACCTTTTGCAATAAGCTGAAACGTTGGGAAATTTTCCATGTTGACGTGGAAAAATTCATGTTCAAGGGTAACAACTCTGGAGTTTTGATTATCCTGGAATATGTCACGCAGCCATCACCGTAGCGTCTGGCTCAATAATCGTCTCCAATAGTTCGGTAGAGATAGTAGAATAAATCCACTGAAGGACGGTGGCATCAAGTGTGGTCCATAATTTAGGGTCATCCTCGCGTTGAGACACCTCCGTGTCTTCAGGAGCCGCGGGGATTATGTGATGGATGACTTGATGTGAACGAGCGTGAATTTTGAACAACTCGGCCCACGTCGCGTATTTGACGTTTTCTATTTCAAGAATTAGAGGGATATGATTCTTGATGTTAGAAACAACAAGGACAGGGTGAAACGTGTTCTTTGGCATAGACATAACGAAAGAACATGAAGTGATAGAGGGATTTGGAAGAGAAAATTGGAGAGCGGAAAACTGGCACGGAAACCGAGGATGGGCTCTCGGATTCTGCTTGGCCGAGGAACAAGAATTTTTTTGTTTGACCTAGACTTTTGATACCATGAAAGAAATAATCCCTTGATTATTTTCATTAATTGAAAGAAAATATATACAATTTACATATTTTCATAATAGGAAAATCCTATTCCTATTCTACTCCTAAAACCTTATTCTATTTGGAGACTAACTATACAATTATGTTGATAGTACAAGACTAATTAAGGTACACTACAATGGTACAAAACCGTGTACAAGAATGACAAAACCGAGACTAAATATACATAGGATATACACGTGAGACTAAATATACATAGGATATACATGTGCATAACGCACGTGTATATCCTATGTATATTTAGTATATTTAACAATTTTGGGTATAGCTTGTCAAAAACAAATCATGAGTGGTGCATATTGCCTTTTGATTTTTGATGATGTGGCTAGTTTCAACAGTAGCATGAGTTAGATAGCAAAAAACTACATGTATTATGATGCACCGTTATATTAAGGTGAATTATAATCATAGGTAATTGCTTATAGTAAATTTGATTCCGTAGCGTAGAAAATCAACTAAATAACATATCATAACCAACTAAAAAAAATATTATAACCAAGCAAGAAATATTAATACTATAAAAAAGTTATTAATTATAAAAAGTTATTTAATGTTAAGTTGATTGTTTTATTCCTAATGAGATTGATTATAATCAATAAATGTTCATGATTTTCTTTTAGCATAAGTTTCTATAATAATAAAAATTATGTCTCTGGAGGATCTGGAGTACAAGCTATTGGTTCACATGAACATTTAGCTCGCAAACTTTGTTTATGTAGTAAGAAATATACTAAATATCTATAAATATTTAATTATAAATTCAATTAATATTGTATCTTAACTTAATGTCGCTATAAAAATTCATAAATTTTAAATCTCGAATTTGTCTTTCTATTCAGTTAAACTCCGCTACATAAATGGATTTGAAAGTAGTAGTAATATATAGTTATATACTCATTATTCGACATTATAACCTATAAAGTCTTTCTCTTTGTACTCTTTTTTCTGATGAACAAACAGAAAATGTACGTGAATAGTATCAACTCAAAGGTTGTACATTAACTCTGTATGTAGTAAATCAAAAGTAAAACACAATAGAATAGATGCAGTAACTTTTCATTCTTCTTTTTCACCAAGAAATGTTATTCAGTAGTGTAAATGATACAAATTACATGCCAACAAACAAAAACTACTCATCAAAAAAAAAGGTGCGGGTTAAAGTTTAACCCACACTGTAACTATCTCGTCTTGCTCCATTGTCATCCCTAATCATCGTCAATTTCCTCCACCTTTTGTCCGAACCCTCTAGGTCCGCCTCTAGCTCTTGCAACAATTTTCCCCTTACGACCGCTCTTCTTCTTCTTAGCCGCCTCTTCTTTTTCAAATTTCTCCTTTTCCCTCTTCTGCAAGAAATCCGTAACGGCTATATAAATTACCCCTATCGTTAGAATGGATAATCCGACAAACGCGACGAACAATAGCGTTTGTATGATGGTAGACACTCCATTGTCACCCGTGGAAGCAACAATTTGATCAGTTGTTTCATCTAATTTCTCTGAAATAGCTGAAATAGCTGAAATTCTTAGATTTCGGATAGTTTTGGATGAAATTGGTTGATGTGGGACGTGAATTATGTGCTGGTGCAACTTCCTAGTGGATGAAATTTGAATTAATGGATTTTTAGGGGGTAAAAGAGGTGATTTAGGAATAATTACAAGGAAGGAGAGAGATGTGGATGGAGTAGCAACCATTTTCTCTCATCCAATTTTTGCAGGCTAATGAAAAGTCTGCACTTTTAATTTGCTTACCATATTTCCTTCACACATTTCCTATCCCAATACCTTATCTTCTCTTCCTTGGGCCCCCGGCCCGGCCCGCAGTAAATTTTACTTTATAATATCTTTATGAATTTTACTACTGTGAAGCTGACAAAACAAACTAAGGGTATCTTTGGTACGAAAGAAAATGTTTTCTTAAAAATTAAGTGATTTTTTTTTAGTATATGTAAGTAAGCACAAAATAATATCTCTCAGATATTTATATAATTTAGGCAAATATTATGATATGGGATGTGCGGGTTGGGGTGGACTTTAGTGTGGGGTTGCCGGGGGTGCGGATGAATGATAGGGATGCATGAGACGGTCAACGTGAAATGTTGTTGGGAGTTTTTGCTCTATGGTACTTTATAAAGCAGTACGGGAAGTATATAACTATTACAAGTATTCGAAAGGATAAACAAAGATTTAATAATTCAACTAGAAATCTGAAAATTACAATTGAACAACAAAACCGAAACTACAATTTTGTTGAAAGGCGAAAAATGGAAAGCGGTTTATCTTTGAGTCGAGTGTGGCACTCGTCCTTAAGACAATATTGCCCCGTATGTATCCTTTATACGTCCTGGACAATTTGTCTCCCAAGATAAAACAAACAATGGAACCCTTGAGCAAAGGAAACTCAAGAGCTACCGTGAAGAATATTGAGTAACGAAATGATGCTTGGAAGTTGTAGGAAGAAAAGCTGTTTTTGTTGTGTATTTTCGTGAGCTTTATGAACTCGTTATTTTTCTCGTTCTTTGTGGTGCTCAACAATGGTGTAAGGGTGTGTTTATATAGGTGAGGGAGGGGTGAAAAGCCTCCATAATAGCCAAATAATGGCCATTATGGAGGTAGTAAAGTCACCAACATAAATGGTGAAAGACCAACTGTTTTGGCCATTATAGGAGGAGTAATTCAGCCAAAATAAATGGTGAATTGAGAGCTTGGACGTTTCGCTTTGATCGTCGAAATTCCAACTTTCGAAAACTTCGGGGACCAAAGCGTACATCTTGAAACTTTAGGGACCAAACTGTACATCCGAAAGAATTCGGTCCAAACCGCACATCGAAACTTCGGGATCAAGCGTACTTCGGCAAAGTTTTTTCGGCCCAAAAAGATAATATCGAAGGCCCACGCGACCCCACGACCCACGACCGTGACCCGTGAACCCGTGAACCCGAGAACCCGGAACCGGACCGGACGGGCGGCGCGCGTGTGGTCTTTACTTGAACCGAAGCACATCTAGGTCCTCCCTCCTTTAAACACATGGGATACCCCTTGGGGTCCCAAACCCCAAACCAATTTCAAGTATTATATACACAACAATTCTTTCTTCCTCTACCGATGAGGGAGAATTACACACAATACCACACTTTCCATGCTTCAAACACCTTACTTCGTGAACCAATATCTCTTTCATTTCTCAATGAAATTTGACGATTCTTGGCCCTACGGTTATCTACGTACTTAGTAGATCATGCATGTGTGAAGAACCGGATTCTCCAACATACGTTACACTAGTGTTTAAGCCGTTAAAGTTGGTCGGTCGCAACTCCCGCCAAAGGCAAATTTCCAACAATCCCCTCTTGAAAGAGATTTTGGCGCACTCACATGGTGTCTTTTCATTTCCAAAGCAATATTTCGACGGACCGATGTTGCATAAGGAGAGGTAGCCTCGGCTTTGAACCTTCCATAGTTGAATACCATCGGACTTACTTACTTGCGCGGTGAACGTGATGTCTTGAACCGTCGGTGTTTAGTGTAAGCCAAGACAACGGTACCAACACAACAAATTCCCTTACTCTCTTCTTCGTAATGTTTTGTCCGTTTTGGCCATGGACAACGTCTTGGATTCTTAAGTGCGTTCAATTTGAAGCGCCCGTCCTCGCACTTAAATAGGTGGTCTCCTACAAGGTATCTGCTATACCCCACTTCACAAGTGTTAGGAACCATTAAAAGTTTCCCAAAGACCTAACCTCAATTGTTGAGGATCATTACGAGTTTTGAAAACTTAACCTTTACCCATCGCGAGATAGCACTTAACGTCTATCGCGGGAACGGCTTTGGATTTGGTGTGTCTTTTCGAAATCACTATCCGAAGTGCTCATGCTTCGACCGAAGCGATCAATTCGAACCTTTACAACTTAGTTTTCCCATTGAACCAAATTACCGGGATCTCCGGTTCGTAAGGTTGGGTTTCCATTTGTATTGGTCCGTATATTTTGGGTTTTAAGCCCATTCCCCAGACAGAGCGAGAACACTTGATCTCCGGGTAGTCCCTTAGTTAGTAAATAAGGAAGTGACGCCGTGATGATCAACCGCCATACGGTCTTATGTCTCCGACGGATCGTGACGGATATGTCCGACGCCGTCATCCGTGTCCTTCCGAAGCCGACCGGCTAGCCACGATGTATAAGCTGTTGAAGGTACGGGTTTCTCCCAATAAGGGACGTCCTCTAATGAGTCGTGAAGTTACTCAACTTCTTTCATGCTTTGTATAAGGCGATAAACTCCGATACTATCATGAATCGGTCGATGCAAGTTTGCTTAGAGGATTTTCCAAGAACCACCATACACATTTACTTGTGGCTTTGGTGTTTTTCGGATCTCGATGTCCGGTTTGCATCACCGTGTTCTCTCGAACATTGGACATCCGAGAATACTATAATCCGTAGATAAGCGAATAATTCGGATATCGTCATATCCGACTTAACGCCTTCTATTGATCATGTATTAAGATCATCGGTGAACCTTAGTTCAACTAATATATTTGTAGGACGATACCGGAGTCGGTTGTAGTGTGTACAATACATTGAACTACACGTGACCCGAGCATATCGCTCCATGTCTATGGGTGCACCATGATTCCAATCGGTTCTATGATTCATATCCATTGGTGGGTTCAACGAGGCTGTCAACTATCGACCGATCCGTTAGATGTCTTAGAAATCCAATTCCTAAGATGTCATACGTGATACTCATATCTTTCATACCGAGACTTTGTTTCAATATGATTTTCACTCTAAGACCGTTGGTTTTCCAACTGTTGGCTTTCTAACTTCGAGTCAATGTTTCGTGATCGATTCATTGTTTTCGTTTTATACGAGACTTTCGGGACCAAAATGTTAACATTTCGGGGACCAAATTGAAAGTTCGGGAAGAAGCCCAACAGTTCAAACAAACCAATTTCGATCCTCTTCTTCCAACTCTCCGGTTGGGAAGGTACATTTCAACACCCATGTCATGTAAGATTACAATGGCCCTGGATGTGAAGCTACTCACATGGGAGCACTTTTTACAACCCAAAGATTCTTTTCCCGGAGGAAGATTAACTATTACACGAGTATGGTTCTATATATGGAATCTATTTCTCTCTTTAGCTTCTTTCCAAAGCGGCGCTTTTGGAGATGACAATTATTTGTTAATTGTTCATGGTTCATTATTAACCATACAAGCTAGAAGGACTAGAACAAGTCTTTGTCCCCTCTTTGCTCCGTCTTGGTTCAACATCTAGAATCCCTGAGTTCTGCAGATCCGGAATATTAAGTTCCGGATAGACAAAGAACTTTCGAGTCATGAAGATACGGAACGTCTAGTTCGGACGATCGAGCCCTCGCGGGTTCTTGTTAACCTTGAGCAATTACTCCTTTTCCTTTTCCAAGGAAAGTTATCTCCAAAGAATTCGCATTCTTTGACGCCAAGAGGCGATCAACACTCTCGTTATTTGCGGATCCGGTGGATATGCAATCTACGATCTTAGGTCGAACTTGACCTGTTTCGGTAGCCCATCTTTTACCAAGCTACCCCTCATAATTTGGGCGTACGACTTCGCGCTTGGCTAACACCATTAGACTAAGGTGAGAAATGAACATTCGTTTAATGAACGATGCTTCACATTCTCCCCCTCTATCACTACGAATTTCTCAATCCGTAGGCTTAGTTGATTCAACTTCTGCTTTGTAGCGCTTATCCGCTTCAACACCTTCATCTTTGCTTTTCAACAAACAAAGGATTCCATACGTTGTACTATCATCAAATGACGATCACAACGTACTTGTCTCCCCCCTCTATTTTGTATAAACTTCAAATCACCCAAGTAGGTATGACTAAGTTCTAGAGGAGCGGTGCTTCTTTCGCTATTCCCTTGACGGAATTTGGAAAGGTGATTTTGCATCTTCGCTTACCTCACATTCATTTTGAGGGTTTAAGTCGAAAGTAGGCAACAATCTCAACATCATTAGCTTTTGAATGACTTGCTATTTAACGTGTCTTAATCTATGATGTCATAGATGCACGGATTACAATATATCATTCATTTGGCTATAGACATATTGTACCACTGTTAGTTATTACGGACCTGTTGGACTAGTCTCAAATCAGATTTGACCAACAACGTCCTTTAACCAAGTTAGGAACGTGTATCACCTCTTTTAGAGTGATCTCATTCCTTGAAGTCCTATTGAGGACAACCTCTCCAGCCCCTTTGATTTTAGAGGTGGCGTTGCTTCACATGAACAACCTTTTGCCCGTGGTTAGGGCGTAACCGGATCATATGTGATCTCGATACTCGGGTCCACTCTAGTTGCTTTGGCGATCGAGTGTCCAATTTCTTTCTTGCCTTTATTTAGGCCTTCGGATCATTTAGGACACGGAAACTCGGCCCACCTTACTAGGTGTCCATTACTTTTCCTATGAAATGAATTCTCGGCACCACTCCCGATCGCCGGAGGCTTTATATGACCGAGTGTCCAATATCATCATATCAAAGGAATTTTGGCCCACTCCCGATCGCCGGAGGCTTTGTATGACCGAGTGTCCAATATCATCCTATCAAAGGAATTTTGGCCCACTCCAGTCGCCCAGAGGCTTTATGTGACTGAGTGTCCAATATCATCCTATCAAAGGAATTTTGGCCCACTCCAGTCGTCCGGAGGCTTTATGTGACTGAGTGTCCAATATCATCCTATGAAGGATCTTCTGCCAAATAGTATGACAGGTTCAACGTCTTTAGCTTTTAGACTCCTTTCGTTAAGATTGGTGCCCAGATAATTCTTGGCGCTTACTTAAGAGTGGTAACAGTTTTCGCACAGTCAGTGGATCTTATTCCCTCGTATGTGCGAACATACTTTACACACTTTAGTAATTACACTTAAAAGAACGGATCTTCTTAAGTCGTTTACAAAATCCAATCTTTAAACGGAAAAGAAGATGAGATTAAACTTCTGATTTGTTAAAGCATAAGGAATATAAATTATTTTCATATTCCTCCTTACTTTAATCCATTTTTAATCAGACATAATTTAATCTTTATTCTTGACAAGTAAGAAAAATACTTATCATTTAATCCTTATTCTTGACAAGTAAGAAGAATACTTATCCCAATTTCGGATTCTGGCTCACTTCAGTCACTTCATCAGACTGAGTGTCCATTTCCTTCTCACCATTATTCGGATCCTTTGTCTGGGACAGATATAGGCCTTCTGCTACAAGATAGAATAACATCTTCACTCTTCTCCTCTTGTCCCAGTTGACATCCTCAGGCTCTCGTGAGCGATTGTTCCCACCAGTCTTGGTAGCGGTGACACCATGAACACGTTCATCATCATCACTCTCTTCTACCAAAAAACCATTTCCATATCCAGATTTGGTCACACAAATTTTGACCGACATCTTTCGAACACTAATAGTAATACTATACAGATATTGTCTTAAGTTGTTGGGAGTCTTTGCTCTATGGTACTTTATAAAGCAGTACGGGAAGTATATAACTATTACAAGTATTCAAAAGGATAAACAAAGATTTAATAATTCAACTAGAAATCTGAAAATTACAATTGAACAACAAAACTGAAACTACAATTTTGTTGAAGACTGAAAAATGGAAACTGGTTTATGCTGAGTCGAGTGTGGCACTCTGTCCTTAAGACAATATTGCCCCGTATGTATCCTTTATACGTCCTGGACAATTTGTCTCCCAAGATAAAACAGCAATGGAACCCTTGAGCAAAGGAAACTCAAGAGCTACCGTGAAGAATATTGAGTAACGAAATGATGCTTGGAAGTTGTAGGAAGAAAACTGTTTTTGTTGTGTATTTTCGTGAGCTTTATGAACTGTTATTTTTCTGTTCTTTGTGGTGCTCAACAATGGTGTAAGGGTGTGTTTATATAGGTGAGGGAGGGGCTGAAAATCGCCTCCATAATAGCCAAATAATGGCCATTATGGAGGTAGTAAAGTCACCAACATAAATGGTGAAAGACCAACCGTTTTGGCCATTATAGGAGGAGTAATTCAGCCAAAATAAATGGTGAATTGAGAGCTTGGACGTTTCGCTTTGACTGTCGAAATTCCAACTTTACGAAAACTTCGGGGACCAAACTCGTACATCTTGAAACTTTAGGGACCAACCGTACATCCGAAAGAATTTCGGTCCAAACCGCACATCCGAAACTTCGGGATCAAACCGTACTTCTGGCAAAGTTTTCTGGCCCAAAAAGATAATATCAGAAGGCCCACAGCCCACAGCCCACGACCCGTGACCCGTGAACCCGTGAACCCGAGAACCCGGAACCGGACCGGACGGGCGGCGCGCGTGTGGTCTTTACTTGAACCGAAGCACATCTAGGTCCTCCCTCCTTTAAACACATGGGATACCCCTTGGGGTCCCAAACCCCAAACCAATTTCAAGTATTATATACACAACAATTCTTTCTTCCTCTACCGATGAGGGAGAATTACACACAATACCACACTTTCCATGCTTCAAACACCTTACTTCGTGAACCAATATCTCTTTCATTTCTCAATGAAATTTGACGATTCTTGGCCCTACGGTTATCTACGTACTTAGTAGATCATGCATGTGTGAAGAACCGGATTCTCCAACATACGTTACACTAGTGTTTAAGCCGTTAAAGTTGGTCGGTCGCAACTCCCGCCAAAGGCAAATTTCCAACAAATGTCACGTATGAAATTTATTTTTTTATCCTCTTTAGAGAAGTTTTATTTTTCTAATGATTTTTTAAAGAACCTGTTTTGATCAATCAAGAAAAATGTTAAAAAATATTTTCCTCGATACCAAACACACGCTATGTGTAAGAAAGAATTTTGAATGCTTACAAACACACTAGTTTAAATCAACGAACTTAAGCATAGTTATCTTGATATATTAATCGGAAAAGGGTCAAAGCTGCCCCTAACGTATTGGAAATGGTTTTAAAATACCCTCATTTCACCTATTGGATCAAATTTGTCTTTCCTTCTACCTATTTGGATAAAAAATACTAGGGGTGAGCACGGGTACAGGGTACCCAGATACCCGACCGGGACCGACATTAACGGGTAGGTTCCGAGTAGATATATTATAATAACGGGTAGGGTCCGGGTAGTAAAATTAGGAACCGATCAATGTCGGGTCCGGTTCCGGTTCCGGAAAATAGAGACAGGTACCGGACCGGAACCGATACCCGGAACCTATAAAATATTAAATATTTTTACTTTTTTTAGAAACATTTGGACCACTTTTAACTTTCTCCAAAATTATTTGTTGCACGCCTACACATTGATTTTCCCCATCCCAATACGTAAATATTTTAGTTTTTTCACCCCTTTATTCTAGAATGCTCTTTGTGCCATAAGAGAAAACACCCAAAACTCTCTCAATAACAATGGCGTTTTAGCTACACCACCGAGCTTCATCGTCGTCGTTGTTGAAGCTTTCTCTCAGGCACTTTCATCGTTGTCGTCATTGAAGCTTCACCTTTGCCTCTTTCTCTCCCTTGGTTGTGTTCACGTCATTCCTAAAATGCATATGTGTTCATATCTAACTCTTTAATTTCTTTTTAATAGCATATGCTTCTGTTCTATTTCAGGCGATACTCATCTTCAATTTGTATTA
This sequence comes from Anisodus tanguticus, assembly GCA_034509755.1. Lineage (NCBI taxonomy): Eukaryota > Viridiplantae > Streptophyta > Magnoliopsida > Solanales > Solanaceae > Anisodus > Anisodus tanguticus. The sequence continues at coordinate 47,566,581 of CM067550.1, read as the reverse complement.
CTTTTTTATTTGAAATGTAAATCTATTTTTAAAATTTGTGTATATTTTTGTAGTTGTGAAGATGAAATTTAGGGATTTACTAGCATAATAAAGCTTTTCTTTTGTATCGAAGAGCTTATGAACACGAAAATAAGTTTAATTCAGATATTTTCAAATTTATTTTGAAATCAACACGTTCAATTAATTGTCAAATTTGGCTTGCAATTTTAGGTTTTGGTTACAGAATTAGCTTTTCTACAATGAATAAGTTTTCTAAAACTTCTTATAAGGATACTAAAAACTCTGATTGCAGGCTAAAAAACTACTTGATGAAATTATTTTAGAACTCTTTTTTATTCTCATAGGCTTAAAAATTGTTGCTTAATTTGTGTTTTTTATTTACAGGGTACCCGGAAACCTACCCGGACCCTGCGGGTCCGGGTAGGTTCCGGGTAATGATTGCTACGGGTAGGTTCCGGGTAGTAAACTTAGGAACCGATCTTTTATCGGGTAGGGTCCGGGTAGTTAAAAAATGTTAGGGTACCCGGACCCGCTCACCCCTAAAAAATACTCTTAATGTATTAGAACTTGCTCAAAAATACTCTTTTTCATTCATTAAATCAAATTTATCTCTAATTTTATTTTTATGCTTAAAATTATTCTTTTTATTAACGACATAATTACATGACATTTAGTTAACACATGTGTCCCCTTTTAATCATACTTGTAACACAATTAATTTGTTTCAAAAATATATATCCTCGCTTCCATCACATAATTTTTTTGTTCATTTTCTTCTATCTTGATTGTTTAAATTTTGTTAAGGTAGCTTGATAAATGTTACAGGGTATCCCGATTGGTTTAAAGTGCGGAGAATAATTTTTTGTTGTTCCAGTATATAAAAATTGTCTAAAAATCCAGTTCGATTAATTCAAATATGGACTGTAAAAAACAAATGGGTAGTGGCATTTGTCAAACAAATTTTGAATTAAAAGAGAATTTGGTACATACCACCACATATAACTCATTTTACCACTCATTTTATTTTGTTAAGCTACATGTATTAATTATAAAAGGGTGAAATTGAGGATCTTGACTGCCAAACACAACAAAAAGTCATTTTTTTCATTTTATTCTAGCCTAATGTACTTACCAATACAAGAATCTGTTTATGCAGAGAAATATATGAGTGACATCTGCCAAACTCCTGGTGCAATTTCAATAACTCTCTTAACAAAACTAAGTAAAATAATCTCCATAGTTAAGATGCCTACATTGTTTAACGTATAAATAAAATAATGAGACTAATATAAAAAATAAATTGAAAATAAAAGGGACAGTTTTAAGCATATAAATACTATTAGGGATAAATTTGATCCAAAGTGAAAAAGGGCATTTTGAGCCAAAGAAGGACAAATTTGATCCAATAGGTGAAAGAAGGTCATTTTTGAACAATTTCTAATACGTTAAGAACATTTTTGATATTATCCGTATATTAATTACTCTCCTAATATTACTTTTTCTTTCTTGCAATTTATGAACAAGAAAATATTTTTAGAGGCATAAAACTGCTTTATTCATACAGTAGTATTTATTAGTTACTATAATATATAAGATGTTTAGAGAAACATTTCTAGATAAACGCAGAATCTTGAGGGCGATTTGAAAAGAGAGAACAAAAAAGAGGAATATTATGAAAAGGATGAAATTGTAAAATTTCGTTGCACTATCGAAATGGACAAAATGGAAATGCGACAAACAATATAAATGCAGGACAAAAATCAAACAACGTATACTTTAGGTTAAAATAAAATAAAATAAAATGACCATTGTCAATTTAGCAAGGGAACCAAGAAAGGTGCTAGTAATTTTCCTAGCAGGATAAAGAATGGTGGTTAATTGACTGTTTTGTTTTCTTCTATTTTTGTATCTCACTAATATGGCATTGTAAGATGACCATGCTGGGAAAAACAAACATTAAACCGATCATGAGTCACACCAAAAAACGACTTATTCGTGAAAGAAAATTACATGAAAAACGACTTTCGACGTGTCAACACATATTTACCTTTTGTGTCTTCTTTCATTAATTAATACGAGGTTAAAATAAAAAATAATGTTGAGAAAAACAAACATGGAATCGATCAATCACACCAGAAAATGATTTTTAAAAAGACTTTAATGAAAAATAACTCCCCACATATCAACCACAGATTTAGATATTGTGTCTTCTTTAATTTAACACAAAATTAAAAGATAAAACGATGTTGGAAAAAAAAACATGAAACCGATCAGTCACACCAGAAATTGACCATTTTCTAAAAATAAATCATGAAAAATAACTTTTGTTATGTGAAACACACAGTTACTATTGTTTCTTCTTCCATTAATCAATATTGGATTAAAAAATTAAACAATGTTATGAAAAATAAACATGAAACCGATCAGTTACGCCAGAAAATAATTTTGTTGTGAAAAAAAAAAAGATCTGTCATGTCAAACACACATTTATCTCGGTTGTATCTTCTTCAATTTATTATGGAATTATAAGACAATAATGTTGATTTCTCTCTCCTCTCTCCCCCCAACGGTAACAAGATTCCCATCCCCACCCCCTTCTCCAACGGTAACCATCCCGGACCAGGTAAATCACTCCAGTCGGCGACCAAGTAACGCTGTCGGATTACTATGCCGGTGACTTTTTTCGGCATCTTCTCTTTTTTACTTTTGCTTCTCTTTTCCTCCTCCTTTTCTACTTTTCTCTTTTTCTCTGTTATTTTTCTTCTTCTACCACTCGAATCGGCGGCCAGGTTACTAAGTTGCTCTGACACCGGTGTGAATAGCAACTCCGGCTGTGAACAATGTCATTGAACAGTATCCCGATCGTGAACAGTACTCCGGCCATGAACAGTGTTTTCCCGACAGAGAACAGGTTCTACCCAACTGGAGTTGCAAAGTACACCGGCGGTTTCGTCTGGACGAATTGTTTCCAGTGAAGGCAAGACTTCATATCGGAAACCTACTACTGGGATATCTACTCTCGCCCACTGCTACTCACCAACAGCCACCACAACGGCCGCCACTACATTACCGACAGCTTATTTCGGTGGTTCTCCGACGCTTCTCAGGTGACCCTTCTCCCTATATCTTTTTCCTCTTCCCTTTTTTGTTTTCTTTTGCTTTGCTTTTGCAGGTACGAGCATATACATATCCAAAGCATCAACTGTCGTAACACGACCGTCGAGACCAGATTTGTCACGACGCGCATCGGGGCTCTATCTCTCCCGTTTTCTGCCAAACATCCGGGCTCTATCTCTCTGGTCTTCATTCTTGTTGTTAATTTATTTTTGCTTGGCCGTCGAACTTGTTTCATAATGTATTGATTCCTGCCCTTAGTATATTACATTCTTGCATTCACTCTTCTTGCATTTAGTTATATCATTCTTGGTGTTCCTGTTTTAGGTGTAAACCTTTGATTAGCCTATTAGTTTATATCCGCTTTAGTGACTTTGGTGACTGATGGTAGACTAGGGTCATGTTCTCGGTCGAGGACGAGGGCGAGGGTTAGGGGGTAAGTGGGGTAAGGGAGATGCTAGGCTAAGAATAGGGTCTTGGAACATTGGGACTTTAACGGGGAAGTCCATAGAGCTAGTTAAGATTCTTAAGAAGATGATGATTAATATATCCTGTGTCTAGGAGACCAAATGGGTAGGACCTAAGGCTAAGGATGTTCACGGGTATAAGTTATAGTTCTCGGGTAGGTCGAGGTATAGGAATGGGGTAGGCATTTTGGTAGACGGCGAGCTAAGGGATCAGGTGGTAGAGGTTAGGAAGGTCAATGATAGGATGATGACGAATAAGTTGATAGTTGTATGGTCCACACATTATTAGTGCTTACGCGACGCATGCGGGCTTGGACGAGGAGGAGAAGAGGCACTTTTGTAAGGATTTGGACGAGGTGGTGGGAGGTATACCACCCACTGAGAAGTTATTTGTAGGAGGGGATTTCAATAGATATATCGGATCACTTCCCGGGGGTTATGATGACGTGCATGAAGGCTTTCGCCTCCGGGATAGGAATGGGGGAGATGTCTCCCTCTTGGAGTTCGCTAAAGTTTTTGGGTTGGTGATAGCCAATTCGAGGTTCGTGAAGAAGGAGGAGCACTTGGTGACTTTCCGTAACTCGTTGGCTAAGACTAAGATAGACTTTTTGCTTCTTAGGACGGTTGACAACGGTCTTTGTAAAGACTGCAAGGTTATTCCGAGTGAGTATCTTACAACCTAGCATAAGCTTTTGGTGATGGATTAGGAGATCAAGATGAAGAAAAAGATGAGGGTTGTGCATGACAGGCTAAGAATCAAATGGGGGAGTTTGACCATGGCTAGTGCAAAAGAGATGGAAGAGAGGTTGATGGCCAATGGGGCTTGGGGGGAGTAGTGGGGATGCGATCGGTGTGTGGGATAGGACGGTCAGTTGCATTCGGGAGGTAGCTAGAGAAGTGCAAGGGGTCTCGCGGGGTAGCCATGGTGGGCATCGAAGGGACTGGTGGTGGAATGGTAAAGTTCAAGAGAAGGTGGAATGGTAAAGAAAGTGTTGTATGCGAAATTGGTAGAAAGCAAGGATGAGGTGGATAAGTTGACAAATAGGGAATTATATAAGATGGTGAGGAAGGAGGAAAATCTAGTGGTTACAACGGCGAAAACGGCGGCTTTGAACGATTGTATATAGAATTAGAGGAAAAAGACGTGGATAAGAAGTTGTACAGACTAGCCAAGGCGATGGAGAGGAGGACCCGCGACTTAGATCACGTGAGGTGCATCAAGGACGAGGATGAAAAAGTATTGGTGGAGGACGCGCATATTAGACGAAGGTGGCAGTCTTACTTCCATAAACTCTTAAACGAAATGATGATATCCGGGACATAGTGAGAGTGACTTCGGTGGAGGATAAGATGCGGGAAGCGAGGTTGAGATGGTTCGGCTATGTGCAGAGGAGAGACACAAATGTCCCAGTGCGGAGGTGTGAGAGGTTGGCTATGGACGGGTTCAGGAGGGGTAGAGGTGGGCCGAAAAAGTATTGGGGAGATGTGATTAGACGGGATATGGTGCATGTGCAACTTACTGAGGACATGACCTTAGATAGAGGGTTGTGGAGGACATGAATTAGAGTAGAAGGGTAGTAGATAGTTGAGTGTAGTCCTACTTACGCTTACATACTGATAGTTGTAGTGTTATTATTGTAGACCTACTTAGCCTATCATACTAGTAGGCGCAGTATTGCTTTATAGTTGCATGTCGTTTGATTTCGGCAGTTGTGTGTTCTTTCGTGTACTTTGTTTATCTTATTACCTGCGTTAGTTACTGCTTCTTTTTTTCAAAATGATCTATCATGGCTTATTCATTTTTGTTACTATCATTTTCATACTGCTTTAAATTTCTTGTTCGGGTCTGACCGTTTCTCTTGCTTTGCTTGTGCTTATGCTTTGTCTTAAGTCGAGGGTCTTTCGGAAACAGCTGCTCTACCTACCAAGGTAGAGGTAATATCTGCGTACACTCTACCCTCTCCAGACCCACGTTGTGAGGTTTTACTGGGTATGTTATTGTTGTTAATGTTGTAAATATGAATATGCAAGTGGATAAGTGTGATGTGGAAACCTCACCCTGTATATGTATATACTATATAGTAGTTACGTTGTAAATCTTACTACTTGCAGAAGAAAATCCTCGCACGGATTTTTATAAATCTATTATAGACAAGCATCACGGTTTTGATCATGACTACTTTATTGTTCTAATTCTAGCATTCTCACAAGCACTTTTACTAAATTGTTTACGCTCTAGTGAAATATGTATGGATGTGGCAACATGGTATGCCTATGATCAAGTCAAAATATTGGAAAAATTAATTGGATTACAAGTGTTCTCATGAATAGATAATGTGATAAGATTAAAGACTCATTCAAGCGAAAGAGAAAAATATTTCCTCTAAAACCATTACTCAAACAAAGGTCAGCTCAAAATTTTAAGTTTATGAATTTTTTATTCTAGGATATGATAACTTATTGGGTTTGAAATATATTATTTATTCCTATTAAATGTAATTTTTTTGACACATAAAATTTGAGTAAAAACTACTATATTCTGTTGAATGCTATTGTGAATTCGCCCCTACTGGGAAAACAATGCCTAAGCAGATGCATGCACCAATCCACGATAATATATCATATACAGTTAGGCGATAAATTGTTGTAAAATACATACTAATTAATTAGGGTTAAGTGATAAATCTTATTTAAAAGAAATATATCATGCATGCACATATTGGTTTGATGCATCGGCGGCAGGTAAGTACGACAATCGTTACATGTGTGGATTCCGCCAGTTTTCTTAAGTTTTTGAAATGAAATTATAATTTTAAAAAAGGCAGCCCAATGCATTTAGTTTTCGCTATGTGTGGGGTCGGGAGAAGACCTGGACCACAAAGATCTATTATAAAAAAATTATTAAAGAGGTTGAAGGTTAGCTCACTTGATGAGCTTGCCTTCCACGGTTGCTATGGAGGGTTCAGACCCCATTAGTAATGACATTCCCTTTCATCTCTCCTCCCCTCCCGGATGTAATAAACAATTTTCTGAAAAAAAGAACGACAAAACAAGTAACATAAATTACTACTGTTTTTAATTAAAAATATGTTTAAATACTTTGATGAAATGGTAGTAAAAATAACAATGTCATACTTTTTGGAACGGACTATCTATTATTCGAACAATAATATCAGAGAAAACGTGTTTAAATGCCTAAAAATGTTAGCCTATAGTTGCAATTTATGATATTTATAGCTGCAGTAATCTTATTTTTCTTCAGAAATATCTATAGAATGTAAGAACAAGTACAACTCACACAGTAGCTAGTTATCTTACTTTTAGGGAATACAAAGTTATAGACCAAGGAGCCCCTGAAAAGTGCAACTGATAAGTTAACATCATGGACATGTTTTTCTTTTACAATATTTTATTTTTGTGATAATTTTATTTTTGATCCCTAAATTATTAATAAATTTCATTTTTAATGCTTTTAATATACGATTCAACACATTTAACCTTCAATTAATTAAAATATATATTCTTGATACCTTCATATAGAAAATGTGTTGTATCTAACTATTTATAAAAAAAATATTACCGTTAAATATGCAGTAATATTACAAGCTTAACACAATACATTACTAATTAAGTGATGTAACAATTAATAATTATGAAAAAATTGTGAATATTAAAAAGTAAATGAATAAAAAATATTATAATTCAATTAATTGAAGGTTTAATATACGTAGTCAGATATCATAGAAATTAAAATTAGAATTTACTAATAACCGAGATTGAACGAACATTGGTTGAACCTTTCTAACTGACACCCCAGTCATAATGCCACCCACGTCTTTTTTTCTTTTGAACAAGCCTCCTCTGATGAGGCTTAGTTCAGCTAGCCCTAGACGAATCACATCTCATTAGAAAAGGCAGGTCTTTTCTTCTTCTTTTTTTTAGTAAGATAATAGTGGCCGGGGATTCGCCCTGTGTGAATGGACGCGCCCGACGCTAAGCGATTGTAAGCCGAGGAGATTTTGACTGGGTGGAAGCTGGCGGGCAGGGCTTGCTTAACCGGATACACGGATTTGGGATCTCTGTTGCATGCAAATCTTTCTATCGGGAAAGCCTCGCTTATTCCATTTTTCCTTTACTAGTAGGGGTCCCGTGGTTCCTATGCCGCCGCTCGATTGATTGGTTGTAATGTTCACGAGGTTGTATATAATCCAATGTTCAGTGATATGACTTTCCTACTTACTGAATTGTTTGAATTAGTTGAAGGTGCGGAGTCTTCTTCTTTTGATTTGAGACGAGGGATCGAAAGTGCTATTAACCCTATTTTTTTTTCGAAAAATCCAATAACTCGTGTTACATTAATGGGCCTAATTATCCATGCTGGAAACGAGCTCAAGACAAAGTGGGCCCATTTAGGAAAATCCTAGAAAAATGTGGTCTCTTTTGGGACCATTTATCAATGTCTTGTTCTTATGAATTATGATGCACAATATGGGCTTTATAAGTTGCCATCTGGATGACTCAAAATGTACATCTGCCCATATATTGCAAGTCAGTTAATTCCAACCCACAGAGTTTTTGGATGGAAGCCCAAGTATATCCTCTAAATTCTGATCCTACAATCAAAGACGATTGGACCACATCAGAAGGCTTGCCACCTCACTTGCCATTTACCCATGTATACACAAATTTTCAAATGCTAACATTAACTATTATGATATTCAATTTACCCGTATAGGTAGTCGTGAAGGGGTAAGCATTCCTTCATTTTTAATCAAAAATCTTGGAATTGAGCTTTGGGTATTAAGTTCCTTTTGTTTGGGAGCACTTTTACCCCTTAATGTAGGACTTCTCGGCCTGAATCCGAATTTGGTTGGGACCAACATGGATACCAAACACCGGATACACTTTACCCCCAATATAGACTTTTATGTGCAAATCCAAATTTCATGTAGTTCTAATATGAGTATTGAACAGAATGAAAAATTAAAAAAAGTTCAATCATTATTCATAGTTTTTAATGCTTGTGTGCTAGGTTTTAATGAGATTCATCCGTGTTTATATCTTTACTTTTATGCAATCATATTTCTAAATATTTCTTTTACGGAACACATAAATATAGACCAAAAGATAGCATGTAAATTGCAAAAAAAGAACTTATAAGTTCTTTGTATAGGGGAAGCAGAATACTAAAATGAACTGCGATAAAATCACTCGTCGCCGATGGTCCTGACGGTATATCGGACGAACTTTATGCAGTACTATATATATATAATCTCACAGTAAATATACTATATAAGTTAAACTTTAGTTAATGGTAATTACTAAAATTGCTATAGCTACCTTAGTAGACTTTTAAAGCATCGTTTATGAGAGGATTCTTATTTCCAACCATTGGAGAATTGTCTAAAAAAACTTTTTCCACTATGGACTCCGTTGCATAGACTATGATATTCTTTTATGAGGTAAAAATTCATCTTACAAGGAACATGTTGTACGTACGCAATTGCTAATCATACCAAAATATCTAAAACGGGCAACAACTAATAATTGAGGGGATAGGGACCTTACACTATTGAGACCAAGGCTTCCTACATGAGTTGTTAAATTTTTTCCCATTGTTGACTTTTGCAAGGATTTATTCTCTTTTTATCTCCCTTATATTTTATATGATTTTGATTATATAGCTTTAGCAAAAATGTTCATTTGGATGGATTTTACCATGTATTATGTAGGTCATAATTACTTATCTTTACTTTTATATATCTTGATGTAATTATTTTTGTCATTTGTTATTAATTCTTTCTTCATTTTTATCTATCATTTTTCAACAACATATCCAGCAAAATCCCACATAATGGGTTTGGGAGGGTAGGGATGACAGGTGGGTACAATTTTGCGGATTCTGCATCGCACCCGCTATGTATATAACTTTGGCGGGTAGTAGGCGAGTATGGGTATAACTTTTGCAGGTATGGGTAGGTGGTGGATTTGCAGTTATTCCGCCTGCTCCGCCCCGCATCCAACCGCCCGCCCCAAATCTACCCGCCCGCCTTATACCCGCCAAAGTTATACCCATACCTGGCCCAACTGGGGTAGTAGACGGGTATTGGCAGGTGACGGATATCCACTTGGGTGGTGGAGCGGATGTGGATTTAGGAATATACCCGCCTAGGCGGATGTGGATGTTGAAAATGTACCCGCCACCCGTGGCGGGTATAAAATTTTTTGGCAGATACGGATGAGGGGGAGGGGTACCCTCACCCGCCCCGCCCAATTGCCATCCCTAGGGGGTAGAGTGTACGCAGACTGTATCCCTTACCTTTGGAGGTAGAGAGGTTGTTTTCGGTAGACACTCGACATAAGAACAAACACTTTAAAGCAGTATACATAAAAGAAAATCCAGGACACAATACTATGAAAAGCAGGATAAAGTTGACTAAAAAAAGAGTCATAACTACCATAAAACGATACGATAATCAAAGTATAAGAACAACAGATAGACAAGCAACAGTAATCTAAGGACCAAGAACTACAAGAATAATACTATAACTACTAGTATGAACGGATAGCATTCGACTACTAACTAACATTTTATCCTATTATGTATCCTCCATAGTATCCTATCTGAGGTCATGTCCTCGGTAAGTTGAACATGCGTCATGTCCTGTCTAATCATCTCCCCCAATACTTCTTTATAATTTATCTATCCTTTGTGTAGTTCCATTATCTGTTTCGAGAGCCCCTTCTTACTAACCTGCTCCGTTTTTTTAGATGTGATCTATGTCTTCCCTTCTACCTCAAGAAATTCAGACACACACTTGTATAATTTAAAACCTTCAGACATTTAAGTGAAACTTCAATTTGATGTTTAATTTTGATAAACTAAACTTTAATCACGAATATTTAAACTTCAAATAAAAATGTCTAAAGTTCACTTGCATAATCAATATGCTCACATTTCAATAGTATGATGCAAATTTTTACAACTCTGACCGCATATATCGGAAATTGACGAGTTTTTACTGAAAAAATAATAATATATATATCGTAAATTGACGCTGAACCAGTTAAACTTATAAAAATTTATACGTTGTGGCTATGTTTTAAATAAGGATTCATAATGGCCTATCCGTGCACTTTCTCCGATAATTACTCATTCGGCCTACTAACGAAGTCCAAAGCTGAATGGGCTTTTTTGTCTTCTCATTATGGCCCATAGTGGCGTTTTAGCTGGTGTGTTCTTTACTCAGCTTCATCGTCGTCTCTCAGGTACTTGTATCTCTCAGGTACTTTTAATCCCTCTCTTCTTCAATTAATATTACTTATTGAATTCAAATCTAAATATATTTTTAAAATTTGCCTATATTTTGTAGCTTTGAAGATGAATTTTTTATTAGTTTTTGTGGCTGTAAAGATGAAATTTAGGAATTTACTAGTATAATTATGCTTTTCTTTTGCATCGATGAGCTAATGAACACGAAAAAACTATTAATTCAGATATTTGTAAAATTTATGTATTTTGAATTTTCTTATGTTACGTGTGGTTATTGGAATCAACATGTTCATTTAATAGAGCTTGCAATTTTAGGTTTTGGTTGCATAATTAGCTGTCTGAGGAACTTAATTAGCGTCTAAGCTCTATTGTCTGTTAGGGCTTAAAGCACAAATTGTAAATAAAGTGTAGGCATTAATGAAGAAAGGCGCAAAGGGAGAAAAAGTACAAATATATTTTGTAACGGATTCAAGCCGTGAAAACAATCTCTTACAGAAATGCAGAGTAAGGCTGCACAGCCTACAATAGATCCTGGTGGTCCGGCCCTTCCCCGGCCCCACGCACAGTGTGAGCTTTGTGCACCGGGCTGTCCCTTTTTGTATATGTGTAGTCCAAGACTAATAATTATAAGCATGAATAACAAATATGTGGACGAAAAAATTGAACAAAATTTACGATAAGGTGAAATATCAATTGTTTAGTGTTGCCTCTTTAGGATTATGCTCGTTGGCAAGCAAAAATATGTCGTAGAGCCTTATATAATGACACTGAAGCGCTTGCTAAGCGAGGCGAGTTTTGCGCCGCGCTTCAGGGCAAGCGCGTCTTTGACAACACTGTTTTATTGTAATAAGCAAAGTAGAAATAAGGGGTAGGAAAGTTTTCTTATTTTTATGTGTAGACTTGAGCTATATATTAGCTCATTCCTTGGTTGGAATGACCATTTATATCTCTTAGTTATTACATGTTTGGAGAATGAAATAAAATTTCTCTAAAAAGCCACAAATAGAGTTCAATTTAGTGTTCAGAATCATATCGCGTGCAAAATTGTTGTCTAGAGTTTGGATGTGTGTAATTCCACTGATCCATTTCACTAGCAAGAAGTATACTAGTTAAGGTTCTCCCCAAATCTTCAAGTATCACAATATAGAAGAATTTAGCTCTCGCTTTTTCTAATTCATTAATGGTTGACTTCTATCGGGGATTCTATTTGAGGTAGAAATAGTGGTGAGCTTCAAAATTTGTTGAGGTTCATCAGAATATAAAAGCATTTAACTCTCTCACTTTCTTTGCACGTACACGTGCTAGAGCTAGCGAGAAAGGAAAATAGTATAGTGAACGGTGATGGATTTTAGTGCATGAATAATTGATACCTGAAATGAGGACTCTAGGTAGTACTTCAGTGCGTTCTCTTTAATTAGAAGACATCTCTGTAGTTTTGTCAAAAATGCTGTGATGTTGGTCTTTCCCTTGCCTCTTGAGCAAAGGTCAATGTTTATGAGGCAAATTCTGTAATTAGTTCTCCAGTGATGTCTTCGAAAATTGGCATTTCTAGGAATCCTGTGGGTCTTGTTTTGGTTGGCTATATGGATCATCTTTATCTATTTGGTTCATTTGAACACATTTCATTCCAATACCAATAATTTAGGTTCTCTTGTATCTAGTTCTAGAAGTTCTCTCAATTTTCTACTACCACGTAAATCTCTAACTAGATAAAAAAAAATTCCCAGTAAGCATTATACAACTATAAGCTACCAACATCACTCAGCTTTATTCTCAAGTAATTGGTATGGACTGTATAAATCTTTTTCTTCCAGTGTGGATTTCAAGTGATTGTAGTGTTTCAAAACAATTTGCTTTCATATGATTTAATTTTACCTTGTACCATTTTAGCCCCCTTAATCATTGTGTCTACATAGGACACAACTATGGATCTCAAGCTTCCTACTTTCTTTTTTCTCTACTGTGACTGCCAGTTATACCTTCTTCCGGATATTATGATTTCTAATATTGTAGCACTTGAAGGCTCCCTGGTCATTACTATATAACATTGTTGGTCTTACAACTGTTCTATAGAACTTGCCAATCAATTAGACAGCCATTTTCTATCCCGCAACATTCCGGTAGTGCGTCTCCATTAAAATCATTTTTGTTTTATTTATGTGTTACATCTTTATCTCTTCTGCTATTCTCCTGAAACATTGAATCTAAATATTTGAATTGACTGCATTTAGGCACATCAATCCGTCTAATCTCTCCTCAATCTCAATCTTCTTATGCTAGTTAGACTTGCAGTATGTATAGTTTGTTTCACTTCTATTTATCATAAAACCATTATTTCTACATTGTTTTTCATAAGCTTTAGGTTAACACTCTCGCTAATTTTGTGTATTAACCCAATATCATGTGCAAATAATATACACCACGAGACCTCATTTTATATTGTTTGGTAGCTCATCATTTCTAGGGTAAACAATACTCGGTTTGGACCCACGGTTATGAGAAAGTCCATTGTATTCCCTGTTACTGTTCTCACACTTGTTAATACTGGTTTGTGCGTATACTTTAAGACATTTATTTTTTGAATATAAATTCCTTTCTTCTCTATTGCCTACCAAAAGACTTTTCTTGACACTATTGTACACTTTTTCTGGGTCAAGAAATATTATAGATCTTTTTTATCTCCCTATAACTTGTCATCATATTTTGCCTCTGTTTAGATTTACTAGGCATAAATCTAAACGGGTTTTATGTCATCTTGTAGGGTTCCTAAGTCTATGCTTTATCACTCTTCTGGGACTTTTTTTCTACGATTTCTATTTTTCTTGTCAACTTTTTAATTTTGAAGAGCTGAATTTTATTTGTTTCCTTTATGATTTTTATAGTTATGGCTGGTAGAAATCGTATGCCCCGTCAACCAGATAACTTCCGAGGATTCCGTGATGGGCCACCACCACGGGTTATTATGCAGCGAGGACCGGGACCCCTCCCTCCTCATCCATCAGCCCTTGAAGAGGAACTAGAACTCCAGCATAGGGACATGCAGAGATTTCTTGCTGAAAACAGACACGTGATTGATGAGAATGTGATGCTTGAAAGGGAATTATCTGCTGTAAAAGACGAAATGCATAGATTAAGTCAGGCCATTCCCAAAATGCGTGCTGATAATGAGGCACAAGTAAGAGAATATATTGACAGAGGAATGAAGCTAGAGGCTGATCTTCGATCTACTGAGCCTTTAAGGTTAGAGGTAATCCAATTGAGAGCTGAAGCTCAGAAGCTAAGCACTTTACAGAAAGAATTATCTGCCCAAGTTCAAACTCTTACTAAGGATACTAATCGACTACAAACTGAGAATAAGCAACTCTCAGCTATGAAGATTGATGTTGATGGAATGCACAAAGAACTGGCGGAAGCAAGGTATGGAGTTAAAACTTATTCCGCTAAGGGTGTGTTTGGTATGATGGAAAATGTTTTCCATGCAAAATATTTTAAATAAGTGGTTTTCTTGCTTATTTTCTGGTGTTTGGTAAGTAAGCAAAAAAATAATTGTCGCAATAGCATTTATATATAATATAGAAAAACACTATGGGTTGGGAGCCCTGTGGAGAGGGGCGGGTGGTCAAGAGGTTGGGTTTATGTGCGTTGGCGGATGGGGAGGAGACAATGAGTTTGGAATGCCACTTTTATAGAACTTGTTTTCCCTACTCCTACTAGGGAAGTCATTTTCAAAGAACTTGTTTACGTGGAAAAAATATTGTCAAAAACATTTTGACCAACCAAATATGAGAAAATTGAAAAACATTTTCCAAAAATTATTTTCCTCCATACAAAACACGCCCTAAGAAAAGATGAATAAACATGCAACACTTTGTTATTATTTGTCCTCCGCTGTCAAGACCCTCATTCTTTACAATTAAGAACATATGTGATGGCTAACTTGTCATAACTTCATTTATTTTACTATCCAATTTGATGATGAAATTGTAGGAGGCAATTTGAATATGAGAAGAAAGCAAATACAGAATTGGTGGAGCAAAATCAAGCTATGGAGAAGAATCTCATTTCAATGGCTCGTGAAATAGAAAAGCTGCGAGCAGAGAAAGTTGGACGGGGCCTTGGTATGTTCTCTATCTCCTTTTTTAACTGCTTCTCTGATGTAAGCTTTCAACCTGTGGAAATAACTTAGGTAATGTTTCCTATATTTCATTTAGGTGCGGGAGCTTATGGTATGATGAATGGAAGCCCTGAGATGAGATATCCTGGCGGTGGATATACTGATCCATACAGTGGCAGTGCTTGGGGTTCCTATGACAATCGCGGTCCTCCCAGACGTTGAGGTCCTATATACAGAATGTGACAGCACTTGAAGAGAAATGTAATGTGAGGTTTTCTCCCTATTTAGAAATGTAAGTCGTAACCTTTATCTATCAAATACGGTTTGAAACAAAAGATTCTCCAATTGGACCTTGGACTGAAGGTAAAATCTTTGTTGATAACATATGAAGTTGGTATTTCGTCCGATTCACATTTGTCTATTCAATTTTAAGTTAATGAGTATTGTGGTAGCTGTGTTGCATTGCCTAGAGATTGTAATATGCATGCTTCACAACTGCATGGACTCTATGAATTGCATTGGTATATCAGGGTGTGTTGGTATGACAGATCTGAAAAATAAGTGGTTTTCTTACTTATTTTCTTGTATTTGGTACGTAAGTAGAAAATTTGTCTCAAAAACATTTGTATATAATCTTGGCAAACACTATACAGGTAGGGGATGAGGTGTGGGGGTGGTTGGGATGGGGGTAGAGTGTGTTGGAGGGTAGGGAGGAGGCAATTAGTGTAGAATGCCACTTGTGGGGCTTATTTTCTTGTTTCTACGGGAAGTCATTTTCCTCATTTTAAGGAATTTACTTTCCTAGAGACTATTTTCAAAATTTTTGACTAACCAAACATGGTAAAATTGAAAAACTATTTCTGGAAATGTTTTCCTCCTTACCGTACGCACCCTCAGTTCCATATAGTTTTCAAAAGGTAAGGGCAAAGGCTGAAATAGCAAACAGATTAGCCACAAAGAAGACCAGTGCTTTTATTCTCTGCTATTGATGATTATATTTTCCTAGAGCTTTACTACTTCAGCTATGTAAACAGGGTACTCATGGATACAGTCAAACCAAGGTTCCATCACTTGGAGTACTTTTAATTGTCTTGTTACACTTCCAAACAGCACTGTTACACTTGAATCCACTCCCAAATGCAATCTGCCAAACTGTCACCTTTCTTCATCCTTCCCTTAGCTTCAATATAACTCAATTCATACTACAATAATGAAGACCACGAGTTCCCAAACCGATGCAGAGTCATTCTCGATGCCTCAACATGTTCTCCCGACAGCTGTAAGTTCTTCTGCAGTTCGTCGATCACTGCTCTGCCACCTGCATGAATGCAGAAATGTTCGAATGCTTGTTTGAAGTCTGGTATATACGGTCTTACCCTCGGGTTAAATACTTTTCGGCCAATGAGTGAGAAGAGATTAGAGAAAGAGAAGTTGTTCTGATGGAGGAAGAACAAGTGGTCCAATTGTTGTTATATTAGACTTCAATGCCTCCCCCCTATGGCCATTAGGTCTTTTGACAAAGAAATTACTGACTTCCCTTCCGAATCTTCGATTTCGATAGTCGGCTCCTTTGTGGGTTCTGACGACGTGTAGCAGTTTGTATTTGGCTTCGCCATTGATCCACCCACCACCTATTTGATAAAAGTATGGCGGCACCACCCGTTCTGAAGAGACATTTTGGAAGGAGCATTGATCTATCTTTGCCTCTGGAGTAATTTGGCGTGATGATTTCTGTGCTGACAACAACCACGATCGATTTGGGATGAACTTGAAGAAGATCGTGAGCTAAATCAATGGAGATTAGCCCTGCACTTAGGGATGACAATCTGCTCAAGTTTGATCCGCTCATTTCAGCCATAATAAACAAAAAAAAACATTTTATTAAGTACTTAAAAAAACTATAGAAGAACAAAGGAAAAATGAAAATTTAGTAAGAATTGAGCGGGTTGGGTTATGGTCCATTTTTAGGCCATTTCAGCTCGAGTAACTTTTGGGCGAGTCATTTATTAACTCAGCCCGTTTTGACCCGTTCAAATCCAGCCCAACCTGCCCATCTGACACCCTTACCTACACTGCACCCCATTCCGGAGAGATTGAAGCTCTTGATGTTGCTTCTCATTTTGTACTTATTACTCACCATGGCTGATAAAGACAGCGTTGGCGAAAAAAGACTGCAATTCACTATAAGAATGTGAATGTCTTTAGGGTTTACTCCTGTTTTCTTGAAGAGAGAATTGATGGCTGAAAATATCACTATTTCAGCTTCTTTTCTTGCAGATTCCATGTTTAGGTGGGAGATAATGTATTACTGGTGGAAGACATGTCTCTTGTCCTAAACGGCTAAACCTGATCTCTCAAGAATTCGCGTTTGGAATTCTACACTCTTTGGCTCTGAATTAAGTATGATTCTTTAATGTTCCATGAACGTTGAAAATGGGACGCGACAGGAGACATGCATAATCGATGAGGTAAACCCCTCGAGGCCTTGACATGAAGTATAAAATGGATACAAAGATGACGAGGAACCATGAACAGATCTAGTGTTTTAATGAAATCAAAATGAAGGAAATTTCCTCAGGGCTTAATAGAATGACTTGAAAAAGATTCATAGCTATTGTGGGCAATAACAATAAGTGGTTAACAAAAGTTTTACACATCTCTGAGGCATATTTTGTCTTAAAGATTGAAAAGGTTAGAAAGAAGAAAGATTGATAGGATTATGAAAGTTTTAATACTGATTAGTACATGGTGAGTGAGAGGATTATAGGAGACATTTTAAAGGCTAAAGGACCATAGAAATAATTAGTAAAAGTTTGATGAGAAGAGATTAAATGAAGGTCATACCTTATCGAAAGCTCACTCTCAAGTCTTGCCTGTTTTAGTATCACAAAAAATTATTTGACTAAGAAAATATTACTATCAAGTTGTTTAGACTATATTAAAGTTGGTTTTTTTTTTGAGTAGCAAAAGTACACTTAGGAAATATGTAGAAGGCCTTATTTTCTAATAATAATAATTTTATATTAAAAGGGATAAAATGACTTTCTTCACTTATGAATTTCTCAAACAGTCCACTTTAAAATAGTTTATAAGTTGTAAAGAGTGTTGATAGTGAAACAAAGGTTCTCCGAAATGTTTTCCTTCATACTTGACAGAAACTTTATATCGTACTATTTTCTCTTCTTGGTCGGTTTAAGACATCTTTCAATATTTAGACATTATTTAATTTTAACATTTTTGGTTTATCCTTAATTAATTTTGACTGACTGTGACATGCATGTTTATGATCACACAGTTCTAAGAGTGAGTACCTAATTAAATAGCCGATGAAACAATAAATATGATAATGCTTTAAGCGTTTAGTAATTTTTAACAAAAAGAAATAGTTGATCTTCGAGTAGCTTCGAGGTATATATGATTAAAAAGAGGTGATCAGCAAACTAGAACAACCTATCTTGGGATCAATTTGGAGTAAATTTAATATTTTCTGTTTCCTACTCAATACGCAATTTGCATTCATTTGGTTTGTCCAAATAAAATTGTGAATTTCAGAACCCATGCAAATGTAGTTTTGATCATAAGTTTACGTATGAAAAATACATTTGTGAGATATTAATGCATTTGGACTTTAGGAGTTAGGTGTACGAGCTATACATTGGCAAAGGTAGTTGATGTTTAATATTGTCACGAACCAGGGGTGGAGCTAGGTAGGCACCAGGAGCTTCATCCGAACCCCTCGGCAAAAAATTACAATGTTATATATAAGGTTAAATTTTTTTTTTGTATATATAGTAACCCTTTACTTTTTCGTGTATTTACTTTTTCATATTTTTAAATTCTAAAATAAAAATTCTGGCTCTGCCATTGCCACGAAAATATATAAACCACTTGATGTTGCATCAAAGGGTTAAAGAAAGTGACATTGGGCTAAAGATCGTACACTGATTGTGCTCATTCCTCATTGTATGGGCTGCTCCGAATCTGACCTTAACGGGTCAGTGACACTTTTGGCCCTAGTTTTCCCTAGTCTTTAATTTTTGTCCTTCATAAACAATTTTATGTCCCATAATATCCTACAAATTATGCACACGTCCTTAAAGAACTTATGCCCCACTAAACAAAAATTCTATTGCTAAGCACAAAAATTAAAGATCAGTCTGTTTGAAGGGAAAAAGTGTAATTTTTTCGACCTTAACTTGAACGTTTAGACTAGGATAGAAATTGGAAAATAACCACTTTTCGGACAGCTATCAAGTTTTAAGTACGACCTCAAAACTATTTGGTGGTTAGTCACTTTTTAGTAGTAAGAAAAAAACTATTTCTACAAAAACACTCTTAACTAAATTATGAAAAACTCTAGTAAAGTATGCCAAAGTTAAAAACTTTTATCGTGAAACTCCATCACAATATGTTAGAATTTGATATTCTCCTACAAGGGAACGTCCATCGATGTGAATGGAGTTCAGTACTTTAGGACACAATTTTGGAGTTTCAACTTATTATATTATCCTTGAAATAGTTTGAAAAAGATATAAAAAGAGGTATTATGAGTGAAACAATTTTTTTAATATTGTTTCTTCTATGGTACCTCTTTTGAATTTCATGACACAAGTATGAAGTTTCAGCTTCTACAAGTAGTATACACTCCATTATGCTCAAAACGTTCACAAGAAATTTGAAAATAATCGTGATCAAAGAAAAAACTATTAGACTTCTCAAATAAATAACATTTTCATGTAAAATGGATGCTACATATGAATGAAAATATATGGCCAAATCCATCAGCGGCCCCTTGTGGTCGTCAAAATCTTTCACTTAAACACCTCAATTAAATCTTGTTTCATTTAGATACCTGAAGTGGACCTCCACTGTGTCATTTATGCATTTTTCGCTGACTTGACAAATTGTGTGGATTTTACACCAAACAGGTTTGTGAAAAGGCGAAAAACTATATTTTTTTCTTTTTCTTTTTAATTTCCTTCTTCATTCTTTTTGTTATTTATTTATTTATTTCCTCCTTCTTCATTCTTTTTTCTCCCATCTTCCTACCATCACCGCCATCGCCGCCATTACTATCACTATCGAAAAAAATCAATTACATTTTTAATTCAACTCAATTCTTGCTCTCTCCTAGTAAAAAGAAAAAAAATCAAATGAACTCATTGAAACACCATTAAAGGGTTCTTTAGAAAGCTTGAAGGTTTAAAATGGTTTACTTTACTTTATTTGATGAAGATTTTGAGAAATTAATGTTGGGGTTGTCTTCGGGTCTTCGTGGGAAATCTTTAGCTGAAGTTATAGCAAATTTGGAGGAGTTTATCTTAACATTTTGAATTAAAATCGTATTGGAACAAGAACACGCATGAAAATGGTGAACACCAAGAACATGATTTCAAAAATTTTCTTTTGTTAATAAATACCTTTTTTTGTGATAATAATATGTAGGGTTTAGAAAATAATTTTTTCTTTTCTTTTTTGAAATATTAGTTTTACTCAAAATTCATTTTTTTTTATATTATTATGGTGTCAAATGACACATGTCATAATTTAATTTGTCATTTTGTCATATCATCGGCGAGTGTGTTACACACACATTACATATTTGGTTGATTCAGCAAAAAGTCTCTAAATGACACAATCAAACCCCTACACCATGTGTCTAAATGGAACAAGATTTAATTGAAGTGCATAAGTGAACTTGACAACCACAAGGGGTCATCAATGGGTTTGGCCAAAATATATACACTACATTATCCTCATGCTTAATGAGACTTATGTGGCTTGACGAAAGGACCACTAACACTGGTTGTTCATTGTTCCTCATAATTTATGGAACAACTTGTTACATCATGTCACGTCCAAGAACCATATACTTATATCCTTGAACGCTCCGGTCTTGGAGAAGAAACCGCTTTACCACCTACCATGCATTATATCCCACCAACCCCTACTATGGTTTTGGCTCGAGAAGAAGCCGAGCTTGTTATTTTTTCGGCCATGGATTCGTTACTTGAGAAAACGGGGCTAAAACCTAAAGACATTGATGTTCTTTTTTTAAATTGTAGCCTCTTTTCGCCAACTCCTTCACTTTCGGTTATGGTGATAAACAAGTACATATAAGCTGAGGAGTAATATAAAGAGTTTTAATTTATCTGGAATGGGCTGCAGTGCTGGGGTAAAATCCATTGATTTTGCTCGTGATATTCTTCAACAATACCCTAATTCAAATGCTGTGGTTATTAGCACAGAGATTCTCTCCCCGATGGCTATTTAGGTAAGAGAGATTTTTTTAAAGATAAAACAACTTTTACTCCCTCCTCATTCTAATTGATGTACTGTCATATTTCTCTATAACAATCTCGTTTGTCTCAATATTTTTTACAGCAAAATGTTGTTATATAGAACATAACATGAACATCGGTTCCATAGAAAACTTGGTCATTATAGTGATATGTTGTTATAGAGAATGATTGTTGCTCAGAGATCCGGCTGTAGCATTATTTGATTTAATACAAAATTAAGAAAAAAATAAAGATTATTAAAACTTGTGATCTTAAACTTCAATAACATTTCTGTTATTATAAAAGTTATGTTATTGGGTTGTGGTGGGGTGTGTCTGTGTTGGGGTCGGGGAGGGGGGAGGGAATGTGTCATTCTTTCCGCAATGAACTAATAAGTAAAATTAACAACACATAAAACAAAGGAGCGGATGCACAGTACATAGAAGTTATAGGTTTGGCGAACCTAGCTAGTAGCTTAATCTGGCTCAAACCATATACATATGTGTGTGTTAAGTACTTTACAAATATTATATTTCGAGTCCATCAACTCAAATGGTCAGTAAATCTATTATCATCCTGAATCCATAAGTTCAGATCCTGGATTCCCCGTATAAAATGAGACATACATGATACATGTATTACAAAAATAGAAAACATACAAAGAGTAGAGTGGGACTAGACCAACATTAAATAAATTTGAGTATGCTAGACAGACATTATCGAATAACACCTTTTGATGAGAGATATGAACAAGAAATTTCTAGAAAATCAGTATTTTCTGAACTATATGAAGCCACAAGCAAACAGCGAATTCATGGGTATTTGAACTCAAATATCCAAGAAAAGATGACATATTCTCAAATAAATTAGAAAAAAAAGGCTCTCCCAAGAAGTGATGACTTTCTAATAATATAGAAGGTTTTGATCACTATCAAGTCAATATTAATTTTTCTTTTTCGCTTGTGTCGTGTTTTAAACGATACTAAAACATATTTTGAAATATCGATGTTGAGTTGATTGAACGTCCGTTTCACCTATTGTCTCTCAATTTAGGTAAAGTAAGATCGATGTTGCTAACGAATTGACTGTTCAGAATGGGAGGAGCAGCCATACTTTTGTCTAACCGAATATCTGATCGGGCCCGGGCCAAATACTGGCTCGTACACATTATGAGAACTCATAAAGGAGATGATGATAAATCTTTTAGATGTGTACAACAACAAGAAGATCCAGAAGGAAAAGTTGGTATAAATTTGAGTATTGATCTAATGCAAGTTGCAGGAGAAACATTGAAATCTAATATTACAACAATTGGACCACTTGTTCTACCCGCTTCGGAACAACTTCTATTTCTTGTTACACTCACTTGCCGGAAATTGTGTAAGGCGAAGATGAAATCGTATATTACTGACTTTAAATTAGCATTCAAGCATTTTTGCATACACGCCGGAGGAAGGTGTTCTTCTTTACTTCTTCGAATCACTAGAATTCTACTTAAGACTCGTCCGGAAAGCATAATTTTTGTGATTTCTTCCTAATCGGTTTACAAAAAAAGACTATATTTAAGTTGTCAGGAAAAACATTTTATTTACTTAATTATATTCTTAACACGTCTCATCACGTTATGTGAAACTTTTTGTCGGTGAGCCTCAAACTTAAGACCTCTCCCTGCTCAAATATAACATGTTGAAATGTGTTATCATCTCATTTAAAAACTTAAAATATTAGATAAAATATTTAATTATATTCTCAATATCTAACTAAGTAAATTCATGTAGTTGAAATAAATATATTTATTTGTCCAACAGGGCGGTGATAGATGGGCTGCAGAACAACTTGCAGCTATCGGCAGAGCATGTGAAGGCCTCAAGGCAGACGCTTTACCGGTTCGGGAACACATCGTCATCATCACTATGGTATGAGATGAGTTACATCATTTAAAAATTTAAACTGTTACAGAAAAAAGTATATGATTTCACTTAGTATTTAATTACTTCCTTTGTCTTAGTTTATGTGACATCATTTTTTTTAATCTATCCCAAAAAGAATGTCACATTTTTATGTTTAAAAACAATTTAATTTTATGAGATGATTTACAACAACACGTTTATATAAGTCTTGTTTTGAACCACACATTTCAAAAATCTTACTTTTAAAAAAAAAATTCAATGTCAAGTCAAATGATACCACATAAATTAGGATGAAAAAAATTTATATTATAATATATTATATAATATGTCTCGACATGTGACAAGATTGGGCAAATTGCATTTGGGAGTGGATTCAAGTGTAACAGTGCGGTTTGGAAGTGTAATAGAACAATCAAGACTCCAGTAGATGATCATAATCCATGGGCTGATTGCATTGACAGATACCCTGTTGATATTCCTGATGTTGTCAAGCTCTAATCTTTATTCAATTCATGAATTTAGTTAATTAATTCCCTCTCTTCATTGAGGAAATTAAATTTAAGTGTGTTCTTTGCTTTGGATGCATGTTGTTTTCCTTTTTCAATTATTAGTTAATTAGTCTAGTTTTTCATGTATGTGAAATAAAATAGTTGAGATAACTATGCTGGTGCAATATAGTAATTAATATACTCTGACTGTGATAGGACAATTGAAAAAGACCACCAATTTAGTGGAATATCAGTTTTTTTGTAACAACCTTAAAAATTATATTATTGTTACTAGTCAAAGAAAGTGTTAAATAATTGACAAGCGCATTTGGTCTGCAATAACTATATGGAGATGCAGTGGTATACTATTCAAGAAGGGCAAGTGGTACATTTTAGGCAAATTCAGAAGGCTTACAGCCTGTGTTTGATTTAGTTGATATGTATGTGGATCAATTTATTGAAATTGATAATAAACAGTTGATATGTATGTGGATCAATTTATTGAAATTGATAATAAATAGTTGATATATATAAGTTTGATAAAACAATTACTTATGTGATTTTTTTGTGAAAAAGAATAAAACTTTTTATGAAAAACATAAAGTAAAATTTATCTTAAAGGAGTAGGATGATTGGCAGAAATTGAATAGAGAGGGTAGGGTTAAAACTTCTGTTTTGAGAAGAATATTTCGAGGTCGATTACAAAAGGAGTACTATGGATACTATAATAAATATTATTTGTTAATTCAAAAGTATTTATAAGTTAGAAAAGTCATGATCAATTATATCGGGTTGATCAACTTGTGAATTTTGACATACTTTGACATATAGTTAATCACTTGACTTGTAATCACTTTTGGTGTTTACCAAAGTTAGTTGTAGTTAATAAACCAAACAAATATTTATATGTTTGTTTGACCAATTTATAAACTTATAATTCTAAAACCCTTAAATACTTTACTTATAAGCACTTTTAATATTTTATCATAAGCATATATAAACAAACAATTTGCTTATAAATTAGGTCTTCGTATACTCTATCATCTCCAAATTCTACCTAGTGATATTATAATGAATATGTTGTTGTAATTTGCGTATAAATTAATTTAATCAACTTATAATAAACTTATATTCAAGCTAAGTACATAGAGACTCTTGTTAGAAAATTATTCACACTCATTATTTACAGCAAATTAATAATTTGGTATGTACGTACGTGCTGTCCATATCAAGGTCCAATATTTAAATTAAATTTACTCTATGAGGGGTGTTGACACCCAATTTTGTCCCATCTTTTCTGATTTTATTTGCAATTTTTAATATTTTTGACACTTTAAAATAATTTTAAAACATAGACATATATATGTATATATATCATTATTATTTGCATTTTATTGTCATTTTGCATTTTTATATCATAATCGTACTTTTATCTTATATTATATGTTATTTTATTTTCGTAAAACGGCATTGCATTTTTATTTTTAATTTAAGCATCAAGCATTTCACAAATGTTATATTTTATCATATTATCATCTTTACAATTTATAATAAACCCATAACCCATTTCATTTCCCCCAAAATAATTTCTACTCAACCCAAAACAACTTCTACTCAACCCAAAACAATTTTTTACCCAAAACCCAAACCCTCCATTTTCTAAGCCCAACCGAAACCCAATTCGATCGGCCCAACCCGGTCGGCCCAACAGCCCACACCCCTTTATTCTTATACCCTCCACCCAAAACACAAAACACACCCTCACTTTTCTCTCCCCACAAAAACCCTTACTCTCTTTCCCAAAAATCAGCCGCCACACACCCGCACCCCCACACCGGCGACCCCACGTCGCCGGTCACCTCGCCGACGCGACCCTACACCCACATCACCACCACGACGTCGACACCGTCGCCGACACCAACCAGCCCCCATACCCGCGACCTCACGTCGCCGACCAACTCACCACTGCCGTCACATCGCCGACCAACTCACCACAACGCCGACACCATCACTTCACCCATATCTACACCCCCTAAAACCCGAAACCCATCTATAAATACCCCCTTTTGTTTCTTAACTTTACTCCAAAAATACTCCTATTTGTTTCATAATTTTCAATCCGAAAATCATATTTCATTCTTCACATTTTTGGTTGTTTGGAGGCTGTTTTGTTTTCGGGTCGGGTAAAAATCCGGGTCGGGTCAGAATTCAGAGTCTAAATATCAGAAAATCAGCAATCCGGAAAGCAAAAAATCAACGTTTCCGGGTCTGGTCACTGTTCCGCTCGGGCCAGAACCGGGTCAGGTAAGTTTCCAGATTTTGGTATTCGATATTTTGTTATTGGCTATCTGAGAAAAAAAACCGAATTGATTCGGGTCGGGTCACCGATTCGGGTCGACCCGGTCCGGTCAAATTCCAGATTTTTGTGTCTTTATATTTTGATGTTGGTTATCTGAAATTAGGAGGAAAATCAAGTCGGGTTGAAATGTCTGATTCGGGTCGGGTCGACCCGATTTGAATGAATTTCCAGATTTTGTGTATTAATATTTTGTTGTTGGTTATCTGAAAATCTAAGGAAAATAAATTGTTCCGGGTCGGGTCACTATTCCGGGTCGGGTCGACCCGATTCGAATAAATTTCCAGATTTTGTGTTTTAACATCTTGTTGTTATTATCTGAAAATTCAAAAAAAATGTTTGATCCCGGGTCGGGTCGCCCCGAAATCCGAATCGGATCACTGTTCTGTCCCGGGTCGGGTAAAAATTTCAGAAGTTGGGTCTTACGTTTTAATTGCAAACTGTGTTTATTTTGACATTTAAACATCCGTACACGGATATCTTACTGTTTTAGTGATTTAAATAAATACCGTATTTAGGCCGATGAAATTAAATTCGAGGCCTCGCTTTTTTTGTTTGTTTCTCTGTTTACTGTTTACTGTTTTAAACATCCGTGCAACGGATATTTACTGTTTTACTGTCTTACTGTTTTAAACTAAATATCGCGTCCTTTTCGGAATTGCTTCTCGATTTCAGTTTTTACTGTTTTGGTTTAGTTTACTGTTTTTGAATTAAATACTGCATTTAGGCCGATGAAATTAAATTCGAGGCCGCGCTTTTTGCTGTTTTATTTCTTTACTGTTTACTGTCTTTGAATTAAATACTGCATTTTGGCCGATGAAAAAATATCCGTCGATTTTTGAGGCCTCCACAGTTGTAAAGACGGAAAATAAAGCTTCTGGGCAAGGATGAAACTTTAATCTTTTTCACCCGAGAGACCAATATGTTCGGTAGGCAAGGCAACTAAAATGACCAACGAGTCATATGTTCGCAGCCACGACGTGATTGGAATGATCTTTTCAAAATTTAAGTCTGAGTCCTCCGTAATCAAAACATTTATTGTTTTGGATACGGATCCGAAGTTATGTATATTCCATTGTTTCTAACCGTTTATTCTTGACAGCTTGCAAAGATAAAGTCAAAGAAGGCAAATACCCCTCGGAGATTACTTATTTTTGTTGTTGTCTTTTACTTTCTTTAATTCAGCTTTATTTTATTCTGTATTGTAATATTATTGTACTCCTGAAATTATTGGAATATTTAGAATAGGTAGACTTAGATTAATTAATAGGGTAGTCAAAAACTTGAAACCCGTCGCTAGTTTATTTATTTTAGGCTCGGTTAGTTTTAAAATTGAAAAATCGCTAGTTTATTTATTTTAGGCCCGTTGCCCATAATAATCACTTTGCATACATTCTTATCAATTTTCATACAAATGCATACTTATATTTTTTTTCAGCTTTACATGTATATTAATGCCATACAAATGTATACTCGTACAAATGCATCATTTCATTAAATACTAGGGGAAGGGTTCGTTGGCTAGTAATTTACTCATTTCGTCTCAATTTATATGACACCATTTAACTTGACATGAAATTTAAGAAAAAAAGTAAGACTTTTGAAATTTCTGGTCCAAAATAAATTTTGAATTTTTGTGTGATTATAAATCATAGTAAATGTAAATTATTTTTAAATATAGAAAGATTACATTCTTTTTGGGATAGATTAAAAAGGAAATGGTAACACATAAATTGAGACACATGGAATATTATACTTGAGATTCAGAAGAATGGGCATATACCCTAAGGAGAAATGTAAACATTCTTCTCTTTTCCTTTACTTTTTAACATACAATGACCTAAAAGGTAAAGCCACATATTTTGAGAAGACCCTATGAAAGGAAAAGATAACTAACTAGTGTAGTAGTAATTTTTCAAGTAGCTGTTCATTTTTAGAACTTCTCATCATGGTCAATGATATTAACTCTTGAACTTGAAGGTTTGTGATGGAATGAATAGAATTCCTGCATATTTAATTAGAAGTTTCGCATGCGTGCTTCTAGAATGAAGAAAAGCTTGATAGTGTGTGAGTCCTCCTTTAATGGGCTCACTCGGTGTGGATCGGAATTAATCAGGGTCCCTAATTATGCATCGGACATCAAGTAGAAAACCGAAAAAGACCTCTTGATTATTACTAATCAATTTTACACTCTCTTTGTTTCATTTTATGTGATGTTAAGCATAGAGTTTAAGAAGAAGAAAATTTAAAATTTGTGATCATAAATATTTGTGTGATCAGTATAAAGTTATATCATTAAGCTAGCATAAACTATGTCATTCTTTTTAGATAAATTAAAGTGAAAAGTGGGTCACATAAAATGAGACATGAAAGTGTCTTTCTTATCCTATATAACACATCTAATTGGGTACATTTTTTGAGTGACGGCAAAAAATGTATTCAAGGGATTCACACTATCAGAAAATTATTAATTTTGAATCCGTCGGAATTTGGCTCGTCGGTTATTTTCGGTCAACAAAGTATTCGTCATAAATCCCTTGCCGATGAGTCAAATTCCGACATTCATTGAAAATAGTGATTTTCTAATAGTGTCAAAGTAGCACTTTTGAATCTGTCAATTTATTAGATTTTTCTCGTATGTCAAAAGACTTAACAACTTATATAACCGGGAAAAAATAAACATTTTTGCCCTATTAGCATATCATAATTTTTCAACCTATAGAACCTAGATCTGCTACTGCTTATCATATATAGCAGATTGGTCAGAGTCAGAGACAGACTCACCTTATAGCGGGAGTACGTACTGTGTTATTGATATATACTTAAGGTCCCTCTGAATAAAGGACAATAATTGAAAATGGAAGTGAATTGCTTCACCTAGAACTAGGGATGGCATAGGATCGGATCTGGATCGGATCCTACTAGATCCAGATTTAGATCCGTTTTTCATATCTGAATTCAGATTCGGATCCAGATTTGTCGGGTCCATAAAAATCAGATCCAAATTCGGATCCACCGGGTCCACGGATCGGATCTGAATCCACATATAAATTTTTGCCTTGCTAAAAATTTTTTTTTGAACTGACAAACGATTTTTACTTAGCTAACAGTTTACTGTGTTTCAATTTTGAAATGTTCAGATGAGATATTTTGTTCGTTGTCTCGTTTTGATTGTGAGCTATTAATTGAAAATGTTAGACAATGACAATAGTTGCGGAAAATGCTGACTAGTATTTCCACAAAGCAGAATTTGCATGTGCTTGGAATCTTCACAAATGAAGTGAATAATATAATTTTAACTACTTGTCTATGGAGATGTTAGTCATTCACTAATATAACACTGATTTTATTATCGAAGTTACCTCTTTATTTTTTGGTTTTTGAGTTAACGCGGGGATAAATTAAACTTGTTTTGAGAATTAAACTTGCAAGGATGTGCTTAGCAATTTTAAGAAAATACTTATAAAATTATATTCTAGGTTATGAATATATTTAATAAAAATGGATCCACTGGTCGGATCTGGATCGGATACGGATCTCAAATACAAGATCCAGATCCATATCCGATCGTCGTAAGAAACGGATCCGGGTCCGATCCGAATCCATCGGGTCCAAATTTTAAAGATTCATATCCTATAAAATGGATCTGGATCCACCGGATCCGGACCAGGTTCAGGATCCACTGCCATCTCTACCTAGAACTTACTTGAACAGATATGAATGAGGAAAACTACATAACACAAAATCAGCATAAAATGAGCTAGATATGGATATATACTTTTGTCCTCCTTATTTCTTGTACATTATGGTTATAAAGAGATGAACAAGATACTTTGACTGGAATTTTTTATGTTATATAAAAATGCATGTACGAGTCTTACTGTAAATGTATATTTTAATCTATATTGAATGTCCAGATGATCACTCAATTTTGATCAAATGGCCATCAAATTCACTTAACTTTATTTTTTCTTTCGAAAGTTATTTAATTTTGTCTAGTTAACTGATCATTCAACTTTGTCTAGTTAGCTTTCATTGTCATTTTAGCCGGAAATACAATTTCCATAATCTATATAATTATGTGGCAGCTCTAACTTTTAGAAAAATATATATTTAAAAGCTAAAATTAATATTTAACTTAGAAAGACAAATGTGGTGGATTTGCCTTTCTGCCTATGTTATAAGCGAGTCCTGATACAATTATTTTTCTCAGGAAAAAACATATTTTTCCTTTTTTTTTTTTTGGAGAGAGCTAAACATATTATTGTGTACAATACTTTAAGGAGATAGTTCTCGAGAAAAGAAAACTTGTAATATTGGAAAAGGGCCAAATATATCATCATTATATTTTGGGTCCAAATGTTTACCCGTAAAATGGTATAGTTGAATTTGTATATGTGGTCAAAAACATGTGGATCTCAAGTGATTGACCTGTCAATAATATTAGATAAAATATTGAAATAGCAAACAATATTAAGTCAAAGTAAAGAAACAATTAGCCTGGGCCTTGTGCTTACTTTTTGACAAAGCCTATGTGTTTAGCATGAAAGCGTAAGAATCGAGAGAAATATTAAAGAGTATATTGTATTATCTTGCAGATGATGATTTACAATGGAACGTAACTATATGTCTTGTTTATACATGAGCTCACGGGTACACACCCCACGATATATGTTTTCATAAATACAATAGAATGAATGCTGTAATAATTAGACAATTTTAGTATCTCTGTAAATGCCATTAATGCTCCGTTAGAAGATGTATGGCCAGTTTAGTAACGGTCGCCCATTGTAATTCAAACGGTTGACTTGACCTTCTGTATCTATGGCACCATGTATATGTACGACGCCTCTGGTCTTGCTTGCGTATTATTGGTAGTGCTCAAGCTGACATGGACCTGACTCGGCACCATTTACCACGTGTCACATCATGATTCGTACAGTTGTCTTATACGAATTTTATCCTATACACCAAATATACCCCTACCGTTATACTATTCGTTTAATTAACCCTCTTCTGTTAAAGTTGTCCAAAATGGAAATCAAATCCTACGGGCACTAACATTTGATGAGGCGTGACATGCCACGTCAGCACTCCTAACCCATTTTAACCCTCCCCTCTATTTATTCTTCCACCTCTAAAATTTCCTTCCCCACCACCATTGTGACCATTAGCGCCGCCATTACAACTAAATTACGACTTTGATTTGCTGAAAGGTTTCGAGCCAGACAGCATTCCCCTCAACAGTTGTTTTCTTTCTATCTTTAGGAAGAAAAATAGGAGAAGAGGTGGGATCTAGTCGTGAAGTATAGAGTAGAGACAGGCAAATGAACAAATATAATCTGTATTGATATTCAGAGAAGCATGACATATAGATAATTCTAATCTTTGTAAATTTGTTTCTAGATGGGTATCGATCAAAATGTTTAACTGAAAAGGGTTAGGTTCTTTCAATTTTTTTGGGGTTTTTATTTATTTGTGTAAGATGCTTTCATTAATATCAAGGTATATATAGAGTACAATATTCATCTCTTATACAATAGGAATCCTAAGCCTATACAAAAGAGGAATCCTAGTTTTACCATAATTATATTTACACAATATATGGAAATATTCTAATTATGGGTAGGGTATTCTAATTATTTACACGTTTACACACCCCCTCAGTCGGAGCGGGAGGAGGCCGGACGCTGAGACTGGATCTGAAGTCAAGAAATAATTGTCTGGAAAGTCCTTTGGTAAATATGTACGCATGCGATAGGATGATGGAACATGTAACACTCTGACATGGCCTAACGCAACTTTCTCACGAACGAAGTGTAGGTCTATCTCAATATGCTTGGTTCGCTGATGTTGAACCGGATTATGAGAAAGATAGATGGCAGAGATGTTATCACAATACACAATAGATGCCTGACGCAAAGGACATTGAAGTTCTAACAGTAAATTTCTGAGCCAACAAATCTCAGCTACTACATTTACAACGCCTCTGTACTCAGCCTCGGCACTGGAGCGAGATAGGGTAGACTATCGCTTGGCAGACCAAGAAATCATATTATCCCCTAAGAAAACACAAAAACCGGAGGTGGAGCGTCGCGTGTCCGGACACCCTGCCCAATCTGCATCCGTATATGAAAGCAACATGTCTGGTGCGAGAGGGTATTGGTGCAAACCATAATCAAGAGTGCCCTTAATGTATCGAATGATACGCTTAAGAGAAGTGAAATGAGACTCCCTGGAGGCATGCATGAATAAGCACACCTGCTGAACAGCATAAGCTATGTCTGGCCGGTGAATGTGAGATGCGAAGTGCACTGCAAGTCTCCTATACAGAGTAGGATCGAGCGGAGCACCATCCATAGCACTAAGCTTAGATTTGGAATCAACAGGAGTAGGCACCTCTTTGCAGTTCGCCATCTTAGCCCTTTACACAATCTCTTCTGCATACTTACGCTGACACAAGAACATATGATTAGCAGACCTGGTCACTGATATCCCCAAAAAGTAACTCAGCTTCCCCAAATCAGTCATTGCAAATTCGGACTTGAGCAAGACAATAATCTCATTTTTCAATCCGTCGGAGGAGGCAGTAAGAACAATATCATCCACGTAAAGTAATAAGTAAGCAGTGCTACTACCTCGATGAAAAATGAAAAGTGATGTATCACTCTTGCTGCATACAAACCCAATCGCAAGATATACACAGCAAAGCGATCATACCACGCACGGGGGCTGCTTCGAGGCCATATAGTGACTTACGAGAGACGACACACATAGTGAGGAGCCGCCGGATGGGTGAACCCTGGTGGCTGATGCATGTAGACTGTCTCTCGCAGATCCCCATGTAAGAATGCATTCTTCACGTCAAGCTGATGAATCGGCCAGTGTTTGCCCATGGCTATGCTCAAAAATGTGCGGATGGTAGCCGGTTTGACAACCGGCTGAAGGTCTCACCACATTCAATGCCCTCCTGCTAATTTATGCCATTAGCCACAAGACGGACCTTATACCTCTCAAGATCCCCATTGTCTCTGAACTTGTGACGAAATAGCCACATACAACGAATGACATTCACCCCCTCAGGTCTAGGTACTAGATCCCACGTGTGCTGTTTAGTTAAAGTATTAAATTCCTCATACATAGCCGCATTCCAATTAGGGTCTTGTTTGGCCAATTTTGGGTTCTTTGGAAGTAGAGAGATGGTTTGGGCACACAAGTTGAAATGGACTTTGGGTTTGAAGATTACATGCTTTGATCGAGTTTCCATTAGATGGGTAGGGACAGTGGGTGGCGGAGTGGTGTCTGAGACGGGGGGTAAAGTCGGATAAGGAGAAGGTGGAGGCGAAGCCGTCGGAGGCGTCGCGACTCCTGGATCGAGAGTCGCGGCGCTAGAAGGTTGACAGGCTTCTCTGAAGTTTGGGCGCCGCGGGGCCTCAACACAGGGCCGCGGCGCTGTCGACGGTGTTTCAAAAGATTGCTCTCTGGAAATCAAGCGTCGCGGCGCCTCCCCTCGAGGCCGCGGCTCTGACGACGGAACAAAGGATGTGAGTTGTTCGATTATGAGGGGAGAGATGGTAGACTCGTCAAGAAATGAGTAGTCCTGTTTTTGGAATTTTGGAAGATTCGAAAATGGGAATGTGGTCTCGTCGAATGTGACGTGACGAGATATGTGGATCTGACGAGTCGACAAGTCATAGCATAGATAACCCCTATGGTTCGGCGGGAATCCTAGAAAGACACATGGAGTGGACCTAGGAGCGAGCTTGTGAGGGGCGGTGGAGCTAAGATT
Organism: Anisodus tanguticus; assembly: GCA_034509755.1. Classification (NCBI taxonomy): domain Eukaryota; kingdom Viridiplantae; phylum Streptophyta; class Magnoliopsida; order Solanales; family Solanaceae; genus Anisodus; species Anisodus tanguticus. Next base: position 47,532,789 of record CM067550.1, on the reverse strand, counting down.
GGGATAGCACAGGCAACCAAAAATCCGTAGATGATCATAAGAGGGGATTCTATTGTAGAGGATTTCGGTAGGGGTCATATTGTGAAGAGTGCTAGTAGGGAGAATATTTAGAGTGTATTCTGACATTTTAGCAGCATAGACCCAGAAGGGTGGAGGGAGAGAGGCATGAATCAATAGGGTGCGAATCATATTGTTAATGGTGCGGATGATTCTTTCAGCTTTACCGTTTTGTGGTGAGGTGTGAGGGCAGGAGAAGCGAAAGACCATGCCATTATTGGTACAAAAGCGGTGAAACATAGAGTTATTGAATTCACGACCATTATCGCACTGAAATGATTTTATACCTTTTCCAAATTGTGTTTGAATGAACTTGCGAAACTCAAGAAATTTGACAAACACTTCCGATTTAAATTTAAGAGGGTATAACCAAACGTAGTGTGAAAAATCATCAAGCAACACAAGATAGTATTTATGACCGAGAGAACTAGAGATAGGAGATGTCCATAAATCGGCATGTATGATATCAAAAGGAGCAAATGTAACACTAGTAGATGATTTAAACGGAAGACGAATATGTTTGCCTAAAGAGCAAGAAACACAATTTTGGGCAAGTTTCCCATTACAAGCAATGAAGTTGTTGCCTCTAAGAAAATTAAAAACTGTGTAAACGTGTAAATAATTAGAATACCCTACCCATAATTATATTTACACAATATATGGAAATATTCTAATTATGTGTAGGGTATTCTAATTATTTACACGTTTACAATTTGGCTGGTAACAGAGACACAATCTTTATTGATATTCACAGAAGCATGATATACAGATAATTCTAATTTTTGTAAATGATTAGTTGATCAAAATATGTAGATTGAAATTGGTTTGGTTCTTTTTTCCTTTTTTTTTTGCGAATTGCTCAGCCATGATGATGTCATCATCTCCGCCATCATTGGATGGGCTGGCTGTGGGGGAATGTTGGCATGGTGGGGAGGGAAAGGAAATTTTAGTGGTGGAAGAATAAATAGAGGATAAGGGTAAAATGGGTTAGGGTTCTGATGTGGCATGATACGTGGCATACACCTTATCAAATGTTAGTGCCACGTAGGGTTGTATGTCTATCTTGAATAGCTTTAACGGAGGAAGGATATATTTGAACCAATAGTATAACGGTAGCGGTATATTTGGACCTAAAGTATAAGGAGGGGTATATTTGGCCCTTTTCTAATAGTACATGGGCATATTGGCCCTTTTCCGATACTTTAAGGAGATAATTCTCAGGGGGGAAAAACTTATGTAGTTGAAAGTATCTTTTTTTTGTTGGTTTCCCACCTGATGTTGGGTAAATGTATCGGGCCCGATTAAATTAAGATTCGTGTCGGGAAGTCTCATATTGGGGGCAGAGTGCTTCCTAACAAAGGTGACTTTGTACTCAGAAAAACTCAAATTTAAAACCTCTAATTAAAAATAAAGGAATACTTGTCAATTATAACTCCACCACAACCCTGGTTGGTGTAGTTGGAAGTCTCAAATTGTCAAGGTAAAATAAGTCGAATAGCAAATTGAAGATGAAGTAGGGGCAAATGAAGCGAAGCAAAATATTTGTTGGGCTAATCAGTTTTCTTGGGCCTAAGGTCATTCGATTCCCTTTGGGCCTCTGGGTTTTCATGATTATGTGAACGAAATTAGCTCCGTATGTACATTGAAAAATACATTCAGATATACAGTTCATAATGGATAATATTGGGAGACGAAAAGAAAAAAATATAAAATTCAACCATTACAAAAAGTTCTCCTTGTACAACTCACGCCTTATTTTGTATCGTTTTTTAATATATTTGTAACGAATTAATAATGATATCTAAATAACTTGTACATGTCTCTCCATTTATAAATTACTTGTTATTTCTTCGTTCATTTTTACTTATTCATTAATTTAAAAATAAATTTTCATTTTACTTGTCCATTTTAGCAGTTTAGCGTTTCAAGAAAAGACACATTTTTTTCTTATTTTACCTTAACATTAATTATTTATTTTCAAATCTTTTCCAAATCTATTAAAGCTATACATCGATTAATATGGACATTATAGTAAAATAAATACTTTATTTATTAATTTTTAAGGGGCGTGTAAAGTCAAAAATGGACAAGTAAAAATGAACAGAATGAGTACTTAATACTAAATTTGTATTGAATGTTACGCTCATCAAATTTAATTATATAATTATTAGGTATCCAAAATCTTGGTAGATAATGAATTTTCTCTATCAAAATCAACAATTTAAGGAATTCTTAATACCTCAAAACTGCCAACTGTCTGAAGCACCTAACGAACTTGATCAAAACAATAGCTATTTGATTAACCTTCATATTGGAACTCAATATTTCAATTCTAAATACGTAATTAAAAACGGAAAATAAAATTACATCGCATTAAGCACCATACTAATCTTCAACAAGAATATTTCAATTTCCTCACATTGATAGACTGTTCATTAAGAAGTAAATCATTGATTTACCAATTTCTATATCATTACATATACTAACTAATCATGAAGACCTAAAGTTGATGCAAGTTTCTAAAAAATGAAAGCACCCCCAATAGTTATAAAATTGCTATTTCTGGACAAATTCTTTCTGCAGTATCACATGTATATACGAAGATCATCCAGTACACTAAATTCACCCAACAAAAACCCATAATTATCCACAATTGGGACCCCCAATTTCCTTGAAATCTTAACCTCTCTACCATCTGAAATTTGCACCCAATGACCAATGAACAATTCTTCATCACTTTCATTTCCAATTTCTTGTTCTTCTCCTGCAAAAATATTTTTTTTTTCTTCAATCCCATTTGATGAATTTGTATTCTCATCAGCAACATCCATTAATGAATCATTACTAGAAGATGATTCTTGATCAGGTTTTTCACACTTTTGGCCATTTTTTACAATTTTAACCATCACTAGTTCTTCAAATTCAACCTTCTTAGACTTGTAACTTTCAAAAGCTTCTTCAGCAGTAATAAAAGTACCCAACCAAATCATTTTCTTGTTAAATGGATGTTTAATTTCAGAACAAAATTTCCCATTTTTCCTCTTTCGAACCCCAGGAAACAATCTGACTGAAGAACTTTTTGGTTTTCTTTTTTGGGATTTCATGATCAAAGATTGAAAAAAAGAAAGTGGTTATTTCTGTAAGAGCGGACCACTATCAATTTTTGGGGATGTGAAGACAGTAGAAAATAGATTGTGAAAATTGTGAATATATATGAGTAATTAGAGAACCAATTAAGGAAATTTGTTTTCCTATTCATTTTCGGGGGGGGAAACGAGTTACTATTAGATTCTCCGTGTAAATATTTATTTAGTGTCTAATTTGACATTTGAATATTAAATCTCCCAATTTGGTAAAAATACCAAATTTAATCTAGTATGAAATGACACTAATTAATTCTGACGTGTCTATCTATCTTTAACTCATGTTTTTAAGTTTATTCATTGATTGTGTATAAACTTTATTCAATTATAAATAAATTTCTATAAACATCAATCAGTAACCTTGTATATATGATAATTAACTTGCTATTATAGCTTAAGCTATCATAATTGTGGAAAGATCTTATACGTGGTATATAATTAATCCTTTTTTTTTACCTAATGTTTGATATCTGCTTTGACGCCTCGATTTATTTATATTTGTGTCGCGTCAATTATCTCTGTCATTATTTATATTTCATATTGGAATAAATTACAATATGTCTCCGACTATGAGTTAGTCAATAATTTTCACATATCTAATCAAGAGAAGCTTGTATTATCATATTTCTCATTGAATGTTCACTTAGAATAATAAAACAAATTATACTAATTGAGAATTACAAAATCATATGGTAAAGATTATTAAAGGAAGAAGCGTCCTATCAGAATTTTTTCATTTCCACCGCTCGAACTCCAACAACATCCTATGTGAAAGTTACATAAGGAAACCTATTCAAGTTTGCCATTGTGTTATAATGTTTTATGTATGAAGAATGTTGAGATAAAACAAGAAAGGAAAATCACTTAAGCATGGCCCTTCATAATTAATTATTGTAAATTAAAGTTTGAGAGAATCTTATTGGTTGCTAACTATGAAAATCCCTTATAGTCAGCCCCATTATGATATTAGTTAAAACCCCATCTTAGGAGCTTTAAATATTTGCCTATATATGTATCCCAATAAAAGTAGAAAGATATTAACTTTAATGTGAATATATTTTATCGTTTATGATTGTTCTGAATCTCTATGTACACTAAAATATTTAAATCATACGACTAATTAATTAGGGAATTAATATTTATAATCTAACATAATTTCCTGATCATCGAACCCCTGTAAGTCAGGAAACGTGGCATGTTTATTATAAAGTCCATTTCTCCCATTTTATAATATTTTAATACCTCAATCTAGATAAGGATTTCTTAAAGAAATTACTCGTGATCGTGACACACCTACCAGCAAGTAGCAAGTGTACCGGAGTCAGAATTTTATGAATGGAGATTTAGAAAATAATTAAATATGATATTTAGATTTGAACTTATAATCCAAACTAGTTTTTGAACTCCATTTTACACTAACTAGAATCTTTCTATATATCAGTGGGATTCAGCAATTTAAATATATAACAAAACTAATTTCTTCTTATGGAATATATTTTTTTTGGGAAGAAATTCAATTGAACCCCTTGCCACTAGCTAGTTCCACCACTATATTCAATCCTTAATATGTTCATCACCATATCCTTATATAATAGAATGGTGGTACGATGAAGTACCGTTGAACATTTTAACTTTGATTGAAAAATAATCAACTCCTGGAAGAAGGATAGTTATTTATACATAAGCGTGAAATTCCTATCTGAAATTATTTTATCAAAATGAACTTAAAACTATTACACACACATAAAATAATAGTGTCATAATATGTGAACCACCAACTCATGGAAAGTTCACCACCAATTCAACTCTTTCCTCTAGAATTCAGTTTTCTTTGTGCCATAAGGGTAGAATAATGGAGAAAGAAGATAGAAGAATTGAGGGGTCGTTTAGTAGCTATAAAATAAATTTCTGTGTTCTTAGTTTAGTCATTAATCCATCTGTTACTAATGTTTTCATTCTTATTTCATATTTTGTTTCGTATAAAATAAAAAATAAATACCCGCATAAATTAAGCAAGTACTATTATTATAAGGAAAATAGACATTACTAGGGATGGCAACGGATCGGATCTGGACCGGATCCTACTAGATCCAGATCCAGATCCGTTTTTCATACCTGAATCCATATCCGGATCCAAATTCGTCGGGTCCATAAAAATTAGATCCAAATCCGGATCCATCGGATCCACAGGGTCCACGGATCGGATCTGGATCCACATGTAAAAAAAATTGTCTTGCTAAGATTGTAACCTTGCTAAGAATTTTTTTTGAACTGACAAACGATTTTTACTTAGCTAACAGTTTATTGTGTTTTAATTTTGAAATGTTCATATGAGATATTTTGTTCGTTGTCTCGTTTTGATTGTGAGCTATTAATTAAAAATGTTGGACAATGACAATAGTTGTGGAAAATGTTTACTAGTATTTCCACAATGCAGAATTTGCATGTGTTTGGAATCTTCACAAATGAAGTGAATATAATTTTAACTACTTGTCTATGGAGATGTTAGTCATTCACTGATATAACATTGATTTTATTATCGAAGTTACCTCTTTATTTTTTGGTTTTTGAGTTAATGCGGGGATAAATTAAACTTGTTTTGAGAATTAAACTTGCAAGGATGTGCTTAGCAATTTTAAGAAAATACTTATAAAATTATATTATAGGTTATGAATATATTTAATAAAAAACGGATCCACGGGTCGGATCTGGACCGGATACGGATCTCAAATACAAGATCCATATTCGATCCGTCAGAAACGGATCCGGGTCGATCCGGATCCGTCGGGTCCAAATTTTGAAGATCCATATCCTATAAAACGGATCTGGATCCACCGGATCCGGACCGAATCCAGAATTCACTGCCATCTCTAGACATTACTTATTGTGAAGGCCAAAACCATAGCGTTAGTACAAGGTGCAACAAAGAGATTGTTGATGTTGGATGGATGTTGTGACAACATCTTTAAATGCTCAGGACAACCTCTTATGAAAATAAAAATGTTGTCTGCGATGTTGTGACAACATTCCTGACAACATCTCTGTAACGATTTTGTCTATTCTTCAGGCCAAAACAAGTTGTGTTATTGTGAGTAAAAAAATGACCTAGGCAAGCTTACAATGATGTTGTGTTTAAAACGTGGTAAAAGAAACAGTCAAAGCTTGGAGAGGAAGCAGCGTGAAGACCAAGTCTAGAACGTTGAGCTTTTTAAGGAGCAAGAACCAATCCAAGCGGAAGCCTTCTTTTACTCAACCTCTGCAACCAATCAGTAAGGATTTCAAGGGAAGTTCCACACTATAAATAGAGGGGCGCTTCAGAGTATCGACATCCAGAATTGAACGAGAAGAATTACCAAGTGAGCTCTCGGATATTCACCTTAGAAACTGGATCAACACACTTAGCCTAAAGTAGTATAACAACATCTAGTCTCACATTATTATTGCTGCCCAGATTCTAGATCAAGCTTATATTTCAAGCAATTGTAATGAAAATGTTGTATTTGTCTTTTTAGATCTTTTAACTTTAGGCTGAAGTCATCTGCGACTTCACTTTTGTTTGTAATTTCTTTTTCGCATTTATTGTTCAATCTTGTAAAAAGAAATTCATTTGTAAATGCATATAATTTATACCATTCTTTGGTCATTGACCATCAAGGGATATATTAATATATACCCTTGAAAATATAAACCTTGTGTCTCTTTACTTTTCCGCTGCATTTACTCTATAAAGGTTTATAACTGTTTCATCACAATATTGCCTCAGATGTTGACACAACATTGAAGGCAATATCCAGAAACTATTTTAATTGTTCTAACTGTTACAGTTTTATTCTTACATATTCTTGCTTATCCGTAGCCCCGGACCCAACAGAGATATTTTTTTAGATCTAATTAATCAAGAAATAAAATACTACTTTATGAAAAGAAAATAAAAAGAAGAGAAATAGAGCAAATACTATTTCTTATGTCTTTCTCAGAGATTGAATGATTTCTAAGTAAAGTGATGCCTCTATTTATAAAAAAATGTAGTGTCCTCCCCATGAATGCATTTTTTGGAGTGGTGATCACAAGCGTGAACTTTGTAGATTTTTTGTTGATGTCAACACCTGATGGGTGTGAGTATGAAAGTGGTGATCACATGTGTGAAGATTATAATTTCTTTCATAAAATCAACACTTGACGGGTGTAAGTATGAAAGTGATGGTCACATTAGCGAATTTTGCAACTTCATTCAATGTTGCCCTTATGTAATTCCACATATGAGATTTTACGATTGTGACCATGAACTTATGGTTACACCCATGAAATATTTTCTTATCTACGGTTGTGACTATGAACTTATGGTTGCACCCATGAAATATTTTCTTATCTCTTTGTCATTTTCTTATTTTTTATTCTTTTCTGTAATTTCTTTTTAATGCACGATTTGATAGAAAATATGCGTGAATATAATATAATTATTCATATTTTATTTTTAGAATATTCTTTTTGCATATAAAATTACATGAATAATTTTTATCCATCAATACATCTTCAAATTGCAATGTCAATAGGTCTTTTTGATTGACTAGCATAGGAGATATGGGTTGTGGATTTGTTCTTTCAATTTAAAGTGTACTATTTTGATTTATTACCAACATATTAATTTTAAGTTATCGGCATACTTTACTCTTTTTGAGCCATCATGTGCAGGGATAACTTAAGGGAAGACTAGTAAAATCTTTGTTTTAGGCTGCAAAAGTTTTTAAATAATAAATTTTATGATCATTTTGCCTAGATAATATTGAAATTTATAGAGAAAAAGTTAAAATATTTATAAAAGAGAAAAAGGAAGACTAGCTACCTTTTAACGATATTGCTAGTTAGAATTTAAATAAAACTACTCAAATCTTCATATTAATAAGTAATATGTTTTACAATAAAATTCAAGGTAATATATTACAACAAATCACTATCATCTTATTAACTTAAATACACCCTTACCACTGTAAAACTTTATATTTAGTCTCTTAGTTATTTGTTTGAAGATACCATACGAGGATTTACTTAATCAGTGTATTTCCTCAAATACTCATCGATCTACAAATCAAAGAAGATGATTCCTTTCTGAGAATAATTTTTTTTGCATCTCTTTCGTCCTTATGAAATTATCTGTTTGAACCACAGATAGTAAAAGTTGATACTTTGAGAACACAAAAACATTACTCTCATGTTATTAATAAAGCAGACAAACTTATTCACCACAGAGATAATGTCAAGGATAATGTACACTGAAGTTTTTTTAAAAAATCCTGAATTTCGTCCAAGAAATTTAAAAAAAAACACATACAAAAAAAATATTCTGAAAAACAACAAAAATAAATGATTAACATAATATATCTAAGCAGATCGGCAATCCTCTTACCACATCCACCATAGTCTAGAATCTTGATCAAGTTAGCATATATGTAATACTTAAATTTTACAATTTCTTTTACTAAGTTGGAATTCCTCATCGAACATGTTACTCAATAGAATGTTTTGTCTGAAAGACATTTAAATCAATCACACCAAGCAGAGCCAAGAAAAAAAATAGAATAGACATACCATTTTGTCAAATATCATAGAACAAAATGAAAATTTTGAATTGGGGATACCAGAGGAAGTAAAAGTCGATGCTTTAAGAAATACAACAAAATTAAGAAAACACAAAGATAAATCCAAAACAAAATAGATATAAAAAAAAAAACTAAAATTAGGGCACCAAAATGAGTAGAGGTGCAAGAATTTTAAACTTAGGGTATAATTTAAAAAGTGACACGAAAATTAGGTATTTGTACTCTTTCCCCCCATTGGTAAATAAAATGTATGGATTTTAAATAGCTTATCTACACAAAGTGTCTTTTTAGGTTATTATTTAGATTATTGTCTTTATTTTTAAAAGTTGTGCAAAAATAACTCTTGAAAAATTATCCTTTGAACAATGTTAGAATTGGGCCTAATATTTACTCATTTATTTTTCAACCTTACATATGATATATTATATTATACGTTAGCAATAGATTGCAAAAAGTTTTAGTCTGTGGTTTAACGTTTTCTCATAAATAAAAAGATTTAGATTTTTTAAATTAGATGACATAATTTACAAACTTTTTATTCGTTGTAGCGTTGTCTAATATTTTCTCATAATATTTTCAACTTGCTTGAAATATATAATAGTCAGATTGTGGTATAAAAAATTCATAAGTTACAAAAAAGAAAGTATCATTTACTAAAAACTGACAAGTGACCAAAAAGAGATAACCAACGAAAATTATTTGCTTATAGTGTCCAGGTTCACTATGCTAAATGTTGAGAATGGGCTGGACTGGTATTACCCAAGTTCTCTGGCAAAATCAGCCCAAAGATAGATGGGCTTATTCATATTTTCCCATTAATTATGTAGACTAGGAAACTGATTTTATGTTTGACAAACTCCTAGGTTTCCTCCATATATGTTAAGAAAATAACTGAATTTAAATGGATTATACTAAGGATAAAATGAAAGAGAAGCAAATTTTATTTTTGCTTAGTTATTTTCATTAGTCTTTCAACATCAATATTCAAAGCTGAACAAACTTTGTGAGTACATCTTTTTGGCATTTGATTTGTAATTGTGTCTTGTTCATTTATATGAATGTGTATGGTACATGGCCTTGTGGTTTAGTACACCAATATCGAACGACCAACTGAAAAATGCATTAGAGAAAAGTATATGACCTTCACTTATATAACTTCTATACGTTGAACTGGTAAAGAATTTTTTTATGCTATTAAGTTATCCAAAAGATATCTATAAGTAACCCTCCATAAAAATAAATTCATAATCTTTGAAATAAGGTAAATTAACTGCTATAACATGTAAAGATGATACGATTGTGTAAAAAAATTATAATTTTGATGTTTATAAGTTAAAGTATATTAGAAAATGATCGTAGGACCCATTCTTAATTGGAGGAGTTAGAGTAAAAATATAATAAAAGAAAAAATAAAATCCAAGGATCGACTTTTATTCCATAAGAACCATAATATCATTCCAAGAATATTTTCTGCACCCGATGTCCTAACCATTTATTGTGTAGGGGTCTTCTAAACTTTTAGTATAAGATCGTATTCTATTGGATACTGCAATTTATCTCCTTATATGTACTTTAGAGTTATATATACACTCTTGAATAATATTCAAGAAAAGAATTTTAGAAAGATTTAGAGAATGAGAGGAACTCCTCTTTTAGCACTCTATTTATCATATCGAAATGATCCATTCATTCGTAAAGTTATTTATCACTCGCATATATCTTTAGAACTCCTCTAAACCAATTAGATACACATGAAATACATGTAAGTGTAGGTTTTTGTTGGGTACAAAGTATATAAGTAAGGCACATCGGAAGTTTAAAAGTTTTGATTCTTACTTACCCCAACAATAATTCTGGTATGGTTATACAACAATGGAACTTGTAACATAAAGCATATACTTACAAGTTTAGATTATCTGGAATCTTTATCAACTGTGAGGTGCACACGCGATTGCCCTTCCAATTGCAAGCTCCAAACTTCAATGTATTTCTCATTCGAAAGGCTAGGAAATCGGCAGAGGTTCGAGAGAGTTTTGATTCTAAGTCTCTAAGGCTTAGAATGTTATTCTGAAAATTAGTGTAGAATAATGAAAAATGAATGCCTTTATTTATAGTTGAAAATTAGGTCAAAAAACCGGATTAGGGTTTGACCTTGGGCTTGGCCCAAAATCGACGCAGAGGCGTCGCGGCCCTAGGGTATGGGCACCGCGGCGCTTGATGAATTTTTGCACTGCGCCGCGGCCCTAGGGTATGGGCGTCGCGGCGCTCGAAGTGCAGTTGCACTGTCTCGATTTAATTTCCGTGCATTCTTAATTAAATCCAAAATTCAATTTTGACTTAATTAATGTAATCATTATTCATCTAAATGTCTCGATTTCAAATCAAACATTTTAATTACTCTCTCAATACATCCTTAGATCGAAACGGACAATCGACATAGTGTGACCCTACATGCCTTCTCATACTGACATTAATCAAATTAAGGTCTACGCGGAACAACTAGGCGGCGCCGGAAGATGAACTCAATACGTGAAGCACGTTTACGCGAATCCAGTAAACTTAACCTTTATGTGGTAAGATAAAATCATTTCATTCACGACACACCCGATCAAGCTTAGGATTTGTCAAGTGTCTATCCAAATGGTTTAATCGTTGTATCTCATCTATATTAGTCGACAACTAGACCATATTCTAAATATGTCTATTGCGTTGGCCAACGACTTAGTCAACCTAATATCACTGAGAATCTGAGTGTTCTCTCGAACATACATTCGAGGAATGAATCCTAATCTTGGCTCAACTACCACCTTCAATCCACATCGTAATGTACCCAATACGAGCCGTATCTCAACCTATAAAGCATTTGAGCTTATGACGGGATCAAAGTACATTACTTTGTAGACAAGGCGATCATTGACCTCAAGTCTAAGGACTTCTATCTCTCACACGATGATCATACTTTAGACAAGTATAACAAACAGTATATCAGCAGGGTATACCAATACTTCCAAAGTATCCATATGTCCATCACGAGTAACCATTACTCGTAGCACGTGAGACATACTACATCCTCTAAGGATGTGATGCAGACCACATGTCGACTTATCACATATCATCGATATCCCATTCTCGATGATCATTAGTCGAGTCTATTTTAAGAGTTACGCTCTATCATTAATAACTCACTCTATTAATGACAACGTAAGCTCAAGGGATGCACATTAACGAATAATTACAAACAATCAAATAATAATTCAATAATTGCAAATGCCAAAATATTAATCTCCATTAATAATAATATGAATGTGTATAAAGTACATTTGTCCTAATACAGATTGTCTCTAGGACATAAATATATTTTCAGTAAGATCTTTACTAGGAAATTAATGCATGCCGATGAACTGATATGATTAAAAAAAGCATGAGAGAAAGATGCATAATTGAAATGAGGCTAAAAAGAGCTGGTCAAAATTAGAATTCCTGACTACAGTTTCCCATTTGCTAACTTTTGTTGCCTATTTCATTTCCAAATAGCAGGAAAAAATCAAATGTAGTATACAAATATGTGGGTAACAACAATTGTAAGAAACGGGAAGTAAGTAAATATTACAAATTGATAGAATAGATAAACTAAATATTACAACAAACTGGAAATAAGAACAATTACAAATTCCTTGTGATTTGCTGAGTCAAGTGATGATACTATGTCTTTAAGACAAGATTGCCTTGTATATATCATTTTACGTTGTCGGGCAATAGTCTCACAAGATACAACAACAACTTAACAAATGAGCAAAGGAGACTCAAGTGTTACTCTTGAAGAACTTTGAATAAAGTGAACTTGCTAGAGAGGAAGAAGAAGATTTCAGAAAATTCGGTAAGAGTTTCTAAGTGTTAAACAATTGAGCCAAATGCATCAATTTATAGTGTAAGGAGATGACCCCTCAACTAGTCAACTAATGGCCTTCAATAGCCATGTAATGACACTTATTGAGGGGTTACATTCAGCCAAATAATGGCTGAATTCATATGCCAAATAATGGAGATTCAATGCTCCAAAATCAACCCAAAAGTCAGAACTTTCCATCTTTTCGTCGCAACATTATGCCTTCGAAGCACCGCGGCTCCAATCACTGGACACCCAATTAGCGGCGCGGCGCTCCGGCGCCTCGGCTCCGACGAGGCTGCACCGCGGCCCTTCGCGGCTCCGCGACGATTTTTGACTCGTTTCATCTTACACTTCTTCCTTCGTTTACCAACATGGAATACTTGTCATTTGGTCAATAACCGTCCATCATTCTATGTCTCAAATATATTACATATATACCAATATTTCTTTCATTAATGAAATTTGCGATACTTGGCACTACGTGTGCACATGTGTGGAAACGACGTTTTCGACGTGCGGGGTCTCAATTGTTCGAGTCATAAATAATGGGATAAACTTAATTCCACATTAGTAAATTTCTAATAAAATATATGTGCTTTTATTTTATTCTTTCAATTTATTTGACAATTTTACATTTTTACATTTTTACATTTTTACTACCTAATTAACTTTCCCATTCTCAATAGATTCCTTTAGAAACTGTCCAAAAACAGGACAACACTAATGTTGTTGGAATAAAGGACAATCAACTGCCCCAAATATGGCCCTACTTAAATTTTACTTTGCAGACATCTTTGAAAAAGTATTACATAATTTATTTATTTTCTCCGAAGTTAACGGACTTGAAAATGATGTATAGCCAATATAGATAAAGTCAGCCTATGATTGCATTAAACTTTTATTTTTAATTAAGACTAGTACTTAATTCTACAGTTGAGGACGACCACATAATTACTTCTTTTATAAAAAAAATTAATAGAACATTCATTTGATTTGGATATCTTCTAAAATCATTGATGACTAAAGTACTAAATTCCCTTATTTTTCTTCCTTTGTTTTGGATGGGATATAGCTATTTAGTCCATGTGTTTTATTAGTACTTGGCTCTAATTAATCCACATTCTGATATCTTTTCATTTTTATAAATCGTATTCTGTCGGAATTTTGGATCATTATTTCTTTTGTAACTTATGCACCTTTTGGATCACGCTTAATTATTTTTTTTAGCAAATTGAAAATTTTATAAGAAAATATTCAATCATACTTTAAATTTAGATATTTATCTAATATTTTATTTGTAATATTACGAAATACATGAGCAATCATTAGAACCGTGTCTAATGTTATTTGAAAGGGTATTATTCTAAGGGCTACATTTATAATATAAAAATAGAGATAAAATCCAAATAGATATTAAAAAGGAACATTTGCGTAAAAGAATCGTTTTTTTTTTTTTTTTGTAGAGCAGAAAATGGAATGGATCAATCATAGTGAATCTGAGAGATGGACCCAATTTGATTGTGCAAAAGTAAAACTACTATTTGTCTCTATGAGGCCACCTTTCAATTCCCAGCAGGCCATCCTTCAAAAGGGAAAAAGAAGGAAAAAGACTCCAACCAAAATTCAAAAAAGAAAAAAACAAAGAGAGATAAGTGTTTTTTACGTGCTCGGTCGTTTCATTTTATGCGGTATCATTGGATTGGACTTAAATTTAAATAAAACTGATAATTTTAAACATGTGCTTAGATTTATCTGTAATAAAAGCATGATATTAAAATTAAAATAGAAAATTTAAAAATTAAATCATTTCGAAATATAGTAACAATATTATTTTGATAATCTAATAAAGAAATATTAATACATAAAATCGAATAGAAGGATTAATTAATAGCGATATAGAGGACTAGCAGTAACACAACAACAACATATCTAGTGAAATACACATAGTGAAGTCTAAAGGGGGTAAAGTGTACTCAGACCTTACATCTACCTTGGAAAGTAGATAAATTATTTTCGATAGACCCTCGGCACATGATCAATCACTTCAAAACAGTATATATAAAGACAAATTCAGGACACACAACTATGAAAAGAATCATAAAACTGACTGAACAAATAAGTCATAACTATGATAAAACTACAATAATCAAAGTACAAGAACAACAGATAGTACAAGTAACAATAATCTAAGGACTAGGAACTACAAGAATAACAATACGACTAGTAGTATTAAAGGATAGCACTTGACTACTAACTAACCTTCTACCCTAATTAGTGTCCTCCATAACCTCCTATCTAAGTCATGTCCTCGGTAAGCTGAACATGCGCTTGTCCTGTCTAATAATCTCTCCACAGTACTTCTTCGGCCTATCTCTGCCTCTTCGGCAACCGTCCATAGTCAACCTCTCACACCTCCGCGCTGGGGCATCCGTGTATCTCCTCAACACATGCCCAAACCATCTCCGTCTCGCTTCCCGCATCTTATCCTCCACCGAAGTCACTCTCAACTTGTCCTCAATCTCCTCACTTCTAATCATATTTCTCCTAATATGCCCACACATCCATCACAACATCCTCATTTCTGCAACTTTCATCTTCGGAACGTGAAAGTTCTTGACTGGCCAACACTCCTCCCCATACAACATAGTCATTCTAACCACCACTCTGTAGAACTTGCATTTAAGTTTAGATGACACCTTCTTATCACACAAAACTCCGAATGCGGGTCTCATTTCATCCACCCTATCCCAATACAATGTGCGACATCATCGTTAATCTCTCCATTCCCTTTGATAATATACCTAAGATACTTGAAACTGACTTTTTTTTAATGACATGAGTACCAAGCCTCACTTCCACGCCAGCCTCATACGTTAGGTTATTGAACTTGCACTCCATGTACTATGTCTTGGTCCTACTCAACCTGAATTCTTTTCTCCAAAGTTTGTTTCCAAACCTCCAATTTAACATTAAATACACTGTAAGTCTCATTAATCAAAATTATGTCATCCGCGAATAACATACACTATGATACCTCATCTATCAAGAAAAAAATTAAGATTCAAACTTTGCACACCGTCAACCCGAATCGAATTGTGGCATCTTAGCTAGTGGACTATGAATATCTATATCACATAAGATAATTTAATCTTAATAATTAAAATTTAATTGAAATTACATATTACTTTAAATATAATTAAGTGATAATGTGCGTAAACACCATGTGATTGTAAGTTTTTTCACCCTGTTCTTCGGGAATGGGAGAAGTGTATACGCCACACCAAATTTGTTCAACTTAATTTGATGGTTAAAAAGAGAAAAAAGGAGTAAAGTGATTTTCAAAAGTAGATAATCTTCTAGATATCACATTATTGATCAAGCAAAATTCCCCTCGAAAAAAAATTCAACAAAAAATCCATTCTTAGTAGAAATGGCATAAAATTTATATGACAGATTTATCTCTAAATATGCACATAATGCTAGGTTTGGGGAAAATCTCTTATGATCTTTATGCATGGAAACTAATTTAACTATTATAACTATCTTAGTATTTGTACACGACTATATATGGAAAAGATAATTCTACTTCTTTTACAACTCTCCCTCATATCAAGGGGAAACGTAGCGACTTCAAAATTTAAACTTGGATTGATTTAGTAGTTAAATAGCGTAGCACAAAATTTATTATACTTTGAAATTTAATATTTAAAATAGAATATTTATTAAATTTTAGCGTATTTCACATATATATTAAATTTTAGGCAAACGTATTAAATTTAATTAAACACATAGCTAATAAGTTACCTCCGTCATGGGGAGCAAAAATAGAACAAAGACTAAGGTGTAGGCATGTGTAATTTCCAAAATTAAATTCAAAAGTAAATAAGGAATAACAGTCCTAGCCAAAATAGGCAGGTACCACTGCTAATTTAGATTCAGCTATTAAGAAGTTTTTATATTACAAGCAAACACTATTTGTCGCAATGATATATATGTATGCAAAAATGATACACCTGGCATAATTTTTAAAGACAATTGCAACTTGCAATACCAATTATGACAATTCTCCTAGTATACTACGGCAGTTGAGATCATTTGATTGCCAGACAAAGTATACTGATTAAAATAGCAAAGATTGTTATACAAGAAATACTATTTTTCATTTATTGAAAAGTGCGTATATCTTCTTGAAAATATATGGTTTATCACATTAAAAATGAAACATATGATAATTATATACAAGTTTATAAGTATACCCTTATTTAAAATAGATTTTAAAAATGCAAAAAGATGAAATCGGGATCACCTACTCTCTTATGTATTTTATCTCGGTAATTGTGTAGGTATTTGTTGGGTTCAAAACATATAAGTAAAGCAGAGCGGAAATTTAAAATTTTATTTCTTACTCCAACAATTCCTTCTGGTATGGTTATATGACAATCAAATATGTAAAGTAAACTTGAACATAACACTTACAGGTTATAAAAATCTGGAGTCTTTTACTAAAGAGTGAACACGCGGTTGCCCTTTCGACTGCAAGCACCTTGCTACGGTGTATTCCTTTGTCAAGAAAGCCAGAAAATCTTGGCAGGAGGTTTGAAAGAGTTTTATCCTAGACTCTAAGTCTAGAATTGTTTAATAGAATAATTGTGTTATTATCAATGGGGTAGTGCTGTATATAATATATATATAGTAAAATTTAGGTCAAAATCATATTAGGGTTGGGCTCTAAGCCTGGCACAAAAATTGAGGTGCAGACTAGGCCCACTGTCGGGTCGGCGCAGCGGCTCAACCTAGCAGGCGCCGCGGCGCCTTACGTCCAACAACGCTCCTCATTTTCGTTAATATATTAAACACATTTAATTAAATCCAAAATCCAATTTTGACTTAATTAAATAATTTCCATCTAATAGAAATTATTCCATTATTATCATTTTAAATATCTCGATTCCAAATCGAATATTTAATACTTTCTCAATACACCCTTAGATCGAAGAAACAATCGACATAGTGTGACCCTATAGGCCTTCAGATATTGACACTAATCCAATTAAGGTCCATACGGAACTCCTAGACTGCGTCGTACGACGAACTCAATATGTGAAGTACATTTACATGAATCTAGCAAACATAACCTTTATGTGAGATGATAAATTTCTTTCATTCGCGACACACTCGATCAAGCTTAGAATTTGCCATGTGTCTATCCAAATGACTTGATCACTTTATCTCATTTATATTAGTCGACAACTAGACCATATTCTAAATATGTCTCTTGAATTGACCAATGACTTGGTCGACCTAATATCACTGAGAAGTTGAGTGTTTTCTCGAATATCCAATCAAGGAATGAATCATATTCTTGGCTCAATTACCACCTTAGTTTACATCATAATGTACCCAACACAAGCCGTGTCGTATCCTATAAGGAGTTTAAGCTTAGGACAGGGTCAAAGTATATTACTCAGTAAACAAGGTGTGTATTGACCTCAAGTCAAAGGGCATTTATCTCCCACACGCTGATAACACTCTAGACATGTCTAATAAATAGTTTATCAGCAGGGTATACCAATATTTTTCAAAAGTATCCATGTGTCCATCACTAGTAACCATTACTAGTAGCAGGTGAGACATACTACATTCTCTAAGAATGTGATGCAGACCACATGTCGACTTATAACATATCATCGATATCACATTCTCGATGATCATTAGTCGAGGCTATTTTAGAGTTACGCTCTATCATCAATATATCACTCTATTAATGACAACGTAAGCTCAAGGGATGCACATTAATGAATAATTACAAACAATTAAATATTAATTCAATAATTACAAATGCCATAAATATATTAATCTTATTAATAATACGAATGTGTTCAAGTACATTTATCCCTAATAATGATTGTCTCTAAGACATACATACTTTCAATCTCCCACTTGGCCTAGAGCCAATCTCTAATGTATCTAATACCCATGTTTTCAAAATGACCATTATGCTTAACTAAGTTTAATGGTTTAGTAAATGGGTCAGCTAGATTATCATTTATGGGAACATAGTCTAATCTTATTTCTTCAGTTTCCACCATCTCCCTGAGTATGTGGTATTTCTTGGTACATGCTTGTTTCTGTTTGTTGATCTTGGTTCTTTAGCTTGCGCAATCGCACCAGTATTGTCGCAATAAATCGTTATTGGACAAGTGACATTTGGAACAACCCTTAGTTCCTTTAGGAACTCAGATATCGCGACAACTTCTTTACTAGCTTCCGATCCAACAATGTACTCGCTTCAGTTGTCGAATCAGTAGTAGTTGCTTGTTTGGAACTTTTCCAACTCACTGCTCCACCATTGAAAATAAAGGTATATACAGACTAAGACTTGAAGTCATCAAGATCTGTCTGGAAGCTAGCATCATTGTACCTAGTAGCCACTAGTTTCTCTTGTCCATCATAGACTAAGAAATATTCTTTAGTTCGTCTAAGATACTTAAGAATACTCTTGGCTGCTTTTCAGTGTTCTTCCCCAGGATTCTGCTGGAATTTGCAAGTTATACTAAGTACATAGGCCACATCTGGCCTCGTACAGGTCATGGCATACATGATTGATCATATAGCTTAAGCATATGAGATTCTTTTCATGCGTTCAAGTTCTGCAACAGTAGAAAGACTATCCTTCTTTGATAACTTGATGCCTTGACCCATTGGAAGACCTCCCTACTTGGAGTTTTCCATAGAGAATCATCTTAGCACTTTGTCTATGTATATGGACTGTGACAGCCCCAACAATCTATTAGGTCTATCTCTATATATCCTAATTCCAAGAATGTAGCAGGCTTCACCCAAGTCCTTCATCATGAAGGTGCTGGATAATCATTCCTTGACTGATTGCATGAGAGTCTTATTGTCTCTCATTATTAATATGTCATCTACATATATAACAATGAAGACAATACTCCATTCCTTACGTTTATTATAAATGCAGGGATCTTCTTTTCTTATAACAAAGTCAAATGATTTGACTGCTTTGTCATAGCAAATATTCCAACTCCTTGACGCTTGCTTAAGTCCATAAATGGACTTCTGTAGCTTGCATACTGCTTTGGCCTTATTCTCGAATGTAAAACCCTAAGGTTGTATCATATACACCTCCTCAATCATGTTGCCATTGAGGAAAGCAGTTTTAACATTCATTTGTCAAATGTCATAATCATAGTATGCGGCTATTGCAGGCAAAATCGAATGGACTTAATTTTCGCAACAGGTGAAAAGGTTTCATCATAATCGACCTCAGGTCGTTGATTATAACCTTTAGCCACCAATCTTGCCTTATAAGTCTGTACCTTGCCAAATGCATCAATCTTCTTCTTGAAGACCCATTTGCATCCAATGGGTCTAACCCTCTGTTGGTAAATCAACCAAGTTCCAAACTTGAATGATGTACATCGAGTCCATCTCAGATTTCATGGCTTCTTGACATTTTGCAAATCAATGTCTAATATAGCTTCGTTGTAGGTTGTAGGTTCATCGTCATCAGGAATATCTATCTCATTATGTGTTTCAACAAGGAGATTAAGTCTTTCAGGCTGACGATGAGTCCTAGTGGACCTACGGAGTTGATTATTCTGCATTTCAGTGTTTGTTGCATTCTGATTGTGAGAATGTCTTTGTGTGCTGGACAATCCACCACCTTGAGAGCTTTCAGGAATGTCATTTTCATGTATTTCCTTAATGGAATGATGTACAACAATTGTATCATCTTCCATTGGTTGTGTATAAGAGCCTTGCATTTCTGCATTATCTCTCACAACACTCCCACTTGCTGAAGGGCGTACTCTAAGTACCCAATCTTCACCAAATACTCCCACTAAATCCTTGTCTAGGTCATTCGACAAGGATTCAACTTCTGTGTTATCTTGTAGTTCTTGAATTTCTTCAAGTTCTATCTCATTGCAGCTCTGTTCCTTGTAGACATATTCTTCTTTAAGGAAAGTTGCATTTCTGGAAACAATGACCTCATAATCTCCAGGAAGATAGAAATAGTATCCCTTAGTTTCCTTTGGATACCCCACAAAATAATATTTCTCACAGTTAGATTCCAACTTGTCAGTAAGCATCTTCTTTACATATGCAGGGCACCCCCAGGGTCGCATGTGTTTTAAGTGTTGGCTTCTTGCCATTCCATATCTCATATGGAGTTTTCTCTACAGATTTTGAAGGAACCTTGTTTAGAATATAAATTGAGCTTTGTAATGCATATCCCCAAAGGTATGTTGGTAGAGCTGAGAAACTCATCATGGATCTAACCATATCTAATAGGGTTCGATTTCTCTTTTCAGCAACACCATTCATTTGTGGCATTCCAGGAGGTGTCCATTGTGATTGGACTCCATGAAGCTTCAAGTAATATAGAAATTATTTACTTAAGTATTCACCTCCTCGATCTGATTGAAGGGTCTTGATACTTGTTTCAAGTTGCTTCTCTACTTCTGACTTGTACTCATTGAATTTCTCAAAGGCTTCGAACTTGTGTTTCATAAGATACACATGCCCAAACCTTGTGAAATAGTCTGTAAAATGATGAAGTAAGGGAAGCCTCCTAGAAAGTGGCTTGATATTCATATTTCCTCTCAAGCAAGATTCACAGTAACCATAGGACTCCAAGTCAAATGGTTCCAGGTAGTCTAACTTTTTTAATCTTGCTATCCTTGATTCATTGATGTGACCAAGTCTACATTGCCATAAGTACGTGGGTTTCTTGGATTACTTATCTTAGCTCATTTATTTTGAACATTGAAAATTTCACGACTACAGTTTAGAACATACAAACCATCCACAAGCGGAGCATTTCCACAAACAAAACCATTAAAAGACAATACATAACTGTCATTGACAATAAATGAGGAAAACCCCTCAATGTCTAACACTGGGATAGAAATAATATTCCTCGTCAATGAGGAAACAAAATAACAATTATTTAGTTCTAAACAAAAGCCTGAAGGTAAATCTAGTCTATAAGTTTCCACGCGTTCAACATCTACTCGTGCTCCATTTCCAACGCACAGGTCTACCTCACATGGTCCAACCTTTCTGCAGTCACTCAGACCCTATTTTTACAAATGTGTGAGCCACAAACGGTATTCAATACCCAGCAGTGAGAGTTACTTATAGACATATTTATTTCAATGACAAACATACCTTGTCGAGTAGAGCCAGAAGCACCTAGTGTTTTGCCTCCTCCTGGAGCTGTGCAGTCCTTCTTCCAGTGCCCCTTCTTCTCACAGTTGAGGCACACATCCATAGCTACCTTTGTCTTCTTCTGAATACCTCTTCTAGGTTTCAAAACTGTGGGTGCAGCAACTGTCTTACCCTTCTTCTTCTGCATGTTCTTACCATGGGTTTGAACTTGCTAGATGAGCCCACAATGAGCACAACTTTACCTTTAGAAGTAGATAATTCAAAGGTCTTCAACATGTTGTGAAGCTCTGGAAGATTTGCCTTGGTCCCATTCATATTGAAGTTCACAATGAAATTCTCAAATGAGTCAAGAAGTGAATTTAGGATCAGGTTGACAAAGACTTTTATAGGCAGCTTCGTTCCAATCGAAGCCAACCTTTCTATCAGCCCAATCATCTTCAGAACATGCGCTGACACTTGACCCCTTTAGTTCAGCTTACACTTGAAAAGGTCTCTCCAGTTCATACTTCATTGTTTGAGACTGTGAGTCATAGTGACTCTTCAAGTGTTCTAGCATTTCATTGGGGCCCATGTTTTCATGTTGCCTCTGTAACTCCATAGTCATAGAGGATAACATTACACACTGTGCCGAGGTAGTATCGTGTAGATGTTTCTGATAAGCCACCTTGTCAAACAGGGCATACTCAGTAGAGTTTTCAATAGGGACTGTGGGGAACACTGTGTCTAACATATACTCAATTCTTTTTTGTCTTAACACCAATCGCAGATTTCTCAACCGGTCAGGGTAATTTGCTCCAATCAACTTATTTGTCTCGACCAAAATTTTCAGTGATAGATTCCACATTTTATATAACTGAAGAAATAGATAGACTTTGAAATTAAACCCTAATATAATTTCTATTGAACACATTCGTTAACTAATTAACATGGTCTTTAATTTAATTAGCTCCCACTATTTTAACATATTCTTCGACCCCATGGAAGAATATGGACTCATATCAAATATGGTCATAATGGGCCAAGATCCAGGTTCATGTTATCTCCGCGTTTGTTGTGGCTGATAACTTCAATAGCACAACCTGGTAGGTCTCCAAACCAATTACAAACAATTTGCAACTCTTGTTTGAGTGAATGTTCCAAACAATCGATCTGCGTCCCTCGGCTTGTGCGACTCTGTGGCGCCAAGACAGCCTAACAAGTCAACCCCGTTATGCGACTGCAATTATGTATCTAAGTGGGTTTTGCCTTATAGAGCAAACATTGTGGTGTAAATACTCATGAAGGTTTATCACCCACTTCTACATTTAACATGCATCTATGACAGAGTCTGAGTCCTCATAGACTTAGAGCAAATGTTGTGGCATAAATACTCATCTCGCTGAAAAGGATTTTGCACTACAATCAATATAACGGACGACGCGTTCATTTTAAATGAAACTTGTATTAAGTTTTGGGAAACATTTTAATTCAGAATTTTAACCAAGATCAACTGTAGCATGCTATATCAAATAAAACATCTTAACTATCATGCAAAACTAAGCGTATATTGGGTACCGCCTTCCCAAGCATGATATTAAGCGGTTTAAACACATTTTGGGCGCCACCTACCCAGAGAGTTATTTGTGGACGCTATTCTATTAACTTAAATGACAAACATATTGACATGTAGCACACAAACAATGTACTTATCAAATAATACATTGTTTAATAATAATCGTGAGTTAAACAAAAAAATATTTTATTTTGGACAGGTGGCGTCACGGCGCTCCATCATGGAGTCGCGGCGCTCCATCATGGATTCGCGGCGCTCCATCATGGAGTCGCGGCGCACCATCATGGCGTCGCGGCGCTGATCATTAGGGTCGCGGCGCTAATCATTAAGGCCGCGATGCTTGTAAGGCAGTAGCCTTTCATATTCTACAGTGCATTAGGGCCATGGCGCTCCACCATGGAGCCGCGGCGCCTAATGTCCAGTAAGTCCAAAATTCAAAACCGAAGCTTTTAATCGCGGATTTCGAACATGAGCCGCAGCGCCATCTTGTAACCCTAGCAGGCGTCGCGGCGCCGACGTCTTGACAGAACGTATCCGTGTTGATTTTCTATAAATCGTCCAAACCCTAAATCCAATTTAGAGATCAGATCATAAATCTTTTATCATCACTCACTATTATCAATAACGCACATATCGACCATCATCCATTCCTACCCGTTCTTCATCGTGCACCATGTTCGCAATGAACCGGTTATCTGCACTTTGGCTTAGTCCAAATTAGAATGGAATGACTTCCTCGATTTAGCATAGTTGATAATTTAGGGTGACATCAAAAGGTTAATTGTTCAGTCAAGATATATAGGATTTCAAGAAGCCTTGTTTTAATTCCGTTTTAAAACCAATTTTATGTATAACTCATATTATTATTGTATTCAATTATTATATAAACATTGAACCATCCAGGACTTTGATACCACTGTAGGTATTTGTTGGGTTCAAAACACATAAATAAAGCATAGCGGAAGTTTAAAATATATTTCTTACCCCCAACAATTCCTTCTGGAATGGTTATATGACAATCAAACTTGTAAAGTAAACTTGAACATAACACTTACAAGTAATAAAAATCTGGAGTCTTTTACTAAAGGGTGAACACGTGATTGCCCTTTCGACTGCAAGCACCTTGCTATGGTGTATTCCTTTGTCAAGAAAGCCAGGAGATCTTGACAGAGTTTGAGAGAGTTTTATCCTAAACTCTAAGTCTAGAATTGTTTAATAGAATAATTGTGTTATTATCAATGGGGTAGTGTTGTATATATAGTAAAATTTAGGTCAAAATCATATTAGGGTTGGGCTCGGGCTCTAAGCCTGGCCCAAAAATCGAGGTGCAGACTAGGCCCACTGTCGGGTCGGCACCGCGGCTCAACCTAGCAGGCGCCGCGGCGCCTTACATCCAACAACGCTCCTCGTTTTCGTTAATATATTCAGCACATTTAATTAAATCCAAAATCCAATTTTGACATAATTAAATAATTTCCATCTAATAGAAATTATCTCATTATTATCAATTTAAATATCTCGATTCCAAATTGAATATTTAATACTTTCTCAATACACCCTTAGATCGAAGAAACAATCGACATAGTGTGACCCTATAGGCCTTTAGATATTGACACTAATCCAATTAAGGTCCATACGGAACTCCTAGACTGCGTCGTACGACGAACTCAATATGTGAAGTACATTTACATGAATCTAGCAAACATAACCTTTATGTGAGATGATAAATTTCTTTCATTCGCGACACACTCGATCAAGCTTAGAATTTGCCATGTGTCTATCCAAATGACTTGATCACTTTATCTCATTTATATTAGTCGACAACTAGACCATATTCTAAATATGTCTCTTGCATTGACCAATGACTTGGTCGACCTAATATCACTGAGAAGTTGAGTGTTCTCTCGAATATCCAATCAAGGAATGAATCCTATTCTTGGCCCAATTACCACCTTAGTTTACATCATAATGTACCCAACACAAGCCGTGTCTTATCCTATAAAGAGTTTAAGCTTAGGACAGGGTCAAAGTATATTACTCAGTAAACAAGGTGCGTATTGACCTCAAGTCAAAGGATATTTATCTCCCACACGCTGATAACACTCTAGACATGTCTAACAAATAGTTTATCAGCAGGGTATACCAATACTTTCCAAAAGTATCCATATGTCCATCACTAGTAACCATTACTAGTAGCATGTGAGACATACTACATTCTCTAAGAATGTGATGCAGACCACATGTCGACTTATAAAATATCATCGATATCTCATTCTCGATGATCATTAGTCGAGGCTATTTTAGATTTACGCTCTACCATCAATATCTCACTCTATTAATGACAACGTAAGCTCAAGGGATGCACATTAATGAATAATTACAAACAATCAAATACTAATTCAATAATTGTAAATGTCATAAATATACTAATCTTATTAATAATACGAATGTGTTCAAGTACATTTGTCTCTAACAATGATTGTTTCTAGGACATACATACTCTCAAATTGTTTTGACCCCGAAAAGGGTTGTGGTGCGTGGATAGAATGTTGTTGTCCTTAATTTAGAGCTCTTGTATTCGACTCCTAAGAATGGTAAGGATCTTGGTAAGAACCTTTCTCCTTTAATAGATTTTATGAAGTACGAATTTGAATTAGTCTAAGGTAAAAAACGGATATCAAATATAGGAAGAAACAAAAAAGAGAGTTTTTTTAGCTTTTTTTTTGTTTGTTAAGGAGAAGGATCAAAAACATATTTTGTCTACTCATAGTAATGAGTCCACTAAAAATCTTAAGCCACTAAGACCTTTGAATAAAATAATGGACATACCAATTGCGTGAAAGAATTGCTAACAAAGGGTCGCGAAAAATATAAGCAATCAATATTAGTATTTTAAGCAAAATGAAAAAAATTGTCGTCAACAGATGTTACGTTTAAACTATATTTTATGTTCCACCAAGTTCTCTTACTTTCTTTTATCAAATAATAGTTGAGATGACAAGGCAAACCAACAAGTAGGAAAGAAACCAATAGACTATAGTGGCATGTATAAATATTTGATAGGAGTAGCTTTATTCTTTTCTCTTCTTTTTATTGGAAAAATGTTATATCAAATTAGCTCACTCGCTCTTCAATTAATTTATCATGTATATGTGCTTATGCTCACTCGCTATTGCTTGCTTTACTTTTGCTTTTATTTTGCTTTGTTTGTGTTTATGCTCTGTCTTGAGCCGAGATTTTATCGGAAACAGTCACTCTACTTATCAAGGTAAAGATAAGATCCGCGTACACTCTATCCTCCACAGACTCCACATTGTGAATTTCACTGAATATGTTATTATATATGTTATCTTCCAACAACAAAGATTTTGAGTAACCTTGTCGATTAGTATATAGGCAAATGAAGAAAAAGAAACAATCAATGCTCTCTACTAAGATATGAACCCGGGTCTTTTTACGACCTTTTCCCACTTAACTAACCATTAGTCCATGCCTATGGGTGCTAAAGTAGGAGTAGCAATTGCACTGAGAGATACGGCATAATGACCAATGAACTAAGGTAAAATCATGAAGACTCATATTTAAATTTCAACGGAAAATTCTAAGTTTTTCCGTGGTCAGACAGCGTTACACATTACTTATGTTGTAGGAAGATGGCAGGTAAAGCACCATCTTAAAAGAAGGAAAAGAAATTTACATTTACCATTTGAACGACATGGCCAAAGTCCAACCAACACATTTAAGTTTTCCAACTCGATTTTAACCAATTTAGATTTTGTATACTATAGTAACTCATGGCGAAATAATTTCTATAACCAAAGTCCAACAAACACATTACTCACTTCCACACTTGCTACCAACCACACCCAATGTGTCCAACTAAAATTTAAGAGCAGCAGCAGCAGCATTGCAGGACCAATTGGCATTTGGTTCTTCTATAGTGTTTTGAAATTGGAATACAGCTGGTATTTCTCAGCTTACAAAGTCCAAAAAATCCCCAAATAGATAACACCTCTCAACCTTTAGTTTTTTATATCATTTGCTTGGCAAAGCAACCAAAAAAGTACTCTACAGTCTGTCTACACATCCAATCAAGAAAATATTGGCCCAACACACCAAATAAGACTTATCATCAAGACTGCTCCCAAAGCACAAAGCTAGTTCCACTTGATGGTGTTCAAGATTTTAATTCACTTTCACTAGTTGAAATCCTATACACTAAAAAGGGCGTGATAAGATAGTTGAAATCACTTCACCCTTAAAGATCATGATTTCACCCTTGCAGATGAAAACGCATAGCTGAAATCACTACACCCTTAGCGATAAAAACGGTTTACACGCTTTGGGAGCCTATCCAGCATGAATCTGAATTCTGGTGAACAAAAAAGAGCAAATGGCAAGAGAATAGGAGTTGTAACTTTCATTCCCAACTACAAAATCTAGTCAATTTAGTAATCTGCAGATAATGACAATGTCACAAACCACATACTAATATCATAGGTAAAATGAAAGAGCCAAACATCATAAAGTTCATATCATAAGCTCATCACAAATATCATAGTTCAAAGATCATAGGCAACAGAAACACAATATTCTTAAACCATTCCATATGATAGGGGCAATAAATAGTGTGAGATTAAGCCAAAATTGAGATTCAATAGACCTTTGGACGGCTCTAATAGCACAGGAAAAACCCAAAGGAACTATTAACTCAATTTTCTTCTAAAATAAAAACACATCCCTCAACTCAAAGTCTCAAATCTCTCCTAAACGAAAAGTAAACATTACTCAAAACTCACTTAAAAGTAAAAGACCACGGTCTCAAGAACCTAAATTTAATGATTCTCAAGACATAAAAACTCTCCATTGATTACTACTAATCCTATAGCTGCTAAAATTATGGGCATAATGCAATATTGAGGGGCGTTGTCATCGTTCCATTCATCAACGGAGCTGCTGCTGCTTCATCCATCCAAGCACAAGAGTCGTTGTATCCATCGAAATCAAAGTCGAAATCAAAATCAGGTAAACCAGTAGGCAACTTTTCATCACCATCAAGTCCACATATCGGTAAATCCTCAAAATCATTAACAACAAAGTCATCAAGATTCGAACCAAAATCATCACTTCCCGCAAAGAACAAATCCATCTCCTCCATATCAAAGTCCATTCCAGCACCGATTTCAGCCAAAGATAAACTATCCTCCATCAATCCCATCTTATCATCATCATCTACTCGCTTCTCCTCGACAACATTGTCATTGACTTTGTGTTTGACTTCAGAACCGGAAGTCAAACAATCCATTTCAAGAACTGATGCTGGAGATGTGTGTGAAGTGTGTGATGACACCAAACTCTCAGCCGAATCATCCTCCTCAGACACACAACCAACAACATTTTTTTGACAACTCTTGTTCGAGATCGAATAATTACTTTTAGCCATAGCTTCGAATTCGAGACGTTTGGTTTCATAAGCTTGAGAAGCTTCTTCAGCAGTGTTATAAGTACCAAGCCAAACCCTTCTAGATTTAAACGGGTCGCGAATTTCAGCAGCCCATTTACCCCATTTACGTTGACGAACACCGCGATATTTCAACGAGGGTTTTTGTGGTGTTTTAGCTAAAACCCTAGTTCTCTTTTTAGGGTTTTTGTCACCATTGTTGCTATCTTGGCATGAACTTACAGTTTCAACAACTTTTTTTGGACTAAAAGAGTTACCAATAGGAATATTAATTTCCCTAACAAATCTTTTAGGTTTCGATATATCAACTCCTTCATCATCAGATGAATCAGTAGCATCCGGGTCATAACAAACTATCCGGATCTTCCTCATGGGTCGGGTCGGGTTTTCTTCCCTGTTCTTGATTTTTTTATGCTCAAACATTTCTCCAAAACCCCTCAAAATATGCCCAGAAAATTGTTTTTAAAAAAAAATTAAACAAAAATAAAGTGATTTAAAGGAAAATTTAGCAAAAAAGGGTTTTTAGGGTATTCTCAAGAGCAAAATGGGATGTAAAAATCGGTTCATGTGAAATCCACCAAAGCAAACGACACCAGAACAAGTCCTGTAAATAAAAAAAATAAGAAAACAAAAACCCATAACAGATCAGCATAACCTTAAATAACACAATAACCAAAAAAAACATTTTTACTAGGGTTTAAGGAAAGAAAAACAGTACCTTTTGGGCCTCAAACGCATCGAAACAGAAAAATTGATTTGTTGCATGCAAAGACCAAAAATAACTGAAGAAATAATAGAAATCCAGAGCTTCTTTAATGGAGCTCTAATCACAACAGCCAAACAAGACTTTGCCGACATAAATCTCACAAAATCCACAGCCAAACAAGCCCTTAATTCTTCTTCTTCCTTCAGTTGAAACAAAAGCAAGAGGCAAAAGGGAAGAAAAATCGTATTAGATACTCCTATATATAGATAGATATAGAAAAACAAACACCACAAAAAGATTAGAAATCTATGGCCAATATTTTTCTGTACTATATGATACTACCACTACCAAAACGTTAGTGTGTGTCTGTGTGTAAATTTTTCTTCTGTGTAGTGTGTATATAGAGAACAAAAAACAAAAGTGAACCAGGACTTTACGGGGTCTGGTGAAAAATAATTTGTTTTTACGCAAATCTCAACAAAAAATAAAAACACATTAAAAATAATTAATTTTTTATTACCTGATTTTTCTGGTGTTTCCACGTCCTTTTTCTCTGTGCTGCTATTTTTTTTTCTCTCACTGCTACACTGTTTGGTGCAGTTCACTTTTTTCGAAGTGGTCAAAAATTTGCATTAAAGGGGAGAAGGGTATATGTAATGAAGAAATAAAGGAGGGTGGGTAAAAGTAAATTTTGGGTTGTAATTAATGAGTGTGTTTGTGTTGTATGTATTATATGGGATGTGAATGGGCAATGAGCTGTCATATGGCATATATGGCATACATGTCTTATGTATGATATGCATGACCCATTATAGTAGAAGATTCAGTTCCTATCTGACAGTTTATTCACGCGCGGGTAGGTGTCGTGTAATGCATTCGGCAACGTCGTGCTTATAGCTCGTTCGACCAAATTTTCAAAATAAGTATTTGTTAAAATTATTATTTTATTACTAAATTAGCAATTTGTGCTAATAATATATTTGGCCAAATGCAAGGTAAAACCCCGTACAACAGATCGTTATGGTCTGGCCCTTCTTCGGACGGCGCACATAGCAGAAGCTTAGTACACCCGATTGTCTTTAGTATATATTTGGCCAAAAATTTGAAAATTACTTTTTATTGAAAGTGCTTTCCGTAAAAGTGTTTTTGAAGAATAACTCCTTATGTGATTATAAGGACATATCAAGAGTAATTTTACAACTGAAGTCTAGCAACGCTAGAGTGTTTGACGACTTTACGCCTATCTTGTGATGTAGAGAGGATGTTTTCGAACACTTTGTGTTTGTCTAATGGATTAGAAAATATTTTTACGAATATTAAAGTAGAACTTTATGCTTGATTAAAACTTCAAAATTGCTTTTAGAAAAAGTTTTTTTTTTGCGGTTTCTGAAAAATTATTCTCATTATTACTCAGGATTATTATTTAAAAAGTAAACACTTTTAATTTTTTAGAAGTTCGGTCAAACATACTTAGTCAAGATTCTAAAAAATTTGCTTAAAAAATATTTTTAAACTTTTAAATAATAACTCAACTAATACTTTAAAACACTTGTTTTTGTCAAAAAAAAACTTAAGTAAACACCTTAAATTTTAAAAATTAAGAAAATAAAATTTTTATTTTTCAGAGCTTGGTCAAACATATAATTAAATTATCATAATTCGGTCAATATTAGAGCGTGCATTTCACGTAGTGACATGGAGAGTGAGTGAGGAATTATGGCGTTACAGTTTATGTAGTGGAGTACGGAAGTAATGCTGCGAATCCGGGACATTGTTAAAAGGATTACAGCTATATTTTTATTAGACGAAATTGGGTCTATTAATGTTTGATTATTACGAAGATGCCACTGACATCGTACTACTTCAACTTGGTTCCCACGGTACCGCTATAAAGAATTTGGTCTTACGAAATTGGGTTTGCTCCTTTATTTAGGACTAGATTTTATATTTGAATTTTATAATTTGTGTTCTTGATTTGTTCCTTATTTTAATACGGATTTTCTCCTATTTAGACCTTAGACTGTATAGCCAGTTCTGCATGTCTATTCATTGAATATTATTTTTTGGTCAAACATAGATATTTGTAATCACAATATTTACATTATAATCCTACCTAATTATTTTGTCTCTTGAAGGGAGAGGAAGTCTATAATTTATTTCTCCATCCTTTTGTTTATGTGAAAAACATTTATAGCCTATTCAGAAAAAATGTACTGTATTGTATATTTGATTATAATGTAACACTAACAAGAGTTTTTATGGCACATAAATATCATGACGTCTTACACAATCCAAAAAGTTTGAAATTAACAACCAATTTCGTTGCTAATTCATTAATAAATTACTCGTAGTAAACAAAATTCGATGATATTTATTACTAAGTAGGATTAGCGATGAATTATAATATTTAACTACATAAATTATTCGTCTTTAATTTCTAATTTCTTAATAGTGTTAAGCATATAAATTTTAATAATTTTTATTATAAAAGAGTTGGTGAATCACATTGAGTCACATAATTTAAAAGAATAAAATATTGGTAATTCTGTATTCAGATAAATAATAAATTAAGCTGCAAAAGCAGAAAAAGATAATTTAGGGCGGTGATTGATGAAGTAATTAATTAGATGTTGTGTTGGGTTGTTGTAACCTTTTTCCAAACTATAATAGACTAAAATCTCGATAAATAAATATTCGATAAATTAATATCTCAATTAAATAATAATTTTCTTCGGTCCCGATTTGGACCAATGGAATAAAATAATAACCTCGATAAATGCTTAAGATAACAATTTTAAAAAAAATTCTTGAGGCCCACTGAAAATATAAAATAATAATTCATTAAAAAACGTATGAAAATTACATATATAATTCATAAAATAAAACACTTCCTAAACAATTTTTATCAATTTCAGGTAAAGCTTCTTCAATATTTTCCATGACAACTGAATCACTTTCACCAAACCTTCTATAAGACTTAATCTCATGTCTCGCCTTGAACCGTTCTAGCCAACCATTTGAGAAGTTAAATTCTGGATTTGCATCACCATACATTTACTGTAGAAACTCTCTTGCTTTAGTTTGAATCATTTCTCCGGTCATGTTCACTTTCTCTTTATATTGGAGAAACCACCCATACAATACATTTTCTAATTCATGATATTTTGCGATTTGTGCCTTTTAACATTGCTATTTGTTATCTCTTTTGACAAATATTCTGCTGACTTTTTAGGAGTATTTGATAATGTTGATTGACTAATAGAGAGATCAAACTTTTGTTAAACCCATTATTGCAAATCTTTTTGACTTGAAGAGGGATGCTTATTTTTGTACTCACATAATGTTTTTCTCATCTCATCAGTTAGTGTAGATTTTTTTACACCTTTCAGATGAGTAGCCATTGAAGAGAAGATATAATATATGAATTTTTATATTTTGGTATATGAAGTTAAATTACATGTGTCTATTTATAAACTCAATTCACGACACTTCATATTCTAATGTACATGCATTCTATTTTGAATCACGCCAACTCAAGATTAATAAACTTCTTTTTGACAAGATTAATAAACTCAGATACAATGCACCATCATTAATTAATTGTTTATTTATTTTCTTTTCTTAGTTACCGAAAAAAATTAATTATTTAATTTGAGAAATATAATGTACAAAATAAAAATTATTCTATAAATGAATATTTTATTAATTTATCGATAAATTAATAACCACGTATAAGATAATAATTTTTCAGGTCCCAAGAATATTCATTTATAGAGGTTTTACTGTACTCCTATAGTTCAATGTTACCAGATTTGTTTATAATAAAATAAAACAATCTATATAGCAATAGTACCTATTCGGTTATTTTTCATACCATTTAGTGCATACTTAAAAATAAAATATAGTGGCAAATTCTAGCAGAAACTAGCAGAATAAAAACTCACCGCAGACGTGATTTTTATATACGAAACCATTTATTATAGTCGTAGAATAATATGTTCAATTAACAAAACTGATGAATTCCATCAACATCTTCAAGATCTCAATCTGTGCTGTAAAAATGTGACTTTGGAACAAATTGTCATATTGAGTTTCCTGGAAAAATAATTATTTGAAATATGAAATTGAAAGAGAATAATCCCTGAATTATTTTCATTAATGTAATTGGTTTATATACATGATATGTAATAGTAAATTTAGCCTATAATTACGAAAATCAAATATACATTTTTATAATATAAATGATTACTACAATAATTACAGATATACAAGATCTCTAATAATATCACAGGAATATACGATGTATATTCTATTACACCCCGCAGTCGTAGTGGCGGCTTCGGACGCTGAGACTGTCCCTAAAATCTTCAAATAGAACTAAGGGACGACCCTATATGTCAGCAATTTGATACCGTGAAGGGACATGCAATACACGTACTTGTCCACAAGCTACCTTTTCGTGAACAAAGTAAATATACATCTCGATATGTTTAGTGCGCTGATGTTTGACCGGATTCTCAGAGAGATATGCACTAACATTATCGCAGTAGACTAAGGTAGCTTTTCGAATCAGATTGTACAGAGGATTCAGTTAAAGGATCCCCAGCCGATCCCTATTTGACTCCAAGAAATGGAAGATATGAGCTTTTGGTCAGCCGAATTGAATAAAGGAGGAGACTCCATCCTCGATTTATTTAGCCAAGACATGGTTGACGAGATGTGGGCAGACATTGAAATGGTCAACCTAATCCCATATGAGTTTTGGGCCAGCCGCTCCACGCTGGATAGCCTAGAAGGTGATGTTTGCGTAGAAGACGCAGAATGGGCAACAATAGTCGATACCACGGCTAAGGACGCTTTGAGCACCGTGTTTGGTGCACCTACGGAAGAGATGGTTAAACACCTCAAGCCCCTCTATGTGAAGGCTTACATCAACGACAAAATCATTAGTCGAGTATTCATCGACAATGGGGTTGTGCTGAATGTGATGTCGCTTCTTACTTTGAAAAGCCTCAACAAAACCAGAGAAGATCTCATCCCAATTAACATGAAAATGACTAGTTTTATGGGAGAGGCTTCTGAAGCTTTGGAGATTTTAGTAGCAGAAATCACCGTGGGTCCCAAGACGGTCAGATATGCATTCTTTGTGATAGATGGCAAGCCGTCCTACACCATTCTGCCGGGCAGAGACTGTATTCACACTAGCGATGTCTTTCTTCTACCATGCATCAGAAGCTCATCTTCTGGGAAGGAGACAATATAGAAATCGTCTCAGCAGACGATAACCCATTCCAACCAGGGGTTCAGAACATAGAGGATGTCCTCTATTCACCTTATGTGGCTCCCATAGCAGTCACGGAGCAATATGAAGAAGGATCTTGGGAATCATGTAATCTTACCTCACGAGGGTTTGAGATAAAACAATTAGCCGAACCACGGCTTACCTTGGAGGATTTAAATGGTTGAGGAGACCCAAATCATACGTGACTTGTGGCATTGGCTGACCGCCCTAAACTCTGAGGCATGGATAGCCGAGGCATCACAGATGGGGAACCACGACGTCGAACCAACGCTTGCAGCCGATGAAGTTGAGCTGCCGATGGAACTTGAATCGACCATAAGAAGGACTATGCCTAGTTTTGAGTCTCAGGATCCTTTGAAAGACATCAACTTGGGAACTGAAGAAACCCCTCGGCTAACACATATTAGAATTATTCTTATATTTCAATACTTATTTCAGAAAGGAACCAAATCGAAGCTTGTATGCATGGAGGGGTTTGACTTATATTTTAATAGGTTTAAAAGACTGTCTCCTCGTGCATGAGAGTAGCTATATATGCAATATATTACTAACAAATTTGAGAACTGATTTTTGTGATCTATCAAGATTTGCAAATTAAAGTAAAAAGTCAACTTGTTGAAGCATCTAAAACCTTCCCACTTTTTTTCGTGCAAAGTATTCAAACTTGATATTATGTTATAGAATCTCATTATCTCAACATTTAACTCGTAAATTTTAAGCCAATTGAAAATAGTTCATAACCATTATATACTCCTTAGTAAAGATGTTGAATTTCGTCATAGATTAGTAAAGACATTAGGTTTGGTTCAAGTTTATATAAGTTTAGATTGAAGGATAAATGAGAAAGAAATTCATAGAAATTTTGAACTACTATTTTGACGAAATTGTTGATAAAAAGACTAGAAATTGTAACCCTTTTCAAATACAGTACCATTGTTTTGACGTAAGGTCATTGAAAATCACTGAAAATATTTGATGCCAGAATTGGTGGCCAAGTTGGTTTGACCAGGGATCTCAGGTTTGAACTCATTGCATGCTTATTCGGTCGAGCTCATCCCATGCAATTTGCCTAGTGAGGTTTACCTCTCGTGTATGGTTTGCGAACTATTAAAATTACGAATTAGTCATCGATAAAAATATAAAGAGCAACTATATTTTTAAGTTTAATTGTGAATAGTTTATCCACGGCTGGCTAGATTTATATGCAAGAGGATGTTGCTAAACAAAGGTGAAACACTGATAGTTGTTATACGTAATTGATAAGAAGTATGCAAATTAAGTCAAAATACAAGGACTATTTTTTAGAAAATAAGTATGAAAGTATAGCAATTGAACTAGTGTTTTCGTCGGCTTCTATCAATTAAATTTGAATATGTTTTCCTACTTTTTTATTCGTGTATACCAAGTAAACTTGACTATCATTTAACAACTAATCTATTAAGTTTATTTAGGTCCATAAGTAAATAAAGATGTAATAAATTATATGTACATTTTATACCATATAGTAGTTGTTATTATTGATTCAGAAAGAGTGACAGTCAATGGTTAAATTTAAAAATTCTTTTTATTTCGAAAAAATCCGTGCCCATTGAATCCAGAGTTGATTCGAGATCGTGCACAATTATGGTATATCAAGGATTAATCAAGTCTATTTTAAAGTAAAACAAATGAAGAAAATTAAACTTTGGTCACGTAAATCCTTGAGACAGTTGTAAAGTATACCTATTAATTACTATTTAATACTGATGTGGTGTTATAAATATTATTTATTATTGTGAATGTCTATCTTTATAAAAAAAAATTAGGGTTAATAATTTTGGGACCAAATCAGTTTTCTATTATAAATAAATAGAGATGTTTTCTTCATTTGTATTATCATCCATCAAGAGAAATCAACAATTCTCCTTTCTTTTCTATTTCTCTGTAAATATTCTTATTCTAGTCTTATTATTTTTGTACACGCTATTAGCACGACTATCTAGTCTTTTCAAAGTTATAGTTTCACTATTCTAATTAAAATTCAAACTAATGATGGTATGGTATTTGGTTATGAGCCACGATGAGTCGAGGAAGCTTGTGGATTTGCTTTTATTATTAACTGAGGTAAATCAGGTTTGAAATTTGAATTTAATAGTCATATTTGCTCACCCTCACAGGTATGTTTTTTTCTCTTTCGTAAAGCTATTGCCATATTCCCTCGAATCAGTCCAGTGGACATTATTGCTTACGTCTGGAAAACTTTTTTATCGCTTACGTACTTACATGTTAAAGAAAAACAATATTTTCCTTTACAGTGTATTGCACAAAGGCCTTTACCATTTGTATCCATTCTTTTAAATGGAGTTTTATTTATGGGATATAATAGAATATACATAGTATATTCCTGTGATATTATTAGAGATCTTGTACATCTCTAATTATGGTAGTAATCTTTTGTATTAGAAAAATATATATTTAATTTTCATAATTATAGGCTAGGTTTACTATTGTATACCATGTATATAAACCAATTTCATTAATGAAAATAATCAAGAGATTATTCTCTTTCATGGTATCATCATTCTAGGGCTTTTTCCCTAAACCCTAAGCTTCCGACGCTGGGTCTCCTCCTTGGCATCCCACCCTTCCACTGTCCTTCTCCACCGGCGAAATCCCTCCCGTTGCCCAAATATTCTTCTTTCTTCCTACATCATTTCTAACAC
The DNA here is from genome assembly GCA_034509755.1 of Anisodus tanguticus. Lineage (NCBI taxonomy): Eukaryota > Viridiplantae > Streptophyta > Magnoliopsida > Solanales > Solanaceae > Anisodus > Anisodus tanguticus. The sequence continues at coordinate 47,495,185 of CM067550.1, read as the reverse complement.
AAAGAACACTTTCCATCCTGCTCTTGCAGTCTCCAATATCAAGAACAACATCCCTATCGTCCTTGAAATGGAGAACGTCAAATACGCGACGTGGGCGGAACTGTTTAAAATTCATGCTAGGTCTCATCGAGTCCTCCATCACATCATCAAACCGGAAAAAGGCAAGGAAAAGGTGCCTTCCACCGATGATGAAATAGAGTTGTGGACAACTCTTGATGCTACGATCCTCCAATGGATTTATTCCACCATCTCTACGGACATCTTACAGATAATTATCGAACCCGACGCCATGGCAATGGAGGCTTGGATTAGGTTGCGTGATATATTCCAAGATAACAAAAACTCTCGTGTCGTAACCCTTGAGGAAGAATTTTCTCACACAACTATTGATGATTTTCCGAATGCCTCTGCCTATTGTTAACGGCTCAAGGAGTTGTCACATCAATTCAAAAATATTGGCGCGTCGCGGCGGTGGCAACAGTGGCAGCGGCGGCGGCAGTGGTGGCGGCAGCGGCGGATGAGGTGGCGGCCAGCAGGGGCCTGAGCCGTAGCACCATTGGCAGCAACCTTGGGCCAGTGGACAGTGGTCGTAGGGCTGGGCTAGTGGGCAGTGGCTCATTCCTCTTTGCCCCAGTCCAACCCAATACTGGGTCAGGCCCAATAATTACCAGCAGCCCGGCTCGGCAGAACCAGGACAGGCAGCAGCCTAGCTTGCTTAGGCTTCGGCCACAACAGGCCTTCGATGCTACGGGCCTAGCAGCATCCCCGACCCATACGGATATCGAGGTGGTGATGCATACACTTGAGTTAAATCCTCCGGATGTTAATTGGTACATGGACACCGGTGCTAATTCTCATATGACATCTGCGCCAGGTAACCTCTCGTCTTATTTCAATTTGAGCAAAAATCATGACATAATTATTGGTAATGGTAATTCAATTCCAATTCGTGGTTATGATCACACAAATTTGTCTCCCCTGAATTCACCTTTAGCCCTGAAAAATATCCTTCATGCTCCTCACTTAATTAAAAATTTGGTGTCTGTTCGAAAATTTACAACTAATAACGAGGTTGTTGTTGACTTTGACCATTTTGGATTTTCTATGAATGATTTCTCGACGGGGATACCTCTAATGAGATGTGATAGTCGGGGCGAGCTCTATACCATCACCACCACTAAACAAGTCACACCGTCAACGTTTGTCACTTTAGCACCTTCCTTATGTCATGCACGTTTGAGTCATCCGGGAGCATCTGTTCTCTCCTCCCTTAAAAATAATAAATTTATTGAGTGTAATAGTACGCGTAGTACTAATGTTTGTCCTTTTTGTCCTCTTGAAAAACGTGTTAAATTGCCATTTGTTGCCTCCAATTCTAGTACTTTGTTGCCATGTGATATTATTCATAGTGATTTGTGGACATTTCCCTCTTTGAGCTCTTTGGGACATCATTATTATGTGTTATTTTTGAATGATTATTCTATTTTTTGTGGACATTTCCGTTATCTAAAAAGTCTCAAATTTATTCCACATTCCTATCATTTAGAGTATTCATATGTACCCAATTTGAACGAGAAATTAAGAACATTCAATGTGATAATGGAAGGGAATTTGATAATGGGCCATTTAGAAAATTTTATAAGGTTAATGGTATATCTTTTCGATAATGGACGTGAAAATGCGTTCTTACACGACGAACTCAAGAAAACTGTATACATGCATCAGCCCTTGGGTTTCATGGACCCCGATCATCCAAACCTTGTGTGCTTGCTTAGGAAGTCTTTATATGGGCTCAAACAGGCTCATCGGGCCTGGTATAAAAGGTTTGCAGATTATGTGTCTACTCTTAGGTTTTCTCATAGCAGGTTTGATCATTATTTGTTCATCTACCATCGCGGTACTTTTCTGGCATACATTCTGTTATATGTGGACGATATTATATTGATTGCCTCCTCTGATAAACTACGCAAGTCTATCATATCTCTTCTCAACACCGAATTTGCTATGAAAGACTTAGGGCCTTTGAGTTATTTTTAGGTATAGTTGTAACTCGTCATGCAATTGGCCTATTTCTGTCCCAGAGAAAGTATGCAACAGAGATTATTGAACGGGCTGGCATGTCATCCTATAAGTCATCTCCTACACCAGTTGACACTAAACTGAAGTTGCGTGCTACTTCTAGCACACCTTACGAGGATCCCTCCCACTATCGTAGTCTTGCGGGGGCTCTTTAGTATCTTACGTTTACGAGGCCCGATATTACTTATGCAGTGCAACAAATGTTTTTATTTATGCATGATCTGAGGGAAGAACGCATGCACACTCTCAAACGTATTGTGTGTTACATTCAGGGCACTCTTGATTATGGTTTACACTTATATCCATCATTGGTATCTACTCTCATGTCTTATACATATGTTGATTGGGGTGGATGTCAAGATACCAGGTGTTGGACATTTGATTAGTGTATGTTTCTTGGTGATAACTTGTTATCTTGATCGGCTAAACGACATGCTCCTTTGTCGCATTCCAGCGCGGAGGCCGGATATCGAGGGGTAGCCAATGTGGTGTCTGAGTCATGTTGGTTGCGTAACCTCCTCTTAGAGCTTCATTTTCTGATTCAAAACGGTACCTTAGTCTACTGCGATAATGTTAGTGCATATCTCTCTGGAAATCCGGTCCAACATCAACGCACTAAACATATCGAGATGAATATTCACTTTGTTCATGAAAATGTAGCTCGTGGACAAGTACGTGTCTTGCATGTCCTTTCACGGTATCAAATTGCTGACATTTTTACTAAGGGTCTTCCTTAGTTCTGTTTGAAAATTTTAGGGTCAGTCTCAGTGTCCGACGACCGCCCACTACAGCTGCGGGGGTGTAATAAAATAAACATCGTATATTCCTGTGATATTATTAGAGATCTTGTACATATGTAATTATGGTACTAATCTTTTATATTAGAAAAATGTATATTTAATTTCTGCAATTATAGGTTAGGTTTACTATTATATACCTTGTATATAGACTAATTTCATTAATGAAAATAATCAAGAGATTATTCTCTTTCAGGATATACTATAATGTTATTTTATGCAATGACTAATATATGCAATATTTAAATTATCTAAACTTCTAAATTATGCTTTTATAAGATGATTTTTATTTATGTCTATAATCATATAAGTGATTATATTTTTTATAGGCATGTTATGATTATAATAAAATATGTTAGAGAAAAATTTCTACATAATGTTCATGTCTCGATTTGCTTCTGAAATAACAATATCTTAAAAGAGGTTTTAAGCTGTCGTTATTTGATATGCTAAGACACGTTCGAATATGTTACATTCCTGAAGAGTGAAAACTTTTGATACATCTTACAATCCAGATCTATTCCTTGAAGGAAATATTACCATAGAAGTTGATGATACATAATATTCAGATGTTAATGGGTATTCTCCCTGAAGGGTCATATAAGGAGATATTACCTATAACTTAGTGTTTACTTTTTGTCATTTATGAATATAAAAATATCTTTAAATATTAATTTGATTGCAGTTTTTTGTCATGACGCCAGTGATGTCAGAGTAATATTTGATAGTACAAAATCAATTAAGAACTCCAGAAGAGCTAATTATTTATCTAGTAGATCATGTCACTAGTAGTGTGCAAACAATATGTGATTATAGAGAATAAATTAAAGGCTCCTGAAGAGCTTAAATATTATTATGTAATTCATTTTAAATGGTAATAAACGAAGTTGGATTGATCGAAAATAAGTTGTAGTAAATTCGAAGTTTACTAAAGTAAATGGATATCATGTTGAAGCTATAAATGATTGGAGGATTAAATATCTTCAAAATCATAGTGGGCAAGAAATATATATGTGAAAGGTTACCCTCTTTATTATCTAAATTGTACTACACAAATATAAGCATGATGAAATCACATGCCACGGTAAACCTGAAGTTTATTTATATAAAAATTTAAAGTAATAGTAAATCATAAATTTACTAAAACAAATAGCACCTAACTTGGTAAACTTGAAGTTTACTAGTATGATTGGCATGTGCAGTTTTGCCATCCTTATTCAAATATGATATGCAGGTTGAGTATTCGACATACATTGAAGAACTAGAAGATTCCTCAAAATTTTATTTATTTTGCTTATTCTCATGATAATTTGATTATACCAGCTAATGTTGGGATTGAATTTCCTAAGTTCTGAAAAAATATGAAAGATGAATAAGGGCTCGTTCACCTATTATGTGATATCTTAAACGGATGCATTTATGAGATGGTCATATGTGCGTTTGTTGTCAACCTGCAGTTTGACATTTACAAAACTACTTGCTCAAAATAATCCATCTTGATAATGCTGGTGCTTTATATCCAAGCTGGTATGGCTTAAATGCCTCCAATAAATAACTAAACTGTTGATTATAAGAACGAAGCTTCATGTGTTGGTCTGGGATATGATATATTGCATGCAACAATACTTTTATGCTTTAGACCGATAAATTATGATAAATTCTCCCCTCACAATTGGTTCAGGGTTAGGAACTAGATATTTTCATATAATAAATTTTTTATGTGTGGTATATAATTAATTAACCTACCATGATGCACAAAGATTGATTCCTCAAAGTAGATGGGATATATGTTAGTTTTTCTAACATAAGGGGGAGAAATAAGCAGCTATGAAATATGTTGTAAATTAGCATTAGTATGATCCTCATTCAAAAATAATTCAAGTCAAATGATAGAAGCATTTGCTGACCTAGAACTAATGTCATGTTTCAGTTGTAAAATGCTCCTATCAAAATTAATGTCCCTGAAGGACAAAGTCTACAACATGCATAAAGCATGATAGATCAATAGGTTCCAAATGAAATAATCCTTGAAAAGGGAGAGGAGCAAATGATCAAAATGGTCACAATAAGGAGGCAACATGCTCTTGGAGAACCTACGACATAACACTTCATGAAACCTCATGAGAGGTTTAGATACCTAAAAAAAATAATAGAAGTGATCAGATCTCAATAAGTTATGTCTTGTTGCGAACCGATACAAGATAATATATCATCGATAATATCTTTAATGCAATATAATGTGCAATGTAAAAGATTGTGAGGATCTTAATTTTATGTCTGTTAAAGCATGCTGATATAGAATAATTACCAAATAAATTGGCATATCTTGGTAAGCGGAAAGCTTATTGGACATGCAGTCCAAACAACGGAAAATGTCACCCGTGTAAATATTAATGAATATTGTCACTTGACAAAATTTATATGAAAATTGTTGAAGAGATTTAAATGATTGAAGCATATACAAGTTCTAGAAATTTGTTCATAATTCTTATGTGAATTAAATCAAACAAAGTGAATGCGATTTAATCACCTTAATAAATATGCAATAACTAAGGGTCTATTTGTCCCTACGTCTTTGTGGAAATCAATATCTGTCACATTGTTAGTGCAATGTGATGACTTGAATATTATTGAAACTGAAGAGTTCTCAGAAGTAGTATATTATTTGTTGAAAAAAAGTTGAAATGAGAAATTTGCAGAATTCTTTGGTCCTGAAGTACCATATCTTTATTCAATTGATGCATTTATATATCTTGCTATAAACATAAGCATGATATAATTTACTCCTACATGGAGATGTTGAAATAAGATCAATTGCAAGTTTGATATGAATGTGCTTCTAACAAATATTGTCAAGTTTATTGGATATACAGAGCATTCATCTAATCGACAAAAATATTCGATCTAGACATGTTATCTATTTCCATGAAGGATTACAGTCATACGATGTTGTTCAACATAGCAATCAACTCATACAAATGTAGCATCAGTTTATAAAGCAAGTTAGAAATATACCTGACGTGATTTCAATAATAGTATATGCCGATGATGCAAGTCTTTCAAAAGAGTGGAGATGCAACATACACAGTCCAACTAAAAAAAGGATTCATAAAGTAGATAGAACAAATCATATTTCACCAAAAAAATTCTTCACACGAGCTCCACAAAAAAAATGATGTCAACATGCAACAAATTCGTTTGAGTGAAAATATAGCTGATTAATTCACCAATTCTGTACCAATTACAACTTTCGAGAAGATGGCGCACAAGATTAGGATGTGAAGATTCAAATTTTTGGATTGAAGTTCTCATTAGGGGGAGTTAATACGTGTTGTACTCTTTTTTCCTTTCAATGTTTTTGTCCCATTGGGTTTTTCTTGTAAGGTTTTTAATGAGGCAACCAAAGGGCGTATTATTATAAACGTGTACTCTTTTTTTTCACTAGATTTTTTTTTCACTGGATTTTTTCTAGTAAGATTTTAACGAGGCACATTATCTACCAAATAAACATTCAAGGGAGAGTGTTATAAATATTATTTATTATTGTGAATGTCTATCTCTACAAGGAATGTTCGGGTTAGTAATTTTGAGACCAAGTCAGTTTTCTATTATAAATAAATAGAGATGTTTCCTTCATTGTATTATCATTAAGAGAAATAAACAATTCTCCTCTCTTATTTATTTTTCTGCAAATATTTTTATTCTTATTTTAATATTTCATAACACACAGTACATTGTGTATTTTATAACTTAGAATTGAGATCGTAAAATGACTTTACTATGCTGCCATGACCTTATAATATAATTTGGTATTACACATGCATGAATGAAATTAGCAACATCTCTCTCATTTGTTCGTTTCCCTTTGCTACGTCAAACTTGCTTAAAACTAAGAGTGGCCAGTGGGCCGGGCTCGGGTCTGGCGGGCCGGGTCGGCGGGGTCGGGGTCGGGGCGGGACGGGAGAAGGGGCGGGGTCGGGTCCGGCGGGCTGCGGCGGGGTCGGGTCGGCGGGACCGGAGCAAGTCCCGTCCGATCCCGATCCCGTCGGGCTCGGGGGTCGGGGCGGGGTCGGGGCGGGGGTCGGGCTCGGGGCGGGATACGGCGGGTTTTCATTTTTTTTTTTTAAAATAACATATGTATAAAAAAAACTCAATAAACAAAATAAGATAGTGTAATAAAAACATCCCAAGGCTGTTTTTGTGCCTCTTATATTATTTAATAGACATATGATTTTTTTGTAATACAAATACAATTGTCTAAAATCTAAATTGCAACTTTGTGGTGTTGTCCAAAAGTTACAAATTACATAATAAAATTACAATTAAAAAAATTACATTCTCAAAAAAACCTGTTCTAATTGCTTGATGATTTCATGTGGTTCTTCGGTTGGAATTGGTATTTGTTGGTCAAATTGATCCACGTCGCTTCCACTACCTTCGGTTAAGATTTCGTTGTAGTTTTCATCATCTTCTTCGTTGATCTCGGTTGACCGCACCTTCTCTTCTCCGCTCCGCTCGTATCCAATCTCTCGAATAATCGCAATTTCCAAGTGTCTCCGGCTAATGAGTGTCGTGGTCTCCTATTTGATATCCGCTGCGAGAAAAAGCGCTTTCGACGCGATTGACGACGCTTGAATGTTCAAAACATCTCGAGCCATCAATGAAAGTGTCGGAAAGGTCTTCTCATTCCCCTCCGATATTTCGACAAGTCTTCATGTCCATCTTCATTGATAACTTCTTGATACGGTACGAACCCCGTAAAACAAAAATATACAACTCGCTAATTTGGTTAGTAGTAGAGGTACGACCGCACATTCTATTTCGAGGCTTTCAATACTAGCGCGAAACAAGATGTCTTTTGTGAGGTTGTATTGAAGATGAAGAAGATGGTATGGAAGTGGTAAGTTACTAGCATTTTCTTGTTGATAAAATCTATATATATTTTTGCATTGGTGTTCTACGCTAGACAATACTTCTTCTTTAGTTTGTTCAATAGGTGGTGGGTGATTTAGATTTTTGGGACTTGGAGGTGGTAATACTTCTATACAATCGTAAATAGTTTCAATTAGTGATTTAGTACCGTCTATTTTAATAGTAGGATTTAATACAGAACCAATAATATAAATAGAGGGAATAGGAATAAAATATTTTTTTATTTTGAGAAACATTTTTTTAATAGTTTGCCTTATAATTTGGTTTTTCCATATATTCACTAAGTAATAAAAATATTAGAGTTATATAAAATAACATAGTTGAAATAGTAGGATAATATATACCGGAAAATTCTTTTGTTGCTCGAAAAAATTTCTCTAAAAATACAATAAGTTCGGAGATTTTTTCCCAATCACTATCTAAAATCATATCGGTGGCTTTTTATTATGAGAGTTAAAAAATAAAGTTATAGGTAATTTATAGTCATAAGCAACAAGTAGTTGCTCGTATAAAGAATTCCACCTAGTGGATACTTCTTGTGGAATTTTTCTAAAAGGTAGTCCACAATCATGACAAATTTTTTTATATTCTTTTCTACGTTGTACTTTATTACTTTTAAAAATAAAGTTTATAGCAAATTGTATTTTACTAAGAATGTCTTCAAAAAGTGATAGACCATCCTTTACAATTAAGTTATATATATGGCACGCACATTTTATATGAAAATGGTACGGAAAAGAAGGAGTTAAACTATTTTTTAAAATTGTAATTGCGTAATTGTTATTAGAAGCGTTATCTAATGTAATAGTCATAATTTTATCGGTAATTCCGTAATAATCGCACACTTGATAAATATTTTACGCAATAAAAGTACCGGTGTGCCTATCATCTATATATCTATACGCTAAAATACGTTTTTGCATAGACCATTTATAATCTATCCAATGACAAGTTACGAGTTAAATAATCATGGCCGTTAGTACTACGACCTATATCGGACGTGATGGATACTTTGCCATTAAAATGATATAATGAAAAACGTAAATATTGTTGATATTCATGCGCGAATTTAAATACATCTCTCTTAACGGTTGATCTAGGAAAACCGTTAAAAGCGGGATTATATATATCTCTAATGTAATGAATAAAACCGGGAGATGAAGGAAATGAAAAAGGCAAACCCTCCACACAACTAATTTTGATATTGCTTCCCTATCTCTATGTTTATTGTATTTAGAGCCTACAATTCCCCCCGTCATAGGGTTAATTTGACCCCGTACTTGGTCGGGACGATATCGGTATGTGAACCTTGTCCCGATGGAGCGGGCGTTTGCGCACCCGGTTTTGAAGCCCGATATTGGGCATACCTAGTGGATGAGCACTTACTACGTGTCTAATTAAACCCCCCGTCCCACCGTGACCTTTTCCAGTTTTAAATTTTAAAACATTTTTACAAATTTTACATATGGCTACTTGATTCTCTACGTCCCTATCAAAAAATGCCCATGCATCGATTTTAATGGTCGTTTTCTTGGACCTCGTCTCATACTAGGGGGAATAGGAGGTATTTCAAATTTGAAGGTGCACTAGTGGGTGTGTTGTCATCAACATTAGTGGGTATATCATCTAGATCATCGTCTAAATTAAAGTCTTCTTGAGTTCCGAGAAAATAGCTCCTGGTCTAAATCTAATGGTATTGTAGGAAAATGTTGAGTATCAACAAAATCATCTGTGTAGGAATAAGATGACTAGAAGAAGTACCCTTGCCACTGGTTGCCCCTACTAGAAGAAGCACCCTTACCCTTACCCTTAAACATACCTTTTAATCCTTTCATTTTAATTATGATAATAAATAAATAAATAAATAATTAAAGACAATAAAATTAAGTGATCTAAACTAAATAAACGAGACAATAATAATTTAATGAAGGAACGAATGTACCAAACGCCGACGTAACGTCGACGTGTAATCGAGAGGTTGAAAATTGAAACTTTGCTCGATGGAAGATCCTCAAGCTAGTTGCCAACTTCACTACCAATTCCCAAATGAATAAATGAAATTGAATATTTAGCAAACAATGTAGACTTGTAGAGAGATATATTGAGAAATTAGAGAGATTGTAGGAAGATTTGTGAGAAAGATGAAGAGAAAATGAGTTATTTATAGTTGAAAAATTGGGTTAAAGTGTAAATATAATAACTTATGGGTTAAAAATAAATTTTAAGGGGTAGGGGGTTGGGGGAGGGGGGGCTAAAATGGCCGTTGGTCAACGGCCATAATCTAAAATGGCCGTTGGTGCAACGGCCATTTTTGCAAAGGGGCGGGGTCGGGGTCGGGGCGGGGTCGGGGCGGGTCTCGCGGGCATGGGTAGGGCTCGGGTCTCGCGGGACGAGACATCGTCCCGTCCCGAGTTCGAGTCCCGCCCCCGTAATTTTTTTATTTTTTTTTTGGCGGGGTCGGGGCTGTCCCGGCCCACTGGCCAGCCCTACTTAAAACTCGTACTCCTCTGCCTCTTATTTTTAGTGATGTTGTTTGAGTGGCATGATGTTTTAAAATTTTGAAAAATATTTATGATTTAAAATAAGTTATAACATTAAAATATGGTGGCAAGTCACTAAGGTTAAAATGAGAAGCTCATGTTAAAATTAAATTATTTATAAATATAAAAAGATATAATTCTTTCTGAAATAGATGAAGAAAAGTGTACCAAATAAATTATGAGGGAAAGAGTATTATTTAAGACTAAATACTCCGACTTTAAATTTGTCGATGTGTTTAATCTAGACATTTGAACTAAAGTTTGTTCCAATTGAGAACTTTATATGATAAAGTGTTTCCTTTTTAGAAACTTGCGACTCAAAAGCTTCTACATGTGTTTTCAAGTGCTCATTACATAGATAAGTTCACCATAAAAAGTGTCACGTTCTTTAATTATATACATCATCCTTAATTGAAAGAGGCTTGTGGTTATACGACTTATTGAGTTTTATGTATTTAATTAAATGAGTTGATATATTTTAAGTGATTAACTCATCTACGTAATAGACGTTTAAGAATATGCCCATAAAAATGTTTAGTGTGAACACTTTATCATATGTTTATGCGTACAATTATAACGTGTTGTAATTCAAGTATCTATAAATGAATATAACAAGTTTAAGAGGATGATGTATTTCAACATTGTTTTAAACTTTAGAGGAGCTTAGTACTATAAAGACGAATGCCAAGAAAAAAAATATCAGTAGGTATTTGAATATAAATTGATATTTGACCAAAAACAATATTTAAAGTTAAATTGAAAAAGATATTTGAAGGTTCAAATTATGTTTAGATATAAAACACAATTGAATTTATTGTATAAACTTCAAATATTCTATTTGAATTTGAAATTGAAATAATAAGTCAATCTCATAATCAAATATTTTTCTGAAATAATATCCAAATAAATGGACAAGAGGGTAAAAGTTGTTAAGGATTATAAATAAAGGGAATAATAAAGAAGAACAAAGTGATATTTGCACAAAATAGGAGAAGAAATTGTAAAAAGTGTCCCCGGTATAGCTGGATGGCAAAATCCAACTGGAATCCTGCAGTGTAGGTTTCAACTCCGGTGTTAGCAATTTCATCTCTTTTGGAATAGGACCTTGTAAGTGATATCAGTTGCTCTGTTCTCAAACTCTGGTCATTCAGTCACATCCCGCGATTTATTGATAGTAGTATTGAGGGATTAAAATTACTATATTCAGAAATAGTATGACGTAAATTGGAAAGCTGTATATTAATTTTTTTTTTATAAAAAGTGAAAGAGTAAAAAGAAGGGAAGGGAAGGGAAAGCATGTGAGAATGTTGGGAAAAGGTGTACAAATCCCCAATGCATGAACGGTTCTAATTCCTGCCACATCAGTCCATGGACCTTTGTCCTTTGTCCTCCATCACCAAAGAACTACTTAACTACCCCCCGCCCTTTCCATTAATAACATAGGATTGTATTTTGATTTTTCAATATCCGTATTAAAGCCCGAACAAATTCGATCGCGCATTGCCGAGCTTAGAGGTGATATTTGCAATAGATTTTTTTTCATTGTCAAGAGTTCGAACGTGATACTAGTGGTATAGGTCGAATTGTATTGAACAAGGTGTTTCCTGGACAAGTCTCAGGGTGAGAGACACTAAAACATATCAACGTATACTGTTGGGATCTGGTAAAAGATTCAAATTAGAACCAAAATTATTTTAAAAAATCCTTTTGAAATATCTAAATATTCAAAATTAATTCATGGTAAATTTTCGAACTAGAAAGTCTTTTATAATTATTCTCACTAATTTCGTAATCATTTTTCTTTATCGTTTACTTAGTATTTCATTACAAAATAAACAATGCAACGTGTAATATGTTGGGATCGAAAAAACAGGACATCATGCGAAAACTAATACAAATTGTAGTGGTGATAAATTAGATGAAATAAAAATTGTTGGATATGTAAAGCAGTACGGGAAGTAAATAAATATTACAAGTGATCGAAAGGATAAACAAATAGGCAATTCAGAACTGTCGCAAGCTTGTTGAGTCTTGAATCTTGATAACCTGAAATCAACAAACACTAAATCTGGATTGGTACAACTATGGCTGAGTCGAGAGATGACTCTCTGTCTTTAAGACAAGATTGCCCCGTATATATACTTTTACGTTAACGGGCAATAGTCTCCGAAGATAAAACAACAACTAATCAACACTACAAAGCAAATAGGTTGATTCTGACGAAGAAAACAAAACACGAAACGACTTGCTGAAAAACGGAAAAGGGAGGAAGAGTTTTGAGTTTTCTGTTCACTGTTCGTGGATAGAATTTCAGTTGTATATCTCTTCTGTTTGTCTGTGATGTATATAGTGTAGTCTCGTTTTTTGTCACCCACAATTGAGCCAAAATGCTCCAATATATAGCATAAGGGGAGGGACTCCTCAACTGCCAAGTAATGACTGTTTATGGCCATTGAAGGCGGGAGTTAATCAACCAAGTAATGGATGATTATGGCCATTGAAGGAGGGAGTTAATCAGCCAAGTAATGGTTGTTTATGGAGGGAGTTGATCAGCCAAGTAATGGTTGGTTAATGTGCAATAACGCTCCAAAATCAACCCAAACGGTAGGCAGAAAGTTTCTGCCTTCCGTCATTCTCAATTTCATCTTTTCAGAAACTCCAGGGACCAAACTGTAAATATTAAACAATTTAGGGGTCTATCAGAAGAAGCCCAAAGCCCACGACCCGTGACCCGAGCCCGGACCGGACCGGACGGGACAGGCGGGCGGCGACGCGTGTGGGCTTAGCCTCGAACCAAAACACATCTAGGTCATTCCTCCTTCAAACACATGAGTTATCCCTTGGGGTCCTAAACCCTTAGCCAATTTTGAGACTTATAAATTCTTCATTTTCCCACCGATATGGTAGATTTGTCCCACACCATATTTCCATGCCTCAAACACCTTACTTCGTGGATCAATATCTCTTTCATTTAGTAGATTATACATGTGTGAAGAGACAAAGTCTTCAACATACGGATCCCTAGTGTTTGAGTCATTAAATACGGGTGGACGCACCTCCCCACCAAAGGTAAATTTCCAACAAAAACTACATTAAAAGAAACATAATATTTAATTTGATTTGGTCAACCGACCTACATCTAAAAACAAAAATAAAAGAAATCATAAAACTATGCGAGAATAATCTCCCGACAAACAAGACTCCTTTAGAGACTACATTGTGGATATTTTTCAGTGTTTTCTAGTTGTGGGAAAGAGGTTTTCAATTTATAGATGTCCAAAACTTTTCCTCAAAAAAAGGTTATTTAAATATCGAAGATTAATATTTTTCTTTAGGGGAAAAATAAAATCGATTATGGTAAACTATTTACCCTTTCTCCAAGAAAATATAAAATTCAAATGTGGTTTGAAAATTAGGGCAAAATCCTAACAAAATTTCCCTTTGACCTAGATTTTCTTGACAAAACTTGATCCGCCTTCCTCACATAATCTTCATAACGGTTGTTTGTCGTGGTTAAAAATAAAATAAAAAATATTATGGGTTAAAAATAATTTTAAAAACAATTTATTTATTATTTTTAAAGATGTAACAGCAGTATGTTGAAAATATGGTTGAAACTTCGTCTACACATGTAGCACTTCGGACAAAATCTTCATCATCGTGAAACTACTTCGCAACTTGATTTGAATCTGCCTTGGACCCGTCTTCAACCTCGTTGAACCATTGACTTTGATACCACTTGTTGGGATTGAAAAAATAGGGCATCATGCGGAAACTAATAATTGCAAACATTGGCGGTGATAAATTAGATGAAACAAAACTACACTAAAAGAAACATAATATTTAATATGATTTCGTCAATCAACCTACATATAAAACTGACATAAAATAAAGCATAAAAACTATGAGAGAATAATCTCCCACTAAACAAGACTCCTTTAGACACTACAATGTTGATATTTTTCTGTGTATTCTATTTGTGGGAATGAGGTTTTTAATTTATAGATGTCCAAAAAATTTTCTTCAGGAAATGGGTTATTCAAATATGGAAAATTTATATTTTTCTTTTGAAAAAAGTAAAATCGATTATGGTAAACTATTTATCTTTCATTCAAAAAAAGTAAAATCCAAATATAATAAAAAAATAAAGGCAAAACCCTCACATGATACATGGTAAAAATTCTTAAGCATTGAAGAACAACCGAAGGGTATGCTTTAGATCTGCTCATTAACTATTAATTAGTTAAGTATGTTATAAAATCTGTAAAAAAAATTACAAAAGTATATATTAATAAACTAAAGAATAAAGAAGAAAAGATTCTCTTAGTCCCAAAGCTTGTAAACAACAGTATAAGCTCAAATAAGATACTATTCCCCTCTCCCCTAATAAGTGTCACCTTAGTAAAAAAAAATTATCCCATAATAAATGTTATTTTAGTAAATCAAGACATAAAATGACTAGTCTATTTCAATTATATCCTTAAATAAAAGCTGACAAGTTAAAACATCTAAACGATGATTTAAAAAGCTATATAAAAACTTGTTATTATTGGATTTTCAATATCAAAAGATTTACTATTTATGCATGCTCTAATCAAGAGAAAAATGTAATATATTTTTATTATATAGAAATAATTTAATAGACTTCATATTATATTATTAATTTTTTAATATGAATATTTTTTTACTAAAATGGCACTTGTTATGGAATGGAATAAGTACTTTATTAAAAATCAGAATCTTTAAGCAAACGTTGCAGTGTTCTGTATTGGCTACATACAAAGGTTTAGCATGCTGCCATACTCTGCCCTTATTTATCTATTTTTGTCTCTTAGATATTTGTTTATCACGTGACCCTCATCCCCGACAACAGATAAAATTAAAGAAATGATTATGCTTTTCAATTTAAATTTAATTTTCTCTTATTTATTATTGGGGTATAAATTGTCAATCATAGTAGCGCAGCTCTTGACATTGTCGATTCTAAATCCGAATAAAGAAGGAGGGCTAAAAACGGTTAATCATAAACAATTTTTCTATCTCATAAAAGTAAGAGTAAAATTTGTTAGAATGCCTTGAATTTTTTACTTTATTTAAATTTTATTATAATTATGTTTTACTTCAAAAAATATTTCTTGGTTGAAAAGATTTTCTTTGTAGAAAAAAACTTTACTATATTTATATTTTCTTGGAGGAAAAGTTTTAAACTTTTATAAATAGATTATCTTTTTTCTTATTCAATAACACAATAGCCTTCAGAATGTAGGCCGTAAAGAATCTTATTTATGAGGAGATTTTCTCTTAATAGTTCTTAGGGTTTCTTTTATATTAGCTTTTTATATGTTGGTCAATTGACCAAATCATATCAAAGTATTATGCGTCTTTTAATACTTTCCTTTGTCATCTAATTTATTGCCGTCAAAGTTTGTAATTGTTAGCTTCTGCATTACGCCCTGATTTTTTCGACTTGTGGGATTATATTAGTATTATATTGTATATAAATTGTCTGCTAGTGAATTTCATTTAAACACTTTTTTGCTCAAATTTTGAAATATGTTTATCAAATGTTAATTAAGAAAATAAATTAATCACTTAAATATATTAAATTTCTTAATTATTATTTTAGCCTCATAAATTATAAAATCTCAGTCTTTTGTCTATATTTGTTTATATTTTCTATCTTAGATGTTTGTCGATCACGTGACCTCACCTCCCACGACAGATTTAATAAATAGTGAGTACTATAATTATGCTTTTCAATTTAAAATTAAATTTATTACCTTTTTATGAATCTCGTGTGTAGAGATGGCAATGGATCCTGGACTCGGTCCGGATCCGGTGTATCCAGATCCGTTTTATAGGATATGGATCTTCAAAATTTGGACCCGACGGATCCGGATCGGACCCGGATCCGTTTCGACGGATCGGATCGATCCGGATCTTGTATTTGAGATCCGTATCCGGTCCAGATCCGACCCGTGGATCCATTTTTTATTAAATATATTCATAACCTAGAATGTAATTTTATAAGTATTTTCTTAAAATTGCTAAGCACATCCTTGCAAGTTTAATTCTCAAAACAAGTTTAATTTATCCCCGCGTTAACTCAAAAATAAAAAAATAATGAGGCAACTTCGATAATAAAATCAATGTTATATTAGTGAATGATTAACATCTCCATAGACAAGTAGTTCAAATTATATTCACTTCATTTATGAAGATTCCAAGCACATGCAAGTTCTGCATTGGGGAAATACTAGTCAGCATTTTCCACAACTATTGTCATTGTCCAATATTTTTAATTAATAGCTCACAATCAAAATGAGACAACGAACAAAATATCTCATATGAACATTTCAAAATTGAAAAACAGTAAACTGTTACTTAAGTAAAAATCGTTTGTCAGTTCAAAAAAAAATTCTTAGTAAGGTTACATTTTTAGCAAGGTAAATTTTTTTACATGTGGATCCAGATCCGATCCTATGGATCCGGCGGATCCTATGGATCCGGATTTGGATATGATTTTTATGGATCCATCTGGATCCGGATCCGGATCTGGATTCAGGTATGAAAAACGGATCTGGATCTGGATCTAGTAGGATCCGGTCCAGATCCTATCCGTTGTCATCCCTACTCGTGTGTGTATGTATGTTAATGGAGCACTAGCAGATCGTCATTATCATGAACGCACACATCCTTGCACGTGTTTCCGCAGTATACATAATTAGGGATGGCAATTGGGCGAGGCGGGTGTGGGTACCCCTTCCCCGCATCTGTATCCGTCAGGAAATTTTATATTCGCCACATACCTGCTACCCGTGGCGGGTACAATTTCAACATCCATACCCGTCTAGGCGGGTATATTCCTAAATCCACACCCACTCCACCACCCAAGTAGATATCCGTCACTCACCAATACCCGTCTGTACCCGCCAGTCATATCAGCCTATTCTCCTTCTCTTCTCTATTGAAACCTCACCTGCTTAAAATAAAAGAACACTGAAAAAATTAGGAACTTCAATTAAACATCAAAATAAAAAAAAAACATAATTTACAGTAGTCTTCATTGACCAGATAACGGATCTCACAAAAAAAACATCAAACACATTAGGAACTTCTGCCCTTGAACTTCAAAATAATAAATGCTTACATTGGAATGAGTTGAAAATTAGGAAGAGGCGACTTGTTCTGGTTCTTCGGAGCCATTTGAAATTATTATGATATGTAACAAAATGATCTTTTGTAAGGATATTGCAGTGCAGGACAAAAAGCGGGACGAGAACATGGAGAGTAATGATCTTTTGTAAGGATATTGCAGTGCAGGACAAAAAGCGGGACGAGAACATGGAGAGTAATGATCTTTTGTAGGGGCGGGCAAAAAACCCGGAGAACCGAAAAAACCGAACTGAATCAGGATTTAGTGATTCGGTTCGGTTTTTTAATTTTGGATACGAATCGAACCGAAAAAACCAAATTAAATATACAATTATTCTTATTTTTTATTTTAGGCTACTACTAACTCTTGAATCATAGCCATTGAAGTCAGTCTATGAAGCTTTTATGGAAGTCGAATGCGGCATGAACTTGATTAACATATCACGGAAGCATTGACATAAAATGTAGGGAGAGAAAGTAGTTGTAAATTGGTGAAACTTTAAATGGTCATAACTCTGCACTCGGATGTCCGTTTTACCTGATTTTTTTATTTTGGGTATTTTTTCGAGACGGAGCTGACCCAAACTACCGCAAGGCGGTTTGGCGCAACCAATTTTTACGAAAACGTCCGTTTTACCAATCAATTTGTGTTTTCCCCCAAATCGGTTTCTAATTTTCCTTTTTCTTTAGTAAACATCTCACGATACACAATATATTTCAAAATCGAAATTTCATGGTAGTGTAGGTGTGAATGTCAATTTCAATTTTGGAAATTCAATTAAAAAAAAATGTCTCGACCCGACCCTGTCCACTAGAAAAAGCCGATATAATCCGATACGTTCGGCGATATAAATTGAACATATTGTGTTTTTTTAAAGTTGTATTCGATTTTTTTTTAAAAAAAACATTTTTTATCCGGTTCATATTTTTCGAATACAAAACCGAACCAAACCGATATACGCCCACCCCTAATCTTTTGTAAGGTATTGCAGTGAGAGCAAATACAAGACGAAGGTGGCAAGCAACAAGGAAATTTGCATGATGAACCTTAGCATCACATGGAAAACAGAGAAAAGCCGAATCAGATGGGCAAATTAGTGCGACTTCGTGCGTCTAAGGTTTCCACGCCTTTTGAAGGGAAAAGAACAAATGAGCATTTTACCCTTCTCTTCTTTGCCTTTGACGAATTGATATTGGGCTTGGGTTTAATCGGCCTGGGCTCAATTTAAAATGACTTGAGATAAAAAATGAAAAATCAGTTTGTACTGGACTTATGGGGCGGGTAGGCGGGCGGTTGGATGCGGGGCGAGGGAGGCGGGTATAATTACAAATTCACTACCTACCCGCTTATCCGTGACTGGTACATTTTCAAATACCCATATCCGCCTACTACCCGCCAAAGTTATACCCATACCCGCCCCAATTGGGACGGGTGCGATGCGAAATCCGTAAAATTATACTCACATGCCATCCCTATACATAATGGTATAGCTTCTTCTTTTTTTATATCCAGCTTTCCGGCTTACGACAGATTATTTCTGGAGATAGTAGTCCCGATTACTGAGCACTCGTAATGGTATAGCTTTTTAATCTTTAGAATTTAGTTCTCTTTTTATTATCTTCATTTATCAAAGCCGTTGCTTAATATTCCCACTTTTTGGTTATGTATCTTTATTTCAACTTAGCATCGATTTTCTTTTGGTCCAACTTAACTTCTTTTTAAACGGCTTAAAACAACAATAGAACACCACATAGATGAGCAGAATTCGGAATTATAAGCTTGTGAGTTCATAATAAGATAAATAAATATGCAATAACTAATAAAATAAACAAACTTTATGGGAAATTGATCCCGCATCGCGCACAAGATAGCTGCAACAATGTTCCTTTTTTAACAATATTTTTATTTATTTACTATACCTAATATATGTGCATGTGAAATTTATACTTGAATCGAATAATTGTTTCATGCGTCTAGACTCTAGTTATACTTATAAGGATGGAAGAAAATGATAATATGAAATCATGTTCCTTTTTTAAAAATACTCTAGTTATATATTTTGGTACCCGTGACCGTCTAGTATCATATAACTGAAATAGTATTTTTAGTGAACACCAAAATGAAAGTTCTTCCTTGAACCATTCTAAACCAAGCACAATTACGTAAGAGAGAAATAAAACAAAATACACTAAAACCTATATAAATGAATATCCTTAGGACCTGAAAAATTATTATCTTATACGAAGTTATTAATTTATAGAATAATTTTTATTTTGTACATTGTATTTCTCAAATTAAACAATTAATTTTTTTCGGTAATTAAGAAAAAAACAAATAAATAATTAATTAATGACGGTGCATTGTATCTAAGTTTATTAATCTTGTCAAAAAGAAGTTTATTAATCATGTGTTGGCGTGATTCAAAATAGAATGCATGTACATTAGAATATGAAGTGTTGTGAATTGTTCCAAGTACACAATATAGAGTTTATAAATAGATACATGTACTTTAACTTCATATACCAAAATATAAAAATTCATATATTATATCTTCTCTTCCATGACTACTCATTTGAAAGGTGTAAAAAAATCTACGCTAACTGATGAGATGAAAAAAGCATTATGTGAGTACAAAAATAAGTATCTCCTTCAAGTCAAAAAGATTTACAACATTAGGTTCAACAAAAAAAATGATATCTCTATTAGTCAATCAACAATATCAAATACTCTTAAAAGGTCAGCATAATATTTGTCAAAAGAGATAACAAATAGCAATGTTAAAAGGCACAAATTAGCAAAATATCCTGAATTTAGAAAAATGTATTGTATGAGTGGTTTCTTCAATATCAAGAAAAAGTGAATATGACTGGAGAAATGATTCAAACTAAAGCAAGAGAGTTTCTACAGAAATGTATGGTCCAGAATTTAACTTCTCAAGTGGTTGGCTAGAACGGTTCAAGGCGAGACATGAGATTAAGTCTTATAGAATGTTTGGTGAAAGTGGTTCAGTTTTCATGGAGAATATTGAAGAAGCTTTACCTGAAATTGATAAAAATTGTTTAGGAACTGCTTTATTTTATGAATTATATATGTAATTTTCATACGTATTTAATGAATTATTATTTTATATTTTCAGTGGGCCTCAAGATTTTTTTTTAAAATTATTATCTTATGCTTTTATCGAGGTTATTATTTTATTTCATTGGCCCAAGTCGGGATCGGAAAAAAATATTATTTAATCGATGTTATTAATTTATCGAATATTCATTTATCGAGGTTTTATTGTAGTAGTAAGTGTTTTTACTCTTTCAACATAAAACACCAAAAGTTTTACCTAATTTACGAGAAGTAACAAGCACCAACAACAATAAACCCAATGCAGTCTCATAAGCTCGTTTTAAAAAGATTAATATATACGCAGATTTTATCTCTACGTCTAGAAGATAAAGAAGCTAATTTCGATATGTAATTTACAAGAAGATGAGAAACTAATACTCCCCATTATATATTAACTTGTCTTGATTTGACATAACCTTTTAAAAAATGATAATAGTTACGGAAAGTGAATTGAAAATATTTAGAACTTAATATAAAGATAAAATAAATATAAAATGATAATTATTTCTCAAATTTTCAAATTGAACAAGTAAAAGTATGGAAAGAGTACTCTTCCGTTTCAATTTATGTGACACCATTTTCGTTTTAATTTGTCTAAAAAGAGTGTCGTCTTTCTATAATTAAAATAATTTCTTTAAAATTTCTCTGATATCTTTAATGAAATAATTTATAATCACACAAATACTTAAGATTTATTTTACGACATAAATTTTTAAAAAGAAAAAAATCTGTAATTCAATACTAACTAAATGAAGTCACTTAAATTGAAATAAGAGAAATTATTCTTTTTTTAATTTCTTATTGGGGAAAAGAAACAAAAAATGTAGGTGCATGTAGACTAATGGTGATGAGTGAGGAGTAGGAGAGGACAAGTGGGCTACGCAATAGAGATAAGTGGACCGAACTGTTGCTTCCATTTCCCGCCAATGCCGCCGACGTGGAGCCCACCTGCCACTAGTTTCCCTCCATCTTTTCCCGCCATTATACTGGGGTGGAAAGCCCAATGTAGAACTTGACACGTGCTTGGGTCTCATTGACGGCAGGTGTAAGTGTGTAACAAGGCCAAGCCCAACCTCTTTTGACGTACTCAATTCTCGGTACTGTGTATTTACTTTACTTTTTTGGGGAGGGTACACTAGCAATTGCAGTTTTTATTTTATTGAGAAAATTTCATAAATAACTATTTCATGTGTCTCAAAATATTTATTATATTACGTTTTTTAAGAATTAAATTATATTAATTTTAATCAATATTTTAAGTTATATTTTTTCATTTTATTAGTATGAGAAGAATTACAACTTATAGTACTTTTCGTATAGTTTTCAAATATCTAAATTTTAATTTTAAAATATTAAATTAATATAATTTAATTTAGTTTTAAAATTTAGTCAAATTAATTTTAAAAAAGAAAAATATGATAAGTATTTTGGGACGGAGGGAATATAATTTAGAGCGTGATTATGAAATAGAGGTATAATTTGAAGAAAATGAGCTTACCCTTCTACAATTTTCCATGGAAGAAAATGTCATTTTAAGATCTCTTATGTATTTTTCAATATCTCTTATTTGTAAAAAATGAAAATCTCTTGTAAAAATGTCATAAAATTACAAAAAATTGTAATGGACTAAAAAATCATTTATCCCTATAATTTGTATATTTACGTAATGTAGCTATTGTTATTGTATAGATAAAAGAGTTGTATTAAACTTGTATCAACAAAAAAATCATATGAATATTAGTTGTATCAGCACATATTATATCTAATGAAATCATGTGAAAATATTATATCAACACATATTGCATATCAATGCTGATAGCTGCAACAACAACAAAATTCAGTATAATCTCACAAAGTGAATGAGTAGAATATGATGTACGCAGACCTCACTTCTACTTTTATGAAGTAGAATTTTTTTTTCGATAGATCGACAGTTCAAACTTCAAAGCGTTGATAGGTACGTATGGTAAATACAATAGCTATGCTTCTTAATTATTTAAAATTATAGCTATATCTACGTGATTATAGTCTAAACGTTTACCACCTTACTATGTTATTTACTGTAGTACTTCTTGGTGACTGTGAACGTTTTTTTTTTTTATATGTAATTATTTTATTTAATAAAGATTTTATTGCACTGTGTTGAGAGTGACGTGATACTGAAGATGTGTGACGTGTAGTGTGGTTCTATGGATTTGGACTATAACAGATGGACAAGTCACAGCATGGCCCAACTGATACGCTGGATTTTGGATCCGCCCCTATCCGTCTGTTTCTACCAGCTAGTGGCCTTGTATCACGGATCAAATACAATATACATGCCAAATCAATAAATTACTACAGTAAGCAAATTATACCATGATAGTACACGAAACTTTAATAAAGTAAAATACATTATGAGAGATATTGAAGCAGGGGAGGCTCTAGGAGTGTCAATGGATCAAAAAATCTAATAAATTGATCGAATCGAGCCGTATTAAATTGATTTTTAAATTTTTAAATAAAATTGATGATATTTATATAAATTTATAATTGAATAATTAAATAAATTTTAAATTTTATAAAAATTAACTAAAAAAATACTGAACTATACCGAATAAAATATGTGTAAAATACATTTCATTTATTAAATTTAGGAATAATTTTTTTTTTCTTTAGACTCGGAATGATGTAAACTACTATACATGCAACATAATTAACACTCAAAGTCTTAACACTGAAACTAAATTAGTTCTAGCATCTCGAGTAGTAACTAGTAAGCTATAAAGTATTCCACAATTTTGGGTAGTAAGCTACAGGTTGTTAGATATTTTTTCTCTCGTATGATTTAAATTTCTCTTATTAAATACTTAATCTTAGTAGACTCGGTTCTCGACTCTCATCTTGATTGATTCCTGCTTGTGTGATCTAAATTATATTTTTTGTCTTTGCTTAATATTATTTTACACTACCGTAAAATAGTGGGACGAAACTCTATTCTCGTTGTCTTTCATGTTTTATTGATTCATCATCTTTTAAACAATAACAATATCTAGAGAGTTTTTGCCAAAGTCCTACACAAGTATAAATATATATTTTTTAATAAAAATATACCAAAAATTAATCAACAATATCGATATCGAAGAGAAACCGAGATGACGGAATTCGAAAAATTAAATTTTAGTTATACAAAATAAAATAACCGAAAAATCAGTATGGTATAAATTTTATAAAATAACCGCATAATCGTACATTGACACCCCTAGGCGGAGCAATACACTAGGTGCTCTAAAGATGAAATATAAGAAGAGGCCTTATATTTATATAAGAAATTTGATATTAAGTAAGATCTCACTTATTTAATTTTGAAAACTTAGACAATTGTTACAAGCACATCATAAAGTTTCTATAAGCAATAGTTACATTTAAAAATGCAAGTAAAACCTCACTTGATTAAATATGCTAATTAGAGTATCATCTTTTACTTATAAATTTTTTCCTGTTATGATAATTCCACAAGTTGACCAAAACCATCTATATTATAGTGACTATTGAGGTGAAGCCCTTTCCAGATTCTTCTAACACGGGATGCTTTGTGCATCGGATTGTTCCTTTGTTATGCTTTAAGACATTCAAGGTTAAAATAGGAAAATCATATTCATATTCACTCCCAAAATCCTATTCTAGTAGTACAAAAATCCTATAATTATGATAAGTGTACAATACTAATTAATACAATTACTTACACTACAAATCAGCCACAAAACCGTGATATACACTAATTATGGTAAGTGTATATCACGGGTATAATATAACTACAAAATCATGATATACACTACTTATGGTAAATATATATCACGTGTATATTTTAAAAAAGTCGTTATAGAATATAAAATTACCTGTCATCGCGACTATAATAGTAACTCCTTATACATCAGAAATTGATGCATTAAACATTTAAAAATGGTATCATGCATGATGATAGCGTTTGCACTAAATTATACTATTACTAATTTATCAGTTGACTATTCGTCATCTCTTCGTTACTTTTCAAATTTTAGAGGTCCTTGGAAAAGTATGGATGTTAATAAATTATCTCCACTACTGCTTATCAGTTAACATGGGTATGGATGTTAATTGAGTTTTGTAAGTCTTATGATCATTTGACTATTGTTAGTTTAATAATACTATATTTATTATAGAAAACAAATACAATATCTAATCAATAGTTATTGATCCCAATTAGATTATAGAGCTTCATTCACTAGCGAGTATAATAACATTCGGCAAAAACATGCAATATTTCGTAGGCGTTTGGTCATACATGAAAATTTTAAATTTAGATTTGTGTTTGATTATAGTTTGACAAAAAATATATGATCATTTGAATGTACTGTAGATGAAAAAAATTTAAAACTTGAATTTAAGTGTTTTCAAAATTTCAAATACAACTTGAAGTTGTATTGCAAATTTTATGATCAAACACTAATTTTTAAATAAAGTAATTTTTTTTAAAAGTAAACAATTCTCATGGTAAACGAATTTATCGATTTTGATGAATATATCTTGACAAATTCTTAAATCCTTTTAATAATTGAGACTCATTGTTGCATTCATACTTCTAACTGTTCTCCTAAGCGGGCAAGGTAATCGGCTAGCCAGGTATTCATCTTCATAGCAAGTCACAAGGAGGCAGGCAAATTACATGTTTATAAACCAAACGACCCTTTAAGCTTCATTTTAGTCCCGATTAGAAAAACATCAAACTCAACACATCATAATCGTCTTTCCACTAAGATTTTTATTTGACGATGTAATCCCTGAAATCAAATGTGATTTTTCTTCTAAATTCTTCCAAAAAAAAATTCTAACTCCTTTCATTTCCTTTCTTCCTTTTGTTTTTTAATTTTTTATTTCTTGTTTTCTGTTTAATTGTCTCTTTATTCTTCTTTTCTTTTTTTATTTCTCTACTTCTTATCTTCTTATCTTCTTATCTTCTTATCTTCTTATCTTTCTTTTATTCTTTTCTTTGTCTAATTTTTTGTCCTTTTTTGTTGATTTATTTTTTTCATACTATATTTTATTTTCTTTCTGATTCTATATTTAATTTTAATTTCATTTTTTTAATTTCTTTATTACTTGTTTCTTTTTCAAGATCAGTTTAAGTATACTATGATACCCACATGGTATCACACAAGACTGACGGTTCATTCTTTCAAGGAAAATACTCACTCCTCAATGATACCAACTTGATATATATCATATACTTATAGGGTATCATAGAATGTTGATTATTCCTTCAAAAAATACTACTCAATCCTCTATGATACCTACATGATATATCATATAATTGCAGGGTATCATAAAAGACTGTTAGTTCATTCCTTCAAGAAAAAAGCACTCAGTCCTCTGTGATACCATCTTGGTATATATCATAATATACTGATAGAGTATCATAAATGACATATTCATTACAATATGATTCTCATACGGTATATATCATATACCCACATGGTATCATAAATGACCAATTCATTCTTTAAAAAGAAAACAATCCTCAGTCCTCTATGATACTCACGTAGTATATATCATATGTTGACAGAGTATCATAAAAGACTAGTTCATTTCTTTAAAGAAAAACATATCTCAATATATATATATATATATATATTACTGACATGGTATCATGGATGACTGACCCACATGATAAATCATATACTAACATAATTGATACTCACATGATATATATTGTATACTGACATGGTATTATACATACTAGTTCATTCCTTAGAAAATACTTTCAGTCCTCTATGATATCAGCCTGAAATATATCATATACTGACATAGTATCACAAATGACTGATTCATTCCTTCAAGAAAAACTCATCAATCATCTATGATACCCATATGATATATATTATATACTGACATGACATCATAAAGGACTTATTCATTCCTTTAAAAAATATTCTTAGTCCTTTATGATACTCATATGATATATATCATATACTGACAGAGTATCATAAAAAACTGATTAATTCCTTCAAAAGAAAATTATAAAAAAAATAAAATAAATAGAGTTTAAGCTTAATTTTAATATTTAATATATTTTTTAGCAAGTTAAATTTTATAAAAAATTACAAAAAGTAGAATCATAATTTAAATATAAATTTTATATTAATATAATAAATATAAAACTACATAATTAATATTTTATCTTTATATTTTATTTTAATATTCAAAAGGAAAATAAAAAGACAAGAAACAATAAAAAGGACAAGGACAAAATAGAAAAAGGATAAAAATTAAAATGAAAAAATGTCATACAAGCCCATGTGCAAACACACAAATAAAAAGAAAAAAAGAAACTAGTCATAAAAAGATAATGTAATTAACGCATACACAAATAAAAAGAAAAAAGAAGAAAGAGAAACTAGTCATAAAATGACAATGTAATTAATGCACACATAAATAAAAAGGAAAAAAGAAGAAAGATAAACTAGTCATAAAATGACAATGTAATTAATGCACACAAGAACACCACATGATCATCTAGGGTAAAAAAGTTTTTGGACAGATGACATTAAGTAAAAATAGTTTGGGAGGGGGCATGAACGCGTAAATAATTTAGATTTTAGTAACTGTAAGTGTAGTTTTTCCTATAAAAAAGACAAATTTATTACCCAACACAACACACCATACCGCTATATTCCCCCGGTGTACTTTGATTTTAAAGAGACTGTTTCTGTCCTCGACTGAAAAAAATCATTTCACAAAATGTTTTAGAAAGAAAAGCAAGATTAAAATCTAAAGTGAGATATTGATATACTAAAAGTATTTACAATACAAATATTAAAAAAAACCAAAGTGAAGAAAATAACAGTAATAATGAAATTGAAGCACAAGATAATACTCTTTTTAATTTATGAAACAATCAAAACTATATCAATAGAAGTTTAAGTTATTCGGAAGCGAAGCTAAAATTTAAAGTTTATGAGTTTAGGATTCTAATTCATTTACGTTATTGGATTCTAAATTATTAATTGTACATATTCAATGAATTTTTTAAAATAAAAATAAAAATTGGACCAATGTTATAGGATTAGGCCGAACGCTCCGCTCCTGAAGTTCCCTACCGGGTAAGAGTTATTGCACAATCACATTGAGTAGTTATAAGTAAATCTATTGATAAACATTATTTTTATCACATGTTTTTCTATTACAACAAAAGCTTTCGAATTTTGTAAAATTACACATAAAAGAAGTGGATATGAAAAGAGGCGAAGCCAAAATTTAAATTTTAGGAGTTCAAATTCTTATTATTTTAAGTTGTTGGATTCTAAATTAATAATTTATACATGTTCAATAAATTTTTAAGACAAATATAAAGTTTGTACTAAAACTATTGGGTTCGACTGAACTCATAAGTTGTATGCTAGCTCCGCCCAGGGATATAATCCGGGTCTACCAAATAAAAGTGATTAAGATGTGCTTATTATTTTTCAAAGACAACAAGTCTCTTAGCCATAGATCTTGGGAAAAAAAAGTCAAAGATGCGTGGCATGGCTTGACGATATTAAAAAAAAAGAAAAAAAAGAAGAAGCTTATGCTACAGAAATTTTTGTAAGACAAGTGTACATGATTTTGGTATCTAAGCAACTATTTGTGTCTCTGCTCTTGTTAAGGGATATAAAGCTTTGTGTATAACACTTTGTAATAATCTTAATCATTAGGTCTCAAAAACCATGTTGTGTTAATCGAGTTGGTGCATTCCAAGCTCGTCTAGAAAACATGACGAGTTAATTAATTAATTTATAAAATCGGTTATGGAGATTGTATCCTTTGTGACGTTAATGAACAAGGAGGGCCAGCTAACAATGACAAAGACTAATTAACCTTTTAGATAGAAAGCTTTTGGAGAAGAGATGCATATAATATTTTAACATTGCAAAAATGTAAAGAATGAATATTGAGCCTAACTGAACCAAAAAGCTAGCTTGTAGGGTGAAAATTGTTCAAGTCCATATAAGGAGTCATTACATATCTGATGTGAGACTCTTAACACTCCCCCGCATGCCCAGACCTTGTTAACTGGAGCGTGAACAATATAATTTGGGGACCCAACATCGGTGAACAAGAATTGGAATGTGACAGACTCTGATACCATGTAAAGAATGGATTTTGGGCCTAACCGAACCCCAAAAGCTAACTTGTAGGGTGAGTCCATATAAGAAGTAAATGTTCTCATTTCATATCCGATGTGAGACTCTTAACAAAAAAATTAGATAGAAGTGCTATATATAGGGTATAAGTTCACCTGGTAGATAACGAAGTAATAAATCCTCCAATTATGCTAAGTTTGAGCGAATAATATATGTCATAGTTTTGAGTAGCGACAATCAGTATCATGTTTAAAAAGCTAGTCTCTCAATTTCATTTCTTGTGACATTGTTGTAACTCGTAAGTTTAGCCTATTAAAAAAACTGATACCTTTCTATATTTTTAAACTTCAAATTTCATCATTTACCCTTGATAACATGTTTGTAGCCATATAAAATACCATGACAACATTAGACTCCAAGTCAAAATATATTGTTCTTTACTTTTAAACTTCATGCTCCTTGTTTACATAAAATCAAATGGAGAAAGTCATACTACGTGTTATAACAGTTTTAAATTGTATTCAATTAAATGGAAACTACTTGTGGAGCTTACCTTTCTGATTATTCAGAACCTTAATTATTGCTATACTTGGACCTTCAGAGCTCCTAGCAAACCAAAGGATGCAGAGGTAGGTCCAATTTGATTGAATTTAATAGCTTTTGTCGAGACCTACCAGTGTGCTATGAAACCTACTAAATATTTATATTTGATTATAAACCTAGTTATTATTTGTATATAGATTTGAAATTGCTATCAGAATGTATAAACTTCAAATCCCGAATTTATCTCGATATCTAGCTGCAGAACTTTCATTAAATATTCACGGGGATCAATTAGATATCAACCATTATTGTGTATGGGCAGGCCTTGTTGCACAGAGGTTGCTGTAAGCATTTGAATAAGGTGGCTGCATTAGTACTATGGGTTGGTTTTCGTTGGATTCGTGTACGGAGCGGAATTTGAAAATTTCAAACCCAACAAACGACGAACTGTAGGGTGATTATGTAGTAATATAAAATACGTCAATACATAATATGTATATAACCGTAATACTTTGATAGAATATTTACGGTTTGGAAACTCTGGAGTCTTTTAGTAATTTTCGAGGGTGCGCACGCAATTGATCCTCGACAGCAAGTTCCAAGAACTCCGATGTATACCTCCTTCGAACAACTAGGAAATTCGGGAGAGGTTTAAGAGAGTTTTATTCTAGGTCTCTAAGACTTAAAATAATATATGAATAATGTTTCTAATAATGAATGAGGAGGTGCTCTATATATAGGTGAAATTAGGGCAAAATTTAGATTTTGAGTTGGGCTCAAAGCCCGGCCCAAAATGAATTGCAGCAGGCCAATATGATTTGGCCTGCTACCCAATTAGCGTCGCGGCTCTGCCCATTGGGTGCCTCGGCGCCTCGCCCTTTTTCACAAAATATTTTCAGCACATTTTAATTAAATCCAAAATCAAATCTTAACTTAATTAAATAATTTTCATCAAATAGAAATTATTCCATAGTTATTATTAATTTAAATATCTCGATTCCAAATCGAATATTTAATACTTTCTCAATACACCCTTAGATCGAAGAAACAATTGACTTAGTGTTATCCTACTTGCCTTCACATATCGACATTAATCATATTACGGTCTACACAGAACTCCTAGACGGCGCCGTAAGACGAACTCAATATGTGAAGTATATTTACACGAATCCAGTAAACTGAACATCTATGTGGGAAGATAAAATCCTTTCATTCTCGACGCACTTGATCAAGCTTGGGATTTGCCAAGTGTCTATCCAAATGGCTTGATCATTATATCTCATCTATATTGGTTGACAACAAGACAATATTCTAGATATGTCTATTGCGTTGGCCAACGACTTAGTCAACCCAATATCACTGAGAAGCTGAGTGTTCTCTCGAATATACACTCGAGGAATGAATCCTAATCTTGGCTCAACTACCACCTTTAATCCACATCGTAATGTATCAAATAGAAGCCGTATCTCAACGTATAAGGCATTTGAGCTTAGGACAATATCAAAATATATCACTCCGTAGACAAGGTGTGTATTGACCTTAAGTCTAATGACTTCTATCTCCCACACGTTGATCATACTTTAGACATGTATAACAAACAATATATCAACATGGTATACCAATACTTCCAAAGTATCCATGTGTCCATCACGAGTAGCCATTACTCGTAGCAGGTGAGACACACCACATCCTCTAAGGATGTGATGCGGACCACATGTCGACTTATCACATATCATCGATATCCCATTCTCGATGATCATTAGTCGATGCTATTTTAAGAGTTACGTTATAATATTAACATCTCACACTATTAATAACAACGTAACCTCTAGGGATGCATATTATAGAATATTACAAATAATCAACTAATAATTCAATAATTGCAAATGCCAAAATATTAATCTCTATTAATAATAATATGAACGTGTATAAAATACATTTATCCTAATATAAATTATCTGTAGGACATACATATGCTATCTCACTTGTATTTACTCCATTGATTGCCCTCTCGTTATATAGCCTGCTAATAATTAATAATGTCACATTATTATATCTGTGTCAGCTACCAAGTAGATAAAATCAGATCAATACTATAAAGTATGAGGGATTCAAATACGTGAAAATATTAATTGGGCATGTTTATGGAGATTTTTTTTATATACTTCTGCTCCCGCAAAGAGTACAGAAAATGATGTTTCAGAAGCAGTGAATTATAGACCTAAATTTCTTCTGGATTTACTGTTCATGCATGGATTGCCCACTATGTGAGTATCATCCCATAGATAAATAGTAATTTAACCGTTTAGTTAAAAAATAATTACTATCATAAGTTTTAAATTTCATGAGTGAAATTTCAATTTAAAACTCTATAAGAATGTCCAGTTTTCAAAGACATGATCCAAATACGATCAATGAGTACTTAATATGTATTCATATTAAATGACTAAGTTTATATATTTTTCCTTTATTGTCGATCCAAATTTAATGAATCTATGATGATTGATGAATTTTGACAAATGGGTATATTGAGTAATTAAAAGAATTTGCGGCATGTCAAACTCAGATAAGATTCTTCACTTTATGTCTTAATCAAAATCAAGACAGAAAATCTTAAGTTTCGAATATTTCTTTTCACAGTTCACCAAAAAAATTTAAAATAAAATGAAGGTGTATGTTGACTAATGCTGAGTAAGGTGAAAAGTGGGCTGCTAAAATATAGATGAGTGGACCTAAGGCGCCTACGTGGAGCCCACTTCCACTTAAGCCCAATGTTGAAACACGTGTTTGGGTCACGTTGATGGCAGGAGGTGAAGGCCCAGCCCAATTATTTAACATTATTTTCTTTTTTTGGAAAGGGTACTAGCAGTTGCAGTGTTCTGTACCAATTTTTGGGGTCCGTTTCTTTATATTTTAATTTTGTGATATTTGTTTTTGTAAAAAATTTACCTCAAAATGTAACGTGGATTGATTTCATTGGATAGTGCAAGCAACATATTAACAAGTCAGCACTAGGCCTAGTGATGAGTTGGATTTTTCATCCGAATCCAATTCGCCCGTCAAATTTCAGAAGTTTATCGTGATTAGTGACAAAAATAATACGAGTTGATTAATTATAATTAAATAAAACAATTTATTTTATAAACACATATTGTACAACAACAATAACATGCACAATGAAATTTTACGAATGAGATCTAAAAAGGGTAAGATGTATCCATATTTTATCCGTTGTGGAGTAAAGAAGATGTTTCCTATAAATGAAATTAGTATAAATCTAGTACTATCTATGTGGCAAAAGTAGTGGATAATCGTTTTTTCCTCTCTTAAAAACGAAAGTAAAGTACATGTCACAACAATTTTAAATTGTATGAAATGAATAAAAAGAAATACCATTTGTGTATTCTACTGTTCTTCCAAAAAGTATCTTATTTTGTAGTTGGTATTCCTTAAATATCTGCAGACTGACTTAGATATGCACCATTATTGGATATGGGCGGCCTTCCTTGGCTCCTTATATTAAGGTTGGTATAGCAATTGAATAATTTAAACTTGGTAATTTTTTTTAATTTTTTTAAAAATTATGAATTTAGATTTAATAGTTTTTAATTTGAGAACTTATTGAATTATAGCCGAACGAAGGGGGTGTACTTTCGAAGAATCGTTCCATTAGGAAGCAAAAGCATCTCTTGCCTAAAAGTTGCATCCACTAGTGTCGCCTGTTGCATGAAGTGTGACGCCCTTGATGGAGGCAGACTTATAAGGGTGGGTCAAGAAAGACAGGCAGAATTCTTGGCAGCTTTTGAAGATAATATGCATATGACACTTTTGACGAATTCCACATCGAAATGTGAAAGGAAAGTAAAGAGTTTTTATAAGGCATGTCTCAAGTTAACATAATACACACATTTTTTAGGATCGATATGGCATAACTTGTAATATAAATCCGTGCGAACCTAGGTCTAAAGTGAACAATACGTGTCATAAACTTTGATCGTGACATAAGGTATGTGCATTATATCTCTATGTCCTATTAGATCGACACCAAATTTTTTTTGGAAAGGCTCAAACGCGTGAAATCATTAATTGTTGGGGCCATACTGAACAAATAAAAATGTAGTGTGCTCCCTAGCAGAGTACAGAAAATGATCTGGTTTTTAGTTTCAGAAGCAGTGGAAGATGGACATAAAATACTCCTAATTTCATTTGTCATTTGTAAAATAGGGACCCACTACGTGGATATCGTTGTCATGATCTCATTGGATAGATTGTCAAAACACGGTTCTATTGATTGAGCCCATAGTCCCATAATGTGTGTGGGAAATTTACTTTTTTGTTTCATCAAATTGGACTAAAAATTCTAGAAATGAATGATTAGTACCTGTCCATTAAGCCAATTATGTTTTCCTTAGCAGCCATGTTACATCATGAAATACGAATTAGTCAATCCCAATCAGTAGCATTTTTTTTGTTTCCCATTCAACGTTCAGTATGCGCATTGAAGCTCAATTATATCTAGATTCGCACAGTGTAGGGTTCATTTCAGAGAAGCTCTTCGTACCAAAGATGTTTTCATGCTCAGAGCTCGAATCCGATATCTATGATTAAGAGAAAAGCAGCCCATCCACTGCACCACATTCTTTGGTGGTCCAATCAATATTGCATGATTGTGTGATAATAATGTTGAGGGATCGAGATTACTATCTCTAGGAATAGTCTGACGTAAGCCGGAAAGCTAGATATAAAAAAAAGTTGCATGGTTGCGTGGAGAATAAAAAGTATCAAACTGGAAGGAGAAGAAAAGAAAAAAGAATGTTACATTAAGACTGCTTCATTTTTTTTAAGATTTAGAATGTTTTAATTTGAATATATACTTGATTGTCAAGATAAGATATGGTCTCTAGATATAAGCACTGGATACTAATATTATTTATTCTTTTCAGCAGTTGAATATGCATAATTTTAGTAAATATAAAATTTTATAAAATAGTAACAATTAAACATTATATCTACAAAATATTTGAGATTTTTTTTATGAATATGGTGTTTAAAAACCATATGTTTGACTGAACACATTCTAAAAGCTAGTTGCAGTAGCTTGTTGTGTGGTAGTTAGTCGTTATGGTTGTGACACGGTGGCTGGCGTGACAATTGGATGTCATAACATGTGTTTGAAGTTGGTGGTGGAGATTACTAATGATGGTTGGTGATAGTGACGATGCATGATTAGTGGTGATGGCTAATAAAGTGGCGATAGTTGATGATGGTGGCGGTTAAAGGGCAGCCCGATGCACAAATCTCCCGCTATGTGGGGAGTCCAAAAAAGGACCGGATCACAAGGGTCTATTGTACGCAGCCTTACCTTGCATTTATGCAAAAGGCTATTTCCATATTGCTGATGGTGGCGGTTGTGGGATGAAAAATAGACATAACGGTAGGTGATAGAGTGAAGGTAAAAGTTAACATTTTGTATGAACT
Source organism: Anisodus tanguticus (assembly GCA_034509755.1). NCBI lineage: Eukaryota > Viridiplantae > Streptophyta > Magnoliopsida > Solanales > Solanaceae > Anisodus > Anisodus tanguticus. The sequence goes on along the minus strand of CM067550.1, from coordinate 47,460,402 downwards.
TTTATTCAAGTGTACGAGAAGGAAGGGTGGCCAGTGGGCCGGGTCGGCCCGATCCCGCCCCGACCCCGATATGTAAAATTTTTTTTTTTTTTACGATACCGGGACAAGACATGGTCTCATCCCACTCGGACCTGGCCCGCCCCGATCCCGCCAGCCCGCCCGGTCCCTCCCCTTTGCACAAAATAACCGTTGCACCAACGACCATTTTATATTTTGGCCGTTGTGCAACGATCATTTTTTGCCTCCCCCCATCCCCTTAATATTTATTTTTAACCCCTAAGTTATTATATTTACACTTTAACCCAATTTACCAACTATAAATACCTCATTTTCTCTTCATCTTTCTCACAAATCTTCCTACAATCTCTATAATCTCTCAATCTATCTCTATACAAATCTACATTGTCTAGTAAATATTCAATTTTATTTATTCATTTGGGGGTGAAGTTGGCAACTAGCTTGAGGATCTTCCATCGAGCAAAATTTCATTTTTCAACCTCTAGATTATACGTCGACGTTACGTCGGCGTTTGGTACATTCGTTCCTTCATTAAATTACTATTGTTTCTTTATTTTATTTAGCGCACTTAATTTCATTATCTTTAATTATTTATTAGCATAATTAAAATGAAAGGAATTACATGTATGTTTAAGGGTAAGGGTAAGGCTTCTTCTAGTAGGGGTAACAAGGGTCGGAGTACTTCTTCTAGTCATCCTATTCCTAGACATGATCCTATTCCTACACAGGGTGATTTTGTTGACACTGAACATTTTCCTGCAATACAATTAGATTTAGACGAGAAGCTATTTTCTGGAACTCAAGAAGACTTTAATTTAGACGAATATTTAGATGACACACCCACTAATGTAGATGACACACCCACTAACGTAGATGACAACACACCCACTAGTGTACCTCCAACTGGAATGCTTCATATTCTCCCTAGTATGAGACGAGATCCAGCAAAACGACCATTAAAATCAGATGCATGGAATTTTTTTGATAGGGACGTAGACAATCAAGTAGCAAGATGTAAAATTTGTAAATATATTTTTAAATTTAAAATTGGAAAAGGTCAGGTGGGACGGGGGGGGGGGGGGGTTAATGAGATACATAGAAAGGGATCACCCAGCTAGGTTTGCCCAATACAAGGCTGAAAAACCTGGTGCGCAAATGCCATCTCCATCGGAACAAGGTTCACATACTGTCCCAGACCAAGTACAGGGTCAAATTAACCCCACGACGGGGGGAATTGTAGGTCATAATTACAATAAACATAGAGATAGGGAAGCAATATCAAAATTAGTTGTTGTGGAGGGTTTGCCTTTTTCATTTCCTTCATCTCCTAATTTTATTCATTACATTAGAGAAATGTATAATCCTGCTTTTACCGTTTTTTCCTAGATCAAATGTTAAGAGAGATGTATTTAAATTTGCACATGAATATCATCAATATTTACATTATTCATTATATCATTTTAATGGCAAAGTGACTATCACTTCTGATATAGGCCGTAGTACTAACGACCATGATTATTTAACGGTAACCTGTCATTGGATAGATTATAAATGGTCTATGCAAAAACGTATCTTAGCGTATAGATATATAGATGATAGGCACACTGGTACTTTTATTGCAGAAAATATTTATCAAGTGTGCGATTATTACAGAATAACTGATAAAATTATGACTATTACATTAGATAACACCTCTTCTAATAATTATGCTATTACAATTTAAAAAAATAGTTTAACTCCATCTTTTCCAAATCGTTTCATATAAAATGTGTGTGCCATATATATAGCTTAGTTGTAAATGATGATCTATCACTTTTTGAAGACATTCTTAGTAAAATACAATATGCTATAAACTTTATTTTAAAAAATAATAGAATACAACGAAAAAAAGATTATACAAAAACTTGTCACGATTGCCAACTACCTTATAGAAAAATTCCAGAAGAAGTACCCACTAGGTGGAGTTCTTTGTACGAGCAACTACTTGTTGCTTATGACTATAGAAGACCTATAACTTTATTTTTTAACACCCATAATCAAAATCCAACTGATATGATTGTAGATAGCGATTGGGGAAAAATCCGAACTTATTGTATTTCTAGAGAAATTTTTCCAAGCAACAAAAGAATTTTTCAGTATATATTATCCTACTATTTCAACTATGTTGTTTTATATAGCTCTAATATTTTTATTACTTAATGAATATATGGATAAACCAGATTATAAGACAGCTATTAAAAAAATGTTTATCAAAATAAAAAAATATTTTATTCCTATTCTCACTATTTATATTATTGGTGCTGTATTAAATTCGACTATTAAAATAGACGGATGTAAATCACTTATTGAAACTGTTTATGATTGTATAGCAGTACTACCACCTCCAACACCCAAAAATCCAAATGACCCACCACCTATTGAACTAACTAAAGAAGAAGTGTTGTCGAGCATAGAAAACGAATGCAAAAAAGTATATAAGTATTACCAACAAGAAAGTGCTAGCATCCAACCGACTTCCATAGCTTCTTCTTCTTGAATACAACCTTATAAAAGACATGCCGTTTCTGCTGCTAGTATTGAAAGCCTCAGAAATAAAATGTGCGGTGGTAACAATACTAACCAAATTAGCGAGTTTGATGTTTTTGTTTTGCAGGGTACTATATCGTACCAAGCAGTTCTCAATGAAGAAGGACGTGAAGACTTGCTAAAATACTGGAGAGGGAATAAAAAGACCTTTCCGACACTTTCAATGATGGCCCGAGATGTTTTGAACATTCAAGCGTCATCAACAACGTCTGAAAGGGCTTTTTCTGCCGGCAAATATCAAATAGGAGAGCACAAACAGTCATTAGCTAGAGACAGCTTGGAGAATGCAGTATTATTCAGAGATTGGATACGAGCGGAGCGGAGAAGGTGCGGTCAACCGGAGATCAACGAAGAAGAAGACGGAAACTACAACGACATCTTATCTGAAGGTGGTGGAAGCGACGTGGAGCAATTTGACCAACAAATATCAATTCCAACCGAATAACCACATGAAATTATAAAGAAACTAGAACAGGTTTTTTTAAAAATATAATTTCTTTAACACCACGAAGTTGCAATTTTGACAATTGTATTTGTATTACAAAAAAATCATATTTCTAGTAAATAATATAAGAGGCACAAAAACAGCCTCGGGATATTTTTATTACATTATCTTGTTCAATTATTGAGTTGTTTATATATATGTTATTTTTTAAAATTAAGTGAAAAAAAATGGAAAATCCCGCCCCCGACCTGATCCCGGCCCGCTAGGACCGATACCCTTTTCCGACGGGACCGGTGTTGACACCCAATTTTGTCCCGTATTTTCCAATTTATTTGCAATTTTAAATATTTTTAACACCTCAAAACAATTTTAATCTATATACATACATGCATATATATATATATATATTATTCTCTTATTATTATTATTATTCGCATTTTTTTACTATCATTTGCATTTTTATCACACTCATAAGTTTTATCCGAAAATTTTATGTTATTTTATTCTCGCAAAATTGCATCGCATTTCCATTTTTATTAAGCATTAAACATTTCGCAAATATTATATTTTTTATTATTATCACATCGTTATGTTATTTTAAATAATTCACATCTTTTTCAAAAAAATATATTTTTAATATTAAACTCCCTTTTATATTTTTAACCCATAACCCACTCATTTCTACCCAAACTAATTTCAACCAAAGCCCAAAATCGAAGCCCATCAACCATCCTTTTATTTTCCCTAACCAAAACCCATTCCCCTTATTCCCTTTCCCTTTATTTCCCCCAATTCCCACAACCCACAACCAAAGCCTACTCGCCAGGCCCAACCGGCCATCAGCCGAACCTAGCCCAACACCCCAAACCCGAATCGGCCGAAACCCGAGCCCAAACTCCCCAATTAAATTCCCTTATACCCCAACCCAAAACCCACCAAAAAATCAAACCCTACCCCCCCTAAACCGGCGCCGCACCCCTACGCCCCTACCCCACGTCGCCGCACCCCTACCCCCGTCACTTCGCCACTGCCACCAACTCCCTGCCACCAACCCTTCGACCCATACCCCCAAAATCCCCAACACACGCCCCAAAAATCAGATTTTGTCCCCCCTTTATTTTGAAATTTGAATTCGTTTTTAGGGGGGGTATGAGGGGGTTGAACGTTGAGTTTGAGACCTATAAAAACCCCCTTTTGCATCTGTTTTGGGGGGTTCGATTTTCGGATAAAAGGTTTTTCTTTTTTAGGAGTTTTCTAATTCGATTTTTCTGGTTGAAAATTAGATTCAAGTCTCTGTTTCTTTCGATTTTGTTAGTGTTGTTCTTCACTGAAAAAAAAGATCCGAAATCATAGGAACATTTCTTTGTTCTTGCATGTGTTCTTCAACTTAAAGATTCCGAAAAATAGGTCGAAATTATTGTTTTTTTTGTGTTGAAGAATCTGGAATTTTTGCTATTTTCCCACTGTTTTTTTGGTTCCGGGTTGGGTCGCTTCCGGGTCGGGTCGAACATCAGAAACAGAAAAAATAAAAGCAGCATCCTAAAATCAGAAATTCAGCATCCAAAATCAGAATTCCGAAATCGCAAAATCTGAATTCCAAACTTCTCTGAGCGGGTCGACGATTCGAAACGCGCCTCGGTTCGCTACCCGGAGAAGGTCAGTAAATATATCTCCTCTTAATTTTGTTTTCTACATTTTTGTGCTTTTTTTGTGTGTTAATTAAATAGGAGTTTGGCTGTTTATGGGCTGTTTGAGTACTAGGGATTTATGAACCTGTTTGGTTAACTGTTTGGTGCTTAGATAATGCTTTGTTAAGTTCACGTTAATATGATGTGATGTATATGCTGTTTTAAGTACTTGTCTAGCAAGATTATATTTAGGTTACTTGATTAATCAGTCCGTAAACTATATCTCCTCTCTGTTTATTTTCTGCATTTTGTCTTTAGTTTGTTGTGCTAATCATGTGATAGTTTACTTATATTATTATGTTCTCTAATGACTAAGATATATTTAGTATGATAGCTTGTTTGGTTAATTGTTATAGTATAGATGTTGTTCTTAATATTCTGTTAAAGCCCAGTATTAGTATCATACTTAGTGTAATATGCTGAAAATGCTATTTAATATCTGTTTAGGGGATTATGCGGATTAATTAAATACTTGCTACGGTTGGTAATTTGCTAATCTGTTTAGTTGATCATGGACACTTATCAATGTTGTGCTAGGTTCATGTCTTTTTTGAATTAGTGCTTAGATTAGTCTAGTTTTAGTTTGAATGTGTATATTGTTAGCGTAATTTCTGATTATTAATCGCTTAATCCAAAGTGTAATGTCCTGGTCTAGTTTAAATCAGTGATATCTATGTGTTACACCTAAGATAGATAGATGAAATATTACATGAATTAACCTCAAGCGATAGCCCCCCCCCCCCCCCCCCCCCCCCTTAAGATCTGATATAAATAGATTGACTAAGTTATCTAATTAAATCATGCATTTTAGGATGTTTGCTACTGTTTCATTGCTTACTAATATGTCTAGTTGACTTCTAGTACTTAAATATACTATGTTAGGTTCACATTTATGCATTACTTAGTGTGTATATTGCTGCCTGGTATTTGCATCTGGTTCTAAGGGATAAGCAAAATAAGGTTGAACTATGTTTGTTCCTGATAAGTTTGGTTTCTTAATTTGAAGTATCCTTGTTCATGTATTATGCCTATGGTTTAAGGATATTATGGAAGTGTATTTGTCTTTGTGAATTAGGTATGATTTAATTTCAAAGTATCAGCATGCCTAAAATGGTCCAAGTGTTAAATATGGGCTTGCATATGTATATATATGAATATTTGTTAATTGGGATTTATCGCATATTGAGTTGGTTGGTTTCCCTCCTTCAAGTCTGAAAAATCATATGTTTGTAACCTATTTATATATTTACCTATTTTCATATTTTTAAAACCATGAACTTAGATGTATGTTTGTGTATCAATTTTGAGCCCGAACAACATATTACTTTTCATGAATCATTTATTTATATTCTTCTTATATATATATATATATATATATATATATATTCTCATGTAAAGTCTACTAATCCTTTTTTTTTTTTTATATATGAAATACATTGGGAGCAACGAAGAGTCTCGTTATGAGGCTCATCATTGTGATCATCGTCAAATGAAGACCCGCATCCACATTCCTTGCATACTTTGGCCTCGGGATTTCCAAACAAATAGGGCGAGATGACATCGTCATTCGCTTTAGTTCCCTTTCATTTGTTATTCTTTATTTTCGTTATTTTTATTTGGGTATGTAATAATTATTTAATGCTTGTGTGATTGTTAGGATATTTAGAATAATTAGGCCGATGAAATTGAATTCGAGGCCGTGTTTTTGTTTCGCTGTTTTTTTTTTTAGTTTATTGATTTAAATATCCATGCCACGGATACTTACTGTTTTACCGTGTGCCTTTTAATTAAACATCGCGCACTGGCCGATGAAATTAAATTTGAGGCCGCGCTTTGTTTCTCTGTTTTTCAGTTTACTGTTTTAAACATCCGTGCAACGGATATCTTACTGTTTTACTGTTTTAAACAAATACCGTGTCTGTTCGGGCACTGTTTTTCTGTTTCAGTTCACTGCTCGGTTTCAGATTACTGTTTTACTGTTTCAAACAAATACCACGTCTGTTTGGGCACTGTTTTTCTGTTTCAGTTCACTGCTCGGTTTCAGATTACTGTTTTTCTGTTTCAGAGTTTATTTATTTTATTTATTTTCTTCAATTCAGCTCTTACCCCGCTCTGTATTGTAATATTGGTTATTGCACTTATGTAACTATTGAAATGCTTAGAATAGGCAAACTTAGAATTAATTCATAGGTTAGTTTAAGACTTGAAACCCGTCGCTAGCTTATTTACTTGCAGGCTCGGTTGATTTAGACTTAGAAACCCTCCGCTAGTTTATTTCTTTCTAGGCTCGTCATGCATATTTTTCTTAGTGTAAAATCTGCAAGTTAGCGGATCTTAAAAGATGCCTAATTCCTTCCCTTTAGGATAATAAAGAACCCTTACCTTGAATCTCATTAGTTTCACAGACTTTAAAATCGGAGTCTACTTTGCAGCATTTAGTTAATATTCAGGTGTCTTAATTCACAGTAAAAATAATTAGGTGGCGACTTCTTAACCCTCAATCTTTTTCCCAGGCATCACCGAACACGTCAAGTTCCGCTTTTGACCTCTCGCGGGGTCTGGCGAAAATAGGGTGCGACAACAAGAATCGGGACGGGACATCGGCAAATCCCGATAGTCCTGTCGTGTACCGATCCCGCGCCGACCCACCCTGCCCCGGCCCGTTGGCCACCCTTGACTAAAGAGAATTAAATGTTACACCTTTAACATGTGATATATAATATATATGAGTAAATTTCTTCAAATAATAATGATGTTATGAAATACATATCCTTATGTCCATACACATTCACTAACCTTTTGTATGTTACATGTACCAATTAATTTGGACACTTAATATTTGTAGTCTCCATCAATTAATTTGGACACTTAATATTTGTAACCTCCATTGGGTGGTTTCATCCTATAAATTGAGATGCTATTCACCTTTGAAGGTAGACTAAAAATACACTTGAAATAAGAAGAAATTCTCATCCCCTTCTCCTACTTCTTTGTCTACATCTCGTCTTATATTCCTATTTCTATCATTTTTATAACACGTTATCAGCACGAAGTTCTATCCTATTGCTTTGATTTCTAATTTCAAACGAAAGAAGCAATTCAAAGCCACAATATCTTTTTTGTTGGATATATCGGTTGAAGATGATAAGAGATGTATTTTTGTTTTCATGTTCGAATGACATAATATTATAAAGGCAAGGAGAAAGCAAGAGATGTATTGATTACCAATTCCAGGTAGCATTTTTCTTTCAAATTTACTTATAATTTCTCTTGTTGAAGTAACAATTGCTTTGAATCCATGTATACTCTGAAAGATATATTAGAGGAAATTCTATACGTTATATATATATATATATATATATATATATATATATATATAGAGAGAGAGAGAGAGAGAGAGAGATATTTGCTCATGAAGTAGCAATATCTTAAAAAAGGTTCTGAGCCATCACAATTTGATATGCTTAAGGCACGTTCAGATGATTGTGTTCCATTCCTGAAGAATGAGAACTTGTTAAATGTTACAAATGCAGATCCATTCCTTGAAGTGAATGTGACGATATTTAGTAAAGATTATAAATATTGATGTGCTATTGGTTGTGAAAATATCACGCCACACATTAAGAAAAGGTAGAATAATTGAGAAAAATATTCTAAATATTTCATGCTTTACTTCCGAAGTGGTAAACTCAAAATCTGCTCCCGAAGTAGTAAACTCAAAATCTGCTCCCGAAGTAGCAAACTCAAAAATCTGCTCCCGAAGTAGCAAATTTTAAACTCTACTCTAGAAGTAGTAGACCTTTGAACTTTACTCCCCAAGTAGTAAGATTTTGAATTTTACTTAAAAAAAAGTTTCAACCTTGAAATTTACTTCTTTTACTCCCCAAAATCTGTACTGCTATGCTCCATTTCGTGTGTATAAGTTTATTGTGGATTGAAGTCATATGTTACTTACTGCTTTGATTTAACTTGAATGGAGAATTGTTAATAAAATAATTATTATATCTCAAAATCTGTTAAACATATTCTTTATTCTAATATCATACAATTATGAGTCTTAATATTCCTCCATTAAGTCCTTGTATATAATTTAATTGATACAAATATTGAATTGTCTTAATGACATTTATTATGAGAATATTTGATCCGTTTGCCAGATGATTTTCTTCAAACAATTGAATGTCATATATTATTTTTAATGAACATTATATTGTCAGTTTCTAACATATCATTTGAATTTGTTGCAATTTAATTGATAACGTATTTGACCTCTTAAATAGCCATCATTGACTTATATTTCAAAATAAACTGTTGGCTTATATATAGTTCTATGTTTATAATTGGGCATATGAAAATATTATGTACGGAGTATATATTTGGTATGTGGTGAGAATGATTTGATGTAAATTAATGAATTTAATTTGTAGTAGTTGATAAATGAGTTTAAATGTATGGACGTTGCATTTGAGAGGGTGATTAATGAGAATTAAATGAGTTTAATTTCTGCAAAATGTTAGGGTAACAATTAAAGGCAAAGACACAAAAACTTTTACAGAATGATAATAATTATACAGATCATGGCTTGCCGAGAGTTTTTGCATTGAAGTGTATTCATATTTGTGGTTATATTTCTTCTGAATGTTTTTTATGGACAATGCCTTTATGGCCTTTAATAAAATATTACTAATATCTCAAAAAGAATAAGAATCAATGTTGGAATTTCTTACTATGTTCATTAAGTAATATGTCATGTAGTTCATTCGGTAACGATCACTTCATTATATTACTTAGTTTTCACTTTGTATTTTATGATAATGCTAGTAGTTAATGTGTATTAGTTTTACTTTGTGTATGTCATTCGTTCTAGATTGTAATAAACAAAGTTGTTATGATAGAAGCACAAGTTATAGTAAACCCGAAGTTTACTAAAGTAAATGACTATCATATTGAAACTATAAATAATTGGATGACTAAATATCTACAAAATCATAGTGGGTAAGAAATATGTATTTGAAATGTTACCCTCTTTATTCTCCAAATTGTATTGCACAAATATAAGCATGATGAAATCACATGTCACGATAAACCAAAAGTTTATTGTACAAAATAGAATTCATGTCATAGTAAACCAGAAGTTTACTAAAACAAATAACACATGAATTGATAAACATGAAGTTTACTAGTACAAATAATTTTATCAATTGACGTGACAATTTTGATTGTCTTGATTTAAATATGATGTGCTAAGTTTGTATTCACAATATATTAAAGAACTAGAAGATTTTTGAAGAATTAATTTGCTTGTTCTCATGATAAGTTGATTATACTGACTGATGTTAGGATTGAATTTCCTAAATTTTAAAAAACATAAAAGGTGAATAAGGGCCCATTCACATGTTATGTGATGTCTTAAATAGATGCATTGATAAGACGGTCACATGTGCGTTTATTGTCAACCCGCAATTTGACATATGCAAAATTGCTTGCTCAAAATAATTGAGTTGAGAGCACAATTTTCAGATTATGTAATCACGATAATTCATCTTGTTAATACTGGTTTATATTCAAGCAGGTTTAGTGTGCCTCTGATAAATAGCTAAACCATTGCGAATGAGAACAAAGCTTCATGTGTTGATCTGAAATATGATATATTGCATACAACGATGTTTGTATGCTTCAGACTAATAAATTATGATAAATTCTCCCCTCACAATTGGTTCAAGGTCAGGAACCAAATATTTTCATCTAATAGTTTTATCGTGCGGTATATGATTAATGAATCTACCACGATGCACACAGATGGATTTCCCAGAAGGTGAAAATGTATGTTAGTTTTTCTAACATAAAGGTAGAGAGAATAAACATCTAATAAATATATTGTGAATTATCACCAGTATGATCCTCGTTCAAACGATAATTCAAGTCAAATGCTAGAAGCATTTGCTGACCCAACTATTTCATATTTCAGCTGCAAGATGCTTCTAAATGTCCCTGAAGGACATGGTTTACAACATGCGTGAAGCATGGTAGACCAATCGGTTTCAAACGCAACAATCCTTGAAAAATGAGAGGATCAAATGATCATAATAAAGAGGCAATGTTCTTTTGAAGAGCCCACGACATAACACTTCATAAAACCTCATACGAGGTTCAGGTACCTAAAAAATAATGAAGTGATAAGATCTCAGTAAGTTGTGTCTAATTGCAAACCGATACAAAATGATATCTCGTCGATGATATATTTGATACAATATAGTGCGCAATATTGTATATAATATTATGAGGATCTGAATTCTACGTCTCTTAAAGCATATTGATGTAGAAATAATTACCAAGTAGATACATCTTGGTAAATTTACTGGACCTGCAGTCCTGACATGAGAAGATGTCATGTAAATTAAATACTAAATGAAAATTGTCTCAGTCTATATGGCTCACGTGATAAAATTATATGATTTTTTGAAGGATTCAAAATGCCTGAAGCATATACAAGTTATTGAAAAACTTATTTGTAATCCATAAATGGATTAAATGAACTAAGGTTGATGTACTAAAATCACCTTAATAAATATGTATTGATGAGGGGGTACAAAGATGACTACGTTTACCCTTATCCTTTAAGATATTCAAAATCTTTCATAAGGTTGTGCAAGTTGCTGACTTGAATGTGATTGGAGATTTTGAAGAGTTCTCGAAAAACAGTAGACTACCTGCTAAAAGAAGTTGAAATGAGAAAATTAGATTGGTCCTGAAGTACCATATATTTGTTCAATTGATGCATTTATTTGTCTTGCTATAACTATGAGCATGATATAATTTCTTCCTTATACAGAGATACTGAAATAAGATCAATTGCATATTGTCGATTTGATGAGAGAAGTTTTTCAAAATTAAGGGGAGAGAATAATGAAATAAAAAGGGAAATTTTGTGGAAAAATCCATCATCGTCTCATCTTGATCCACGTTCTTCTATTTGTGAGCAAGAGGTCCAAAAAATTATTCACTTGCAGAAAATAGCAAATCAAATGCCAGACGCATTTATAGATTTGAAAAAGATTACCAAATCACATATTCATGCAGAAAATGTCTCAATTCGGATTGATGTCCCTGTAGGACCATCTACTAGTGTCATGGCAAATGAGTCCAATGCACGCCTAAAATGTGGTAGACCATTGGGTTCTAAGGATCGGAATCCTAGATAAATAAAAATAAAAATAAATGGTCAAGATGACACTAAGAAAGAATCTCATGAAGAAATGCAAGATTTGATCAATCCTGATATTCTTGAAGAAATCAATGAGCCGCAAACTCAAGAAAATGAAGAAATATCAATAAATCCAATTGATGTTATGACTATTTGAATCGCTTGGACGTAAATGTGGTTGGAAATACCCACAACCTTATATGAAGATAATGCAACATGCATTGCTCAATTGAAGGAAGGATTCAGAAAATGAGATAGGACAAAAGCACATTTCACCAAAGTTGTTCTTCACACACGAGCTCCAAAAGAATGATGATATCAACGTGCAACATATTCATTCAAGTGATAATATGACTGATTTATTCACTAAGTCTTTACCAACTACAACTTTTGAGAAGATGGTGCACAAGATTGGAATACGAAGACTGAAGTTCTCATCAGGGGGAGTTAATACATGTTGTACTCATTTTTCCATATAAGGTTTTGTCCCACTTGGTTTTCCTTGTAAGATTTTTAATGAGGCAACCAAAATGTGTATTATTAGAAATGTGTACTCTTTTTCCTTCATTAGAATTTTCCTACTGAGTTTTTTCTAGTAAGGTTTTAACGAGGCACATTATCTATGGACATCCAAGGGGGAGTGTTATGAAATACATATCTTTTGTATGGATGTCCATACACATTCACTAACATTTTATATGTTACATGTACCAATTAATTTGGGCACTTAATATTTATAACCTCCACCAATTAATTTGGCACTTAATATTTGTAACCTCCATTGGGTGGTTTCATCCTATAAATTGGGATGTTATTCACCTTCGAAGGTAGACTAAAAATACAGTTGAAATAAGAAGAAAATCTTCTCCTCCTCTCTACTTCTTTGTCTACATCTCTTGTCTTATATTCCTATTGCTATCATTTTATAACAAAATTTGGATTATGTTTATTTCAAGAGCATTGCGGATTGGAAAACACTCATGTTAGTAAGTCGTGAAAGGAGTCTAAACAAAATAATGGATTAGAAAATAAAGTACTTAATAATTCAATTCAGAAATAATATTTTCTCATAATTACTTATCATAGCTATTTCTAAGAGATAATTATTGATAATAACTATCTTCTAATTTATTTATATTTAATAGCTACAGTAATTTTGTAAATTACCATTAATAGCTATACCAAAATACATTGGGTTTATGCCTTATATTTCTCCCACACTCCTCTTCTCTCTCTCTCCGGCCAAAAACCTTTCCTCTCTCCGGGCAAATATCTTTCCCTCTCTTCGGCCAAATTCCTTCCTACATCACCCGAGTATCTCAGATCTTCACCGTCGGAATATCTCAGATTCTCGCCGCGGAATATCTGAGATCTTCGCCGTCGGAGTATCTCAGATGTTCGCTGCCTTCATACATCACCGTTTACTTCACCGCTCAGATCTGGCTGGCGCCTCCACCTGGCAACGGAGATGCATCGAGGGCTCAGATGGCGGAGATCTGACCGGCGCCTCCATCATGGCAGCAACTTCCTCCGCCGCCTGTTCCACTGCCCAAATTTTCTAACACCGCCATTTCTCCTTCGCGACGGAGCGACGATTCACCGGCCATGGGATTTTTAGTTTAAGGTTTAGTAGTGAAGGCGAAGAAAGTGCGGTGAATCAATACGCCTTCAAATTTCAACGCTAGTCCACCATTAAACAACACCCGTTTCTCCATAACTTTGATCCTAAGATCCAGGTGTTTTTAGTGTATTTGTCTGATCGAAATTCATGGCTTTTTCTCATTCTTGTATTTCAGATCTAAGTGTATTCATCATTAATGTCTATGCATTGACTGATTGTATTTTTGGGGCAAACTAGGTGTATTTGTCGATGTGTTGTTTGAATGATTTATATACATATGTTTGTATATAATTTTTTGAGTAAATATAATGTAGTTTGTTGAAATACATTTAAATACATTCAACTTTTCGACGTGGTGGCGATCTTGCCGATCGGAGCTCGAATACATTCAAATACAGCAAAAACAAAAGGATATATCAATATACCAATACAGTAAAATACACAGCTCCGATCAGCAAACACTATCATTTAAAGAATTTCCGAGTGCAAATATAGTCGAATACATCCAAAATGATTATTCTTCATTAATTAAAAGGATTTCTGAGTATAAATACATTCAAATACAATTGAATACATTCATCTTTTGATTATAGAAGGTGAAATTGAAAAGGCGTGATTTGTGGGATATGTGATTCTGTTTGCCATTTTTAATAGATTCCATCCACGTTATGACACTAAAATCTCGCCCAAAACTATAGGATGCACAAAATGTTGGAAATTTGCCTTTGGCGGGGAGATGCGTCCACCCATCTTTGATGAATTAAACACTATTATTCCGCATGTTGAAGGCATTGTTTCTTCACACATGCATAATCTACTAAGTGAGTAGATGACCGTAGGGCCAATAATTGTCAAATTTCGTTGAGAAATGAAAGAGATATTGGTCCACGAAGTAAGGTGTTTGAGGCATGTAAATATGGTGCGGGACAAATCTACCACATCGGTGGGAATAGGAAGAATTGCTCTCTATATAAGTCTCTAATGTGGTAAAGGGTTTGGGACCCCAAGGGGTATCCCATGTATTTAAAGGAGGGAGGACCTAGATGTGCTTGGGTTCAAGGCTAAGCCCACACGCGCGCCGCCGCCGCCCGCCGGTCCCGTCCGGTCTCGGGCGTGGGCTATGGGCTATGGGGACTTTCTGATATTATCTTTTTGGATCAGAGAACTTTCCTAGATGTACAGTTTGATCCCTGAAGTTTCTTATGTACAGTTTGGTCCCTGAAGTTTAATATTTTACAGTTTGGTCCCCAGAGTTTCTGGAAAGTTGGTTTTGGGGTGACGGTAGGCAGAAAACTCCTACCGTTGGACTGTGTTTTGGAGCATTAACCAGCCATTACTTGGCTGATTAACTCCTCCATTAACAACCCATTACTTGGGCAGTTGAGCAGCCTCCTTCAATGGCCATAATCAGCCATTACTTGGTTGTTTAATGCCCTCCTAATGGCCATTAACAGCCATGTTTTGGGCAGTTGTACAGCCCCTCCTCCATGCTATATATTGAGCCTCATTTGGCTCAATTCGTGACACAGAAAAATAGTACATACGTGACTGAAATTCAGCACAAAACAGACAGCAAAACAGTCAGAGAATAGCACAAAACACAGCTCAAAACAGTGAGCAAAACTGTGACAAAAAATAGTGAGTTAACACCCGCATATACACAAGATATACACAACAGAGACACACTTTATACACAGGGACAAAAGAGAAGAGTAAATAGAAACTCTTCCTTCCTTTTCCATATCTTCAGCAAGTCGATTCATATTTGTTTTCTTCGTCAGGCTCAACCTATTGGCTTTGTAGCGTTGATATTAAAGTGTTGTTTTATCTTGGAAGACTATTGCCCGCTAACGTAAAAGCATATATACGGGGCAATCTTGTCTTAAGGACAGAGGGCAATCACTCGACTCAACACACAACGTTGTAACCATCCAGATTTAGTTGTTTCTTGATTTCAGGTTATCAAGATTCAAGACACAACAAGCTTGCAGCAGTTTTGAAGATTGGCATATTTGTTCAACAAGATTCAATTTCTGAATATTGAATATTTGTTTATCCTTTCGAATAACTGTAATAGTTATTTACTTCTCGTACTGCTTTATAAAGTACAATAGAGCACCAACACAAAATACATGTATTTAAATACATCGAAATACATCCGTAAATAAGCTAAAGAAAAGCTACTAATGAAAATTTTGAAAAAAACAGCTATAATTAGTCAGAATCCTTCAAAATATGGTGCTTTCTGTAAGTTTCCTTATTATCTTTAAGCATGTTGGTCCCTCTTAACATGAAATGCTCAACATGCATATCCCGCATCGATAACTATTACTAATATGGACAAGGCCCAGAAGGAAGTCCAGCTCCAATAACATGTTTGCAGATGCCCCGGCCCATTTCTTTTATTTCTCACCATTTATAATATGTCATTGGAAAATATATGTGGTGACGGTTGTAATATGTTAAAACAGTTATGTAATATATATTGTGACGGTTGTAATTCTACCCTTTTCTTCTTGATTTTCCTTCAAATTTGGAAGTTATCATGATATTAGAGTTAGATCTATCTAAAATTTTGATTTATTTAATGTTGGACCTCCATATTATATTGTTCACGCTTTAGATGTCCAGTCCTATGCATGTGAAGGTTGTCAGAATCGCACATAAGTGTTGAGTGAGTTGTTTGGTCTCTTATATATATATGGTCTTAAACAATTCTCAACTCACAAGTTCGCTTTTGGAGTTCAATTAGGTTTAATGTCCATTCCTTATCAATAGCGCTCTTTGATCTCACCTTCTCCTTTTTTTTTTTTGATGCCTCTCATCTCATGCTTATATTATCAATAAAAATTGTACTGCAAGGCTGTAAAAGACTTTTTCTAGTATGATCGACTTGAAATGTCCTATGTAAATACATATTAACAACTATTTTTATTTGGAAATAATGAAGCAAGACTTACTTGAAGACACAAGTCACAATTTTCTTAATGGAGACAACGCCATCAGAACAATGTATCATTTAATAGAATGTTTTTCAAGAATATCATTTACTATCATTTTCTGCTAATCTCAATGCAGATATTGAAAGAAAGTTGATTAATTTTAGTGGTAAATTTGTGATAAAGATTAAAGGGCTTGATTTACAATCTCCATCTCCTTCCAACATTGGGCTTATATTATCATATCAACAAAAAGTGTTTGGGCTGTGAAATGAAGTCCAATTGAGCCTAAGTAAAATTAATGAGCCTAGGAGCAGAAATAGACTTTTGCCCCATATATTTTCAATATCTTTTGCAAGTGACACCTAAGGCCTAAACAAATAGAACAAACTTAGGAAAATAATTTACTGTTGCTGTAGTAGAAGCTGATCAAGGATTAGAATCAATGTTGTTCAAAATGAATGTAAATATGTAATGACATAATATGTTCGATGGATTCAAATATGTTGGTTCGAGTTGAAAGTAGTTGCAACTCTGTCGAAGTCACGTATTCTAATAAGAGGATTAAAATAACAGCAATAACACATCTCGGTTTCAACAACTTAAATATATATAAAAAAAAGTTCAAATTTTCGATAAAAGACATTCAATTGAATCCCTCTCGACCATGTAGCTCCGCCACTGGTGAATCAAGTCCTAAGTTGAAGATATATACTTTTCTTTATCCCAATTTATGTGGCACTATTTTGTTCTTTTTAGTAAAGAATGCCACACTTTCATATTTAAAAATAATTTAACTTTAATATTTTCAGTTTACTTCTACTGAGATGATTTATAGCTACATAAATATCTAAGTCCTGTTTTAGACGACAACTTTTAAAAATCTGCATTTCTTTCTTAATTTTCATGCCCAATCAAATTGGGACGAAGGGATGTTTGAGTTTTTTTTAGTGACCTAAAACATTTGAAAGGAATAAAATGATCAAGACACTCTTTCAAAGTCCAAGAATCAGCAATGACATTCCAAAGACTTACAGAAACATTGCTAAAACAGTTTGATTTGATTTCTCAGAAACAGAAAGAAACAACTCCTACAGAAACATAAATCAATAATACACTTGAATTTGTTTGCCTATTTGTATGAATAAGGAATTAAAAGCTGTCATTCTTGCTTTTTTTTGTTATCATCCCACCGCGTTGCATTGGTATTATGGCGTTTTGGTACAAATGCACGTTGATCACGTTCAACGGTGCATCGAGTGATCGGTAATGTGGTTCTTTTGTGACAATGG
This sequence comes from Anisodus tanguticus, assembly GCA_034509755.1. Classification (NCBI taxonomy): domain Eukaryota; kingdom Viridiplantae; phylum Streptophyta; class Magnoliopsida; order Solanales; family Solanaceae; genus Anisodus; species Anisodus tanguticus. The sequence goes on along the minus strand of CM067550.1, from coordinate 47,442,609 downwards.
CCTGTGTCATGTCGAATAAACTGTACCAAGTGCCTGGAGGAAAAAGAGCGCTGACCTTGCCTTTTCTACCACCGGAGAGACCATAACGCTGCTTCCTAATAGGGGTGTCAGATGAACCATTTAGGTGAGTCATGATGAACTGAATCAATCGATGGGCCAATGTCCAACCCGCTCAAAGCTTACCTGAGCTAAGATGGGCGGGTCAAGATGGACTAAATGATGAGTCATAATCCAACTTGCACAACTTGACTAATTACTTTTACAAATTTCAAATTTATCTTCTATGATGTTATTTTATTTTGTATGATATTTGATTTTTCCATATCTTTATTTTTAAAATAAGAATAATATTTTTAAGAATCTTTTCATTTTTTATCAAAGAAAAATGAATATATAAAATAATAGGTGGGAGGGCTGGGTAATGGGTTAAGAAAAGTTCCTCATTTTTATAAAAAATTTGTATAAGTAAAATAAATATATAAAGTAAAAACTTCGAGTGGGGGTGGGGATGGAGTAAGCAAAATTTCTCATTTTTTATAAAAAGTTTATAAAAGTAAAATAAATATATAAAATAGAAAATTTGGGGGTGGGGTGGGAGGGCGGGGGTTAGTGGAGGGGGGAGTGAGATTGGGTACGAAAAATTTCTCATTTTTAATAAAATTTTATATCTAAGTAAAATAATATATAAAATAAAAATTTCGAGGGTGGTGTGGGAGGGGGGGGGGGGGTAAGAAAAAATTTACTATTTAAATAATTTTTTTATAAAAGTAAAAAAAATATGAAATAGAATTTGAGGATGGGGTATGGCATGGGGTGGAGGGGGTAGGAAGTAAGAAAAAAATTCATATTTTTTATAATTTTTTTTATAAAAGTAAAAAAATATGAAATAGAAATTTGAGGATGGGGGTAGGGCATGGGGTGGAGTAGGTAAGAAAAAAATTCGTATTTTTTATAATTTTTTTTATAAAAGTAAAAAGAATATGAAATAGAAATTTGAGGATGGGGTAGGGCATGGGGTGGAGGGGGGAGGTAAGAAAAAAATTCATATTTTTAATAATTTTTTAATAATAGTAACAAAAAATATGAAATAAAAATTGGAGGATGAGGTGGGGGTAGGTGGAGGTTAGGGAGGTAAGAAAAAATTTCATATTTTTTTATAAATTGTTTATAAAAGTAAAAAAATATATGAAATAGAAATTTGAGAATGAGGTAGGGCAGGTGGGGGGTAGGGCGGAGGTGGGGGTAGATGGGGTAGAGGTGGGTAAGAGTGGTAGGGGGTGGGGTGGAGTAGGCAAGGTAGGGGGCAGAGATGCGAGGGAGGTTCAGTGCTTGGGTAGGGGTTGGTGTAGGGGAGGGGGTAGGATGAATGGATAGTGTGGTGGGTGGTTGGGGTTCGTTGGTGTATTTTTATTGTTCCGAAATAATAAAGGATTTTTTAAATAATTATTTATAAACAAAAATCTTAATCTAGAGTGGAGCTCTAATCGTTAAGATTGAGCATTTTCGTGGGTCAAGTTTGGGCATCATCATGGGTTCATTTAGGCTGCTGATTTATGATGGGTCAACTTGGGCTAGCCCAAACCAACCCATCATCAAAATCACTCTTGTCCAAACCCATGAAACCTTGGGCGGGTCATTTGGGTTTGAGCTAACTTTGCCACCCTTACTTCCTACCAAGAATTGAGTCTCAACTTGTAAAGCTCTGGAATGTTAGGGAAAGTGCGGTGCTCCCGTCATGTGTGCTTCGTAATTCAACGTGTAGAAATACGGTAGCAATTTGTATCTCATGCCTAAAGCATTGCGCGCGGATTTAGCCACACTTTTCCATTGGTAAAGCTCTTGTCTTGGTGAGTAGTAGTTCATGTGATCCCTTGAGAAGGGATAAAACGCGCCAACTTCAATCCAACGGTTGCATAGCTCCTCTAAAGGCGGTGCCGCGGGGTAAAATCCACATATGTCTTCACCGACCATCAGAACACCCAACATATTGAAGTTCATGACAGTAGAGATTGAATACTTCAAATCCTCCCAAGTTCCTTTGTTATCCCCTGTCCGATGTGCAGCATAGTGGCCTGTGTTAAGAGTCCCACATCAGATATGGAATGAAAACATGGGCTCCTTATATAGACTTGGACAATCTTTACCCTACAAACTAGCTTTTGGGGGTTGTGTTAGGCCCAAGATCCATTCTTTACATGGTATTAGAGCCAAGTCCATTCCAATTCTTTGTTCATCGATTGTTGGGCCCCTAAATTATATTATCCACGCTCCAGTTAACAAGGTCTGGGCGTGCAGGGGAGTGTTAAGAGTCCCACATCGGATATGAAATGAGAATCCTTATATGGACTTGGACAATCCTCACCCTACAAGATAACTTTTGGGGTTGAGTTAGACCCAACATCCATTCTTTACAGCCTGAACCAACAAATGTGGCACGGGACAGTATGAACGGGTGTTTGCCCTCTATCGCTTGGAGACCCTTGTGAGTGGCAATAGTCTCAGAGAAACCATAAAGACTATGTGCATCATATTCCCTAACTCCATTATAATGAGTCGCGCTAGTATCAATCATTTTGTACCCTATCAGAGCTTGTATTCCGGAAGCATTTATCTTATAAGGCGGATCATCCCACTTCGTTTTCGTTACATTCTTGCCGTCCAAGCAACAAATTCAATCAGGATCCGTCCCATTAGGACATATCCTTCCCTCGGGAATCGTGCACAAACCGGTGCAAAAGTTGGAAACTTCATTCATATCAATCCAAAGGCCATTAATAGGAGTAAGTTCATGGAACCGACGAATCTCATCACCCCACCACTCAATGGTTTTCGGGTTGAGGAAGTCAGGGAAGTGAACGGCACCAGGCCAGACTTGTGCTAAAAACGGTTTGCCTTCGTGTTTGATGAAGACATCATTGGCTATACCTCTTTGGTAAGTACCATAACTTCTGTTAACTCCAATTCCAGGATCATCGATGACAATATAATGTATGCCTTCAACATGTATTTTTTCCAAGAGTGCTATTAACTTTGGGCTAGGGTAGAAAAACCGAAAAGATATGCCACGAGTGTCACAAAATTCTCGAAATGGCTCATTATCATATTCACTACCATTATCACATTGAATGTTTTTAATTTACCGTTCAAATTGGGTACAGATGAAAGCTCTAAATTTTAAGAATGTGGAAAAAACTTGAGATTTTTTAGACAAAGGAAAAGTCCACAAAAAATTAGAATAATCATCCAAAAATAAAACATAATAACGATGGCTCAAAGAACTCAAAACGGGAGATGTCCATAAATTACTATGAATAATGTCAAAAGGCATCGACGTACTAGAAGTAGAGGCTACAAGCGGTAATCTAACATGTTTTCCTAGAGGACAAGAAGGACAAATATGAGTACTACGCGTACTCTTACAATCAATAAAATCATTATTTTTAAGAGAAGAAATAGTAGACGACCCTGGATGACCCAAACGTGCATGTCACAAAGAAGGAACAACAACGCCAAATTTAGAAGACGTGGCTTGATTTGTGGAAATGGTGGTGGTAGTGATTGGATAAAGTTCTCTCCGACTATTATACCTCATTAGAGGTATCCTCGTCATGAAATCCTTCACAGAAAAACCAAAAGGGTCAAAGTTAACAGAAACCCAATTATCAATTGTGAATTTTCGGACAAACACAAAACTTTTAATTAAGTGAGGGACATGAAGGACATTTTTTAGGACTAGAGGTGGATATGTGTGTGTGGGGGGGGGGGGAATAAATTTGTGTAACCATACCCACGAATTAGAATTGAATTACCATCACCAACAATTATGCCACGATTATTGCTCAAATTGAAATAAGACGAGAGAATACATTGGGCGGACGTCATATGAGAAGTGGCTCTGGTGTCCATATACCAATTTACATCTGGGGATTTAATCCAAGTGTATGCATCGCGGCCTCAACTTTCGTAGGTGTCGGACCGGAAACTGGGTCTGCAACAGCTAAGGCCTGCTGAGGCCGAGGCCCAAGCAGGCCAACCTACTTCCAGGGACCAGCCGACTGCTGGAACTGGGAATTGGGCTTCTGGCTCGCTCAATTCACTGGAACGCCTGGGTAACTAGGAAAGGCCATGTTGGGCCACTAGGTACTGGCCCAGCAGCCCCACAACCATTGTTAGTGGCCCAAGGCTGCAGCTAGTGGTGCTGCGGCCCAACTGGCCCACTGCAGCCACGTCCGCCACTGCTCCGACCACCATCACTGCCGCGATTCTTGCTACCATTTTTTTGATTTTGACTCTTTTTGCCGCCACCAGTGTTACGATTTTGGCTAGAATTGGCCGAGAATGAGTGAGGGTCATCAGACGTAGCCATCATCATGACGGAATTAGCTCCGGTAGCCGCCTTTTTAACCGAGATGACCTTTTCTAATGTGACCATGGAATGGGTCTGGTAGAACGATGGAAGAGGATTGCTTTGACAAAGAAGCGTCTCAACATCATTATAAGCCTCTGATAGGCCTTCAACCATCTGAAGAACGAGACGATCATTAGTGACGGGCGCACCAACATTCTTGAGTTGATCCGCCAATTCCTTCAGCCTTTTACAATAGGCTGAGACATTCGGAAAATCCTCCATATTGACATGGGAAAATTCATGCTCAAGAGTGACGACACGAGAATTTTTATTAACTTGGATTATATCATGCACCTGATTCCAAGTTTCCATTGCTGTGGCGTCGGGTTCAATAATTGTCTGCAACAGGTCCGTAGAGATAGTGGAATAAATCCATTTGAGTACCGTAGCATCAAGAGTCGTCCATAACATAGGGTCATGATCGGCGGTAGGCACCTTCTCTTTGCCTGCTTTCGCGGAGATGATGTGATGAAGGACTTGATGCGAGCGTGCGTGAACTTTAAATAATTCCGCCCACGTCGCGTATTAGACGTTTTCCATCTCAAGAACGATAGAGATGTGGTTCTTGATGTTGGACACAGTAAGGGAAGGATGAAACGTGTTCTTTGAGGTAGACATTATGAAAGAACAACAGGAGAATGAGGGATTTGGAAGAAAACTTTGGGAGAAAAAAAAAAATTGGCCGGCGGCTTGACGGTTGTCGAGAATGAAGAGGGCAGTGGAAGGTTTTGGGAGAAGGTATTTTTGCCCTAGACTTCAGATAGCATGAAAGAAATAATTTCTTGATTATTTTCATTAATGAAGAGGTCTATATATACAATATACAATCTCTAAATATGAAATTTTTTATTCCTACTATAATACTAATATCCTAATTAATTTTGTACAAAACTTCTACAAAATATGGTAACTAACCTAAATATACACACAGTTTCTATCAGTTATTTTCTTTTATTTTTTATATTATATATACACCTGCACAAGCTGGCAAGCTTGTCAATATTGATAAAGCTCAAATTCTTTTGTTTAAAGTTAGAGTTCATAAATGGAGATTCTAGTCTTTTATCCTGGTGTATACCTGCAGATTATGGAAAAAGATGAACATGTTCCAAGTCTGATTCATCTTCAAAAGTTTGGGTCTCATTTAAACAAAATAGATATATTCTTTTTATCTTCCACGTAGCGTAATTACAAGATGAAAAGGTCAAATTAACCCTTGGTCATACATATATAAACTTCTCTTATACGATGAAATTTACCACTTCAAATAGGTTCATTGCTCCGGTCAAAATACAATTAATCCAACACGGGTAATTATATGAGTCCCTAATAATTTACCGAATAAACTAAATTATCGGGTATTCCCGGCCCACTAAACAAAATCTGTAAAACTAAGCCTAAAATTTATTTAAAGTGTTTTCACAATATGGTAGAAACTCCTCGAGAAATATAAGGTTTTCTTTCATGCTGAATTCGATAGAATCGTAGCACTAAAGTTATATCCGCCACTGAAAATGCTAGTGGTGTATAATATCAAGTATACCTGCATAAAATAAGGACCACTTTTGGTTCTGCTAGGCAAAATTTCTGAATTTTTTTAACTATAAAAGAAACAGATTCTTGAAAGGCTCAATTTCTGAACATAGTGTTGTAAGCAACTGCACAAGATGACTAGTCGACAATGTATATGTAGTATGACTCATACTACATATATAGATCATGCCAGGACATTTTAAAACCTAAATATAGACAATTACTTCTTTTGAGAGTATTTTGGATGAGTCAATTTAAAAAATTTAAAATCTTTGAAATATAAACTGAAGATGCTGAAACAAAGTCATGAACTATCCTTTTCCCCCTAGGAGTGACACAAAATATTCCATAAAAATATCATCTATCCAATCTGCTCAATTTAAGGCGGATTAATGATCTAATTATTTACTCATTTAAATCATTTTGACTCATTCAATTAATTCCATCTAAAAATTAGATTAATTTGGGCTAAATACGTATAGTAAATTGACTTGGGGAAGCTGCAGTTATTCTTTAGAAATCCTGGTTCTCTTATCTTCGAGCTTTCATTTATGAGGAACCTTGTCCAAATATTTTTTAAATCATTTGTTTGATATGTTATATATAGTAAGAATAAAAAAATTATTAGCTTTGTTTGATTATTAAACATTTTTTTAGAAAATAAATAGAGAAAGTAAAACTTTGTAAGAGTTGGGGGGTTAAATTATAACCTCTTATTTAGCTCATTTGAACCCCTGTGTATCTTGCAATCTCTTAGCACGATTGTGTCGAAGTCAAAAATCTTATAAGCGTTATTCAAAATCTTATTGGTGAATTGAAGGTGAACATTTGGGTAGTTGGACTTGCTTTAAACTGAGACGCCCAACAATTCTCCATGAGAAGAACGTTTGATGAGATTATTTTTGAAGTTTTGAACAAATTTTGGTTATATTCATGGATTAATTAAGTTTAATTTAGCTTATAAAGTCTTATTCATTACTTATCTGAACATTGTACCATACCATTGTCAGAGTCCTATATTGATCGTGAGCGGATTTGATCTTTTTATATGATTCTGACCGATCGTTACCGGATAAGCTAGTTTTTAGAATTAAAATAGATCTAATAGAGTTAGATTCATCTCAATTTTAAGTTACCGAATATTGGATCCTCATATAATAGTGTCTACGCTCTGATGTCCAATTCGGAGGGGGATGCAGAGTCCCACATTCGTTGTGAGTGGTTATTTGGTTTCCTTATATTATCTCGATAACCTTACGAGTTTGCTTTTGTAATTGAGCAAGACTCAAGGTTCATTCTCTTATCATGATATCAAAGACAAATTCATCTCAATTTTTGGTTTACCTGATGTTGGACACTCATAGTATAGTGTTTTCTTGGGCATACGAGAGTCAGGATCCAATATAAGGACAGTTATGCGAATTTCCCAATCCCAGTTAACATTGTATCCTACTAGATAATTAGTTTTGGTGGTACATTAGCACTCTATACAACATATTTGGGCCAAAATTCGAACATTTGGGCCAAAATTCACACATTTGGGCTGATCAATTCGCTTAAGTGCCATCTCATAGTAAACTGGATCTTTTCGTCCAGTTTGATTGTAAAAATGGTGTGGGCTGATCACTTTTTGGTCCGGTTTATAATGTTTAGCTACAATTTGAAATATGATTGATATATAGACAATTTTCAGTTACAAAGACATGTTGCCGTTGTCGTCTTCATTTGAAAGCGTTAGAGACCTGTTTCTTCATTTTCTCCACTTTACTCGATCTTCAAGACACTTGTCTTTTTCATAGCCTTTTTGTTTCACTCGTATAAGTTCGAACTCCAAAATAGTATCCCCTATAAGTGAAACTTCAGAATATTACTTTAAATTTTATATGATTATATGTAAATTTAAAGAATCTATAATCTTAGAGATCTCAAAGTTGTCTTAAAAGATATTATTGTGAAACACACTTGCAAGTTTTGATATATTATTTTCTTTTCTTATCATAAAAAATTGTGATAAGATGGATAGGAACTTATCTATCCGTAGTTAGAGATTTCAAATTTGAATAAAAAGTTTTTATATATATAAAGGATGCTTCTCCTTTTCATAAACCTTGGATAATACGAATTCGAATTAGTAAAAATCCCAAAACGAATACCAAATATCAAGAAAAAAAGACCTATTGAATGAAGTCGGCAAGTAGAACAAAAACTAAGAAAGCATATAATTAAAGGGGAGCAAAAGTACTTGGCAAGAATTATTAGTACTTTATTTTCTTTTCACCGTGGAGCTCATATGCTTTCTGAGACTTTAATGATGTTTCATGTCACTTCTGGTTATAACTTTTATTGCATCTCTTTAAACCTTTTTAACATGTTCTTAGTACAACTTTAATGATTCTTTTACCTTCTGCATGTTCAGTTGTACCAAGATCTATTGACCTAGATCCGTTTTACGACCATTATCGGTCCGTTTAGTTGCAAGAAAACTAAGCTATATGCAAATGTACGTTTTTTAGTAGTCTAAAATCTATCACCTTAGGACGCAACAAGAAAAATTCTTAGTTTAAATATTCTTTTGGGATTATACTTTTCACATGTTTAGGTTAAAAAGTTAAAGTTTCTTAATGTTGAAGCTGTGGTATGAACAATTGTCAGTGGTGCAAGCTTGGACAGATGTCAGAGCAATTAAGTTAATTAGTTAGATAACTGATTGATTAGTTGATTAGTTAGATTAGTTAATGATATAATCAGTTACTAATTAGAATATTAGCTAGAGTCGGTGGATTGCATATATTTCAGTAGATAGGAGCAATTATGTTCACGCTGTACATTTCTCATTTCTTCATTTCAATGGAACAATGTTCCTCTTCCTCTCTCTGTGTCATTTCTCAATTTCTTAACATGGTATCAGAGCATAGATGCTCGCAATACGATCGTAAATCTAAGTGAGTGAGAGTTGAAGATAGTACAGCTCATTGGTTAACAGTTCAACGGTTTCTCTGAAGCACTTGTTGTTGTTGTTCTTTTGTTCATTGAAGCTAGGGTTTTTAGATCGATCGAAGGATCTAGAATCTAAGTAATTGCGTTTCAATCAATTGATATATAATTTGCTTTGCTTGTGCAAATCTATATTGTTCGACTGTATCAATGTCTGTAATTCATCAGTAATCGAAGATTGCAGTAGATCAAAGTTTTTTTTTGCGTGAATTGTGTGAAGATTTGAGTGAAGATCAACAATGACTACCTCAGAAGAGACTGGTAATACTAGCAATGCACAAGCACTAGTAGCTGGAATCGATGTCACACATGAGGAACAAGTAAATCATAATCATACACTCTATATTCATCCTTCAGACACATAAGATGCAGTTCTTATCTCTACTAAATTGATGGGAAGTAGAAAATATATGTGAATTGTTTTACTTGGAAAGAATAAGCTAGGTTTTATGTTGGGAACATGTAAGAATGATATGTATCCAGTTAGTTTACACAATTTGTGGGAGAGATGTAATGCTATAGTTTTAGCTTGGATAATGAATATAGTTTCTAAGGATCTAGTGAGCACTGTGATCTATGGCTCAGATGCTCATAGAATTTGGGAAGATCCGAGGGAGAGATTCGACAAGGTAAATGCATCCAGGGCTTCCTATTTGCACAATGAGATAGCCATATGGACTCAGGAGAATAGTTCTGTGTCAACCTATTTCTCAACGTTGAGAGAATTTTGGGATAAATTTGAGGCTTTCATGCCTCCTCCTTCATTTGCTTGTCCAAAATCCAAAGAGTATACTGAGCATTTCCATCTACAAAAGTTGTGATAATTTCTCATGGGATTGAATGAATCATATGCTCATGTAAAGAGTCAAGTTCTGATGATTGTACCCTTGCCAAATATTAATAAGGCTTATGCTATGATTATAAATGTTGAAACTCAAAGGACAAGTGGAGGAACTTCCTACACATCTAGTTATTTTGATGCACTGCTAGATCCTACAGCTTTGATGAGTAGCAGAGGTTATCATAACAACAACAACTATAATGGAGGGAGTTCTACCAATGATTATCAAGGAGGTAGTTCTTCTAGTAAATATCAATGAAGTGGTTCTAATAATATATATCAGGGAGGTGGCTCCACCAGTTGTTACAAGTCTAAAGGGAAAAGTTATAGAAAGTCACATCTCTACTGTGATTTCTGTAATTGGAAGGGTCATACTAGAGAAACATGCTATAAGCTTCATGGTTATCCATCTGATTCTTGATACAAGAAAAAAAGTGGATCAATATCTACATCTCATAGTCATACAAGTAATGCAGTTATCTCAGTAGGAAATATTGCAGAACTACAGCCTCCTAGTACATCTCACACTCATGCATCAGGACCTAGTGCAGTTTCATTCTTTACCCCAGTTTAATACAACATAATTCTTCATATGTAGAGCAAAGAAAAGGGACCTGAGCTCGCAGCCAACAATGCAACTACTATGTCATCTGATGTATCATGTATTATCGTTGTCTTATGTCTAATAGGACTAAGAGCAGCTGAATAATTGATACATGTGCATCCAATCATATGGTCCATTATTTAAACTTACTACGTAGGTACAACAAATTGTCTGAACAAAGTAATATCAAAGTTAAATTACATATAGGAGGACAAGTTCTTATAAGTTATATAGGTGATGCTATTATATTCAAAGATAAGACAGTACAATATGTGCTATTTGTTCCAGAGTTCAAGTACAATCTTCTTTCAGTCTCTTAACTGACAGGCCCTGAAGTGTGTTGTGTTGTTTTTTTCTGACTTCTGTGTCTTTCAGGATCTCTTTAGTGGTAGGGTCCTGGGAATGAGTAGAGAAGAGGAAAGTTTATACTTGTTGAGAGCAGATAACAGCATCAAGCAAGATAGTGTCACTTCAGCAGTAATTTCTAGTTCCAATACTGGTGTAAATAAGGAGAATAATAGTTGTGTAGCTAAACAAGCTGTGTCAAATGTGTCTAGTGTTATTTAGTTTATGACTAGTTTGTGGCACAAGATATTAGGACATGCTCCCTTGAAAGTTCTAAAGAGAATAAGCAACTTAAATAATGTCAAGTTGACAGATCATCATTGTACTGTGTGCCATATGCTAAGCAAGTCAGATTGTACTTTCCTTTGAGTAATTCAATGTCTGTTTGTGTATTTGATGTTGTGCATGCTGATATATGGGGTCCTTATAGGATTCCTACTCACACTGGAAAAATATTCTTCTTGACTTTGGTAGATGATTTCTCTAGGTTTACCTGGATATTTCTGATGACAAGTAAAACTGACTCAAAAGTTGTTTTGAAGGATTTTATTCTTATGGTTCAGAATCATTTTAGCACCTCTATCAAGTGCTTCAGAATAGATAATGGTACCGAGTTTTGCAACTCACAAGTGCATACTCTATTCAAAGAGCATGGTATATTATACCAGAGTTCTTGTGTCTACACTCTACAATAGAATGGAGTGGTTCAAGGAAGGCACATGTATATTTTAGATATGGCTAGAGCACTTAGATTTCAAGGGCATGTACCCTTGAAATTCTGGGGAAAGTGTGTGAGTACAACAATATACTTGTTGAACATGTTGCCTACTGTAGTGCTAAATGGAAAATCACCTTTTGAAAAGATGTTTAATCATGTTCCCTCTCTGCAGTATCTGCGAGTGTTTGGTTCATTATGTTATGCCGCAGATGTGAAAAGGACAGATAAATAAAGCTTATCCTTCGGTTCCTTGTATGGACTCAAACAAGCTCTCAAATAGTGAAACCTGAAATTGACAGAGGCATTACTCAACATGGGATTTGCTCAATCCCATTATGACTATTCTTTGTTCACTCAGAAGTTTGAAGATGATTTGATTATTATCTTAGGGTATGTGGATGATTTGTTAGTCACAAGAACTAGTTTGGTTATGATTCAAAAGATGATAAAGAATCTGCAGCAAAGATATAAGATGAAAGATTTAGGTGAATTGAAGTTCTTTCTTGGTATCATTATATGCCAATGAAGTATGCCCTTGAACTTGTATAAAAAATGGGACTCTCAGGGAGTAAGCCACCATCCACTCCTTTGGAGTTCAATCATAAGCTTACTTCTATATCTTTTGACAAGGGTATTGACAGTGACAAGGTGGACAAGAATGATAAGGTGCTTGAAGATTATGGCAAGTATCAAAGATTGATAGTTAGGATGTTGTACTTAACTATGACTAGGATTGACATTGCCTTTGTGGTTCAAGTACTTAGTCAATACATGCATAGTCCCAAGCAATCATATATGGAAGATGCCCTTAAGGTATGTGAAAGGAACTGCTGGTCTTGGGTTATTCATGACAAGCAAGCTGAATACAGAACTGATTGCATACTGTGATTCAGATTGGGGTGCTTGTGTGGAAATAAAAAAGGCTGTTAGTGGGTACATTGTGAAGTTTGGTGAAGCAGTGATATCTTGAAAGTATAGGAAATAAGGAACAGTTTCAAGAAGTTCAGCAGAAGCTGAATTCAGGAGTATGACTTCAATAGTAGAATAACTTGTGTGGTTGAAATGATTGCTTACATAACTAGGTGTTGAAGTCACACTGCCTACCAAATTGTTCTGCGATAGCAAAGTAGCTATTCAAGTTACTGCTCTTCCAATCTTTCATGAGAGAACAAAGCATATTGACATAGATTGTCATTTTGTGAGAGAAATAATACTTGAAGGACTAGTTCAGAATTATCATATAGGTACCAAGGAGCAACAAGAAGATCTACTAACTAAAGGCCTATGCAGACCACAACATGAAGTACTGGTAGGCAAGCTGGGACTGAAAATGTATTTCAATCCTCAACTTGAGAGGGAGTGTTGAAGGTATGGTATGAACAACTGTCAGTGGTGCAAGCTTGGACAGCTGTCAGAGCAGTTAAGTTAATTAGTTAGATAAGTGATTGGTTAGTTGATTAGTTAGATTAATTAATGATGTAATTAGTTACTAATTGGAAGATTAGATAGAGCCGTGGATTGTATATAAATATCAGTAGATAAGAGCAGTTATGTTCAAGCTGTACATTTCTCATTTCTTCAATTCAATGGAACAATGTTCCTCTTCTTCTCTCTGTTCCATTTCTCAGTTTCTCAACACTTAGTATTGAATAAGGCTGGCCAGTGGGCCGGGTCGGCCCAGTCCCGCCCTGACACCGCCCCGGTCCCGCTCCGAACTCGACTTTTTAAAAAAAAAAATATTTACGGTATCGGGACTCGAACCGGGATGGGACATGGTCTCGTCCCGACCCGTCCCGGTCCCGCCCGAAGCTCTCTTTTGCAAAAATAGTCATTGCACCAACAACTATTTTACATTTTGGCCGTTGTGCAACGATCATTTTTGGCCTCCCCTTCCCCAAACACCCCTATCCCCTTAATATTTATTTTTAACTCATATGTTATTATATTTACACTGTAACCCAATTTTTCAACTATAAATACCTCAGTTTCTCTTCATCTTTCTCACAAATCTTTCTACAATCTCTCTAATCTCTCAATCTATCTCTCTACAAGTCTACATTGTCTACTAAATATTCAATTTTATTTATTCATTTGGGAGTGAAGTTGGCAACTAGCTTGAGGATTTTCCATCGAGCAAAGTTTCAATTGTCAACCTCTCGATTACACGTCGACGTTACGTCGACGTTTGGTACATTCGTTCCTTCGTTGAATTATTATTATCTGTTTATTTTAATTAGCGCACTTAATTTCATTTACTTTAATTATTTATTAGTATAAGTATAAATTTATAATGGAAAGATTTAAACGTATGCTTACGGATAGGGGTCATGCTTCTTCTAGTAGGGGCAACAAGGGCAAGGGTCCTATTTCTTGACAAAATCCTATTCCTACACATGATGATTTTGTTGATACTGAACATTTTCCTACAATACCAATAGATTTAAACGGAGAGCTATTTTTTGGAACTCAAGAAGACTTTAATTAATACAATGATCTAGATGATACACCCACTAATGTGGATGACAACACACCCACTAGTACACCTTCAACTGAAATGCCTCCTATTGCCCCTAGTATGAGACGAGGTCCAACAAAACGACCATTAAAATCAGATGCATGGACATTTTTTGATAGGGACGTATAGAATCAAGTAGTTAGATGTAAAATTTGTAAAGATGTTTTAAAATTTAAAACTGGAAAAAGTCACGGTGGGACGGGGTGTTTAATGAGACACGTATCAAGGGCTCATCCAGCTAGGTATGCCCAATACGAGGCTTCAAAATCGGGTGCGCAAACGTCCGCTCCATCGGGACAAGGTTCACATACTGTTCTGGACCAAGCACAAGGTCAAATTAACCCTATGACGGGGGGAATTGTAGGCCCTAAATACGATAAACATAGAGATAGGGAAGCAATAGCAAAATTAGTTGCTGTGGAGGGTTTGTCTTTTTCATTTCCTTCATCTCCCGGTTTTATTCATTACATTAGAGATATGTATAATCCTGCTTTTAACGGTTTTCCTAGATCAACTGTTAAGAGAGATGTATTTAAATTCGCACATGAATATCAACAGTATTTACGTTATTCATTATATCATTTTAATGGCAAAGTGACTATCACTTCGATATAGGTCGCCATACTAACAACCATGATTATTTAACGGTAACCCTGTCATTGGATAGATTATAAATGGTCTATGCAAAAACGTATCTTAGCGTATAGATATATAGATGATAGGCACAATGGTACTTTTATTGCAGAAAATATTTATCAAGTGTGCGATTATTACGGAATAACTGATAAAATTATGACTATTACATTAGATAACGCTTCTTCTAACAATTACAATATTACAATTTTAAAAAATAGTTTAACTTCATCTTTTCCAGATCATTTTCATATAAAATGTGTGTGTCATATATATAACTTAGTTGTAAAGGATGATCTATCACTTTTTGAAGACATTCTTAGTAAAATACAATTTGCTATAAACTTTATTTTTAAAAATAATAGAATACAACGAAGAAAAGAATATAAAATAACTTGTCACGATTGCAAACTACCTTATAGAAAAATCCAGAAGAAGTACCACTAGGTGGAATTCTTTATACGAGCAACTACTTGTTGCTTATGACTATAGAAAATCTATAACTTTATTTTTTAACTCTCATAATCAAAATCCATCTGATATGGTTGTAGATAGCGATTGGGGAAAAATTTCAGAACTTATTGTATTTTAGAGAAATATTTTCAAGCAACAAAAGAAATTTTTCGGTATATATTATCCTACTATTTCAACTATCTTATTTTATATAGCTCTAATATTTTTACTGCTTAATGAATATATGGATAAATCAGCTACTAAAAAATGTTTATCAAAATAATTTTTTTTTATTCCTATTCCCACTATTTATATTATTGGTGATGTATTAAATCCGACTATTAAAATAGACGGTACTAAATCACTTATTGAAACTATTTATGATTGTATATCAGTACTACCACCTCCAAGTCCCAAAAATCCAAATCACCCACCACCTATTGAACAAACTAAAGAAGAAGTGTTGTCTAGCGTAGAAGACGAATGCAAAAAAGTATATAGGTTTTTACCAATAAGAAAGTGCTAGCAACCTACCGGCTTCCATACCATCTTCTTATTCTTCAACATAACCTCACAAAAGACATGATGTTTCTGCGGCTAGTATTGAAAGCATCAGAAATAGAATGTGTGGTCGTACCGCTACTAACCAAATTAGCGAGTTTGATATTTTTGTTTTGCAGGGTTGTGTACCGTACCAAGCAGTTCTCAATGAAGAAGGACGTGAAGACTTGCTGAAATACTGGAGGGGGAATGAGAAGACCTTTCCTACACTTTCAATGATGACCCGAGATGTTTTGAACATTCAAGCGTCATCAACTACGTCTGAAAGCGCTTTTTCGGTCGGCAGATATCAAATAAGAGAGCACTGACACTCATTAGCCAGAGACAGCTTGGAGATTGTAGTATTATTCAGAGATTGGATACGAGCAGAGCGGAGAAGGTGCGGTCAACCAGAGATCAACGAAGAAGAAGACGAAAACTACAACGAAATCTTATCCGAAGGTGGTGGAAGCGTGGAGCAATTTGACCAACAAATACCAATTCCAACCGAAGAACCACATAAAATTATCAAGAAATTAGAACAGGTTTTTTCAAAATGTAATTTTTTTAATTGCAATTTTATTATGTAATTTGCAACTTTTGAACAACACCACAAAGTTGCAATTTTGACAATTGTGTTTGTATTACAAAAAAATCATATGTCTATTAAATAATATAAGAGGCACAAAAACAGCATTGGGATGTTTTTATTACAATATCTTGTTTAATTATTGATTTTTTTTATATATATTATTTTTTAAATTAAGTGCAATAATAAAAAAACCGATCCTGCTGTCCCGATCCCGCCGGTCCCGACCCGACGGACCCGATCCCGGCCCATTGACCACGCTTAGTATTGAACATATATACTAGGGTAGCTCAGTGTACTAAGCTCCCGTTATGCGCGGGCTCCGAAGAGGATCGGACCACAAGGGTCTATTGTCGTAGTCTTACCCTGCATTTCTGTAAGAGGATGTTTCCACAGTTTGAACGCATGACCTCCTAGTCACATGTCAGCAATTTTATCAAGAAAAATAAAATGTGGCGTCGCCCAGACTTGAACCGGAGACCTTTTGTGTTAGACTGACGTGATAAACAACTACACCACGACACCTTTGTTTTGGACATATATACTATATGAATTTATTAGCTTAACCACGTAACTGATTTATAAGCTTCTCCAAAAGTATACTTCTTCCATTTCAGAAAGAAAGAAAAACTTACTTTTGATACGTCTCAAAAATATATTTAGAATTTATGGGATCTTATAACATTTTCATAATTATAAAAGTATGTCATTAAATAATAAATCATAAATTTAAAGTTAGAGAATTTTCAAATATAAAACTTTTAAATTTTAAAAAATAGATTAAAAACAACTAACGTACTAAATGGAATAAAAAGAGTACTAAGAATGATCATCCCTTTGGAAAGAAAGTTTCTTTTGGTTTCTGACTTGGTATTAGCATTCATATTGAAGTCAAATTATATCAGAATTTGTGTTGCAAAAGTCCATATTAAGGATAAAACGTTCTAACAAAGACAATTTCATATTGAGCGCTCGAACCCAAGATCAATGAATATGAAAATATTTATCATTCCATCATAACCCTTGTTGGTTAAAAAACGGAAGTTAGATAATCATACTCCACCAGTTGATTCTAATAATTTATATACGGCATAGCTTGTAGAAACACGTAATCGGAATACAATTATCAAGTGTCTCAAATCTTTTTACAAGTGATCTTTTCGACATCAATTCTAAATAACCCTCTTATTGCCTTCCCTTCCATAGCGAGCGCAAAAAACTTCAATTGAATAATTTTACCTCAAATTTGACGAGTGTGATACAACTAATAGTTAACTTCATACTAGAAAACTATAAAAACAAATCGAATAATGTATAGAAATATGAAAAGAATAACTTAAATATTGAACGATTGAGAATTTCGACATTTATTGATGTGGTTGCTTTCAATTATAGTACAATTTTAAGACACGTTTGGTCCTTTGGATGATTCCTTCACTCGAAACTTTGCTTTTGCGCAACGCTTTGGATCGGCCCACACTAAAATAGACCGAGCGTCGGCTGCTCTAATAGGGTAACTAAAATCAATTAAAATATAAACATCAAAATGAACTAATTAACATGAAATATTTGAAGTTCCTACAAATGCAACACACGTATGCATCTAGATAATTCTATTAATCATTCTTTTCATAAAGTGTTAACCATCAAAGTATTTTGATGATGATTTTTTCACTCGATGTTCGATATTCATATTAGGAGTCCGATTAAATTTAGATCCGTATTGAAAAATTCTACATTGAGAGGTAAAATACTCGCTAACAAAAATAACTCTGTACTCAGTGGAACTTGAACCCGAAGCCTTTGATAAAGATGATGATACTCTAATCCTTTGATTATGGGAACTCTTTGAAACTCAAACAAGAATATATTAAGTGTTATTTTCTTGTATGTTGTCTGTAATAGGACTCTATTTTGAATTTATTCATGTTCCTGTTCGTATCGTTTTGATAATAATATTGGTGTTCAAATCAATTTATACATGCTATGAAATTTTATCAGATATTTTTTTATCTCTCACCAGTATAGTATACATGTATCAAATTACTTTGCCGACAATTTAAGAAAATGAGAAGAAATTCATATCATTTATATATACTTTTATTATTATTATTATTTAAATTTGAAATGATGTTCTATGGTTGTAATACCTGTAAGATTAGAATAATTTTCCTTAGGGATTTATTTCATTAATCACAAGATATATAGTTGTACAGAGGTTGAATCCTAATACAGTAAGAATCTTAACTTACCTTAAATGGTTGATTCATAATACAATAAGAATCTTAAGTTACCTTAAATATACATCTATCATAATTATAAAATATACGGTGAATATTCGGAGAATATTCGCTAATACTCCCCCTCAGACGGAGCGGGAGGAGGCCGAACGCTAAGGCCGGATCGGAAGTCGGTGAAAATATCTGCATACTGATAGGAGGAAGGCACGTGTAAAATTTTGACCTGACCAAGGGCGACCTTCTCTCGTACAAAGTGGATATCCATCTCAATATGCTTAGTCCGCTGATGTTGGACTGGATTGTGAGACATGTAGATGGCAGATATGTTATCACAATAGACTATAGACGCCTTGTGCAACGGACACTGGAGCTCCAAAAGAAGATTTCGAAGCCAACAGATCTCAGCAACGACATTAGCAACTCCGCGATACTCTGCTTCAGCACTTTAACGGGATAGCGTGGCCTGTCGATCTAGTTACTGATATACCAAAAAAATAGCTCAGCTTGCCCAAGTCAGTCATAGCAAATTCAGTTTTGAGTAGCGCAATGATTTCATTCTTCAAACCGTTAGATGAGGCAGTAAGGACAATGTCATCGACATATAATAGCAAATAAGCAGTGCTGCTACCTCGATGAAAAGTGAAGAGAGAGTTATCACACCTGCTACATATAAAACCGATCTGCAGAAGATACCTGGCAAAGCGGTAATACCAAGCGTGGGGTGCCTGTTTCAAGCCATACAGTGACTTTCTGAGACGACATACAAACTGAGGAACTGCCGGATGGACAAAGCCAGGGGGCTGATGCATGTACACAGTTTCTTTCAAATCCCCATGAAGAAATGTATTCTTGACATCAAGCTGATGAATCGGCCAATGCATGCCCATAGCAATACTGAGAACAGTCCGAATAGTGGCCGATTTAACAACCGGGCTAAATGTCTCACCACAATCAATACCCTCCTGCTGATTGGTGTCATTTGCAACTAGTCTTGCCTTATAGCGCTCCAAGTCACCATTGTCTCTAAACTTGTGACGAAATAGCCACATACACCGGATAACATTCACACCGTTTGGTCTAGGTACCAAATCCTAAGTGTTCTGCTTGGTTAAAGCGTTGAACTGAAACTTGGGAGAGGGTCGGCTTGTTGAATCATCGTTGCGAGAGTATCATATTCACCTTTCGGTAAACCAGCAACTAATTGAAGCACCATCTTGGTTTCTGAAACAGACGCCCCTACATTGGATAGTTGGTCGGTTATAAGTTTCAGTTGCTTACAATATTCGGACATGTTGTTAAAATTCTCGAGACGTGTATTATTGAACTGCTCTTCCAAATACACGGCCCTAGTATTTTTATTGTCCTGAAAAATTTCTTCTAGCCGGACCCAAAGTTCACGTGCCGTAGCACCTGTTTTCATAATAGTGCACAACAAGTCTTTAGAGATGGTGCCGTAGATCCATTATTTGATGATGGCATCAAGGCGACGCCAGGTTGAGTCTGCAATATCGGTGGGACGAGGAACAGAATCATCAATGTGGTCGAGCACATTGTATGCACATGCATGAATATAGAATAGTTCCATCCACATGGAATATTGACAGTCTTCTTCTTGACAGGGATAAAATTTTTGATGTTGTTAACGGCGAATGCCGGATGAAAAGAAGACAATGAATGTTGAGAGGGGTTGTCAAGTGTGCCAGTGGATGAACCGGAATTAGTGGGGGAAGACATGGTGGCAACCTTGTTGCCACCGGCCGAGGGGAAGGGAAGGTTGGTGGTTTCGGCCGAGAGAAAAAGAAAGGATAAGAGTAGGGTTTAGGTTTAGGCTCTTGATACCATGTAAGATTAGAATAATTTCCCTTAGGGATTTATTTCATTAATCACAATATATATAGTTGTACAGAGGTTGAATCCTAATACAGTAAGAATCCTAACTTACCTTAAATGGTTGATTCATAATACAATAAGAATCCTAAGTTACCTTAAATATACATCTATCATAATGACAAAATATACGGTGAATATTCGGAGAATATTCGCTAATAATATCAAATAGTTGTAATCGTTGTGCTGTTAAGTTTGCAATTTGAAGGGAGGAATATGCTAACCTCGTATCCAACTTGGCCACCTTCATGCTACTCCATTATTTTCACTCTAAGAAAAAGTACCATAAAAATTTGATGAAATGGACAATATTCTCATACTCTTAATTACAGATTTTGAGTTTAAACCTTGAAAATATTTTTTATTATAATAAAGAGCTTTTTTATAGGACTTACACGACATGAATCTCAATTAATTAGAGTTTCAAGGCAAGATCGAATACTGCATGGAAAATAGAAAAAATTGTTATTTTCTTTGTCTTGATTTACGTGGCATTATTTGACCAAACATAAAATTTTAAAAAGATTTTTTTAAAAAAACTTGTGATATAAAACAAGTTATGAATATTTGTGTGATCATAAATTTTCTCATTAATAGTAATAAAATCAAATATAAAATTAAATAAAAATATACTATATTTGTAAATAAACTAAAAAAACTATGACATATAAATTGACAATAATAGTCATACTTTCTCCACCCAATTTATATGATATTTTTATTTCTCGAAAGTCAATTTAACGAATTTCTAAGCTAAATTTATTTAGATCAACTAACAATTTTTAAATTTAAATTTATCTACATAAAAACTATATTTAAAATATTACAAGTTGCAAAATTTCTCATGCATTATTATGAAAATATTTATATAGTTGAATCTCAAAAATTGAAAGGTATCACTAAAATTGAGACGAATAGAGCATAACAAATGCTGAAAATTCTCCCTATAATAATAATTCACATGTTCTAATTTAAATGTCTTAATTTGACTAGATACGGAGTTTAAGAAATAAAGATAGATTTTTGAATTTTTTAATTTTAAATTAAAGATGTGTGTGATTTTTTAAAACTTCTAATTCTAAATTTGTTTTAGAATTAAAAAAATTTAATATAAAAAAAGATATTCATTTTGAGATAGAATAAACAAAATATTTAAATTGAAATTGAGGGAGTAGTACATGAAAATATTCTCCATAATAGTACATCTCCATAGACAATAGAGGCTGTCACATCATATCACTATTTTACCAAATCCATCCATTACATCATCCAAAAATAATCTCACGTCACTAAAAGTCTAAAAAAAACATCCCGTCACAGCGCTTTAAAAGTATCTGCATCACTATAGCACTACAGTTTGTTCGTTAAGTACGAAAAACCTCATAAATGTAATTATTAATTTGATGTCATCGCATTATTATCCCTTTTTCTCCCATTTTATTTTTATTTATTATTTAAGAATATTATTTTATGTTTATCTTACTTTCTTTTAATAGCTCTAACTCATACTTCATTTTTTATACGTTTATCGATCAAATTTTTTACGTGTGACATTATATAATGACGAGAAATGATATAGCCTATCTAGACGTCGTATTCTTCACAATAACATAGTCAAATATAATACAACACAATATAATACAACACAATATAATATAATATAATATAATATAATATAATATAATATAATATAATATAATATAAAATGATACGTAATTAGTGGCCAAACCAATGATACAATTTTATTTCTTTATATTTTGACATTCCTCAGTGAAAACTCTGACGCGGACACTATGAGTAACAATCGTCCAAACAAGGTATAACAAACCAAAACTCCTAACACATTAGTCGTCCGTCACATCTTAATTCTCAAAGCCCCGTTACATTAGCATATCAAATTTTCTAAATAAAGACTTAAGTCTTGGCAAGTCTTCGACCATAATTAGTCAATGGAAGACGAAGGAGAAAAAAGAAAACCGCATAATAACGACATCGTTTCAGAACCTTCAAAGAAGAAGCTAAAAGAGGAAACGGAGTTAACAGAGGAGGTAGCGGAAGAGGAAGTGGAAGAATTCTTTGCAATATTACGGAGAATTCAAGTTGCCGTTAAGTATTTCAGTAATGTTTACGGCGCTAGTGGTAGTGGACGGAAAATGACGGAGGATATCGACCGGAAATGCTCCGATGAAATCGTCGATGATAATGAAGAGAAAGATGTCGAAGAGAATAAAGGTTTTGATCTTAATATGGAGCCTTATGATCCTCATGATCAGAATAATTCAAGTTGAAATACATGGTGATTTTTTTCTCTCCTTATTGTGAAATATTATTGCAAAGTTTTCATTTTCCTTATATAATCATCTGTTATTCGAAATTTACTAGTCGGATTGTGCTGTTGTGTATGCAGTGGGAGAGGAATTTATCGTAACTCTCATTTCTGATTTGTATGCTGCAGCATTTTGTATGATGAAATGATGTTGTTGGAGAGTATGTTCCAGTAGAAAATATTGCAAGATAAATTATACTCCATACACTATGAAAATTCACTTTAACTTTTCTTATATTTGGTTTAACCATATGTTATCCTAAAGCCATTTGCATGACTAATCCAAATTCGGTTCAGTAATCCCAAAGTAAGGAGTTAAACACGAGAACCTTTAATTTAGGGTGAATAATTGTTCTCAACCATCCACCACACCCCTTTATCACATCCTAATAATCAGAAATCACATTTAATCTGGATCGATAAGGGTAAATTTCGTGTATGGTATTGCTCAACTTTCATTTTATTGTGCCAAAGTCGCTAAACTCTTTTTTGTATAGCTAAAAAATCAATCAGCTTTACCTAATCTCACAAAAGTCACCAAACTTGTTTTTTACTGTTGCAAATTTGCAATCAATAATTAGTTGTGGCAAAGTAAAAGTTGAGTTTCCACAAATTGGTAAGAGATAAAGTTGATTTATAGGATGCGGAGACGACCTTCTTGGTAAGCCAAATTAATAGTCTAAAATCCAACACATAAATCTTTGTGGAAAATAATCTCTTTTACGTAAAATGGTTCGGTGAGGCATATCCTCTAGGATGATTTTGAATTTGACGAACATAATATTGCTCTAGGCTAAGTTACTTTTGGAACATCATCTTAGTCTTGGCTGCTCGTTCATTTTTTATTTTTTTTTTGGTTGTGAAAGATTGTTGAATTGTGGTTGACATTGGATAATATATAGCTCAAAAACAATAATAACAAAATACTCATTGTAATTCTACAAGTGTTATCTGGGAGGATAATATATAGCTCGTGGCGAGAATATTGCACATCACAGCTTGATCGACTTATCATTGATGCTTATAAGTTCGACGGGGGAATACTGGGATGGACAGTCCTAAATTTCAAATTCGTATGTATGAAATTTGAATTATCAAACATAACTTCAGACCTCAATACATGTAACTTCGAATAAGTTCCACGATGTTTTTTTCTTCGAATTAATAGCATATCGTTTTAAGACTAAACTATATCTGGTCTAAAAGTCACTTTGTCATCATGTATCCATGATTGTATATATATATGGTCATATTTGCTCATTTACAAGTCGAAAAAGATCAACTTTAAAGTAATTTGTCGTTATCGACATGGTTCAAAATATACCCCTCTTTAGTTAGGGCAGTCTGAGGTGGATGTTCAATCTCATGTGTCACTGACATTTTAATGAGATAAACACCATATGCATGTCACCTGGCCGCCCCACACATTTTACCCTCCCCCACTTCTTTTTTCCCCACATGAAGTAAATCATCGTGTTTGTCATATGGACAACTGCATCAAGTTTCAAAGATAAATAGAGAAAGAAAAGAAGGAAATGTTCAACTAGCCATGTTAGGAATTGGTCTTGGTTATTAGTTTTATTGCTTGTAACTATGTGTTGGGATCGAAATAAATCAGCGCGCTATGCAGAAGCTTATAATTGCAAAGTTTGAATGACGATAAATCAAATACAAAGAAAAATTATAAAAAAAGACTTTATGATATCATATGGATATAGTCAATTAACCTACATGTGATAAAACGAACATAAAAATATTCTAAAGCTATTGGAGAAAAATCTCCCCCTAAACAAATGATTATATTGTGGATGATATTGTGTTGTGTATGAGAAGAAAATATATTCTATTTATAGAAGTCCAAAACTTCTCCTCCGAAAAAAAAAGATAAATATGGTAGAGTCCTTTTCTACAAAGAAACTTTTTCCACCAAGAAATCATTTTTGAAATAAAACACAATTATGGTAGAATCCAAATAAGGTAAGAAATTCATGGCAAACTCTAACACTAGGGGCGGGGGGAGGGTGTTAAGTACGGGTTCATACAATTAAATAATTGTTCTTTAGATTCTGTATTTGTATTAAAAATTGATTAAATATATATAAATATTTAATTATGAACCCAATGACTATGACAATTATAAATTTGATGGCTAATCTAGAACTCAGGATAAACTCTAAATTTTGGCTTCACCTCAACTTGCAACTTTGGTTTATAAGAACAAAGAGGAAGAGGAAGAGGAAGAGGAAGAGGAAGAGAAGAGGAGGAGGAATCAATTTTTTTTTTTGAAATTCATCAATACTGATTACATTTTAAATTATTTGATAAACAAGATATAGCTTAAATAAGTTTTTTTTTGTGAGGATTGTCCCTCAAACGCACTGGTCTTTAATTTTTGCTCTTTATTTTTATGGTTTTTAATTTTCCCCCTACTAATTATTTTATGAAAATATTCAGGTTTACTTTGTAAAGCATAGTCTCTATAATATATTTTTTGAAAACTAAATTTTTGCCCCGTGCGGCATAAATTATGTAGGAATTAAGTTATGAGGCATACTTTTATAGTAATTTTTAAATTATATTGAGTGTTGAAAATTATGCCTTATCCGTCATAGTTTGTGTGGATCTTATGATACACATGTTGAAATTAAATGCTAAGTATGCACGCCGAAATATGAAAACATGCAATTTTTTCATATTATGTTGAGTGTTGATAATTATGCTTTATCCGACATAATTTATGGGTTGTGTATGATTCATATGCCGAAGATAAACACTAATTATGCCGAGCGAAATTTCAATTATGTCGCGCCAAAAATAATACAACAACAACAACATACCTAGTGAAATCCTACACTGTGGGGTCTGGGGAGGGTCGAGTGTACACAGACCTTACATCCACCTTGATAGGTAGAGCGGCTTTTCCGGGAGACCCTCGGCTCAAGACAAAGCAAAATCACAAAAATTAAAGAACTCAAATTTAGGGGTGGGCGTATATCTGTTCGATTCGATTTTGTATCAAAAAAGTATGAACCGAATAAAATTCATCAAACTTTTTTTAAAAAAAAAAAGATATATCGGTTTATATCGCCGAATGTATTGGTTTTTTCAGTTCAAATATAAAGTCCAAAAAAATAATTTAAAGTTCAAAATCATAAAGTTACAGCACATATATTCTTAAAACATGTAAAAAACTTAAATAAAATAAACGGGTCGGGTCGGGGGATTTAAAAAAAAAAAAGATTTTTCAATACTGAAATTGACATTCACACCTACATTACCACGAAATTTCGACGTTGAAATGTATTGTATATCCGTGAGATCTTTACTAAAGAAAAGGGAAAATTTGAACGATTTGGGGGAAAATACAAATTGATTGGGAAACCGGAGTTTTCGTAAAAATTGGCAGCGCCAAACCGCCTTACAGCAGTTTGACCTGCCACGTCTCGAAAAATACGCAAAACCAAAAAAAAATATATACGCAAAATCAAAAACAAATCGGGTAAAACGGACATCCGAGCGCAGAGTTATGCACACCCCTACTCAAATTTGAAGTACAAAATTAAAGACTACACCGAAATAGGGATATGTGTGCGAATGGCCCCTTTAAATAGCAAAATAAAAACGGGCTACCAGATATAACTCTTACAAATCTATCTAGCACTAGCATAGTTGTCCATCCAAAGCTTACCATAACTTTAACCAAACGGATCGAGGCCACTTAACCGTATCCTTTTCACAAAAAAACAACAATTACTATAATTGAATGGTGTCACGCATTCCATTTTTACACCATTAATTTCTCCATTGAGTACTCAAAATCCATATGAATATTTCCATTTCAAAATCCAAATGATTCTCAAACTTAACTTTTGCTTTGCATCAAATCATACTCGTTAAACACTACTACGAATCATTTAAAGTTGCAAAGAGTCAAATATAATAGAAACACATGCTTTATAAGCCCAATATATTGTCTGTATTATCTGTGCCCCAGCAATAATTCAGATTATACATCATTAGATACAACAATTTTATATCACTACTAAAACATGAATTTCCGACAATTTTTTCCTAAGGGAGATCCATCGGAAATTGATTCATCGAAAGCTTTTCAGTTGAAAATCCCATACTTCTGAAGGAGCTCCTTCAAAAATTTTCTGTCAGAATTTCATTTATTTTAATAGTATATGTAGCGCAAAACTTTAGGAAATTAGTTTTTTAATCCCACTTTAAATCCCTAACCACCAAATATTTTTATACAATTGGTAATTTGATAAAGCTAACAAATTATGGCATCTAGAACCTTGAAGAAAGACAATAATTAAAGGTTGAATAAATTTAAAAAAATGAGGAGACATAAAGTAGAACCTAAACTAAAGAAAGACTTAAAAAACCTTGACTAAATAGTTTTCTATTTTTTCTGTGTCTGTGTTTCATCGGATGTGTAGTATCTATTAGGAGCCTTGATTAATTTAATTTCGTATCACATAACGCCCATCAAAGGAAATATGTTTCATGCCAAAATCAAACAGGACTTAGTTAATTAAAATTGGGTTAATAGCACTTTAATCCCTTAATTATTGATAAATTTTTATTTTAGTTTTTATGATACATTATTAAACACATTCAACCTTCAATTTTTTGTAATGTACACTTTTGATATATCCGTTGGCGGTGAATAATCATAAGTTTCCTGAAGTATCAATTCTTCACCATTTAATTTCCATGTATTATGTTAAATTCATATTGTTACTCCATATTTGAGGGCAATATACTTTCAAAAAGAGTTTAGTATAACATATCATAAGGACTAAAAACACACATTTTAATTAATTCAAAATTAATATGCTAATAGCCTATTTGGTGAAGCTTATTTTTTTTTTAATCTAAAAGTGCTTATTTTTCCCAGAAAGTACTTATTCTAAAAAACTAAAGTGTTTGGCCAAGCTTTTGAAAGAAAGTAAGGGCTTTTAATGAGTAGCAGAAGCAGTTTTTCAGAAACTAAAAAATAGTTTTTGCCTAGAACTTTTGAGAAAAATACACTTATAAGTGCTTTTTAAACGCTTGGCCAACATTAATTACTGGTCAAAAGTGCTTTTAAAATTAATTGGTTAAACACAAATTGTTTCTCTTCATCTTTGAAAAACACTTTAAAAAAAATATTTTTTAAAATAAGCATATTTTAAAAGTTTGGCTAATTAAACTATTGCGGGACTTATTATTATTATTATTATTATTATTATTATCCCATTAAAATACTTCTAGTGTCGTACAATACAGAGAAGCTGACGTCATATGAATGATGAAATGCAGGAGAGTTATTCTATTTTTTTGTCCGAAGATGAGGGGTCATAGGCTCTGAAGGCGAAAGGCACGTTACGGTGCTAGTTGACTAGTTGTCTAGTTCTATGGAAAGGGCAAAAAATACCAATTTACTAATGCAGTCCCAAAATTAATGGCACTGAATATGATACTTTTGGTATTTATAAATCCAATTGCAAACTTCAATAATGGAAAATACATACACCTAGGGATGACAACGGATAGGATCTGAACCGGATCCTACTAGATTCATATCCAGATTCATTTTTCATACCTGAATCCAGATCTGGATTCATATCCATCGGGTTCATAAAAATCATATCCAAATCCGGATCCATCGGATCCATCGGGTCCACGGATCGGATCGGATCGGATCTGGATCCACATGTAAAAAAAATTGTCTTGCTAAGAATGTAAACTTGCTAAGAATTTTTTTTGAACTGACAAACAATTTTTACTTAGCTAACAGTTTACTGTGTTTCAATTTTGAAATGTTCATATGAGATATTTTGTTCGTTGTCTCGTTTTGATTGTGAGCTATTAATTGAAAATGTTGGACAATGACAATAGTTATGGAAAATGCTGACTAGTATTTCCACAATGCAGAACTTGCATGTGCTTGGAATCTTCACAAATGAAGTGAATATAATTTTAACTACTTGTCTATGGAGATGTTAGTCATTCACTAATATAACATTGGTTTTATTATCGAAGTTGCCTCTTTATTATTTGGTTTTTGAGTTAACGCGGGGATAAATTAAACTTGTTTTGAGAATTAAACTTGTAAGGATGTGCTTAGCAATTTTAAGAAAATACTTATAAAATTGCATTCTTAGGTTATGAATATATTTAATAAAAAATGGATCCACGGGTCGTATCTGGATCGGATACGGATCTCAAATACAAGATCCAGATCCAGATCCGATCTGTCATAAATGGATCCGGGTCCGATCCGGATCCGTCGGGTCTAAATTTTGAAGATCCATAGCCTATAAAACGGATCTAGATCCACCGGGTCCAGGATCCATTGCCATCTCTACATACACCCCCTTTCACCTTTACTTATCTACTGCACTAAAAATAGATATCAATTTTTACTTATTCAGTTAAAAAATCAAGAGATAATTTATCATTTTATATTTATTTTATTTTTATTATTAAGTACTGTTAATTAATTCTCACTTCATTTTCCAATGAGTGAGATAACTTATAATAACTAGAGATGATATAGTAAATTATTAGTATTTTATTTATTACATTTTAAAGGGTGTGCTAAATCAAACATAAGTAAATAAATATTAACGAAAGGAAGGTGACGTCGTAGGACGTTCTTATTTACTCCATCCATTCACTTTTACTTATCTACTATTGACTTGGGACAACACTTAAGAAATAATAAATGAAGTGTATAATTTATCATGATACCCATGTTAATTGTGTATAGTTGTTGGGAGATTTGCTCTATGGTACTTTATAAAGCAGGACGGAAAGTATTTAACTATTACAAGAATTCGAAAGGATAAACAAAGATTTCAATAATTCAACATGGAATCTGAAATTACAATCGTTACACAAGTAAAAGCGGAAATTCCAGTTTTGTAGAAGACGGAAAAATGTAAAATGTTTTTTTGAGTCGAGTGTAGCACTCTGTCCTTAAGACAATATTGCCCCGTATGTATCCTTTATACGTCCTGGACAATTTGTCTCCCAAGATAAAACAGCAATGGAACCCTTGAGCAAAGGAAACTCAAGAGCTACCGTGAAGAATATTGAGTAACGAAATGATGCTTGGAAGTTGTAGGAAGAAAACTATTTCGGTTGTGTGTATTTTCGTGCACTATTTTTCGCATCCGTTTATGTATTTTCGTGCATATGTCTTAGTGCTCAACAATGGTGTAAGGGGGTGTTTATATAGGTGAGGGAGGGGCTGAAAAACTGCCTCCATAATAGCCAAATAATGGCCATTATGGAGGTAGTAAAGCCACCAACATAAATGGTGAAAGACCAACGGATTTGGCCATTATAGGAGGAGTAATTCAGCCAAAATAAATGGCTGAATTGAGTGCTTGGCAACAGCTTGTCCGGATTCTCGGAAACTTGAGGGACCAAACCGCACATCTTGAAACTTCGGGGACCAAATCGTAAATCGAAAGAATTCGGTCCGAATCGTACATCCGGAAACACGGGATCAAACCGTACTTACGGTAAAGTTTTACGGCCCAAAAAGATAATATCAGAAGACCCACAGCCCACAGCCCACAGCCCACAGCCCACAGCCCACGACCCACGGCCCACGACCCGTGACCCGTGACCCGAGAACCCGGAACCCGGAACCGGAACCGGGCGGGCGGCGGCGGCGCGCGTGTGGTCTTTCCTCGAACCGAAGCACATCTAGGTCCTCCCTCCTTTAAACACATGGGATACCCCTTGGGGTCCCAAACCCCAAACCAATTTCGAATCTTATATACACAACAATTCTTTCTTCCTCTACCGATGAGGGAGAATTACACACAATACCACACTTTCCATGCTTCAAACACCTTACTTCGTGAACCAATATCTCTTTCATTTCTCAATGAAATTTGACGATTCTTGGCCCTACGGTTATCTACGTACTTAGTAGATCATGCATGTGTGAAGAACCGGATTCTCCAACATACGTTACACTAGTGTTTAAGCCGTTAAAGTTGGTCGGTCGCAACTCCCGCCAAAGGCAAATTTCCAACAATCCCCTCTTGAAAGAGATTTTGGCGCACTCACATGGTGTCTTTTCATTTCCAGCAATATTTTCAGCGGACCGATGTTGCATAAGGAGAGGTAGCCTCAGCTTTGAACCTTCCATAGTTGAATACCATCGGACTTACTTATGCGCGGTGAACGTGATGTCTTGAACCGTCGGTGTTTAGTGTAAGCCAAGACAACGGTACCAACACAACAAATTCCCTTACTCTCTTCTTCGTAATGTTTTGTCCGTTTTGGCCATGGACAACGTCTTGGATTCTTAAGTGCGTTCAATTTGAGGCGGCCCATCCTCGCACTTAAATAGGTGGTCTCCTACAAGGTATCCTGCTATACCCCACTTCACAAGTGTTAGGAACCATTAAAAGTTTCCCAAAGACCTAACCTCGGCTGTTGAGGATCATTACGAGTTTTGAAAACTTAACCTTTACCCATATCTGAGATAGCACTTAACGTCTATCGCGGGAACGGCTTTGGATTTGGTGTTTCTTTTCGAAATCACTATCCGAAGTGCTCATGCTTCCACCGAAGCGATCAACCGAACCTTTACAACTTAGTTTTCCCATCGAACCAAATTACCGGGATCTCGGGTTCGTAAGGTTGGGTTTCCACCGTATTGGTCCGTATATTTTGGGTTTTAAGCCCATTCCCCTAGACAAAGAACACTTGATCTCCGGGTAGTCCCTTAGTTTGTAAACAAGGAAGTGACACCCGTGATGATCAACTGCCATACGGTCTTATGTCTCCTACAAATCCTGACAGATATGTCCAGACGCCGTCATCCGTGTCCTTCCTAAAGCCGACCGGCTAGCCACAATGTAGAATTGCTGAAGGCACGGGTTTCTCCAAATAAGGGACGTCCTCTAATGAGTCGTGAAGTTACTCTACTTCTTTCATGCTTTGTATAAAGCGATAAACTCCGATACCATCATGAATCGGTCGATGCAAGTTTGCTTAGAGGATTTTCCAAGAACCACCATACACATTTACTTGTGGCTTTGGTGTTCTTCGATACGATGTCCGGTTTGCATCACCCTGTTCTCTCGTAACCATTTGGACATCCGAATACTATAATCCGTAGATAAGCGAATAATTCAGATATCGTCATATCCGACTTAACGCCTTCTATTGATCATGTATTAAGATCATCGGTGAACCTTAGTTCAACCGATCCGTTTGTTGGACGATACTAGGTCGGTTGTAGTGTGTACAATACATTGAACTACACGTGACCCGAGCATATCGCTCCTTGTCTATGGGTGCACCATGATTCCAATCGTTCTATGATTCATATCCATTGGTGGCTTCAACGAGATCGTCAACTATCGACCGATCCGTTAGATGTCTTAGAAATCCAATTTCTAAGATGTCATCTCGTGATACTCATATCTTTCATATCGAGACTTTGTTTCAATATGATTTTCACTCTAAGACCGTTGGTTTTCCAACCGTTGGCTTTCTAACTTCGTAGTCAATGTTTCGTGATCGATTCATTGTTTCTGTTTTATCCGAGACTTTCGGGACCAAAATGTTAACATTTCGGGGACCAAAATAAAAGTTCGGGGAAGAAGCCCACAGTTCAAAGCAAACCAATTTCGATCCTCTTCTTCCAACTCTCCGATTTGGAAGGTCGTTTCAACACCCATGCCATGTAAGATTACAATGGCCCGGATGTGAAGCTACTCACAGGGGAGCACTTTTTACAACCCAAATGTTCTTTTCCGGAGGAAGATTAACTATTACACACGTATGGTTCTATATATGGAATCTATTTCTCCCTTTAGCTTCTTTCCAAAGCGGCGCTTTTGGAGATAACAATTATTTGTTAATTGTCCATGGTTCGTTCTCAACCATACAAGCTAGAAGGACCGAAACAAGTCTTTTTCCCCTCTTTTGCTCCGTCTTGGTTCAACATCTAGAATCCCCGAGTTCTGCAGATCCGGAATATTAAGTTCCGGATAGACAAGAACTTTCGAGTCATGAAGATACGGAACGTCTAGTTCCGGACGGTCGAGCCCTCGCGGGTTCTTGTTAACCTTGAGCAATTACTCCTTTTTCCTTTTCCAAGGAAAGTTATCTCCAAAGAATTCAGCATTCTTTGACGCCAAGAGGCGATCAACACTATCGTTATTTGCGGATCCGGTGGATATGCAATCTACGATCTTAGGTCGAACTTGACTGTTTCGGTAGCCCATCTTTTACCAAGTTACCCCTCATAATTTGGGCGTACGACTTCGTGCTTGGCTAACACCGTTAGACTGAGGTGAGAAATGAACATTCGTTTAATGAAAGATGCTTCACATTCTCCCCCTCTATCACTAGGAATTTCTCAATCCGTAGGCTTAGTTGATTTTCAACTTCTGCTTTGTAGGCTTCAACAACTTCATCTTTGCTTTTCAATAAACAAAGGATTCCATACGTTGTACCATCATCAATGAAGATCACAACGTACTTGTCTCCCCCCTCTATTTTGTATAAACTTCAAATCACCCAATTAGGTGTGACTAAGTTCTAGAGGAGCAGTGCTTCTTTCGCTATTCCCTTGACGGAATTTGGAAAGGTGATTTTGCCTCTTCATCTACCTCGCATTTATTTGAGGATTTATGTCGAAGAAGGCAACAATCTCAACATCGTTAGCTTTTGAATGACTTGCTATTTAACGTGTCTTAATCTATGATGGCATAGACGCACGGATTACAAATATATCATTCATTTGGCTACAGACATCTTTGTACCATTCTTAGTTATCACAGACCTGTTGGACTAGTCTCAAATCAGATTTGACCAACAACGTCCTTTAACCAAGTTAGGAACATGTATCACCTCTTTTAGAGTGATCTCATTCCTTGAAGTCCTATTGAGGACAACCTCTCCAAACCCTTCTACTTTAGAGGTGGCGTTGCTTCACATGAACAACCTCTTGCCCGTGGTTAGAGCGTAACCGGATCATTTGTGATCTAGATACTCTGGCCTACTCCAGTTGCTTTGGCAGACTGAGTGTCCAATTTCTTTACTGCCTTTCTTTAGGCCTTCAGATCATTCAGGACCTGGAAACTCTGGCCCACGTTACTAGGTGTCCATTACTTTTCCTATGAAATGAATTTTGGCCCCACTCCAGTCGCCCAGAGGCTTTATATGACTAAGTGTCCAATATCATCATATCAAAGGAATTTTGGCCCACTCCAGTCACCCGGAGGCTTTGTATGACTGAGTGTCCAATATCATCCTATCAAAGGAATTTTGGCCCACTCTAGTCGCCCGGAGGCTTTGTATGACTGAGTGTCCAATATCATCCTATGAAGGATATTCTGTCAAATAGTATGACAGGCTCAACGTCGTTAGCTTTTAGTCTTCTTCCATTATGATTGGTGCCCAGATAATTCTTGGCGCTTACTTAAGAGTGGTAAAAGTTTTCGCACAGTTAGTGGATCTTTCTCCATAGTATGTGCGACCATACTTTACACACTTTAGTAATTACACTTAAAAGAACGGATCTTCTTAAGTCGTTTACAAAATCCAATCTTTAAACGGAAAAGAAGATGAGATTAAACTTCTGATTTGTTAAAGCATAAGGAATATAAATTATTTTCATATTCCTCCTTACTTTAATCCATTTTTAATCAGACATAATTTAATCTTTATTCTTGACAAGAAAAAAAAATACTTATCATTTAATCCTTATTCTTGACAAGTGAGAAAAATACTTATCCCAATTTCGGATTCTGGCTCACTTCAGTCACTTCATCAGACTGAGTGTCCATTTCCTTCTCACCATTATTCGGATCCTTTGTCTGGGACAGATATAGGCCTTCTGCTACAAGATAGAATAACATCTTCACTCTTCTCCTCTTGTCCCAGTTGACATCCTCAGGCTCTCGTGAGCGCTTGTTCCCACCAGTCTTGGTAGCGGTGACACCATGAACACGTTCATCATCATCACTCTCTTCTACCAAAAAACCATTGCCATATCCAGATTTGGTCACACAACTTTTGACCGACATCTTTCGAACACTAATAGTAATACAATACAAATATTGTCTTAAGTTGTTGGGAGATTTGCTCTATGGTACTTTATAAAGCAGTACGGGAAGTATTTAACTATTACAAGTATTCGAAAGGATAAACAAAGATTTCAATAATTCAACATGGAATCTGAAATTACAATCGTTACACAAGTAAAAATTGGAAATTCCAGTTTTGTAGAAGACGGAAAAATGTAAAATGTTTTTGCTGAGTCGAGTGTAGCACTCTGTCCTTAAGACAATATTGCCCCGTATGTATCCTTTATACGTCCGGACAATTTGTCTCCCAAGATAAAACAAAGCAATGGAACCCTTGAGCAAAGGAAACTCAAGAGCTACCGTGAAGAATATTGAGTAACGAAATGATGCTTGGAAGTTGTAGGAAGAAAACTATTTCGGTTGTGTGTATTTTCGTGCACTATTTTTCTGCATCTGTTTATGTATTTTCGTGCATATGTCTTAGTGCTCAACAATGGTGTAAGGGGGTGTTTATATAGGTGAGGGAGGGGCTGAAAAACTGCCTCCATAATAGCCAAATAATGGCCATTATGGAGGTAGTAAAGCCACCAACATAAATGGTGAAAGACCAACGGATTTGGCCATTATAGGAGGAGTAATTCAGCCAAAATAAATGGCTGAATTGAGTGCTTGGCAACTGTCCAGATTCTGGAAACTTGAGGGACCAAACTGCACATCTTGAAACTTCAGGGACCAAACTCGTAAACTGAAAGAATTCTCGGTCCGAATCGTACATCCGGAAACTTCGGGATCAAAGCGTACTTCGGTAAAGTTTTCTGGCCCAAAAAGATAATATCAGAAGACCCACAGCCCACAGCCCACGACCCACGACCTACGACCCGTGACCCGTGACCCGTGACCCGAGAACCCGGAACCCGGAACCGGAACCGGACGGGACGGGCGGGCGGCGGCGGCGCGCGTGTGGTCTTTCCTCGAACCGAAGCACATCTAGGTCCTCCCTCCTTTAAACACATGGGATACCCCTTGGGGTCCCAAACCCCAAACCAATTTCGAATCTTATATACACAACAATTCTTTCTTCCTCTACCGATGAGGGAGAATTACACACAATACCACACTTTCCATGCTTCAAACACCTTACTTCGTGAACCAATATCTCTTTCATTTCTCAATAAAATTTGACGATTCTTGGCCCTACGGTTATCTACGTACTTAGTAGATCATGCATGTGTGAAGAACCGGATTCTCCAACATACGTTACACTAGTGTTTAAGCCGTTAAAGTTGGTCGGTCGCAACTCCCGCCAAAGGCAAATTTCCAACAATCCCCTCTTGAAAGAGATTTTGGCGCACTCACATGGTGTCTTTTCATTTCCAAAGCAATATTTTCGGCGGACCGATGTTGCATAAGGAGAGGTAGCCTCGCCTTTGAACCTTCCATAGTTGAATACCATCGGACTTACTTACCGCGCGGTGAACGTGATGTCTTGAACCGTCGGTGTTTAGTGTAAGCCAAGACAACGGTACCAACACAACAAATTCCCTTACTCTCTTCTTCGTAATGTTTTGTCCGTTTTGGCCATGGACAACGTCTTGGATTCTTAAGTGCGTTCAATTTGAGGCGGCCCATCCTCGCACTTAAATAGGTGGTCTCCTACAAGGTATCCGCTATACCCCACTTCACAAGTGTTAGGAACCATTAAAAGTTTCCCAAAGACCTAACCTCAACTGTTGAGGATCATTACGAGTTTTGAAAACTTAACCTTTACCCATACCTGAGATAGCACTTAACGTCTATCGCGGGAACGGCTTTGGATTTGGTGTTTCTTTTCGTAAATCACTATCCGAAGTGCTCATGCTTCCACCGAAGCGATCAACCGAACCTTTACAACTTAGTTTTCCCATCGAACCAAATTACCGGGATCTCCGGTTCGTAAGGTTGGGTTTCCACCGTATTGGTCCGTATATTTTGGGTTTTAAGCCCATTCCCCTAGACAGCGAGAACACTTGATCTCCGGGTAGTCCCTTAGTTTGTAAACAAGGAAGTGACACCCGTGATGATCAAGCGCCATACGGTCTTATGTCTCCTACAAATCCTGACAGATATGTCCAGACGCCGTCATCCGTGTCCTTCCTAAAGCCGACCGGCTAGCCACAATGTAGAATTGTCTTGAAGGCACGGGTTTCTCCAAATAAGGGACGTCCTCTAATGAGTCGTGAAGTTACTCTACTTCTTTCATGCTTTGTATAAAGCGATAAACTCCGATACCATCATGAATCGGTCGATGCAAGTTTGCTTAGAGGATTTTCCAAGAACCACCATACACATTTACTTGTGGCTTTGGTGTTCTTCGGATCTCGATGTCCGCTTTGCATCACCGTGTTCTCTCGTAACCGCCGGACATCCGAATACTATAATCCGTAGATAAGCGAATAATTCGAGATATCGTCATATCCGACTTAACGCCTTCTATTGATCATGTATTAAGATCATCGGTGAACCTTAGTTCAACCGATCCGTTTGTTGGACGATACTAGGTCGGTTGTAGTGTGTACAATACATTGAACTACACGTGACCGAGCATATCGCTCCTTGTCTATGGGTGCACCATGATTCCAATCGGTTCTATGATTCATATCCATTGGTGGCTTCAACGAGATCGTCAACTATCGACCGTCCGTTAGATGTCTTAGAAATCCAAT
This sequence comes from Anisodus tanguticus, assembly GCA_034509755.1. NCBI lineage: Eukaryota > Viridiplantae > Streptophyta > Magnoliopsida > Solanales > Solanaceae > Anisodus > Anisodus tanguticus. Next base: position 47,405,219 of record CM067550.1, on the reverse strand, counting down.
TCCTAAGATGTCATCGTGATACTCATATCTTTCATATCGAGACTTTGTTTCAATATGATTTTCACTCTAAGACCGTTGGTTTTCCAACCGTTGGCTTTCTAACTTCGTAGTCAATGTTTCGTGATCGATTCATTGTTTTCGTTTTATCCGAGACTTTCGGGACCAAAATGTTAACATTTCGGGGACCAAAATAAAAGTTCGGAAGAAGCCCAACAGTTAAAGCAAACCAATTTCGATCCTCTTCTTCCAACTCTCCGATTTGGAAGGTCGTTTCAACACCCATGCCATGTAAGATTACAATGGCCCCTGGATGTGAAGCTACTCACAGTGGGAGCACTTTTTACAACCCAAAGGTTCTTTTCCGGAGGAAGATTAACTATTACACACGTATGGTTCTATATATGGAATCTATTTCTCCCTTTAGCTTCTTTCCAAAGCGGCGCTTTTGGAGATAACAATTATTTGTTAATTGTCCATGGTTCGTTCTCAACCATACAAGCTAGAAGGATCGAAACAAGTCTTTTTCCCCTCTTTGCTCCGTCTTGGTTCAACATCTAGAATCCCCGAGTTCGAGATCCGGAATATTAAGTTCCGGATAGACAAGAACTTTCGAGTCATGAAGATACGGAACGTCTAGTTCCGGACAATCGAGCCCTCGCGGGTTCTTGTTAACCTTGAGCAATTACTCCTTTTTCCTTTTCCAAGGAAAGTTATCTCCAAAGAATTCAGCATTCTTTGACGCCAAGAGGCGATCAACACTATCGTTATTTGCGGATCCGGTGGATATGCAATCTACGATCTTAGGTCGAACTTGACCTGTTTCGGTAGCCCATCTTTTACCAAGTTACCCCTCATAATTTGGGCGTACGACTTCGTGCTTGGCTAACACCGTTAGACTGAGGTGAGAAATGAACATTCGTTTAATGAAAGATGCTTCACATTCTCCCCCTCTATCACTAGGAATTTCTCAATCCGTAGGCTTAGTTGATTTTCAACTTCTGCTTTGTAGGCTTCAACAACTTCATCTTTGCTTTTCAATAAACAAAGGATTCCATACGTTGTACCATCATCAATGAAGATCACAACGTACTTGTCTCCCCCTCTATTTTGTATAAACTTCAAATCACCCAATTAGGTGTGACTAAGTTCTAGAGGAGCAGTGCTTCTTTCGCTATTCCCTTGACGGAATTTGGAAAGGTGATTTTGCCTCTTCATCTACCTCGCATTTATTTGAGGATTTATGTCGAAGAAGGCAACAATCTCAACATCGTTAGCTTTTGAATGACTTGCTATTTAACGTGTCTTAATCTATGATGGCATAGACGCACGGATTACAAATATATCATTCATTTGGCTACAGACATACTGTACCATTCTTAGTTATCACAGACCTGTTGGACTAGTCTCAAATCAGATTTGACCAACAACGTCCTTTAACCAAGTTAGGAACATGTATCACCTCTTTTAGAGTGATCTCATTCCTTGAAGTCCTATTGAGGACAACCTCTCCAGCCCCTTCTACTTTAGAGGTGGCGTTGCTTCACATGAACAACCTCTTGCCCGTGGTTAGAGCGTAACCGGATCATTTGTGATCTAGATACTCTGGCCTACTCCGGTTGCTTTGGCGATCGAGTGTCCAATTTCTTTATCGCCTTTCTTTAGGCCTTCGGATCATTCAGACCGGAAACTCGGCCCACGTTACTAGGTGTCCATTACTTTTCCTATGAAATGAATTTTGGCCCCACTCCGGTCGCCCGAGGCTTTATATGACTAAGTGTCCAATATCATCATATCAAAGGAATTTTGGCCCACTCCGGTCACCCGGAGGCTTTGTATGACCGAGTGTCCAATATCATCCTATCAAAGGAATTTTGGCCCACTCTAGTCGCCGGAGGCTTTGTATGACCGAGTGTCCAATATCATCCTATGAAGGATATTCGTCAAATAGTATGACAAAGCTCAACGTCGTTAGCTTTTAGTCTTCTTCCATTATGATTGGTGCCCGAGATAATTCTTGGCGCTTACTTAAGAGTGGTAAAAGTTTTCGCACAGTTAGTGGATCTTTCTCCATAGTATGTGCGACCATACTTTACACACTTTAGTAATTACACTTAAAAGAACGGATCTTCTTAAGTCGTTTACAAAATCCAATCTTTAAACGGAAAAGAAGATGAGATTAAACTTCTGATTTGTTAAAGCATAAGGAATATAAATTATTTTCATATTCCTCCTTACTTTAATCCATTTTTAATCAGACATAATTTAATCTTTATTCTTGACAAGAAAAAAAAATACTTATCATTTAATCCTTATTCTTGACAAGTGAGAAAAATACTTATCCCAATTTCGGATTCTGGCTCACTTCAGTCACTTCATCAGACTGAGTGTCCATTTCCTTCTCACCATTATTCGGATCCTTTGTCTGGGACAGATATAGGCCTTCTGCTACAAGATAGAATAACATCTCCACGACCCACGACCCACGACCCGTGACCCGTGACCCGAGAACCTGGAACCCGGAACCGGAACCGGACGGGACGGGCGGGCGGCGGCGGCGCGCGTGTGGTCTTTCCTCGAACCGAAGCACATCTAGGTCCTCCCTCCTTTAAACACATGGGATACCCCTTGGGGTCCCAAACCCCAAACCAATTTCGAATCTTATATACACAACAATTCTTTCTTCCTCTACCGATGAGGGAGAATTACACACAATACCACACTTTCCATGCTTCAAACACCTTACTTCGTGAACCAATATCTCTTTCATTTCTCAATGAAATTTGACGATTCTTGGCCCTACGGTTATCTACGTACTTAGTAGATCATGCATGTGTGAAGAACCGGATTCTCCAACATACGTTACACTAGTGTTTAAGCCGTTAAAGTTGGTCGGTCGCAACTCCCGCCAAAGGCAAATTTCCAACAATAGTTTTAATGAATTTGAAAAATGATTTGAAATGAGTAATTAATACTATGGGTAAAACAAGAAAAAAGAAATTATCTTCTCTTGATATGCTAAAAGTGAAAATTTATTTTTAATATAGTGGACAAGTAAAAGTAAACTGAGAGACTACCGTATATTAACCTTGTCTTCTACTAATATGTTAATTCTCATTTTCTCGTTCATCAATTTCGCGCTAAAGGTTTGATTAGGAAGGCTTTACACCGGCCATCTTCCTCAATTTCATCAAATAGAGCATATTTATTGTCACGTTTCTTTCGAGAATTCACATCTGCACTGGAAAATTATAATTGACCCTAGTTATTAACCGATGACATATTTAGACCATTTTGTATAGTTTAAAGGTTAATTTAACCATTTTCTTGTTATTAAATTTTGGGTATATGGCAGCATAAACCATGTTAATCAGCTTTGTTTGTCAATAAGGGAAAATATAACATAGTACTTTTGTATTTGTAATTGTAATTGACCAATCAAAGTTATGATGAAATGGTAAGTATTCCTTCATTCTTAATCGATAATTTCGGGTTTAAATTCGATGTATTAAGTCGCCTTTATTAGGAGCTCTTTATCTCCAATATAAGACTTTTCGGTCAGAATCCAGATTTAGTCGACCTCGAGGTTGACACCAATAGAAAACCAAAAAAACGAAGAAGACACGGTTGACTCCGAGTATTCACACAAAGGCAAATTTAACTCTTTTTTCTTTTATTTATTCAACTATTATTTGACAAGGAATAAAGAAAGAAAAAGAAAAATTCTCAAAGTAACATGTGATGGCAACTTGGCATAAGCCACCATGTTTACGACATCCTAAAACGTCATTAGCATATCACCAAAATATTAAACACATGCATGAAAACTCCCACAGAAGTCCACTATAAAACAAACACGTAAACTGCACAATAAATATCAACTGGAATTCCAATTAGGAAACTGCATTATCATTTCCAGATTTTCCTCAAATTTAGCACTTCGCCGGAAAATCAAGATTCAATGGAGGTCCAAAAGCGGAAATGTTCGGATGACGGAGAAATCTAAACGAAAAAGCAAAACAAGGCGAAAAAGATGACGAAAATACAAAGGAAACAGCAGTCGAGGACGACGAAGTGGAGGAATTTTATGCAATCCTAAGTATTAACACGTGTACTATGTACTATATTTATCATATTTAGTGTTACATAATTATAGTAGAACTATGATCCATGTTGTATAAAGATTACACATTGTACACCTATATATATATATTTTGTATTAATGAGAAAGGATCCCCAAGAAAGATTAATATAATCTTACATGGTATCAAGAGCCAAAACTTAAAACACCTAAACCCTCTTCTACTTTCTTGCTCCGGACGATCGCCCCCCCCCCTCCCCCCCTCCCCCCTCCCTCCCCCCGGTCGGATTTTTATTTTTTTGACCAGTGACGGCCAATATTGTCTTCTTTTTCTCTTCTTTCCAGAGAAAACATAATTGTCTACTTTGTCTCTTTCTAGAGAATACTTTTCTCAGTGGCGGCCAATATTGTATAGAATACGTTTCCCTCCCTTCACCCAAATTCAATCCACTTTCCAGAGAATACTTTCCGAAAGCCATGCAGTCCGCCCCAGACAATTTGATGGGCCACAGTCATACGACTCATTTTTCTGCTGCCCAGCAGTCTGGGAGCACAGCCAACGGGCCAAAACAATGAGGCCCAATTTCATAGACTACAATCCGCTCCGGGACTTTCCCAATCCAATTTAGGCCAGGCTTTCAGCACTTTAACTCATCGGCAACCTGATAATGCGTGGTATATGGATGCGGACGTCATGTCTCACCTCACCAACAATTCTGGTAATCTTCCTCAACTGCGAAATTTAAATATTCCGCAATCTATTATGGTCGGAAACGATCATTGCATTCCAATTCAAGGGTTTGGCCACACACTAACCCCACCACCGCATCTCCAATTCTCCCTAAATAATGTCATATATTCTCCTCACATTATCAAAAACCTAATCTCCGTTAGAAAATTTGCCACCGATAATTCTGTATCAATTAATTTTGACCCATTTGGATTTTCAGTAACGGACCTCCGTACCGGGAAACTCCTTACGAGATGCTATAGTGAGGGTGATCTTTATCTTTTCCAATCCACATCTGCTTCTAGTGTCAACCCTCACACATCTCTAACTGCCCATATTACTCCTCCCATCGCTTTAGCAACAATCTCTCCGTCAACTTGGCATAATTGGCTTGGACACCTAGGTGCTCCTGTTTTTAATTTTCTTAGAAGCAATAATTTTATTCATTGTAATGGGAAACTTACCCAAAATTATGTGTCTTGTCAATTAGGCAAACATGTTCGTCTTCCGTTTAAGTCGTCTCTCAGTATTACGTTTTCTCCTTTTGATATTATTCATGTTGATTTATGGACATCTTCCCTTACTAGCTCTTTTGGTCATAAATATTATCTCATCTTATTAGATGATTACTCTCACTTTATTTGGATTTATCCACTAAAGTTCAAATCAGAGGTTTTTGCAAAATTTCTTGAATTCCATATTTATGTCAAAACGCAATTTGAAAGAGCCATCAAATCTTTTCAATGTGATAATGGTTGTGAATTTAATAATTCCACGTTTCACAAATTTTGCAAAAACAATGACATGATTTTTCGATTTTCGTGTCCCCACACCTCTCCTCAAAATGAAAAAGCAGAACGAATCATACGCACCATAAATAATATGGTCCGTACTTTCCTTTTTCATACATCTCTTCCTCCCTCTTTTTGGGTTTATGCGGTCAAAATGGTAGAATACGTCCTTAATGTTTTACCCACTAGCACCCTACATAATATGACCCCAACCGAAATTTTATACCGTCGGATCCCCTCCTATGACCACCTACGAATTTTTGGTTGCCTTTGCTATCCCAATCTTGCCTCCACCACCCATCATAAATTAGCACCCCGAACCACTCTATGTGTCTTCATAGGGTTTTCGCCTAATCATAAGGGTTATCTGTGCTATGACATGTCCACCAGTCAAATTCAAATCTCACGTCACGTCACATTTGACGAAACCATATTCCCTTTTTCAACCATCCAAAAATACCGAAAAATGGACTACACCTTTCTTGACGAGTCTGACATGACCCCGTCGTCCTCAGTCAGTTGCGTCAGCCAACCACCGCAAGTCCGCCACTTCCACCTACCGATGTCATCTTCGACAGCGTCATTGCATCACCGTCACCATATCTGCCTCAGTCTCACTCGTCGCTCACTGCCACCACCTCTGGCAGTCGGCACTCCGTCATTGTTCACACTTCTAGTCACCGAAACCCCCATCTCCAAATCGCTGTGTCTCCGCCACTAGACCACACCGTGGACGACCCTCCAGTGCAACTCCCTTCCCCCGACTTATCTCCAGTCACCGATAACTCGAACCCACCAATACCCAGTTCGGCCCCAACCCACCACCGTCGCCACATCCGACAATACCTACCCAACACCCCAGTAATTTACCCATTTGGAACCCCGACAGACACCCCCACACTACCACAACTACCAGTCATACCCAACCAACCACAAACTTCACATCCCACATATCTGCCCAGATCATCATCACCGCCACAACCACTGTCATGCCCAGAAATCCCACACCCGACACCCTACCCCATCGCTAACACCGGTTCCCGTTCCCCACCCATTCCATCGGTCAGTTCCCTGAAACAGCAACTCCCACAAAAATACCAAAATTACCCCTGCCCCCATCCACCGTATGGAAATCCGTGCTCAATACAGGATTTTCAAACTCAAAGTCCAGTTTAACTTGTCAACCAAAACCATTTCACCAATTCCCAAAATTCCAAAATTAGCCAAACTAGACCCAAATTGGAATGCAACCATGTGTGAGGAATTTAATGCTTTAACAAAACAACACACTTGGGATTTGGTTCCTAGACCGGAGGAGGTGAATGTGATCCGATAGATGTGGCTTTTTCGCCACAAATACAGAGACAGTGGTGATCTTGAGAGATATAAGGTAAGACTTATGGCTAATGGCACAAATCAGCAGGAAGTTATTGACTGTGGTGAGACTTTCAGTCTGGTTGTTAAACCGGCCAATATTCGCACAGTTCTGAGTATTTCCATGGGTAAGCACTGACCGATTCATCAGCTTGATGTAAAGAATGCCTTTCTACATGGGGATTTAAAAGAAATTATTTACATGCACCAGCCACCTGGTTTTGTCCATCCAGAAGCCCCTCAGTATATATGTCATCTCCGTAAGTCACTTTATGGCCTAAAATAGGCCCCTAGAGCGTGGTATGATCGTTTTGCACAATATATCATGTAGATTGGGTTTGTATGCAGCAAGTGTGATAATTCTATTTATTTTGCATAGAGGTAGTAGCATTGCATATTTATTATTGTATGTGGATGATATTGTGTTTATTGCCTCATATGAGTTGTTGAAAATTGAGATCATTGCATTGCTCAAAACATAATTTACTATGACTGACTTGGGGAAGTTGAGCTATTTTTTGGAGATTTCAGTGACTAGATCTGCAGATACTATGTTCCTTTGTCAGCGTAAGTATGCATATGAGATTATGTACAGGGCGAAAATGGTAAATTGCAAGATTATGTCTACTCCAATTGATTCTAAATCAAAGCTCAGTGCTTTGGATGGTGATCCAGTGTCAGATCCCACTCTTTAACCGAGTCTTGTAGGTGCACTACAATACCTTACTTTCACCAGATCTGATATTGCTTATGATGTTCAGCATGTATGCTTATTCATGCATGCCCCAATGGAGCCTCATTTTACTGGCCTTAAACGCATAATTCGATATGTTAAGGGCACACATGATTATGGATTACATCTCTACCACTCAGCACCGACAAGGTTGTTGTCATATACGGATGCTGATTGGACAGGTTGTCCGGACACGCGATGATCCACCTCAGGCTATTGTGTGTTCTTGTAGGATAATCTCATTTCTTGGTCTGCCAAGAGACATGCCATATTATCCCGTTCAAGTGCAGAAGCAGAGTACAAAGGTGTTGCTAATGTTGTTGATGAGATCTGTTGGCTCTGAAACCTTCTGTTGGAGCTTCAATGTCCGTTGCGTAAGGCGTTTTTGGTTTATTGTGATAACATCTCCGCCATCTATCTATCTCATAATCCGGTTCAGCATCAGCGAACCAAGCATATTGAGATGGACATCCACTTTGTTCGTGAGAAGGTTGCTCTCGGTCATGTCAAGGTATTACATGTGCCTTCCTCTTATCAGGATGCAGATATATTCACAAAAGGCCTTCCTAGACAACTCTTTCTTGATTTCAGATCCAGCCTTAGCGTCTGACCTCCTCCCGCTCAGACTGGGGGGGGGGGGTGTATTAACCGTGTATAATGTAACATATTTACCATATTTAGTGTTATGTAATTATGGTAGAATTAGGATCCCTATTGTATAAGGATTCCACATTGTACACCTATATATATATTGTATTAATGAGAAAGGCGCCCCAAGAGAGATTAATACAATTCTATATTATCAATAAAATAACAGCAGGATCACACTTGCTAAAAATTCCTTGAATAAAAAAAGTATTTGTGACACTCATGAAGGATGGAGGATAGTCTTTTGACAACTTTTGAAGAAGGAATACATATAATATTTTAGGCGAATTCACATAGAAATGATGAGAGAATAAAGTAAAGAAATTTATAAAATATAATTTTAACACAAGTTTATGTGGTATATGCATTTTTGGACTCAATAATAACATAGCTTGAGGATTAAGTCTGTGAAATCTGTTGAAACGAAACGAACAATATACGTTATGGATTTGGATTGTGGCACTATCACTGCATACATATTCTGTATTTTGAGGAAAAATGATGTCCCAATTTTGAATATCAAAACTGACCAAACAAAAAGCTTGATAAGCACATTAACAGTTTGTGATGTATTGAATGAAATCAGCCACTAGAATAAAGGCTAAGAATCTAAGATAAGAATATTGTAAAGGGCAAAAAAGCTAATTGGCTAATTTTCTTTTTTGCCTTATTTTCTCTGTTCAATTTAATTAGAGCTCGTATATGCTTTCTGAGACATTAATGATATACGTATATTTAATTAGAGCTCGTATATGCTCGTATATATTTCATTATCTTTAATTCTTTCGTCAAATCCACCACACGTCATCCATAAGAATAATTTTGCACCATTACATTAGAGCGCTTCTCTTACACCTAAGGGTGGAGCTAGACGAACTCATTTTATCAAAAATTACATTTAAAATTATATTTTATATATTTAGTAGATACTGAGGGAGGAAGAAATGAAAGAAGGCCCACTTAATTAGAATTTTGGGCTAAAAACATCCTGAACTATGGCTCAGACCAAAGGTACATCCTTATGTTATCATAGTAAGCATAAAACATCCCTTAACTAATCTAAACATTGCAACAATCAGCCTTCTGTTGGTTTTTATCAAGAAACTAACAGCATCAACCAAAACACATGCCAAGCACGTGACTCCACCCCCCCCCCCCCCCCCTCCCCTACATCAAAATTTCTGTGTTTCTCCATTGACTGACCAAGATCCAAATGAATCGTTCCAAATCCAAATGATTAACCTTGTTTTAACTTTTAATTACTTCCATCATACTCCTTGAGCACTAATAGACAGATCAACTAAACTTGGAATACTTAAGTAAAATTTAATAAACATGCTTTAGCAGCTAAACTTTAGCCTAAACTACCGAAATACTTTGTATTTGCGCTAATGATTTAATTAATATATATTGATAATGTAATGATTTTTTACACCGTTAGTGTAATTTAACTTATTATAGCATATCACTTATAATTTGTTCTAGATTATCATCAATGCTTATTAAATAAAATTACTTGTTAGTATTATTTTTTAAGTCATCTAATTGTATAAATATTTTTTCTAATTATGTAAGTATTCATTACACTATCAGTATATAAAATTTAAATCCACTTACGCATAATGACTCATGCCACACATCATTAGATACCTTAGTTAATCTTTTGCGCATGCTTTTATAGAATATGCCGTCCTCGATCTAATAATTCAAATTACAATCATAACCACTAAATATTTTTATGCAAGTGGTACTTTGATAAACACAATAAATTATATAACCTTAAAGAAAGACCAAGTCTAGAATTTAAGGTTTTTAAAACAAATGTGGAGACCAAAGTAAAATCTTAAAGAAAGACCAAAAAATAGTATCTTTTTTTTTTGTGTAAAAAAAGAAAATGATGGAACTAGCACTGGCCATTAGATACTGCTAAGTCTAATTTAAAATATTGACTAAGTAGACTTCCGATATTATAGTCTCGATCTGCAGGTTTTCGACTTAATACTTTTCTTTATTTAGCTTTTGTTGTCATCGTAACTTCATGTTTACGTTTTCTTTTCACGATAATATATATATATATATATATATATCATCGTAATACTTTTTTTACTATCAAGTTACACAAAGAATTTTCACAGAAGTCTCCTTAAAATGTGGATTTGTAATCTTTAAAAATAAGATAAGTTATATATTATAACAGATAAATATGACCGATTATGAAAAAAAATTATTTATATTGATTGTGTGTATATATTGTTGGAAATTTGCCTTTGGCGGGAGTTGCGACCGACCAACTTTAACGGCTTAAACACTAGTGTAACGTATGTTGGAGAATCCCGTTCTTCACACATGCATGATCTACTAAGTACGTAGATAACCGTAGGGCCAAGAATCGTCAAATTTCATTGAGAAATGAAAGAGATATTGGTTCACGAAGTAAGGTGTTTGAAGCATGGAAAGTGTGGTATTGTGTGTAATTCTCCCTCATCGGTAGAGGAAGAAAGAATTGTTGTGTATATAAGATTCGAAATTGGTTTGGGGTTTGGGACCCCAAGGGGTATCCCATGTGTTTAAAGGAGGGAGGACCTAGATGTGCTTCGGTTCGAGGAAAGACCACACGCGCGCGCCGCCGCCGCCGCCGCCCGTTACGGGTCACGGTCACGGTCACGGTCACGGGTTGTGGGCCTTCGATATTATCTTTTTGGGCCAGAAAACTTTGCCGGAAGTACAGTTTGATCCCGAAGTTTCAAATGTGCGTTTGGACCGAACTCTTTCGGATGTACGGTTTGGTCCCCGAAGTTTCAAGATGTACGAGTTTGGTCCCCGAAGTTTTTCGAGAAAATCAGAATTTCGACGGTCCAGAACAGAAACGTCCAGCACTCAATTCAGCCATTTATTTTGGCTGAATTACACCTCCTATAATGGCCAATCCGTTGGCATTTTTCACCATTTATGTTGGTGACTTTACTACCTCCATAATGGCCATTATTTGGCTATTATGGAGGCAGTTTTCAGCCCCTCCCTCACCTATATAAACACACCCTTACACCATTGTTGAGCACCAAAAAGAACAGAAAAATAACAGTTCATAAAGCTCACGAAAATACACAACAAAAACAGTTTTCTTCCTACAACTTCCAAGCATCATTTCGTTACTCAATATTCTTCACGGTAGCTCTTGAGTTTCCTTTGCTCAAGGGTTCCATTGCTGTTTTATCTTGGGAGACAAATTGTCCAGGACGTATAAAGGATACATACGGGGCAATATTGTCTTAAGGACAGAGTGCCACACTCGACTCAGCAAAACCAGTTTCCATTTTTTCGTTTTCAACAAAATTGTAATTTCAGTTTTGTGGTTATCTTGTAATTTTCAGATTACTAGTTGAGCTATTGAATCTTTGTTTATCCTTTCGAATACTTGTAATAGTTATATACTTCCTGTACTGCTTTATAAAGTACTAAAGAGAAAAATCTCCCAATATATATATATATATATATTGAACTCAATAATATTTTATTATTTCTATATCTCCGCTTTTAATTTTATCTTTTTTAACAAGATGAAATACACATAAAAACATTAAATATTTTTGGAAACTTTTAACATGTATTTAGATGTTAGTAAGGAGAAGTCAAGGTTACACAATGTAACCGGTAAGAGAAAATTACAAGAAGTCAACATAGTCGAATATTATCCGCTTGAACCGCTAAAGGCAATTACATTTATAATTATTTAGTGTCTAATCATTAATTTTGACCTGATTAATTTGAATTTGTATTGTATATGATTCATTATAGGGGGAGTGTTATTTACTAGCGTATTTCTTCATTCTCAAAGTTCGAACTTGAGACTTCTGATTTAAAATGAAGGATTCACGTCCATCTTAAGGCACCCTTTAGTGCTGAAAATGGAAATTAAGCGTATAATTGGTGAAATAGTATAGGTAAAATGATATAATAACAAATATAAATCAATACTCGACACAGAAAATAACATGTCAATAGAGAACTAACCCCTTGTGCGACAAATCAAATGTCTTACTTTGACTTTCTGGAATTTGTTGGGTTCGTAAGCACAACGGAAGTTTAAAATCTTTTTACCCAACAATGATCCTGACATGACTTATACGATAATCATATTTATGTTCAAAACATAACAAAAGAAAACCTACAGGTTTTCGAGTGCGGGATTCAATACTAAGGTATCCACACGATTTGAATCATCGACTGCAAGTTCCAACTCCAGTGTATTTTCTTTGCAAGAAAGCTAGGAAATCTTGCTTTAGGAACTGAGAAGTTATTTTCTGTAACATTACAATTATGGGGTATGTGTTGTTTATATAGGAGTTCAGGACAAAACCTAAGTAGATTTAAAACAGAAAAACCTGGCCCACGTTAATGTTCAATGGACCAGCCCAATTTTGGGTCAGTAATTTCTGGCACAATTGCTTCCTGTGTTTGTCCAAGTACCCATATAATAAATCCAACACATTTAATTAAATTCGAAATCCAATTCGACTTAATTAAATAATTTCCATAATTATTATAAATTAAATATCTCGACTCTCAATCGAATATTTAATACTTTCTCAATACACTCTTAGATCGAAGAAACAATCGCATATAGTGTGACCCTATAGGCCTTCACATATCGACATTAATCTAATTAAGGTCCATACGAAACTCCTAGACTGCATCGTATGACGAACACAATATGTGAAGTACGTTTACATGAATCCAGCAAACTTAACCTTTATGCGGAACTACAAATTCCTTTCATTCGCGACACACTCGATTAAGCTTAGGATTTGCCAAGTGTCTATCCAAATGGCTTAATCACTTTATCTCACATTTATTAGTTGACAACTAGACCATATTCTAAATATGTCTATTGCATTGGCCAGTGACTTTAGTCAACCTAATAACATTGAGAAGTTGAGTGCTCTCTCGAATTTCCAATCGAGGAATGAATCCTATTCTTGGCTCAACTACCACCTTGATTTACATCCTGATGCACCCAACACAAGTCATATCTTATCCAGAAGGAATTTAAGCTTAGAACTTGGTCAAAGTACATCATTCTATAAACAAGGTGTGTATTGACCTCAAGTCAAATGACCTTTATATTCCACACGCCGATAACACTATAGACATGTATAACAAATAGTTTATCGGCAGGGTATACTAATACATCTCCATAGTAATCATGTGTCCATCACGAGTAACCATTACTCGTAGTTGTGAGACATACTACATTCTCCAAGAATGTGATGCAGACCACATGTCGACTTATAGCATATCATCGATATCCCATTCTCGATGATCATTAGTTGAGACTATTTTGAGAGTTACGTTCTATCATTAATATCTCACTCTATTAATGACAATGTAAGCTCAAGGGATGCACATATATGAATAATTGCAAACAATCAAACAATAATTCAATAATTTGCAAATTGCATAAATATTAATCTCATTAATAATATGAATGTGTTCAAATACATTTTGTCCATAATATAGATTGTCTCTAGGACATACATACTTTCATTATTATGGTCCATAGACGATAAAGTGATTACCTCATTAACGACCTTGCAATTTTTTCTAGAAAAATTAGAGAAAATGCAAAATTTTGCTCGCAAATATATTTTTCTGAAAGTGACCTATTCATTAGGTCAAAATTAAAAGTCAAATAAAATTTAGTACTCTACTCTTTCTTTCAATTTTATGAGTATCTTATTTAGACATTGCTATTCAATTTGTATTCAGTTTTTTAAAATTTTTATACGTTTACTCATTTCAGACAACTTTAGACATGTGATGTCTGAAATTAGGTTTGAGTTTGACAAAAGCTTAACTTCATACAAATATCTAAGTTTTATATGGCTGAAATTCAGATAATAATGATTGAGCTTCAATCATATGTGCATAACTTTTAAATAAAAATAACTTAACTTTTGACTGAAGTTTAGATAAAAATGACTAAATTTCAGCCATATGATACTTTAAATCACCTTTTGTCTTAAGTTAGAAAGTGTCAAGATTAACTTCATACACCTCATATATGAAGTTACTCGGGAGTAAGTAGATTTAGAGTGAAAAATATATAAACTTAGGGTATAACTTAAATGGTGTTACCAAAATTGAATATCTATGTACTTAGTTCAATATATATATAGGACAGTCCTTTTACTTATTTTCCCAAACAAGTAGCAATATCTTATTTCCTTTTTGGGCTTGCCACAGGGGCGTATGCATTTAAGGCGGGTTCAATTGAATCCATAATTTTCTACGCGGAGCATATATTTATGTGTAAAAATTTATTAAATTTGAAATAAATAGTAGATATAAATTCATAACTTTTAAAATATAATAAAATCAACTTAGAATTCTGAAAGGTTGAACTCATAAAATTTAAATCCAGAATCCGTATCTACTTTCCAAATACTTGACTTCGTATCTTCAATGAAGTTTTTTCCAGTCCAATAACTTTATTTTTAACAAAACTTGATTTGACATTTACCAACTAATTTATTGACATCTAGCTACTTCAAACTATTATTTGATATACATTCCTCGACTAAACTTAATATGTAAACAATATTAAAAGATCTGAACGTTCATACCACTCAATTTGGGTCTACTTTAGGTGGAAGAAGGAAGAGAGTATTAGTCATGTGAAATAGGCTTAATTTCAGAAATTGACACTTTTACTTGCGCGATTTTATAAGACAGATATTACCCTTAACGAATTTCAAATAAACACCTATAAATAGTTAGTTATTCGCAGATGACATGATTTTGATCGATGTGACAAGCAATGAAGTTAATGATAGGCTAGAAGATTGGAGAAAGACCTTAGAGTCCAAAGATTTCAGATTAAGCAAGACTAAAACAGAGTACTTAAAGTGCAATTTCAATGGCGTTACGCATGACACGGAGGTTACAATGAAGATAGAGGAACAAGTCAAACCTAAGAGAGAAATCTTCAAGTATGTGGGGTCTGTAATTCAGGGAGACGGGGAGATTGACGATAAAGTCACTCATCACATTAGAGCAGGATGAGTGAAATGAAGGCTTTCCTCCGGGGTACTGTGCGATAAGAATGTATCGCTAAGGCTTAAAGGAAAGTTCTACAAAGTGGTGGTTAGACCAGCATTGTTGTATGGTGCAGAGTGTTGGCCAGTCAAGAATGCCCACATTCAGAAGATGAAGGTAGAGGAGATAATGATGCTCAGATAGATGTGTAGTCATACAAGAAGAGATATGATTAGGAATGAAGTTATACAGTATAAGGTGGGAGTGACATCAGTGGAGGACAAGATAAGGGAAGCAAGACTGGGGTGGTTCGGGTATGTGAGGAGAAGATGATGCGCTAGTGAGGAGGTGCGGTAGGTTGGCTGTAGCTGGAATTAACAGAGGTAGAGATATGCCGAAGAAGAATTGGGGGGAGATGATTAGACAATACATGACTCGACTTCAGCTGGCTGAGGACATGACCTTATATATGAAGATATGAAGGTTTAAGATTAACATAGAAGGTTAATAGTAGATAGCTAGGTGTGGGGAGGGAGGGGCTAGTTTTCCTCCTCTATTCTTTTCCTTTTAGTAGTAGTTGTCAGAAATCACATCGTTTTTATTTCCTTGATGAGTATTACTATACGTTGCCATATTTATTTTATATCTTGCTATTTATTGTCTTCTTTCATATATTTCTGCGACATGTACCTTTCTTCTGAGCCAAGGGTCTTCAGGAAACAGTCTCTCTACCTCCACCAAGGTAGAGGTAAGGTCTGCGTATATCCTACCCTCCCAGGCCTTATTTATGGGATCACACTGGATTGTTGTTGTTGTTATATAGTTAGTCAGAAAATCATGCTAGTCTTGATGATTCGTGACAATGAGTCCTAGTCTTGATATGTATACATAGAGCTAGACGGGCTAAATTTTTAAATTTATGACTTCTAGTCTAGATTTTAAAACTAGAAAGTTGACTTCTTGAGTTGAAGATCTATCAGAAATAATTTTTCTACCCAATAAAGATAAGAGTGAGGTCTGTATACGCCCTAGCCTTCCAGACTTCATTTGTGGGACTACACTGGATGTCAAAGAAAAAATTGAGTTCTCGATAAATTATTTATATATATTATGTTTATTTTTAGCATAGTTACAAATTTTATGCTAAAATTAATGGGTTCTATCGAATGCTAACTCCAATCGTAAGACAAATTCAATATTTTAAGTTAACGTTTGTCTATAGATTTTGGATCAAATTTTGAAAATATGTCTTTAAAAACTTTTTAAGTTCTAAAAATTGATCCCAATTTTTAAATTTTGAGACTCACTCACAAAAATTTAATTTTTTTTAAATAAAATACATGTTCAAATATAATTTTACGTTTCAAAAATCACAACTTAAAAACTTAAGTTTTTAAATTTTAAGTTTCAAGTTCAAAATGTATGGCCAAACCGAAGCTAAATTTATAAATTTTGCATGCAAATTCTTCTTACTTATTGAATGTTGAATAAGTTGTAATTACGGGTCAAAGTTAATGAATTTTGTCCAACTAACCGAACTATAAATCCGTCTAGAGCACACACGTGTATGACAAATCAGACGCAACATACAAATTTATGACACGTCATTTTAAGGAAAACTAGAAAAGTAAACATATAAGCCACGCCACCGACGGTTTGAATCAATAGCAAGAAGCTAACATCATATACATGACGAACGCTTAATTACATTATTGATTAGAAATAAATTTTTTAATATTTGATTATGTACTATTGAAGAATTTAATCGCACACTTGAAAGATAGCCCATAAAGTTACAGGAATAGTTGGATAATTGATTTATATGGATCCTTCGTATGAAAATACAGAGAAATTGATTCACCATTGAGAACAATAACCTCAAAAAGACGAATATTGTGGTGTTCTAACAGCGGCAGATCAAACAAGAACTTGATGAGCGAAATCCCTCGTAGCAGCTCCTGCACCTATCAATTTTGCACCTTCTAACATCTCATCTTGACATGTATTATCTAATCTATGAGAATCAAGTTTTTCCCCTTCCCTAAGCCCAAGCTTTTCCCTTTAAATATATGTTTTGTCAGAAAATTAATGGTAGTAGTGGGTTAAAATACCCAATTAGTAATGATATTCCAATAATTAATAAGATTGAGTACGATTTTCGCAGAAGCATCTTTTTGCTTATTAAAAAGACAATTGCAGACTTGAATAATATAAATATGTTTTATACTTTATTTAGAAAAGCATTATTTATTATGAAATCTTCAGCCAAATCAATAATTCTGATTTGAGGAATATTTCCATACAGATCATATTACCAAATACTTGATGCTTTGAGATTCAATTTGATTCTTTGACCGCTTCCAATTATTTTTAAATTTCAAGCACAGGGTTTTAAGTTGATGAAGGTAGAGCTTCTTAGGTTTTTTCTTTTTTTTTTTTAACTTCAAACAAGAGTAATAAATTATCACTTTTCTGTATAATTTGAAACTGTGTAAATTTTCTGTTACAAAATAGAAATATTGCATTATAAAATTGAGATGGAATTTGAAAGTTTGGCGAAAGAGGGAATGCCACGTGCCTGCGACTTTGAGTATTACAGTCTTACAGATGTGTTGATAGAGCTTTTTATTTGTTTAATTTTTTCAAATAAAGTGTTTTATACTTTCAAATAAAGGAATAATTTCTTTTTTAATTTAATCATATGATATTTAATATCCAAGTGATCCAGATTCACATTGCGTAAAACTAATTAGAAAAAAGTGTTTTATACTCAAATTTCTCCATTTTCAAGCCTGATCTCAGATCGTTAAGGAAGGAGGATAACGTCTATCCCTCCACATTCCTTGCCGATGAAGGAAATAGAAGAACAAGTTACCACTCCCTTGAAAGTATGTATGTCCTAGAGACAATCATTATTAGGGATAAATGTACTTGAACACGTTCGTATTATTAATAAGATTAATATTTATGGCATTTGCGATTATTGAATTATTATTTGATTGTTTGTAATTATTCATTAATGTGGATCCCTTGAGCTTACGTTGTCATTAATAGAGTGAGATATTAATGATAGAGCGTAACTCTAAAACGGCCTCGACTAATGATCATCGAGAATGGGATATCGATGATATGTTATAAGTCGACATGTGGTCTGCATCACATTCTTAGAGAATGTAGTATGTCTCACCTGCTACTAGTAATGGTTACTAGTGATGGACACATGGATACTTTTTGAAAGTATTGGTATACCCTGGTGATAAACTATTTGTTATACATGTCTAAAGTGTTATCAGCGTATGGGAGATGAAGATCCTTTGACTTGAGGTCAATACGCACCTTGTTTACAGAGTAATGTACTTTGCCATGTCCTAAGCTTAAACTCCTTATAAGATAAGATACGGCTTGTGTTGGGTGCATTATGATGTAAATTAAGGTGGTAGTTGAGCCAAGAATAGGATTCATTGCTCGATTGGATATTCAAGAAAGCACTCAACTTCTCAGTGATATTAGGTCGACCAAGTCATTGGCCAATGCAAGAGACATATTTAGAATATGGTCTAGTTGTCGACTAATATAGATGAGATAAAGTGATCAAGCCATTTGGATAGACACATGATAAATCCTAAGATTGATCGAGTGTGTCGCGAATGAAAGGAATTCATCATCTCACATAAAGGTTATGTTTGTTGGATTCATGTAAACGTACTTCATATATTGAGTTCGTCGTACGACGCAGTCTAGGAGCTCCGTATGGACCTTAATTGGATTAGTGTCGATATATGAAGGCCTATAGGGTCACACTATGTCGATTGTCTCTTCTAATCTAATGGTGTATTGAGAAAGTATTAAATATTCAATTTGGGATCGAGATATTTAAATTGATAATAACTATGGGATAATTTCTATTAGATGGAAATTATTTAATTAAATCAAAATTAGATTTTGAATTTAATGTGTTGAATATATATATATTAAATTAAAAAGGGAAATGAAATTTTACGTAAGGCGCCGCGGCGCCGACCCGGCAGTGGGCCCAGTCAGACGGCCCACTGCACCTCGATTTTTGGGCCAGTCTTAGAGCCCAACCCTTATCTGATTATTGACCTAATTTTAACTATAAATACAGCACTCCCATTGTTAATTAAAACACACCAATTCTATAAACTAATTCTAGACTTAGAGTCTAGGACGAAACTCTCTCAAACCTCTGTCAAGATCTCCTGACTTTCTTGACATAGGAATACACCATAGCATAGTGCTTGCAGTCGAAGGGACATTCGCGTGTAATCCCTAAGTAAAGACTTCAGATAATACAACCTGTAAGTGTTCATGTTTTATGTTACATGTTTTTTATTGTCATATAATCATACCAAAAGAAAATGTTAGGGTAAGTAAGAACAAAAAATTTAAACTTCCGTTGTGCCTTACTTATGTGTTTTGAACCCAACAAAATCGGTACATCCCTCTGTCTATTTCATTTACCTTTTTCTAAATTTGATAATAATTTCAACATACTTCTTATTTTATCTTTAGTTGAGGAACTTTTATAATTATAATAATATTATAAAAGGTGTTGAAAATAATAATTTAAAATTGTAGAAAATTAAAATTGGTTAAGATTTAATATTTAAAATCATGTCTAGTTAGATTATATAGTCAAATTTATATAGAAATATGTTTTTCTATTTTGAATTAAAGTAGATTTCATAACAAGAGAGTGTAGATTGTAGAGAACATAGATCCATAAAGTTTATAAATAAAATATTTTTCATCAAAAAGTTTAAGATCATAAAGTTTCATAGTTTATTTTAAAAAAAATTCATGTCCGATACTGATTTAAAATTTATGAATATCTAAAATAACCTCAAATTAATATAAAATAATAATTAAGTTCAGAGTCCAAGTAAAAATTATTGAATAGTTACCGAACCCACATTTTTGTTGACAATTGGCATTATGTCGTTGTACTTACGTCACACTTCAAACATCAGCAACGTTGACACAGGTGACGACTTACCACGAAATTTCACTTATAAAATTACACGTAAAACCACTCCATTAATGATTAATCAATCCTTCCAAAAATTCCAATTCAGAAATATCATACTCATTTCTCCCTATATTTGTTTTCTCCAATTTTTACTACCCTTCGCCGGAAAATCAAGATTCACTCCCACAATTATGGAGGTTCATCAAAAGCGGAAATATTCACATAACGGAGAAATCGAAGTAAAGAAGCAAATAAAAACGGAGAAAAATGACGGAAAGAGTAAAGAGACCGCGGTGGAGGACGATGAAGTGGAGGAATTCTATGCTATTTTACGGAGAATACGCGTGGCGATGAAGTATTTCGAGAAGCGAAAGTACAAGGACGTAAACAACAACAATAACATAACCAGTGTAATTTCAAAAGTGGAATCTGAAGAGAGATAGAGTATACGCAGACATTACCCCTATATTAAGAGGTAGAAAGCCGAGGGCGGCGGCGTCAGAAAAAATCTGAAGGCAGCGCAGCTGTGGAATCCGGATTTGCGGACGGAAGATATTAAACGGGTTGTTGACGGCGTTAAGGAGAAAGAAAGAGTGGAGGATAATGCAGGTTTGGATCTTAACGCTGACCCGGTTACTGATCCGAAGTCAGAATCCGATTGAGTTATTCTTTTTTTTTTCTGCCTAATTAATTGTTAGGAGTATTTTGACTCTTTTTAATCTGTTTTTCGCCCATCCTAATTGTGGTCCGGATGGGTTGTAATTATGAGTTATGACTAATAATGTATCGAATTATTATTACAAATATATTTTGTTCATTTACGTCTGTTGATGAAAGTTTTCAATGTACAAGTTATTTAAATTTCAAATACTTAGATGTTTTTTCTGCTGTAGTTATTGGTACAACAATTGTTGAACACTGAGGGTAGTTTGATATTTGGTTAGAAGCTAAATTATTCATGTATTAAATTTTATATATGTAATATCAAGTTCGGTAGTATTTTTTTACTATGTATAAAATTTATCACACTAATACGATTTGGTTTACACTTTAGAAACCCACATAACTAATATATGCATAAGTTATGAAATTATGTATTATTTTATACAGGATATAATATAAAATACTAATAACTGTTGGAAATTTGTCTTTGAAGCGGAGTTGTGTCCACCCGTATTTAATGACTTAAACACTAGGGTTCCGTATGTTTGAGGCTTTGTCTCTTCACACGTGCATAATCTACTAAGTGAGTAGATGACCGTAGGGCCAAGAATCGTCAAATTTCATTGAGAAATGAAAGAGAAATTGGTCCACGAAATAAGGTGTTTGAGGCATGAAAATATGGTGTGTGACAAATCTACCACATCGGTGGGAAAATAAATAATTGTTCTCTTTATAAGTCTCAAACTTGGCTAACGGTTTGGGACCCCAAGGGATAACCCATGTGTTTGAAAGAGGGATGACCTAGATGTGCTTGGGTTCAAGGCTAAGTCCACACGCGTACCGCCCTCCCGTCCGGTCCGGGATCGGGTCTCGGGACTTGGGACTTGGGCTTATTCTAATATTATCTATTTGGACCCCAAATTACTTAATATTTAATATTTACAGTTTGGTCCATGGAGTTTCTGAAAAGCTGAAATTGGGGTCACGAAAGGACGTTGGAGTTGATTTTTGGATCAGCCATTACTTGAATAATAACTCCCCTCACTAATGGCCATAAACTGTCATTACTTGGCAGTTGAGGAGTCTCTTCCCCTATGCTATATATTGGAGCTTTTTGGCTCAATTGCAGAGGATACTACAATATACTACACAGAGACAAAATAGAAGAGAGCACAACTGAAATTCTGTCCAGAAACGTGAGTACAAACAGTGAACAGAAAACTCAAAACTCTTTCTTCCTTTTCCGTTCTTCAGCAAGTCGCTTCGTGTTTTGTTTTCTTCGTTAGAATCAACCTATTTGTTTTGTAGTGTTGATTAGTTGTTGTTTTATCTTGGGAGACTATTGCCCATTAACATAAAAGTATATATACGAGGCAATCTTGTCTTAAAGACAGAGAGTCATCTCTCGACTCAGCCCACAGTTGTAACAATCCAAATTTAGTGTTTCTTGATTTCAAGTTATCAAGATTCAAGACTCAACAAGCTTGCGACAGTTAGGAATAT
Source organism: Anisodus tanguticus (assembly GCA_034509755.1). Taxonomy (NCBI): domain Eukaryota; kingdom Viridiplantae; phylum Streptophyta; class Magnoliopsida; order Solanales; family Solanaceae; genus Anisodus; species Anisodus tanguticus. The sequence continues at coordinate 47,382,674 of CM067550.1, read as the reverse complement.
TGGCTTGTTTGTTTATCCTTTCGAACACTTGTAATATTTATTTACTTCCGTATTGCTTTACATATCCAACAATAACTAATATATGAATAGCTAAACTCTGTATAACTAATTCTTACCTAAAATATAAATAAATTTCTTCATAACTAATCTTTATCTTACTAATACCTAATAACTCTAACCAACCCTGAAGAATACATTATTATATGTTTAGTTATAGGAGAATTGTTTACACATATAATACATGATCTATTATATGTTGAGTAATAATGTACTTTATTATTATACAATAAATAATAATAAATAGATTGGTATAATGTCGAAGTTGTGGTATTTAAAAATAATATTTTTTTTATAATTCTTTTACTCATGTATTGCTGATATACAGTTTTTACTTCATATTCTAATCTCAAATAAGATAATATGTAGAATTTCTCTACCTTAAGGTCGTGATAGTTACGACTGCGCGCAATTCATCGGGGCTTACTAGTCGACTCCCATGTCATTAGGTCAGCAACTTTCTTAACCTTCTGACACCAACAAGCTTTAGCTCCGTCATGATCTTATAACTTTAAGGAGACCTCACTCAAGCTTGGTCACTTTGTGAGGAGTCACTCCCTCTCCCAAAGTTATGTGGCTAATTTATCGAGTTTATTAGAGAGTTATTTCGTGCCCCTTGCTATTTTTTATAAGAGCAGCCAGTTGGTTCACCATGTTAGTATGATGGACAACTCACAACTCATGAATTAATGGAGAATATTTATATATATTTATGTAACTATATATGTTGTATATATAATTGTGTAATTGTAGAGATTTGATGTAGTAATCAAAGAGAATATATACCGACAATGTAATAGCTAGAACAGGGACGAAGCCTCACATGCCCCAGTAGGGGCTATAGACCCCAACAAAAAAAATTACTATTACTATATTAACAATTGCCAAAAAGCCTCACCCATAAAAAATATTAGTCCCCAACCTTTTTCTACTCTTAAATTATCCAAGCCGAATAAATTTGTAAAATGAAATCCATAAGCCCAACAAAAGAAAAAAAAAGTACTAGTCTATGAATACACAACAAAGTCAGCGTATGTGCTGATTAAAAAATAGCGCTGCCTTTCTCTATTAAAATAAAAAACACTTTGTCTTCTTCAGGGTTTCACGCTCAAGACCAACTTAGAAATTGGCGATTCTTCTTCAATTCTTCTGGTTCCTTTCTTGTGATCTTCTTCAAGACTTTGGTTTTGCGCTACTCATCTTTATTTAGTACATGTAAGATTTTTCCATCATCTATTCAATTTCATTATAATAGTTATTTTTTGTGAACCCTAATTAATGCAAATGTATTATTATTTGAATTAATTAGTGTTTGATAATTGATCATATAGTTTTGGATTTTTGTAGAATATTATTGTTGTGGATTTAAAGATTGTATTGATGGAGAAATTTCTTAAAAGAAAGTCTGCAATGGTTGACTCTTCTAAATCAAATGCTCAAAAGAGACCTTCAAATGTTGAAATTGACTTCGACAATCTCCTGGCAGACCCTGAAAAGCGACCAACAATATGGAGTTACGATACTAATCATAGAGATAGAGTAAGACGAGCTTTTCTATTAAAGGGGTCGTTTCAATCTAGAAACCACAACTTTCCATGGAGCCAACTAGATGATAAAATTCAAAAAATGAGGTTTGTTGAAACTTGGTTTGACAAATATCCAGATTGGTTGGAGTATAGCATAACAGAAGATAGAGCATATTGTCTTTACTACTATATTTTTAGGACTCAAAATATTCAAGGTGGGGCAGATCCATTTGTCGGAGTTGGATTCAATAATTGGAAAAAGAAGGAGAGATTTGATGTTCATGTTGGAGGACATAGCAGTTTTCATAATCAATCAAAAATGAAATGCCAAGATCTAATGAATCAAAACCTTACATGAAGTGTTTCTACTCTATTTACTCATGAAGCAAATAAAGAGAGAACTAACTACCGTATTCAGTTGAATGCAACAGCTACATCTGTGCGTTTATGTTTGAATCAAGGACTATCATTTCGAGGTAGAGATGAATCTGAGCTGTCGAGAAATAAGGGCAACTATCTTGAAGTTTTTCATTTGCTTGTTGATAATAATGAGCAAATAAAGAATGCCACATTTGAAAATGCTCCTCTAACTTCACAATTAGTTTCATCTGATATTCAGAAAGATATTTGTAAAGATTTTGCTGTTGAAACTACTTCTGTGATCATCAAAGATATCGGTGATAATTTTTTTACAATCTTGGTTCATGATTCACTTGATGCATCAATGAAGGAGCAAATGGCAATTTGTTTAAGATATGTGAACAATGAGGGACGAATAATTGAACGTTTTCTTGGTATAAAATATGTTCCAAATACAACTGCAGCTTTACTCAAGGAGACTGTCAAAGGATTACTCTATGATCATGGTTTAAGCATATCAAGGTTGAGAGGTCAAGGCTATGATGGAGCAGCCAACATGCAAGGTAAGCTTAAAGGTTTGAAAACTTATTTTGAATGAAAATTCATGTGCCTTTTATGTTCATTGCTTTGCTCATCAACTTCAGTTGAGTTTAGTAGTGGTTGAAAAGTTTCATTTTCTTCCTCAATATATTTTTGAAATTACATCAAGGGTTGTAAATATGGTTGGAGGTTCGAGTAAGAGGCAGGATATTCTCAAATACATACAAAGTCAAAAAGTAATAGAAGCACTAATTAAGGGAGAACTTGTTAGTGGGCGTGGGCTAAACCAAGAAACTAACTTGCAACGTCCAGGTGATACTCGTTGGAGCTCGCATTATACTACTTTAGTTAGACTCATTGACATGTTTTCATCTGTTATTAAAGTACTTGATCTTATAATGGATGATCCGGAGCAAAGAGTTGATGCAAACATGTTTTTAAATGCGTTACAATCATTTGAGTTTGCATTCTCTATGCATTTGATGAAAAAGGTATTGACGATTACCAATGAGTTGTCATTAGCGTTTCAAAAAAAGAGCAAGAGATAGAGAATGCTATCAGATTAGTGGAGATTTCTACACAAAGATTGCAATATTTGAGAGACAATGGATGAGATTCTCTAGTTAATGAAATTTCTTTATTTTGTTCTAATCATGAAATTGTTGTCCATGAATGAAAAGTATGTATCTCATCGGCGGTCCAAGCGGAGAACTGAAGAAAAGACTAACGATACTTATTTTTGCATTGAGTGCTTTTATGGTATTTTGGACAAACAACTTGTGGAGTTAAATAGATTATTTTCTGTGACAAATGCTGAATTACTTCTTTTTGGTGGGTGCCTTAATCCTATCAATTCATTCTTTGCTTTCAACAAGGAAAGTCTCGTCAAGTTAGCTCGATTGTATCCTCAGGAGTTTTCTTCACATGATCTAGAGTTACTTGATAATCAACTTGAGACTTATATTATTGATATATGTAGTAGTAGCATTGAGTTTTCAGAAATTGTTGGCATTGGATATCTTGCAAAGAAGATGGTGGAAATAAAAAGACACGGAATCTATCATTTGGTTTACACGTTTCTTACCCTAGCATGAACTTTGTCAGTTGCTACTGCAAGTGTAGAGAGAGCCTTTTCTGCTATGAGCATCATCAAAGATGGACTACGAAATCGAATATCGGATGATTTTCTTAATGATTTATTAGTACCTTATATTGAGAACAAAATTTTGTATGAGATCAATAATGAAGCCGCTATGCAACAGTTTCAGACTATGAAATCTCATCGAGAAAAATTGTGATTATATTTTCATTATTCTTGAACGATTTGTATTTATGTTATTTAGAATTTAAATTATTACCTACTTTGTAAAATTTGTATAATATAGTACTAGCCCCCTCGAAAAAAATTGGTTGGTTTCGTCCCTGAGCTAGAATAACATATTTGAAGGAATAGAATAGCTGATCTTTAGGGATAGAAAAGTTGATCTTTAGGGATGTAAATCTGTATCCTTTCTATTTAATGGCAAGACTCTCAAATTGAGAGTCATTTACCAGAAAATTGACACACCAAATCCCGACCCAGCATTACACATTCTCCAGGTCCGCAGGAATTCAGTGCCCTCGAAGAAGTTGCTCCCGACATAAGGGATATATAAGAGAGATGATAATTAACATAAGTATACATGGTTGTCTCACCGTGTATATCTTATTTATGGTAACAAAATAGTTTGTATTAATTGTATATAATTAGCATTGTATACTTACTATAATTGTAGGATCCTTGTACAAGTAGAATATGGTTTTGAGATTAGAATTGGAATAAGATTTTCCTATTATGGAAATTGTAAATTGTATATATACTCTTTCATTAATGAAAATAATCAAGGGATTATTTCTTTCATGATATCAGAAGTCTAGGTCTTAAATTCCTCTCTCCAATTTTCTCAAAATTTAGTCGACAATCCCTCCAATTTCGAGGCTCTTTTCTCAAAATTTGAGTCCGACGGTCTCTCATCTCTTCCCCAAATTTTCTTCTCAATCCCTACATCACGTCTTGCGTTGCTATTATGGCTAAGAACATGTTTCACCCTGCCCTCACTGTTTCTAACATAAAGAATCACATCCCTATCATTCTTGAAATAGAAAACGTCCAATACGTGATGTGGGCAGAATTGTTCAAAGTTCACGCACATTCGCATCAAGTTCTCCATCATATTATCCCCACGGCTCCAACGGATACGGAGGTGCCCAAACCCGAGGATGATCATAAGTTATGGACAACCCTTGATGCTATTGTTCTTCAGTGGATTTACTCCACTATTTCTATCGACCTTTTGCAAATGATTATTGAGCCTTACGCTACGACGAAGGCTACTTGGGATAGACTATGTGATATATTCCAAGATAATCGGAATTCTCGTGATGTTACCCTTGAGAAGGAATTTTCCCACGTCAATATGGAAATCTTCCCGAACATTTCAGCATATTACAAACGGTTGAAAGAATTGGCGAACCAACTCCGCAACGTTGGTGCGCCCGTTAGTGAAGATTGTCTTGTCCTACAGATGATTGTTGGCCTATCCGAGGCCTATGGTGGCGTTGGAACTCTTCTTCGTCAAAGTAATCCTCTCCAGATGTTCTATCAAGCTCGCTTCATGCTTACTTTGGAAGAAGCCGATTTGGCTAAAAAGGTGGCTACAAGTTCTAGTCCCGTTGTCATGATGATGTCCTCCACCAATTCTCAAGAGTTCATTGATAATTCGAAAAAAAATCATTCTCACGGGGGCGGCAATAATAGTCGGAAAAATAATGGAAAAATCGTTAGGGCAAACGCGGCAATGGTAACAGTGGCAATGGGCCCCGTCCCTACAGCAGTGGGCTACAACCCAGTTGGTCCCAGCCTTGGGCCCCCTGGCCGTAGGCCTGGGCCAGTGGGCAGTGGCCCAGCAGCCCATATTTTCCTCCAGCTATAGAGCCTGCCAGTTGGGCTACCCAACAACAGTCACGGCCCAATGCAACCTAGCCCATTAATTCTGGCCCAGCAGGTTTTTGAAATTCTTCTAGGCTGGGGTAGCAAGCAAGTGTACTTGGGCCCAGGCCTCCGTAGGCACATCACGCAGCGGGCCCCACTCAGACCGACATTGAAGTCGCTATGCACACACTTGGTTTAACACCACCGAATCCAAATCGTACATAAACACCGGAGCCACTACCCACATGACATCCGATCAAGGTACTCTCTCGTCTTATTCCAATTTGAGCAACCCGCGTGGCATAATTGTTGGTAATGGTAATTCTATTCTAATTTGAGGTTATGGTCATAAAACAATGCCTCCCCCCCCCATCCACCCCTTATCTTGAAAAATACCCTTCATGCCCCCAAATTGATTAAAAATCTAGTGTTTGTCCGAAAATTCACCATTGATAATTCCGTGTCTATTGAATTTGATCCGTTTGGTTTTCTGTGAAGGATTTCAAGAAGGGGAGTCCTCTCATGAGGTGTGATAGTAGGAGAGATCTTTATCCTATCACGCCATGTTCCGGTCTCTCGAGTCTAGCCTTGTCGTCCGCTTTTGCAGCCCTTGCTCCTTCCTTGTGGCATGCTCGTCTTGGTCATCCGGGGTCATCTATTTTATCTTCCTTAGATAAAAATAATTTTATTTTATGTAAGGGTACGCATAGTACTCCGAATTTTCAATCTTGTTCTTTAGGAAAAATTGTTAGGTTGTCATTTGTAGACTCTAATTCTCATACTTTAATGCCATTTGATATTATTCATAGCGATTTATGGACGTCTCATGTTCTTAGTTCTTTGGGTCATCGGTATTATGTTTATTTTTGGATGATTATTCTAAGTTTTTATGCACATTTTCGATAGTGAAAAAATCTCAAGTTTTTTCCACCTACTTAAAATTTAGAGCATTCATTAGAACCCAATTCGAAGGGGAATAAATAAATATTCAATGTGATAATGACAAAGAATATGACAATGGGGTGTTTCGGGAATTTTGTGCTAATAATGGGATCCATTTTCATTTTTCTTGCCCACATACGTCTTTACAAAATGGGAAAGCCGAACGCAAAATTCGTACCATTAATAATATTGTCCGAACTTTATTAATTCATGCTTCCGTACCCCCTTCTTTTTGGAATCATGCTCTACAAATGACTACATGTCTTCTTAACATTCTTCCTTCCAAAGGTTTAACATATTCGTCTCCTTTTCAAATTTTATATAATAAGACTCTTTCATATTCACATCTTAGGGTCTTTGGGTGCTTGTGTTATCCACTCTTTCCGTCCATCACAATTAACAAACTTCAGGCCCGGTCTACCCCTTGTGTGTTTTTGGGTTATCCGTCAAATCATCGTGGTTATAAATGTTTTGATTTATCATCTAATAAAATCATCATTAGTCGCTATGTAATTTTTTATGAATCTCAATTTCCATTTGCTAAGGTTAGTAATCTCGTGTCTAGTTCGTATAATTTTTTGGATGATAGTATATCCCCGTAAATTATTCACCATTTTTCGGACGTGTCCCGCACCCCAAATCCACCAGCGAGCCCACTGCTCGTTGGCCCCACTGTTCCAGCTGTTGTATCCAATCCCGTAACTGGGCCTGTGACGGTAATTAGGCCAGATTCCCAGCCCATTACCGTCATTGTTCCAGTGACGGGGTCTAGCCTATTACCGTCACATGATTTTAGTATTGGGCCAGCAGGCCCACTGCCTGTTGGCCGGTCCGTCACGTGTCCCAGTAGTGCTCGAAATCCACCCAATTCTCCCCCGAGTCATAGACCGGTCACTCGTAGTCAATGGGGTGTTTTTAAACCAAAAAGACATTATAATTTACATTTTAATGTTCTTAAATCACCCTTACCCCGTAATCATGTGTCTGCTTTAAATGACCCGAATTGAAAAATTGCTATGACCGACGAATATAATGCTCTTATTGATAATAAGACGTGGGAGTTGGTGCCCCGTCCACTTGGTGTTAATATTATTCGGTCTATGTGGATTTTTGCTCATAAGGACAATTCTGACGGTTCTTTTGCGGGGCATAAGGCTCGTCTTGTAGGTGATGGTAAAACTCAGCAGTTAGTGTGGATTGTGATGAGACGTTTAGTCCGGTGGTCAAGCCGGCTACCATTCACACTGTGCTCAGCTTGGCTCTTTCGAAAGCATGGCTCATTCATCAGTTAGATGTGAATAATGCTTTCTTACATGGTGATCTCAAGGAGACATTCTATATGCATCAACCCTTGGGGTTTAGGGATCCCAAATATCCTCATTATGTCTTTTGTTGAAGAAGTCCATGTATGGGCTTAAGCAGTCTCCACGGGCTTGGTATAAGAGGTTTGCATACTATGTTTCGACTATTGGGTTCTCTCACAGCAGGTCTGATAATTCATTGTTCATATATCATCGTGGTTCTTCTCTGGCTTATATACTATTATATATGGATAATATTATCTTGACTGCCTCTTCTGATGGATTACACCAGTCTATCATGACAATGCTCAGTTCTGAGTTTGCTATGAAAGACTTGGAGGCCTTGAGTTACTTTTTGGGGATTGCTGTCACTCGTCATGCAGGTGGGTTATTCTTATCATAGCGTAAGTATGCAGCTGAGATCATTGAGCGAGCTGATATGTCCTCATGCAAGTCTACTTCCACTCTAGTTGATACTAAACCCAAGTTGGGTGCTGCGGCAGGCTCCCCTTACGAGGATCCAACCCGCTATCGCAGTCTTGCAGAGGCTCTTCAGTATCTTACTTTAACGAGATCCAGATATTACGTATGTCGTATAACATATGTGCTTATTTATGCATGATCCCAGGGTTGAACTTATGAATGCGCTCAAACGCATTATTCGGTACATCCAGGGGACACTTGACTATGGCTTACATTTATATCTTTCGTCGACGTCTACACTTGTCTCGTATACAGATGCTGATTGGGGTGGATGTCTAGACACCAGACGTTCTACGTCTGGCTATTGTATGTTTTTTGGTAATAACTTGGTCTCATGGTCTGCAAAGCGTCAGTCGACTTTATCACGCTCTAGTACAGAGGCCAAGTATAGAGGGGTAGCCAATGTGGTCTCTGAATCCTGTTGGTTACGTAATCTTCTGTTAGAGCTTCATTGTCCTATTCAGAAAGCTACCTTGGTTTATTGTGATAATGTTATTGTCATCTACCTTTCTGGTAATCCGGTTCAGCACCAGCGCACTAAGCATATAGAGATGGATATCCACTTTGTTCGTGAAAAGGTAGCTCGTGGACAAGTACGCGTCTGTCATGTCCCTTCCAGGTATCAAATTGCAGACATCTTTACCAAAAGTCTTCACTCGGTCCTTTTTAAAGATTTTAGGGACAGTTTCAGCGTACGAAGACCGCCCGCTATGACTGCGGGGGTGTGATAATTAACATAAGTATACACGGTTGTCTCACCGTGTATATCTTATTTTTGGTAACAAAATAGTTTGTATTAATTGTATATAATTACCATTGTATACTTACCATAATTGTAGGGTCCTTGTACAAGTAGAATAAGGATTTAGGAATGGGATTAAGAATAAGAATAGATATAAATTTATCTTTACACTATCATATATATAACTTAAAATCGTTTTAACACTAGTGTTTCGCATGTTGGAGACCTTGTCTCTTCGCACATGCATGATCTACGAAGTGAGTAGATGACCGTAGGGCCAAGAATCGTCTAATTTCGTTGAGAAATGAAAGAGATATTGGTCCACGAAGTAAGGTGTTTGAGACATGGAAATGTGGTGTGGGACAAATCTACCACATCGGTGGGAATAGGAAGAATTGCTCTCTATATAAGTCTCTAATGTGGTAAAGGGTTTGGATCCCCAAGGGGTATCCCATGTGTTTAAAGGAGGGAAGACCTAGATGTGCTTGGGTTCAAGGCTAAGCCCACACGCGCGCCGCCGCCGCCCGCCCGTCCCGTCCGGTCTCGGGCTCATATTATCTTTTTGGACCAGAGAACTCTGCCAGATGTACAGTTTGATCCCTGAAGTTTCATATGTACAGTTTGGACCAGAATTCTTTTATATGTACGAGTTTGGTCCATGAAGTTTCAATATTTACGAGTTTGGTCCCCGAATTTCGGAGACTTTTTCTCGCCTACCGTTGGGATCTGTTTTTGAGGAATTAATCAGCCATTACTTGGCCGATTAACTCCTCCATTAACAACCCATTACTTGCAGCGATTAGGCGACCTTTCAATGGCCATTAATGACCATGTTTTGGCAGTTGGACAGCCCCTTCTCTATGCTATATATTGAGCTTCATTTGGCTCAATTCAAAGGAGAATATAGACGAAAAATAGGCCACAAAACAGACGAAAAGACAACGAAAAATCAGCAAACCAGGTGGTGAAAAATCAAGCAAACCGGTGGCTGAAAAATCAGCAAAACAGTGGCTGAAAATCAGTCAAAAAAAGTGACCAAACCCTCACGTATACACAAGATATACACTACAGAGACACACTATATACACAGAGACAAAAGAGAAGAGTAAAGAGAAACTCTTCCTTCCTTTTCCATATCTTCAGCAAGTCGAGTCATATTTGTTTTCTTCGACAGGCTCAACCTATTGGCTTTGTAGTGTTGAGATTAAAGTGTTGTTTTATCTTGGGAGACTATTGCCCGCTAACGTAAAAGCATATATACGGGGCAATCTTGTCTTAAGGATAGAGGGCTATCCTCGACTCAACACACAACGTTGTAACCTTCCAGATTTAGTTGTTTCTTGATTTCAGGATATCAAGATTCAAGACACAACATACTTGCGGCAGTTCTCAAAGTTGGCTTTGCAAGGTGATCAAGATTCAAGACACAACGCACTTGCGGCAGTTTTGAAGTTTGACCATTTATTTATCCTTTCGAACATTTGTAATAGTTATTTACATCCCGTACTGCTTTATAAAGTACGATAGAGTACCAACAATAAATACCCCTATTAATTACTTACTAGTTACAGGGAAGAAATTTAAGAACGCATGCTTAAAAACTTTTTGACATTTCATTGTTTTAAACATCAATTATTGCCCTAATCAAAACGGAAGCTCTACTGCAGTGACCATGTTATAGGAGAGGTTCTTCGGAATAAGATATATCGTGACGACAAGATGATAAAAAACTTAACACCTCTCCTTCTGATAACTTTTTCAGTACGGAAACTAAAATGAAAAAGAGTTAAAAATATCTTTAACGTATTGAAAATGATTCAAAAATGTCGTCCTTCTACCTATTAGCTCATAATTACCTTAATGTTTAATTTTACACTAAAATTGCCCCTTCTTAATCGAAGTTGATGTGAAATATATGAGTTTTTTAATGAAACATGTGGCCACCAATTCTTGGGCTTCTTCTACCGAGAGTATGAAGAACTCTAAAATGTAGACGATGGTAAATGAAGAGGAAAAAGTGTTGAGGTGTTTTTTTCTAAAAAATGGGATTGGGTTATGATTAGGTTGGGTCTAATTGCACGTGGATCTTAAATAAATATCATATATTTAATTAAAAAACTCATATATTCCACATGTTAAAAGGAGGGACAATTTTAAACTAAAATTAAACGTTAAGGAGAATTATATTTTGAATCATTTTCAACACTATAAGAAAAAGAGTATAAAGATTGAATAAGAAAGAGATTTATGAAACTGATATTTAAAAATTGTTATTTTTACTTATTAGCGAATATTTTCCGAATATTCTCTGTATATTTTATAATTATGATAGATGTATATTTAAGGTACCTTAGGATTCTAATTGTATTAGGAATCAACATTTGTAAGGTAAGTTAGGATTCGTACCATATTAGGAATCAACCTTTGTACAGCTATATATATTGTGAATAATGAAAGGAATCGCCAAGAAAATTATTTCATCTTTCATGATATCAAGAGCCTAAAACCTAAATTCCTTCTCTTCCTCATTCTCGGTCAAACCAGAAAATTTCCTTCCCTCGGCAGGCGGCAACCATGTCTTCCCCCACAAATTTCGGTTCATCCACTGGCACACTTGACAACCCCTCTCAACGTTCAGTATCTTCTTTTCATCCGGCATTCGCCGTTAACAACATCAAGAATTTTATCCCTATAATTCTTGACCAAGAAGACTGTCAATATTCCATATGGATGGAACTATTCTACATTCATGCATGTGCATACAACGTGCTCGATCATATTGACGAATCTGTTCCTCGTCCCACCGATGTTACAGACTTAATCTGGAGTCGTCTTGACGCCATCGTCAAACAATGGATCTACGGCACCATCTCCAAAGACCTGTTGTGCACTATCATGAAAACAGGTGCTACGGCATGTGAACTTTGGGTCCGGCTAGAAGAAATCTTTCAGGACAATAAAAATACTCGGGCCGTATATTTGGAAGAGCAATTCAATAATACCCGCCTCGAGAATTTTAACAACATGTCCGAATATTGTAAGCAAGCGAAACTCATAACCGATCAACTATCCAACGTCGGGACTTCGTTTCAGAAACCAAGATGGTGCTTCAACTTGTTGCGGGTTTACCAAAAGATGAATATGACACACTCGCAACAATGATTCAACAAGCCGACCCTCTCCCAAGTTTCAACAAGGCACGTTCACAACTATTGTTGGAAGAAACTAGACGTGCTAAACAAGAGGAACATAATCAAAAGGCGTTAGCCGTTGACGGGATGGCAACACACTGCGGCCAAGCAACCAGCCATCACAAGCATGTCCAGCGAAGAACATGTCCAGCGGCGGCGGCGGCAGCGGCGGCGGCGGCGGCGGCGGCGGCGGCAGCGGCGGCGGCGGCGGCGGCGGAAGCGGCTGTCCCCGACCGATTTGGGCCGAGGCCTACACCACCGTGAACCTTCAACGGCCCGAAGACAATTGGTACATGGACACGGAGCCACATCTCACCTCACCCGGTCGTCGGGTAACCTATCTCAACTACATCGATTAAAGTGTCCTCAATTTATTCGCGTCGGCAATGGTCATCGCATTCCAATTGAAGGTTACGGTAACACACACACCAAACATCCACACCCACCTTTCTTCCTAAACCACGTCCTATACACACCTAACATCATTAAAAACTTAATCTCTGTTAGAAAATTCACTAGCAATAATTATGTGTCCGTCGAATTTGACCCTTTTGGTTTTTTTCGTGAAAGAACTCAATACGGGGAAAATTCTTACACGCCACAATAGTGTGGGAGACCTCTACCCATTCACTCAATCTTCCGTTGTCAGACCGCAAGCACCTCTATCCCTTGCGGCAATCTCTCCCTCCACTTGGCACAACAGACTCGGACACCCCGGAGACCCGTTTTACTTTTCTTAGGACTTCTAAGCGTATTCAATGTAATAATGGGAAAATTGCCCAACACTCGTTTTTCTTGTCCACTAGGCAAACATACTCGTCTTCCATTTATGTCATCAAACAATGTTACTTTTTCTCCCTTTGATATTGTTCATGCTGATTTGTGGACATCTCCGATTGTTAGCTCTTTGGGTCATAAATTCTATATAGTATTCTTGGATGATTTTTCACATTTTGTCTGGATTTACCCATTGAAATTTAAATCTGAAGTTTTTACAAAATTCCTCTCGAGTTTCACAAATTCATTAAAACACAATTTGGAAAATCTATCAAATCATTCCAATGTGATAATGGACGTGAATTTAATAACTCGGCATTTCACAATTTATGTTCTAAACAAGGCATGATTTTCCGTTTTTCTTGTCCATATACTTCTTCGCAAAACGGAAAGGCTGAAAGAGTTATACGTACCATCAATAACATGGTTCGCACACTTCTGTTGCATGCCTGCCTACCACCACCTTTTTGGGTCTATGCTGTCAAAATGGTAGAATCCCTTCTTAATATTTTACCAACTAGCACACTCCAAAACAAGACCCCTACCGAAATCTTATACCGTAGGCTACCATCATATGATCACCTACGTATTTTTGGATGCTTATGCTACCCCAACATGGCCTCCACTGCACCTCACAAACTTGCCCCTCGCACTCTGCCATGTGTCTTCCTTGGTCTATCTCCTAATCATCGGGGCTACTTGTGCTATGACATTGCTACTCGCAAAATCATCGTCTCCCGTCACGTCACCTTTGAAGAGACAACCTTTCCTTTTTCAAATCTCCGGAAATTTCAGACCACCGATTACATCTTTCTCGATGAACCAAGTCTGTCCCCGATCATCCAAAATCTATACCAACAGCAGCCCACTGTTCCGACAGTCTCGCCACTATCCGGCACCACCCCAACAGCTCCTTGCTCACCCCTACAGCCCCCAGTCGAGTCACCAGAAACCAGTCCAGCTGAACTGCTGCCCATTGGTCCAGAACCAATGGACCAGCAACCTCCCAGCCCCGACCCACCGCCACTGCCGTCTCATCGTATGGAGACTCGTGCACAACACGGGATCTTCAAACCCAAGGTTCACTTCAATCTCTCCACACAAACCTTATCACCCATTCCAAAAAATCCAAAACTAGCAAAACTAGACCCAAATTGGAATGCGGCCATGTGCGAGGAATTTAACACTTTAACCAAGAAGAACACTTGGGATTTGGTACCTAGACCCGAAGGTGTGAATGTTATCCGATGTATGTGGCTATTTCGGCACAAGTTCAGAGACAGTGGTGACTTAGAGAGGTATAAGGCAAGACTAGTCGCCAATGGCACTAATCAGCAGGAGGGTATTGATTGTGGTGAGACATTCAGTGCGGTTGTTAAACCGGCCACTATTCGGACTGTTCTCAATATTGCTATGGGCATGCATTGGCCGATTCATCAGCTTGATGTCAAGAATGCATTCCTTCATGGGGATTTGAAAGAGACTGTGTACATGCATCAGCCTCCTGGCTTTGTTCATCCGGCAGCTCAGCAGTTTGTGTGTCGTTTATGGAAGTCATTGTATGGATTGAAACAGGCACCCCGAGCTTGGTATGATCGTTTTGCCAGGTATCTTCTGCAGATTGGTTTTGTATGTAGCAGGTGTGATAACTCTCTCTTCACTTTTCATCGAGGTAGCAAGACTTGCATATTTGCTATTATATGTCGATGACATTGTTCTTATTGCCTCGTCGACGGTTTGAAGAATGAAATCATTGATCTACTCAAAACTGAATTTTCTATGACTGACTTGGGCAAGCTAAGTTATTTTTTGGGTATATCGGTAACCGGATCTGCGACCACTATGTTCCTATGTCGGCGTAAGTATGCAGAAGAGATAGTGTACGGGGCCAAGATGGCAAATTGTAAAATTATGCCAACTCCGGTGGACTCCAAATCCAAGCTTAGTGTCAATGACGGTGCGCCGATTTCGATCCCACTCTATATCGGAGTCTAGCGGGTGCTCTTCGATATCTTACATTCACTAGGCACGATATTACATATGTCGTTCAACGGTGTGTACTGTTCATGCACGACCCCGAGAGTCCCATTTTGCCGCCCTCAAACGTATTATCGGATACGTTAAGGGCACACTAGACTTTGGATTACACTTATACCCCCTCGCCCCAACCAAGTTAATTGCCTACACGGATGCGGATTGGGCGGGATGCCCAGACACACGTCGCTCCACCTCGAGTACTTGTGTATTTCTTGGGAATAATCTTATCTCATGGTCCGCCAAGAGGCAGGCCACACTATCCCGTTCGAGTCCTGAAGCAGAATATCGCGGTGTTGCTAATGTAGTTGCTGAGATCTGTTGGCTCCGAAATCTTCTTTTAGAGCTCCAGTGTCCACTCCGCAAAGCGTCTATAGTCTATTGTGACAACATATCTGCCATCTATATGTCTCATAATCCGGTCCAACATCAGCGGACTAAGCATATTGAGATGGATATCCACTTTGTGCGAGAGAAGGTTGCTCGTGGTCAGGTCAAAATATTACACGTGCCTTCCTCTTATCAGTATGCCGACATCTTCTCAAAGGGACTACCGCGACAGCTCTTCACCGACTTCCGATCCAGCCTTAGCGTTCGGCCTCCTCCCGCTCCGTCTGAGGGGGAGTATTAGCGAATATTCTCCAAATATTCTCTGTATATTTTATAATTATGATAGATGTATATTTAAGATACCTTAGGATTCTAATTGTATTAGGAATCAACATTTGTAAGGTAAGTTAGGATTCGTACCATATTAGAAATCAACCTTTGTACAGCTATATATATTGTGAATAATGAAAGGAATCGCTAAGGGAAATTATTCCATCTTTCATTACTAAAATATATTTTAATATAATATTCAGACTTAGAAAATATCTGAAAAAGGTTGCAGTCCATGAAATCTAATGTTAAGCGGAAATTTTCGTCGGCTATCGAGCTATTTAGTGACCGGCTATTTTTTTTTATTTCTCTTGCAATCTGCGTACCTTTTAGACCACACTCAGAATATATATTTTTTTTAGTAAACTGAAAATTTATGAGAAAATATTAGTTTATGATTTTAAATTTTGTTAACACTAAAGATAGTCTAATAATTTGTCAGTTCAAAAGTTATATTTACACAACTTTTAAAAATATGAGCAAAATCTGAATAGTGAGTTTAAATGATTACTTGCGTAAATGTAAATCAGCAAACGTTAATTTAAAATGGGCCTTTCTTTTTCTTGATGGGCTTAGATCACGACTACACTAGCGTAACAAATCTCCCAAATTCTTGAATATTAACGTTACTAAAACACTGGTGTTACACCTTTGATCAATTTAGGTGTTACTGACGGCATAATATTGAATATTCTGAGTGTTGAGACTGTTTTTCTAGTCATTCATTATGAAACTAAATATGTATGGACTAAATTTTGGAGAATGACAATTATGATGGTAGACAACTAGCTAAGAGATTAGGTGGTAGAGGTTAGGAGGGTCAATGACAGGATGATGGTGATTAAGTTTGGTAGATGGAGAGTCCATTATGAACATTATTAGTGATTACGCGCCGCATGTGTACTTGGACGAGGAGGAGAAGAGGCGCTTTTGGAAGGATTTGGACGAGGTGGTGGGAGGTATACCATCCACTGAGAAGTTATTTGTAGGAGGGGAGTTCAATGAACATATCGGGTCACTTCCGAGGGGTTATAACGACGTGCATGGAGACTTTGGCCTCGGGGACATGAACGGGGGAGGCGTCTCATTCTTGGAGTTCGCTAAAGTTTTTGGGATCATGATAGCCAATTCGAGGTTCATGAAGAAGGAGGAGCACTTGGTGACTTTCTGTAGCTCGGTGGCTAAGACTCATATAGTCTTTTTGCTCCTTAGGAAGGTTGACAACTGTCTTTGTAAAGACTGTAAGGTTATTTCGAGTGAGTATCTTACAATCCGACATAAGCTTTTGGTGATGAATTTGGAGATCAAGATGGAGAAGAAGAGGAGGGTTGTGGATGACAGACAAAGAATCAAATGGGGGAGTTTGACCATGGCTAGTGCAAAGGAGATGGGGGAGAGGTTGATGGCCAAGGGGGCTTGGGGGAGTAGTGGGGATGCGATCGGAATGTGGGATAGGATGGCCAGTTGCATTCGGGAGGTAGCTAGAGAAGTGCTAGGGGTCTCGCGGGGTAGCCGTGGTGGGCATCGAGGGGACTGGTGGTGGAGTGGTAAAGTTCAAGAGAAGGTGCAAGCAAAGAAAGCGACGTATGAAAAATTGGTAGAAAGCAAAGATGATGTGGAGAAGTGGACAAATAAGTAATTGTATAAGATGGCGAGAAAGGAGGCAAAGCTAGCAGTTACAACGGAAAAAATGGCAGTTTTTGAACGCCTATATGTGAAATTAGAGGGGAGAATGGGGATAAGAAATTGTACAGACTATCCAATGCGAGAGAGAGGAGGGCCCGTGACTTGGATCACGTGAGGTGCATCAAGGACGAGGACGAAAAAGTACTCGTGGAGGACACGCATATTAAACGGAGGTGGCAGTCTTACTTCCATAAATTCTTGAACGAAAAAGGAGATAAAGACATTGTGCTGGGAGATCTGGAGCAATCCGAAAGGTACCGGGATTTTGGATATTGTAGAAGCATTAAGGTTGAGGAGGTTAAGGGTGTTGTTCGCAGGATGCATAGGGGACGGGCGACCGGACATAATAAAATCCTAATTGAATTTTAGAAGAGCACGGGCATGACGGGTTTGGAGCGACTGACTGGGTTGTTTAATGTCATTTTTAAGAAGGCGAGAATGTCCGAAGAATAGATGTGGAGTACAATGATTCCTTTGTACAAGAACAAAGGTGACATCTAGAGTTGCAACAACTACAGGGGTATCAAGCTGCTAAGCCACACTATGAAAGTTTGGGAAACGGTCGTGGAGATGAGGGTGAGAAGAGACGTGTCTATTTCCGAGAACCAGTTTGGATTCATGACAGGGCGTTCGACTACAGAAGTCATTCATCTTATTAGCAGGTTGGTAGAGCAGTATAGGGAGAGGAAGATAGACTTACATGTGGTTTTCATCGATCCCGAGAAGGCATATTACAAAGTCCTTAGGGAGGATCTATAGAGATATTTTGAGGTTAGAGATGTACTTGTGGCGTAGACTAGGGCAATCAAGGAAATGTATGATGGAGCCAAGACCAGGGTACGGATAGTAGGAGCAGATTCGAAACACTTTTCAGTGATGATGGGGCTACACGAGGGATCAACTCTTAGCCCATTATTATTTGCCTTGGTGATGGATGGACTGACGCGACAAATCCAATGGGAGGTGCCATGGTGTATGTTATTCTTAGATAACATAGTCCCGATTGATGAGACTCGCAGTGGAGTGAACGCTAAGTTGGAGGTTTGGAGACAGACTCTGGAGTCTAAAGGGTTTAGGCTGAGTAGGACTAAGACAGAATACTTAGAGTGCAAGTTCAGTAACGGGAGAGACCATGAGACAGACATGGAGGTGAGGCTTGGTACTCATGTCATTCCAAAGAAAGGAAGCTTCAAGTACCTCGAGTCTATTATCCAAGGGAATGGAGAGATTGATAATGATGTCAAACATCGTATTGAGGCAGGGTGGATTATATGAAGGCTCGCATCTAGAGTCTTGTGCGATAAAAATGTGCCACCGAAACATAAAGAAAAGTTCTATAGGGTAGTGGTTAGACCGACTATGTTGTATGGGGCAGAGTGTTGGCCAGTCAAGACTTCGCATATCAAAAAGATAAAAGTTGTGGAGATGAGGATGCTAAGATGTATGTGTGGGCATACAAGGAGAGATAGAATTAGAAATGATGATATCCGGGACAGAGTGAGAGTGGCCTCGGTGGAGGATAAGATGCGGGAAGCGAGGTTGAGATGGTTCAGGCATGTGCAGAGAAGAGACACAAATGGGCCAGTGTAGAGGTGTGAGAGGTTGGCTATGGACGTGTTCAAGAGGGGTAGAAGTAGGCCGAAGAAGTATTGGAAAGAGGTGATTAGACATGATATGGCGCGGGTGCAACTTACTGAGGACAAGTCCTTAGATAAGGGGGTTGTAGGGGTCACATATTAGGGTAGTAGGTAGTCGAGCGTAGTCCTACTTACGCTTACAAACTGGTAGGTGTAGTGTTATTACTATAGGCATGCTTAGCATATCATACGAATAGGCGTAGTATCGTTCTATAGTCTTCTATAGTTTTATTCTTCTGCTATGCGTTCTTGATGTACTTGATTTATCTCATTTATCTGCGTAGTTACTGCTTCTTTTCATAATGCGCTATCACGACGTATTCACGTTTGCTAGCAACATTGTCTTACTGCTTTAAATTTTTGACTTGGTCTGACTTTTTTTTTTCTGTTGTGTTTGTCCTGATCCGAAGGTCTCTCGGAAACAGTCGCTCTACCTACCAAGGTAGAGGTAAGGTCTGTGTAGACTCTACCCTCCCCAGACCCCACGTTGTGGGACTACACTGGGTATGTTGTTGAGATGATTTACAGCCACACAAATATCTAAGGTTTGTTTTGAACCACACATTTCAAAAGTCTTTCTTATTTCTTAAACTTCGTGTCAAGTCAAACTAGATCAATCTTTCTGGGACGGAGGGAGTATATATTTTGTATATACATATTTTATACATAATTAGTGTACATCTTTTTGTAAATTTGACCAGCGGTTGTTATTATTTTCGATTGAACGACCAAATATGTTGAAAACTTTATTTTTAATCAGCCAAATCAGATAGACTCTAGAAAGCTACTAAAATTTAAACACGTAATGTCAATATTCAATATAACCTATTGGTCACAGAACTATTTTAGTTCAACTGTGACCTCTCGATTACTGAATTATTACTACCATATTATATAAGGAGACCTCTCCTAAAAGACGTCGATAGCTTAATAATTAACCAAATTCTGCGGACCAGTGATGCAATACACAACAACATAAGACAAAACATGACTAATTTCCAACTATCTTCACATAATGGTGTTCACTACTTATAAAAGTTGCAATTTCTTCTTTGGAATATTCATGCAGCGATTTATTGGACAAAGAATGTTCCTTTTCATTTAGCTTTTGATACCTATTTCTTTCTATTTTTGTTCAAACCAAATAAATGAGACTAAAGTATTTGGTCTTTCATAGTTCCAAAAGATAGTTGAGAGGTTGAGGTATAAAAGCATTAGTTTAAACATTTTAGGTTTCAAATTAGTTAATGTGCAAGTACATTGGTCCAAATACTACCATTATGAAGGGGGGAAAGTACTTAATTATGACTATACTATTACAAAGACCAAACTTTAATTCCTTTAGTTACAAGAATTTTACTCTAATATTGATATTGTTCATACTCTTTGGTTATTCTTTTCGTGAGCAGAAAATTATTTGATGACACTATGAAGACAAAATTGCTGCCAATGAAAATTCTCACTTTTTTCTCTTGCCTTGGATCAAAATTCTCACTTTTTACGTTTAGCTTTTGCGCTCAGTCTTGCTAGAGTGTTTTTGTAGTTGCTGAGTATCGCCTTATTAGATTTTGCATATCATAATATGCCGCAAAAATTAAATAATACTCTCAGAAACACTGGAATCTGGGGTTCTTCTCTAAAACATCAATGGTTAGTTAAGTTCAATCATATTCTATGAGAGATTTCTCAGGAAGTCCATCTGCAATTAGTTGAAAAAAGAACTCTGCTTTACCCCAGAATGTTACAGAAATTAAGACAACAGTTAGCATATTGACATCTCAACGAAAATAGTAGGGGCATAAAGAACCTAGGAAATTTAATTAGCGAGAGTGATCGTCGTCTAGAAAATTTAGTTCATTCAATTCATTATCAAATGCACATTTTCCTGTTAACTCGTAAGCACCCGTGTCCTAATTTGGAGGAATAAGACGTAAGCACACATGTCCTAATTTAATTATTTAAGCCAAACCAAGACATAAACCAAGTAATTGATAACAAATTGGTATCGGAAAAAGTAAAGTTTCATTCATTCACGACAAGTCAAACAAAAAAAAGCCCAAGATTCCTCAAAGATAACAGAGTTCCTCTCTGGTTATTCCATGACATTTAAAACAAGACCACTCCCGGCCAGAAACTAAATACTAACGATTCAACCAAAAACTAAACAGGTTGGCCTTTCTCCGGCTCTTAAGCAACAGAAGCCATATGACAGATCAAATCAATCACACGTGAGCTGCATAGACATAGACGAGAAACATGTGTTAAAATCAAGAATTTGCATTTCAATAATTTCCAAAAGTGGTGTAAAAATTAGCAAAGAGAAGTTAAAGCACAGAACATTACCTGTAACCCCATTCATTGTCATACCACGACACAAGTTTCACAAAGTTCTTGCTCAAGGCAATTCCAGCCTTGGCGTCGAAAATGCTTGACCTGCACCAAAAAAATCAACATTAAACTAAATGCAATTCAAGAATTAAAGTAACCCTTTTTAGTGTACAACTTAACAAAGTATATACCTGCTGTCACCAACAAAGTCAGTGGAAACCACATCATCTTCAGTGTATCCCAAGATACCCTTCAATTTACCCTCTGATTCCTCCCTATGGACCAAGAACACAGAACAAGTTAGTGTTGCTGCACAATGGACCAATAAAAAAACAAAACAAGTGATCAAACTGACACTCACTTGATTGCAGCCTTGATTTCTTCATAAGTGGCTTCTTTCTCTAGTCTTACAGTAAGGTCCACAACGGAAACATCAACAGTTGGAACTCTGAAGGCCATTCCAGTCAATTTGCCGTTAAGAACTGGGAGCACTTTTCCAACAGCCTACAATATGGTGAATGTAACTTGATCAAACTAAAAGTCTAATAACAAAGTATTACTGTATTAGCAGGTGCAGTCAAACTACAATGAAAATGGAACTTACAACAACAAAAACACCCAACAAATAGCAACTCCCTTTGTTATAGTTCCATGATATGTTTACATAAATGAGATTAGTTTTCAAAAGTTTGACAGACTAAAAAACCCAACTTTAGAGACGAATCGATTAGAACTTTCAAGTAACAAAAGATTTACAAGTCATTATAAACTTCATAATAATCTTTTCTTTCCGTCACTCCTTTTTATTGGGATAGTTAATCATTTTGTGGTATTATACAGCAGAGATGCAAACATGGAATACACAGCAACTACTAGCAATGACATTAAAATCCATAATTACCTTGGCAGCACCAGTGCTGCTAGGAATGATGTTGAATGAAGCAGCTCTTCCACCTCTCCAGTCCTTCATGGATGGACCATCAACAGTCTTCTGGGTGGCTGAACAACAAAACATTGCAGCAAGTTAAAATCTATTCATCATATCCAATCCAAATTCCAAAGCCACTGGGAAAATACTCACCAGTCATGGAGTGGACAGTGGTCATGAGACCCTCAACAATGCCAAACCTGTCATTGATGACCTTAGCCAAAGGTGCAAGACAGTTAGTAGTGCAACTAGCATTGGAGACAATGTCCAACTCTGGCTTGTATTCCTTCTCGTTGACACCCACAACAAACATGGGAGCATCTTTGCTAGGAGCGGAGATCACAACCTTCTTGGCACCACCCTGACCACACAAACATGGCAAGTAAATTAATTAATACTAGTAACAATTACATTTTCGGACTGCTCAAAAGAATAATAGCAAGCAAATGTATAGGTTTTGTATACTTCAGTATAAATATACATTTAACATACACAAGGTATACATATAATGTACATCTAATATTCATAATGAGTGGTTTTGTATATTTTGGCTGACTGGCCAAAAAAATGAAAAAAACCCTTAAAACTATATGCAGGACTTCTTGGTTTTCTCCGCAAATGTAGATCTAACACAAGAAACAAGATCTAAGACGTTCCATACATATTCAATGAACTACAACTATATTAGTGGCTGTAAACTGTAAATTAATGCATGACAGATGTAATTTAACAGCAGAAATGCAGTACAAAACAGATCAATGATACCTTCAAGTGAGCAGCAGCCTTGTCCTTATCAGTGAAGACACCAGTTGATTCAACAACGAAGTCAGCACCAGCTTCAGCCCATGGGATTTCCTCAGGGTTCCTTAAAACAATTGAGATATTACTCAAACTGAACTAAGTACTGTAAAGAACAGATCTTGGATCTAAATCAAGCCCAAAAGTTAGCTTAAAGGGAGGAGAATTGACCAAGTCATATAAGAAGACCAAAGGACAACTTATAACACCGATGTGGGAATCGGTGGATAACTCAACATCCCACCTCACGCCCCCGGCTGAACACATCTGGAGCGTGGACAATATAAAAGGGGCACAACATCAGTTTGGCTCTAATACCCTATAAAGAATTGAATCTTGGGCCTAACTCAAGACAAAAGATAGCTCAGAGAGGAGGATTGACCTTATCATAACTCAACAAGTACAAGCATAAATCTAGCTTATATTTTTCTGTGATATAATACCTGATTCCGAAGACTTTAACGGACTTCTCACCAAAGAGAAGAGTCTTCTCATCCTTAACCTTAAGCTCATGGTGCTTCCATTGTCCGTGTACTGAATCATACTTAAACATGTATGTCTACACAGATCCAAAGTTAATCATCTCAGATCCAAAAAAAAACTATATAATCAGTAAACAGATCTAGCAATAAAATCTACCATGTAATCAGTAGAGATAAATGGATCGTTCACTGCAACTAGTTCAACATCATCTCTCTGTAGAGCAACTCTAGCCACCAAACGACCAATTCTACCGAATCCTGATTCAAATAAAATATATTTAAGGCCTCAGATTAAAATTAATTTTATTGAGACGCCATTGACATAGGTAGATCCACACATATCCACTACTAAAAAAAAAGGAGAAATCAAAGGCTATTATTACCGTTGATTCCGATATTGATTTTCTTGTCAGATGCCATTGCTAAGAAAAAGGTTTGAAAGATCTAAAAGGGAGAGAAATTTTGGTTTAGTGGAGAATTATTAGTGAATGTAACAAAAAGTATAGGGTTGTGGTGTGAGATATAAAGGAGGGGGGGTGGGGGAAGGCACGTGAGGGGTGTCACGTGACTAGTGCTTGTCTTGGTGAAAAAGAAAGAAAGAAGACAGGTCAGCACGCATGGTTTGAACCGTCGGAAACTTCTAGAACGTTATTACTTTTTTGTGTGTTTAGTGTTACTGTTTCAAACCTGGCGGAGCCGGTTGATTTGGAAATCAAGATGGGAATCTTTTTCTTTAGAGCCCAAGGTAATTATATACCACAGATTTACAGTATAAAATATAAAAATATTTCACCTTTTTTTTTCTTTTTGATATCAATTTTTAATTTTAAGTATAATTTGTAATTATAAGTAAAAATGTCCTTATGTAAAGTAATTAAAATAATATTTTTTGGCGTTAAAAGTAATTTAAAATATCGCACTCAATGGTGTGATGGTGATAGTGGTGGTGGTTAGTAAAACAAGACGAAAATGATAGCAAATCAGGATTCAAATTTTCGTAGCTTTTGTTATTATAATTCTTACTACTTTAGTGTACGCGTTTTGTGAAAGTATATATTTATGTCCTAGAGACAATTTGTATTAGGACAAATGTACTTAATACACATTTATATTATTACTAATGGAGATTAATATTTTAGCATTTGCAATTATTTAATTATTATTTGATTGTTTGTAATTATTCATTAATGTGCATCCCTTGAGCTTACGTTGTCATTAATAGAGTGAGATATTCATGATAGAGCGTAACTCTTAAAATAGTCTCGACTAATGATCATCGAGAATGGGATATCGATGATATGTGATAAGTCGACATGTGGTCTGCATCACATCCTTAGAGGATGTAGTATGTCTCACCTGCTACGAGTAATGGCTACTCGTGATGGACACATGGATACTTTGGAAGTATTGGTATACCTTGCTGATATACTGTTTGTTATACTTGTCTAAAGTATGATCAGTGTGTGGGAGATAGAAGTCCTTAGACTTGAGGTCAATACGCGCTTTGTCTACATAGTAATGTACTTTGATCCCTTCCTAAGCTCAAATGCCTTATAGGTTGAGATACGGCTTGTATTGGATACATTACGATGTGGATTGAAGGTGGTAGTTGAGCCAAGATTAGGATTCATTCCTCGAATGTATATTCGAGAGAACACTCGGATTCTTAGTGATATTAGGTTGACTAAGTCATTGGTCAACGCAATAGACATATTTAGAATATGGTCTAGTCGTCAACTAATATAGATGAGATACAATGAGACACTTGACAAATCCTAAGCTTGATCGGGTGTGTCGTGAATGAAAGGATTTTATCTTACCACATAAAGGTTAAGTTTATTGGATTCGCGTAAACGTACTTCACATATTGAGTTTGTCTTCCGGCGCCGTCTAGGAGTTCTGTGTAGACCTTAATTTAATTAATGTCGATATGAGAAGGCATGTAGGGTCACACTATGTCGATTGTCCGTTTCGATCTAAGGATGTATTGAGAGAGTAATTAAATGTTCGATTTGGAATCGAGATATTTAAATGAATAATTATTATTTTAATTAAGTCGAAATTGGATTTTGTATTTAATTAAGAATGTACGGAAAATAAATCGAGACAGTGCAGGAGCACGTCGAGCGCTGCGATGCCCACACCCTAGGGCCGCAACGCCTTTGCCTCGAATTTTGGGTCAGGCCCAAGGTCAAACCCTAATCCGGTTTTGACCTATTTTTCAACTATAAATAGTGGCATTCATTTCATTATTCACACACCAATTTTCTGAAAATCATTCTAAGCCTTAGAGACTTATAATCAAATACTCTCTCGAACCTCTGCCGGATTTCTTAGCTTTCCGAAGGAGAAATACATTGAAGCTAAGAGCTTGCAATCAGAAGGGCAACCGCGTGTGTACCTTATAGTAGACAAAGATTCCAGATATTCAAACTTGTAAGTTTATGATTTATGTTACAAGTTTAATTGTTGTATAACCATACCAGAAATGTTGTTGGGTAAGTAAAAAACAAAACTTTTAAACTTTCGCTGTGCCTTACTTATGTGTTTTGAACCCAACAAAATCCTACATTTTGCGCGTAATCAAAACGTGTATCTCATTTGATAACAAACACTGTAAAAAAAATTACATCCAACTATGAACTTCGTCATTAATCAGTTGCTAAACTGCCTGTAGCTAAAAAAAAATCGTTACTAACATGTCGTTAAATAGAATTAGCGAGGAGTTTTGTTGTTTAACTTTTTGTCGATAATTCATGTTTATTTAATAGAGAAATAACTTAATATATAAAAAAATATTGAGAGTTTTCATTTATTAGAATAAGTGGGAAAAAATAATGACAATTCATTTAAAATATATTTTATTTTATACTATTTCATCCTGTTACTTTAAGTTTGCATTTTACCAATTTGATATTTAGCATTATACTATAATCGAATTTGCTTTATTTCTAATTTCTTTCACCACTAATATTTTTCTTATTTAACAAATCTATATACTTAAGAATTTTGTCAATTTGAAAAACAATTTACTAATGTGAGAAATTTGAAAAAGAATAAAATTTAATTTATCGAAGAATTTTATTGTGTAGCTGCAAAATTTGTCAGTTGCTAATTCCTAATTTTTTTATAGTGATTTTACTCATTTTACAACGGTGCTAAAATTTGTGAATTCGATAATTATTAGTCGTCTTTCTAGATAATTTTAATTTTAAGATTCTAAAAGTTAACCTAAGCAACTTAACTGGTAAAAGAATATTATAACCAGAAAAGTATGTCGTCAATTATAACTTAGAAGAAAACAATTGTAGAAGTAAAATGTACTCTATCAGATTGATAAAAATTATCCATAGAAAACAACGTGCACACGAACTTATAAACAAACCAAACCTATATAAATTACACGTGATGAAACTTTTACCCAAAAGAGGACACCGCCTGAAAGCAAAAAAAGAAAACGTACAAATAAAACATGGAAAAATTTACAATTATGTTACATCGTACAAATAAGAAAATAATTTAAATATGGTAATTAACATTTTAGTTGGTTTTAAAATTAATATCTGACAAAGTAAGAAAGGACTCCAAAAATGACGGGTGTATTTTCAAAGCTAAAAAGGACTCTTACTATTTTAGTTGAAAAACACTAGAAGTTTCTCCAATAGATAAATTGGAGCAAGATTCGTGCATAAAATTATGGCTTTAGAAGAAGCAATCATAAACGACGTCACAAGTTATATGTTTTGTGCTATGAAGACTTTACCTAGAAAAACTCAAAAATTTGAGAAATTTGAGAAAAATCGTGATTGAAAAACTTGATTTTTGTTGGTTTGATTTGATTTATAGATTTAAAAACTCGACATAGTTAGAAAAATTCGTACCAACCTGACCTATGCACACACGTAGTATTAACGTAAACAACAAGATGCAATATGGTCAAAATAATTAATCCTTAACAGAACTAATGATAATTCCAAATTTTAGATAATTAATCCTTAACAGAATTAAATACCTAAATTTTAGTTGGGTTTTTAAGTCCTACATTTTAGAGAATTAATTAAATAATTATTTTTAAATATTAAAAAATAGTAAATGATAATTTTATCTATTATAGAGTCTTTTAATGAATGAAAAAAAGTCTAATCAATATTTCTAAGTCCTTTCGTGCTTTTAATATAATATAGATTTGCATAAGCTAAGGTTCATATAATTACCTACTACAATATATGTTGGTGGGGACAGAAATAACTATTAATTAGCGTTCTCTCAAGACAAGTTAGTTCGGACATCATTGTTTTAAAATAAATATTTAAAAAGTAGTCAAAAGAAAATATGTGTTTGACAACCTACACAATGAATCGTCATTCTTTTCTATATATATATATATATATATATATATATATATATATATATATATATATATATATATATAATTGAAAATTTCGAAATTGTTTTTCTGGGGACTTGTGATATCACAAGTTGGGATTTGAAAATTGAATTTCAAGAAATGATTTTTAAAAATAGATTTTTCGAAAAATGTTTTTGAGAAAGGGTTTTGAAAATTCTTTCTCTAATTTTATAAAAATTTTGAGTGCGTTTAACTTCAGGATGATCTCCTGTTTATGAATCTCGTATTTGTAGTTTTGGCGATTTGTCAAGGAGTGAGAGGTGTTTAGTAATTCTTTCTTGGATGATTTTTAGGTTTTTTCTCTGTTTTGAAGGAATTCACGGGTTAATAAATCTGGAATAGAATTTGTTTCTTCTTTAATATATTCAATATCGAAATCAAAAATGCTAAGAATCGCCTACCATCGTGCAAAAATCTGTTTTGATGCAAGGTTTTGAACATTTTTTTGTAAAACCTCTCTAGCACTTTTGCAATCAATTCTGAGTAAAAAAATTTGATTTAGCAAATCACTTTGAAATTTTTGTATGCATAAGACGATGCTCAAAATTTATTTTTTAATGGTAAAAAAGTTTTTCTGGGTATCATTCCAGTGGGCAGAAGTATACTGGACTATACACTTTTTTCCTCCTGATTTTTGTTTCAGGATCCCTCCATAACCTAAGTCAGAGGCGTCTGTTTCTACTATCTTAGGTAACTGATGATCTGCTAAATGAAGACACGGGATTTCTAGCACTTTCTTTTTAATATTCTAGACACAAGCAGTATGGTTACTAGTCCATGAAGCATGGTTTTTCTTTAGTCTATCATGGAGTAGTTTAGCCATCTTATTAATCTCTGACAGAAATCTAAAACATAGTTTAGGCTTCCTAGGAATCTCTGTAATTGGGTTTTATCAAGGATTTTATCAGGGAATTTATTAGCGAATTCTAAGGATCTTTCTATAGGGGTGATTTTCCCCCGGGATATATAATTTCCTAGAAATCTTATCTTTGTCTGAAAAAGACTCATTTTTCTTTGTAACATAGAAGAAAGTTTTGAGATGTTTGAAATGTTCTTCCACAGAATTTGAGAAGATTAAGACATCATCAATATAAACAATGCAGAATTTGGAATAATCATTGAAGATGTCATTCATTATTCGCTGGAATTCAGAAAGGGCATTTTTGAGACCAAAGGGCATTACATTCCACTCGTATTGTCCAAAGGGGACCGTAAAGACGGTTTTGTAACGATATTTGGCAGAAATTTGAATTTGCCAAAAATCGGACTTCATATCAAATTTTAAAAATATCAAGGCAGAATGTAACTTCTGTAATAAATCTTTTTTGTTTGGAATTGGGTATCTACTCCATTTTAGGGATGTATTTAAAGGTTTGTAATTAGTTACTAATCTATGAGTTTCTCTTTTTATTTCGGAATTTTTGTTTACCTAGAACGCAGCACAACTCCAAGGGGATCTAGATTTGGAAATTAATTTTTTTTTATTTTCAAGATCTTGAATTTCTTTTCTGCATTGTTGTTCAAGATCACTATTCATTTGGATTGGTCTGACTTTTGTTGGGATTTGTTTTTCGTCAAAATCCTTTTCGTAAGGAAGATCTACGATATGTTGCTTTCTACTCCATAAAGCATTTGGAATCTCAGAACATATTTCGATTTCAAAAGAATTTTGGTGTTTAGAATTTTGTCTTTAACACCAAGTAATTCTAATTGTGTTTTTAATCTTTCAAAAGAAAAATATTTTTTCAGTTCTTGTAGATGGTATGATTTTCCTTGTATTTTTGCATTTATACTATCTTCGTGTATTGAACAAGCTCTCATTAGGTTGAGACTTCTTGTTTTCGGTTTTGTTATGAAACGACATTTTAATTTCTTTTTATTGAATTTAAAAGATACGAAATCACTATCTACCTTATAAAGGGTGATAAGATTCATGAACGGTGTTCCTAAGATGACAGAACTGTGTATGTTATTTGTTAAAACAAATGATGTTTCTATAGAAACTCCATCATTTTCTATTGACGCACTGGTTTTTGAATCAATTTTGATTTTAGTGCTGTTAGCAGCTGCTAATTTCTCACAAATTTTTTCTCTAAATTTTTCTGGTATTATACCTATTTTTATCAGAAGTCTTCTAGGATTTTTTTCTGAATCGGATTCTTTCATATTATGAGAATTGGAGTTTTGTGGTATAGTTTTTGAAAGGATTGATTTTATTAATAAAGAATCTCATTTTTGTTTTTCTTTTAATTCTTTTATATATGTTTTTACTTGCTTAATCTCTTTTTGTAGTTCTTGAACTGATATTTCTATGCTTGATTTTTTCTCCTTTTCTTGATCATTGGTTAATACACATATGCGTATTCTTTTATGAGCATCAGGATTTTCGGATGAACTAGTTGTGACTAACTCATCTATTTGAAGGGGTTTATTAACATCTGAAGACATAGAAAAATTGTCAGACTCTACTTTGGTGGCTGAATCAGAGGAGTCTGAATCAGATGAATTTATTAGAGGGTCGGAGATTCTTTGGATTACTTCTTCGTCCAATCCTGATTTTTGTAATTTTTTATTTATTTTACAGAATCTCAAAGTGTGACCCTTTTTGCTGCATTTGTAGTATGTTATATACCTGTATTTGGAATCATTCCTTTTGGGATTTGTATTATTTTAGAATTGTTCTAGAGTATCACTGTTATCGGAATCATATGTTAGAGTTGTGATATTATTGGTAGATTGTGGGGTATCTGGAATAATGTGTTATGTATTAGAACTGTTGGATGTCCCAATTTTGCTCAATTGATCTTGTATAGCCTGAATAAATTCAGACTTATTTTGCTGGATGTTTTTGACACCATCTTTGTATACCTGAAAGGGTTTAAAAGATAGGGCTTTTCAATTTCGGATTCTTAGTCGTTCCTGAGGAATCTATGGTGACTAAAGGGTTGGTTTTATGTGTTTTTCCACTCTATCGAGTTGTTTTTCTAGAGCATTCAAACTGATATTGGTGAAATTGTTGTGTGCGAGGATATTCATTGTATTTATTTTTTCATCCTCTGCTGAATTCTTAAGAGAAATCGCGTCTACAGGGCAGCCCTGAATGTTAGCTTAATACCTTGTAGAGGAGGGTGGTTGGACTGGACTTTCCTAGAATCAACTAGGGTTTCCCACTCCGGTGTCTTGTTCCTAGTCGTAACGGGATTTACCGTTTTAAAAAAGGGATATTCTATGGAATTTTCGGAGGAATAATAATCGAACCAGTCAAAGAATATGATGTTTATCCTATGTTCATTAACAAAATCGTAGAATTTTTCCTGTATTTGTGTCCTATTACTTGAAAAGGTTTTGAGAAACCAAATTCTTTTTTCTAGGTTGTATTTTTCATAAAAATCATTTTATAGGAAATTCTTGTCTATTTGGAATTCTTTTTCTAAAACACCAATTTCGTAGAAAGTGTTCTCTGTAATCAAGGAAAATGTCGGACTAGTAGGTTCTTGGTCCTCTATTTTTTCTCTAACAGTGGAATTTTTATAAACGGCTCTAGGTATTTCGTCTACGTTTCTTAGATTGGATAAATCTGACATAGAATGTCTAGGTTTTGTTTTGTAATTTCTTTCTCTATGTTTTTTCAAGAAATTTTGAGAAAGTAATTTGATTGTTTCGAAGGGTTGAGATAATTGGATATCTCTCTCCTCTATTTTGATAGAGAAATCAGTTTTGAAGAATTGGTATATGCATTTTTGTAAATCTGATCTCGATTTACTCTCGGTATTTCTCAATTATCAATAGATTTTTCAAAATCTTGTATCAAGATTTCTTCGGAGTTTATTATCTTCTTTGAATCAATGGAAGAAGATGAACCAAAATCACAAGAAGTAGATTTTTTGATAAACGGATCCATGTTATAAAACTCCTATAACAAAGCACCTTGACTCTTCCTACAATCAAAGGCGTTTCACGGAGTATAACTGCCTACGTTCGTTGAGGACTTACTGACCCCGGACCATCCTAAGCAAAAAACATCGGAAGAACCCAGACCTCTAACAAGGAATCTCATCTGATCTGAACACTATTCTCTCTATCTCTACCCTTTATGGCTCTAATATATATATAGCTTTTATTTAATTTTCTATTTTTTGCACAATTATTTGGCAAAAGTTATACATTTTCAAAACAGTGTACATCTTTTTAACATAATTTTCTGGAAAAGAGGGTCGATCAATTTGAATTAACAATGTATAGAAAGTACTAGATTCAACCTTACGACAAAATTTATTCCGGACTATGATCTCATATCTCTAGGTAATTGGATTTAAGGGGAAAATTAGACAGATTTCTTGCGTGAAAAGTTTGATCCTAATCATTATTACTTGTGTAGGACTAAAAAGATGTGGTAGATGTTCAATTTAGGTGTAGTTAGCTAAAAAGCAAGGATCATGTTGTGATTATTTGGTAGGGACTAAGGAGCATATTCTATGGTATATTCTATAATTAAGGTGATGACTTTTTGATTGACACTTGTGAATAGTTTGAAATTCGCACTGGAGGACATTTCAAAGTTTAATTCAAAGTTAGTGTTATTTCTTAAATGAGATTAGATTAGATCTGATCCAGATCGGATCTAAAAATGAGATTAGAGATTAGCTCATATTTAAAAAGGTTAATACTTTACGGTTATTGTTAATTATTCTCTAACACATAACATCTTCTTTAGATTGAAGAGAAACCATATTTTAGCCTTTTTTCTTTTCCAAATTTATAACACAAAATGTAAATTACTCCCCCCCCCCCCCCTTATGGTCTGTGGCATGATTGTTGATGTCATTGAGCATGTAGCTTTGACGAAAATTGACAATAAATCAACTGTAAAATATTCGAGTAATTTTTTTTGTTGGGGTTGAGTTATAAAAGTCAAAAGAAATTAACATTAATATTTGGTTTTTGGGTAGAGAACGGTATCACTATGATAACATATTCTTATTGAAGGATCAAGCTTGTGTGACCAAAAGTTATGCACTATACAACAACAATAATCAGTTAGTAATATAACATAGGTAAATGTCACCCGAAATGTTAGACAACATTTCAGCCGACATTCACCAAAAATGTCTTATTAGAGATTACAAAGATCAGGAGATTTCTTTAAACTAGAAAATCTCTCATGGTCCAAAGCTTTTGTAAAAATATCAGTTAGTTGATGAAAAGTGTCAACATGTTCAATTTGAACTAGCTGTTTTTCAACTAAATCTCTTAAAAAGTGATGTTTAATATCAATATGTTTTGTACGTGAGTGCTGAACTGAATTTTTGAAAATATTTATAGCACTCAAATTATCACAGTAGAAAATCAAAATGTTGCTAGTAAATCCGTAGTCATCTAACATGTGTCGTAGCCATATTAATTGAGAGCAACAACTTTCAGGTGCTACATATTCAGATTCAGCAGTTGAAAGTGAGACACAGTTTTATTTACGACTATACCATGAAACAAGGTTATTGTCAAGATAAAAACATCATCCACTTGTACTTTTTTTTATCATCCACATCTTCAGCCCAATCCGAATTACTAAATCCTATTAAGTTAGGATTAGTGTCTTTGGAATACTAGATTCCCAACTCACATGTGCCAGCAACATATCGAATAATACGTTACACGGCATTTAAGTGGGATATTTTGGGACAGGCTTGAAAACGTGCACAAACACAAATATTAAATATAATATCTGGGCGACTAGCAGTAAGATAAAGAAGGCTACCTATCATAGATCGATATAATGTTGGGTCGACATTTTGACCAACATTATCCTTACATACCTTCTGCGATGAACCCATTGGCATTTTCATCTGTTTAGCGTTCTCCAAACCAAAATTTTTAACTAGATTCTTGGCATATTTACTCTGTGAGATGAAAATTCCATCTTTACTTTGCTTTATCTTCAAGCCTAAGAAAAAGGTCAATTCTCCAATCATGCTCATTTCAAATGTCGATGACATAGCTTCAACAAATGAATTTAGGTACGACTGTGAAGTCGATCCAAAGACTATGTCATCCACGTAGACTTGAGAAATTATAATATCTACACCGTGTCGTTTAATAAATAAAGTACGATCAGCTTCTCTATGGTTAAACCAAATTTAAGAAGAAAGTTAGTTAAACAACCATATCATGCACGATGGGCTTATTTCAACTTATACAAAGCTTTTTTAAGCTTGTACACATAGTGTGGATGGTAAGGATCTTCAAATTCTTTTGGTTGTTCAACATATACCTCCTTGTCAAGATAACCATTTAAGAAGACACATTTTACATCCATTTGGTGTAAAGTAATTTTCAGACAACAAGTAATAGCAAGTAAAAGTCTAATCGACTCGATTCTAGGTACAAGTGCGAAGGTTTCAACAAAATCAATTCCTTCAACCTGAGTATAACCTTGTGCAACTAGACGTGCTTTGTTTCTAATAATTTTTCTCGATTCGTCTGATTTATTTTTAAAAATTCACTTAGTTCCAATTACATTTGTATTATTTGGACATGGAACTAAGTCCCAGACTTCATTTCGAGAAAATTGTCCAAGCTCTTCTTGCATTGCTTGTATCCAGAAATTATCTTTAAGTGCTTCTACAACATTCTTTGGTTCTAATGTAGATATAAAATAAGAAAGACTAACCTCTTGGTATATGGTTGACATACACACATATCTTATCATTTCTCTATAGTTGAGTGGTTCTTTGCCTCTTATTCTAATTCCTTCAAAAACTCCCCCTATCACTTGGCCCGTTGGATGATTCTTCCTAACCCTTGATGAGGGGTCCCTACGAACTTGGTCTAACAATTTAGCACTGGACTCTTCATTTGTGGCCTCTGTGGTCTCTATTGCTATTTTGAATGTTGCTTCAGGTGTGGAAACATTTGTGGCAACATCCGATTCTTCTACAATATGTGAACTTTCCACTTATCTATAATGTTATTTTCAATAGTTTTTCCTGAAACATCAGAAAGATCATCAAAGATAACATTTACAGACTCTTGTACAGTTCTGGATCTCAGATTGTATACTCAATAAGCATGACTATTTTGTGAATAGCCAATAACAATTCATTTATCACTCTTAGAGTCAAATTTTACCAAATGATCCATGTCATTTAAAATATAACAAATACACCAAAAAATATGAAAGTAATGCAAGTTTGGTTTCTTTCCATTTATAATCTCATAGGGCGTCATCTTTGTTCCTGACCTTAAATAGACTCTATTAGCGATGTGATTAGTAGTATTCAAGGCTTTTGCCCATAAACGTTTTGACAAATGTTTAGAACTAAGCATCACTCTAGCCATTTCTTGCAATGTCCTATTCTTCCGTTCTGCAACTCCATTCTGTTGAGGAGTTTTGGGGGCAGAAAACTCATGGAAAATTTCCATTTTCTCACAAAAATTTGTGAATGAACTATTTTCAAATTCTTTTTCATGGTCGAATCTAATCCGAAAAATAGGAGAATAGAATAAATTTCTAATTCTAGAGTGCAAGATTTTAAACATGTCAAACGTTTGTGATTTTTTTTCAAAAAATATATCCAAGAATATCTAAAAAAAATCATCTACTATCACAAAGGAATATCACATGCCTCCTAGACTGTCTAATTCAATTGGACCCATTAAATCCATATGTAGCAATTGAAAACAGTGAGACGTACCTGAATGTTGTCCGTCATGTTGGACAACATTATGAGAGACACGGGTTTGCTTAAATTTCAAACAATCTTCACAGACAGTTTTACCTTTATGGTATGCCTCTAACCACTTCATATGAGACCAATTTTTCTAAATTGCGGTAGTTGACATGCCCCAACTTTTGATGTCATGGTGTTGAGTCATCGACCTTAACATTATTGCATGTTTCTTGTCTTACAACAAGATAGAAATTGTCACATGTTCTTGTACATGTCATGACACATATATTGGCTTAATTCATAACTTCACATGCATTCTTATTAAATTTTACCTCAAGATCGTCATCACACAATTGACTTATACTAATCAAATTAGCCATTAAGCCCTTAACGTGTAAGACATTTCTTAAGGCTGAAAATCCAGGAATATCCAAGATCCCTTTTCCAATTATTTTGTTTTTACTACCACCTCCATAAGTCATGTTTCCTCCATTGAATGACTCATAGTTCTTTAGAAATTTTTTTGTACATGTCATGTGGCGAGAACATCCATTATCAAAGTACCAAGAACCTGAAATGTCAGTTCTTAATGCAGTTATAGCAACATTACATGTTACATCATTTTTAGGAACCCAAACGCTCTTAAAACATTTTTTACCCTTTGGCTAAGAAATGTTGCTTCGATTGTTATTCGGAATGTTGGACAACATTTTAGGTAATATTTTGCTCACAAAATCTTGAAGTTTGAAACAGTATGGTTTTAAGTGTACAGGGGAGTTACAGTGATGACACACAAACTTTATATTCTTTGACATACATGAGAATATGTTATTCATCCCTTTTTCTTTTACAAAGCATTTTTTCTCATTTTATCAAAGAGATTAGAGCATATGGTTTTAGGTCGGGGACACTATGTGAACCTTCTCCCGACTCAGATGCCATTGGCACACCCAGTTTTTTAGCCTGGTATTCATTCCACCTAGTTGTGTGCTCGCCTTGTACATGTTTCAATAAACCTCTCATCCCACCTTGACCTTTTCTGGTTTTAAATTTATAAATATTTTTACAAATTTTACATCTAGCTAGTTGATTCTCTTGGTCCCTATCAAAAAAATGTCATGCAGCTGATTTTAATTTTCATTGTGTGGGGCCTCGACTCATACTAGGGGGAATATGAGGCATTTCAGTTTCAGTTTCAGGGTGAGACTCAGTCTGAGCCTGATGTTGAGGTGCACTAGTGAGTGTGTCATCTAGTGGTTCATGTACCTCATCATCTAATGGTATATCATTAAAAAAAGCAGTTTCATCTAGGCATGGCCAGTGGATCGGGTTTGGCGGGATCGGGTCGGGTCGGGACAGGCGGGATTCGCCGCCGTCCCGTTCCATTTCCGATCCCGTCGGAATCGGGTCGGGATCGAGATTTTTTTTTGCACTTAATTTAAAAAATAACAAATATATAAAAAAAACTCAATAATTAAACAAGATAGTGTAATAAAAACATGCCAAGACTATTTTTGTGCCTCTTATATTATTTAATAGACATATAATTTTTTTTGTAATACAAATACAATTGTCAAAATTGCAACTTTGTGATGTTGTTCAAAAGTTGCAAATTACATAGTAAAATTGCAATTAAAAAATTACATTTTGAAAAAAACTTGTTCTAGTTTCTTGATAATTTCTTGTGGTTCTTCGATTGGAATTGGTATTTGTTGGTCAAATTGCTCCATGTCGCTTCCACCACCTTCAGATAAGATTTCGTTGTAGTTTTCGTCTTCTTCTTCATTGATCTCCGGTTGACCGCACCTTCTCCGCTCCACTCGTATCCAATCTCTGAATAATACTACAATCTCCAAGCTGTCTTTAACTAATGAGTGTCTGTGCTCTCCTATTTTATATCTGCCGGTAGAAAAAGCACTTTCAGACGCCGTTGATGATGCTTGAATGTTCAAAACATCTCGGGCCATCATTGAAAGTGTCGGAAATGTCTTTTCATTCCCTCTCTAGTATTTCAGCAAGTCTTCAAGTCATTCTTCATGGAGAACTGCTTGGTACGGTACAGAACCCTGCAAAATAAAAATATCAAACTCGTTAATTTGGTTAGTAGCGGTACGGCCGCACATTCTATTTCTGAGACTTTCAATACTAGCCGTAGAAACAACATGTCTTTTGTGAGGTTGTATTGAAGAAGAAGAAGATGGTATGGAAACCGGTAGGTTACTAGCACTTTCTTGTTGGTAAAACCTATATACTTTTTTGCATTCGTCTTCTACGCTAGACAACACTTCTTTTTTAGTTTGTTAAATAGGTGGTGGGTGATTTAGTACCGTCTATTTTAATAGTCGGATTTAATACAGCACCAATAAAAATATTCACTATATTCACTAAGTAATAAAAATATTAGAGCTATATAAAACAACATAGTTGAAATAGTAGGATAATATATATCGGAAAATTCTTTTGTTGCTTGAAAAAATTTCTCTAAAAATACAATAAGTTGAGAAATTTTTCCCCAATCGCTATCTACAACCATATCAGCTGGATTTTGATTATGAGAGTTAAAAAATAAAGTTATAGGTTTTCTATAGTCATAAGCAACAAGTAGTTGCTCGTATAAAGAATTTCACCTAGTGGGTACTTCTTCTGAAATTTTTCTATAAGGTATTTGGCAATCGTGACAAGTTTTTTTATATTCTTTACTTCGTTGTATTCTATTATTTTTAAAATAAAGTTTATAGCAAATTGTATTTTACAAAGAATGTCTTCAAAAAGTGATAGACCATCCTTTACAATTAAGTTATATATATGCCACACACATTTTATATGAAAATGATCTGGAAAAGACGGAGTTAAACTATTTTTTAAAATTGTAATAGTGTAATTGTTAGAAGAAGCGTTATCTAATGTAATAGTCATAATTTTATCAGTTATTCCGTAAATATCGCACACATGATAAATATTTTCTGCAATAAAAGTACTAGTGTGCCTATCATTTATATATCTATACGCTAAGATACGTTTTTGCATAGACCATTTATAATCTATCCAATGACAGGTTACCGTTAAATAATCATGGTTGTTAGTACTGCGACCTATATCAGAAGTGATAGTCACTTTGCCATTAAAATGATATAATGAATAACGTAAATATTGTTGATATTCATGTGCGAATTTAAATACATCTCTCTTAACAATTGATCTAGGAAAACCGTTAAAAGCAGGATTATACATATCTCTAATGTAATGAATAAAATCGGGAGATGAAGGAAATGAAAAAAGGCAAACCCTCCACATCAACTAATTTTGCTATTGCTTCCCTATCTCTATGTTTATTGTATTTAGGGCATACAATTTCCCCCCCCCGTCATAGGGTTAATTTGACCTTGTACTTGGTCCGGGACAGTATGTGAACCTTGTCCCGATAGAGCGGACGTTTGCGCACCGGGTTTTTAAGTCTCGTATTGGGCATACCTAGCTGGATGAGCCCTTGTTACATGTCTCATTAAACCCCCCCGTCCCACCTTGATCTTTTCCAGTTTTAAATTTTAAAATATCTTTACAAATTTTACATCTAGCTATTTAATTCTATACGTCCCTATCAAAAAATGTCCATGCATCTGATTTTAATGTTTGTTTTGTTGGACCTCGTCTCATACTAGGGGCAATATGAGGCATTTCAGTTGAAGGTGCACTAGTGGGTGTGTTGTCATCTACATTAGTAGGGGTATCATCTAGATCTCGTCTAAATTAAAGTCTTCTTGAGTACCAGAAAATAGCTCCTCGTCTAAATCTAATGGTATTGTAGAAAACTGTTCAGTATCAACAAAATCATCTTGTGTAGGAATAAGATTCTGTCTAGAAATAGGACCCTTGCCCTTATTGTCCCTACTAGAAGAAGCATGACCCATACCCGTAAGCATACGTTTAAATTCTTTCATTATAAATTTATAATTATACTAATAAATAATTAAAGTAAATGAAATTAAGTGCGTTAAATAAAATAAACAGACAATAATAATTTAATGAAGGAACGAATGTACCAAACGCCGACGTATAATCGAGAGGTTGAAAATTGAAACTTTGCTCAATGGAAGATCCTCAAGATAGTTGCCAACTTCACTCCCAAATGATAAATAAAATTGAATATTTAGTAGACAATGTAGACTTGTAGAGAGATAGATTGTAGGAAGATTTGCGAGAAAGATGAAGAGAAAATGAGGTATTTATAGTTGATAAATTGAGTTAAAGTGTAAATATAATAACTTATAGGTTAAAATAAATATTAAGGGGGTAGGGGGGATGGGGGTGGGGGAGGCCAAAAATGGCCGTTGCACAACGACCAAAATGTAAAATGGTCGTTGGTGCAACGATTATTTTTGCAAAAGGGAGGATTTCGGGCGGGATCAGGTCGGGACTAGTGGGCCGGGACGGGTTGGGATCAGACCATGTCCCATCTCGGTTCGAGTCCCGATACCGATTTTTTTTAAAATGTCGAGTTCGGGGTGGGATCGGGCCGACTCGGCCCACTGGCCAGCCTTAGTTTCATCTATATGAGTGAAATCAATGAAATCAGCGGGACTAGGAAGATTACTAGAAGAAGTACCCCTACCCTTGTTATCCCTACTAGAAGAAGCCTTATCCTTACCCTTAAACATACCTCTTAATCCTTCCATTTTAATTATGCAAATAAATAATTAAAGATAATGAAATTAAGTGCGATAATTAAAATAAAGTAAGAATAATAATTTAAAGAAGGAACGAAGGTACCAAACGTCGACGTAACGTCAACGTGTAATCGAGGTTGAAGATTGAAACTTTGCTCGATGGATGATCCTCAAGCTAGTTGCCAACTTCACTCCTAATTTTTAAACTTTGACATAATATTTAATAGTAGGAAGT
Organism: Anisodus tanguticus; assembly: GCA_034509755.1. Taxonomy (NCBI): domain Eukaryota; kingdom Viridiplantae; phylum Streptophyta; class Magnoliopsida; order Solanales; family Solanaceae; genus Anisodus; species Anisodus tanguticus. The sequence continues at coordinate 47,342,257 of CM067550.1, read as the reverse complement.
GTTGTAGAATTGTAGAGAGATAAATTGATAGATTAGATTAGAGAGATGGTAGGAAGATTTGTGAGAAAAAATGAGGTATTTGTAGTTGAAAAATAGAGTTAAAGTGTAAATATATTAACTTAGGGGTTAAAAATAAATATTAAGGAGATATGAGGTTTATGGGGTGGGGGGCTAAAAATGGTCGTTATAGCCGTTGCACAACGGTTAAAATCGAAATTTGATCGTTGTTGCAACGGTTATTTTTGCAAAGGGGAGGGGGCAAGGTGGGCCGGGTAGCGGGACGGGCCGAGTCGGGATCGGACTGACCCGGCCCACCGGACATGCCTACTTAATTGTGAACAGATGCCTGACTTTACATTTCAATTGCTGAGCTGAACAACTTTTTTGCTACTTTCTAAGTGCTTCTTCCTCTTTATTTCAAGGCACTAAGTTGAAAAATCCAAAATCTTCAAAAGATAAATAAGATCAGTTAAAAAAAATTACTTGATTTTGTTTTATTATCTTTTTGGTACTTCCTTTTTTTACAAGATTAATTATGGAGTATATAAATTGTTAATTTCTCTACCAACAATATTATGTTGAGTGGTGAGTTGACCATACAGATAGGATTATTCAAATCTTGCTAAACAAAATTATGATACTATTATTTATAACAAAAAAAACCTATCACTACTAAAAATAGAGATTTTTCCCACTGATATTCAGTGGAAAAGTTATATTATAAAACATAATTTTTTCATTCTATTCTTACTAAATCAGTTCACTGAAAAAATAGATAATGAAAAATAGATATCCATTTACTTTATAATTTTTTAGTGTAAAACTTTTCGGTCACATTTTATTTTACTGAGAAATAATCATCCAAAAACTAGCCGTTGCTCTACTTTGTTTTCCAATTGTCATAAAAACCCTAAATCAATCGATGATCAATCAATCAATCAACCAATCAACCCAGTTTCTTAGAATCTTGTAAACCACTATTCTTCTTCTTCTCTTCCTAGTAATTTTGGATATGGCGTCAAGAACAGCGTCCAAAGACGTAATTACCCTTCGTGGTTCGGCCGCAATTGTCGGTGAATATTTTGGTTATGCATCAAACAGGTACCAATTAAGTAACCCCATTTGGTGAAATCTTTAATAAGTGTGAGTTTTTTTAGATAAATTTTAATTTCAGAAAACCCTTAATTTTCCTTTAAAATAAGTTAAGACTTCATACATTCTATTACTTATAGAAATAGTCATGCCAATCTTCTCGGTAAAGAAGAACTCTTTCACACGATCTTAAGAGAGCGTAGTTCCACAAGAGCGTTATCACGAGCCTTAACTTGATGAAAGGCGCTATATCGACAAGGCGAGGAGAAAGCAGCCTAATGGGAATAGCTCCAAACCAAAGCAGCCCTCCATCTCGCATATAGAAAATCAACATGTATTCAAATGAATTTGGCTTGAATACATTGCATCGGATTCATATGGCATAACCCAACTAGTTAGGGCTTGAGTCATTGTTGTTTTTTTGATTGATTTAATAAAATGCTTTGTATTCTTTGTTTAGGGGTTTTGTCGCCTATCTAACTGCCAAGTTAAGGGTAAGTTCTGCGTACACTCTACCCTTCCCAAACCCTACTTTGTGGGATTTTACTGGGTTGTAGTTGATCGTGCCTTACCCTCTACCTGACAAGGTAGGAGTAAGGTCTGCGTACGCTCTACCATTTCCACACCTCACTAGTGGGATTCACTGGGTATGTTGTTGTTGTTGTTGTTTAAGGGTTTTGTCAGAATGCTGAATTTTTTTGGGGGTGTTTGGATTAGGGGTTGGGGGGGGGGGGTGGGGGGACTTTGATAATCTTTAGTTTCAGAAAACCCTTAGTTTGACTTGAAAGATAAACTTTTTACCTGCATTAAAATGAAATGCGCTAGAATAGAGCAGATGGAGATAGATGATTTATCTGACAGTTCCCATCGAGCATTGTTGATTGATTAATTGAATTTAACGCAATGCTATGTGTTCTTCGTTTATGGTTTTGTCCGAATGCTGATTTTGTTTTTCTTTTCGTTGGGCGGTGGGGTTATTTTTCTAGCATTTTGTACAACAGAGGAGTATATCCTGAAGAAAGCTTTAAAAAAGTGAAGAAATATGGTCTCCCAATGTTGCTTACTGAAGATGAAGGTGTCAAGACCTTCATTTCCAACTTGACTGCCCAACTCGCTAGTAAGTTTTAGAATTTTGTCAAAGTTGTTGATTGGTTCAGATCATATTTTGGTAGGTAAATGATTGTTTTCGTTATTATTGTGTTCATGTAGAGTGGTTGGAAACTGGAAAGCTACAAAGGGTTGTTCTTGTGATCATGAGCAAGGCCTCTGGTGAGGTATTAGAGAGGTGGAATTTCAGTATTGAAACTGATAGCGAGGTTGTTGAGAAAGGGTAAGCTGATTATCATTTTTCTCATCTTTGGTAAATTTTGTGGATCGAAAAAAAGTGTATGTTGGAGATTTTATGGCAGTAGAAAATTAGCTCCCGTTTGGCCATAGATTTTGAAGTTGAAACTTGAAAATTTGAGTTTTTGAAGTTGTGATTTTTGGAACTTGAAGTTGTGTTTGGACATGCATTTTACTTTGGAAAAAGTTTGAAGTTTTGTGAGTGGAAGTTCCAAAAACCCAACCAATTTTTGGAACTTGAAAATTGTTTGAAGATAGATTTTCAAAATATGCTCCAATATCTATGGCCAAACAGGTAATTGAAGATAAATTTTCAAAAGTTGATCCAAAATCTATGACCAAAACACTAGCTTAGTAAAGAGCCAAATATTCGACCCCAGATTGCTTGAAAAGCGTATGTTGAATTATTCGTCAGTAAATTAACCTAATTTTTATTTGGTTTTTCAGTGTTTCAAGAGAGAAAAGTGATAAAGAGATAATGAGGGAAATTCAAGCAATTATGAGACAAATAGCGTCCAGCATCACTTATTTGCCTTGCCTTGAGGAACCATGTAAGCATCATTTGTGCTCGGAAATACAAGGGCAATGTTGCTTGGGATGTTTCTTTGATGAGAATTCTTGTTTCATTTGCGTGTTGGCTGCAGGTGTGTTTGATGTGTTGGCATACACTGATACTGATGTTGCTGTTCCATTCACTTGGATTGAGAGTGATCCTAAACTGATTGCAAATCCACAAATGGTGAAACTGCATTCTTTTGACACCAAGGTAGGAGAAATCTGCTGTTTAATTCTGATATGAAATAGTAACCATGGATTTTTCGGAACCTAATGCGAGTTTTGTTTACTCTATGCAGATTCACAAGGTTGACACCTTGGTGTCATATAAAAATGATGATGAATGGGATGAGGCCTAGACCATCCTTATATTGTACTTTTTACTTGGTTGTCATTGTGAATCATTGATTCACATTTTGTATGTTCGCTTGTGTAAACCTCGAAACATCTGTTAGTTGTATCGTCAATGAAGACTGAGCGAAATTGAACAATTAGATCAATTTCTTTGTGTGAACTTGTTTTGCCTTGTGAATTTGGATGAATTTGCAGTGATGTTACTTTCTTTTGATACTGAAGTTCTGAGATTAACCGGGAAAACCAAAACAGGGTTCCTCATTTATGTTGAGAAGAGGAGCGTGTCATTAGCAGTCTCCATATCTATACAACTTAGGGCTGGTTCATGGTCGTCTATTCATAGGATGCTCTGAGTAAAATATAGTAAGTACTTGTTTCGGTCAGTCTGGGGAAGTTGTTGAACAAATGACTCTCACTTGAGAGTCCAATTTAACCAGTATACAAAAATATGGTAGTGCTTCAGTTAATCTCTTTGGCACCTTGTGGAATGGGGTCACCATTATTAACCATGACTTTTACAATACAAATTTCGATCAACTGTAAAATAGCAATCCTACATAACAGATAATTTGAATATTGGGAAGCCGGTAATCTTACACCGTATTTGATATGCTAAATTTTATACACCTTCACTTTCTAAGCAGCAACCAAATGACCGAGGAAGGATCATCACATACTTTAGAGTTTAGAGACATGCAGCTTATGTAGTAAATCTTGGATTTCGAGGGGTTATTCGAAATAAGCAAGGTTTTGATACTTTTTTTTTAATTTGTTCTTCTATAATAATGCCTTCAATCTTCCTTTTGATTGTGTGGACTATGAAAATCTCAAAAACGATTTTAGTTGCACCACGGGTTCTAATTTTTGGAATTGAGCAATATAGCAATTATATTTTGTTGTGTTGTGTCATTTGTAGTTAGTTAGGAGTACAACTCTTTATGCTATTAACTCAGTCACTAATCGACGAGGTCTTGAGATAAGAATTTTCTAATAGATTGTTTCGCTTGTAGATCGGTAAAAATTAGCATAGAAAATTAATAAATAAAACACATGAACATTGTAGTGTCAGTTTATATTTTATTTAAATTGTGTTTGTTATAGAAAATCATAATCCTTTGCAAATTACATTTATCATATGTTTCATTATTCACTTGTTTCTAACAAATAGAAAACAGATTAAAGTATTTCAAAGCAGGTTACTTTCCCTTGTGATTCATTCGACTATCTTGGATGTTAAAAAACTTATAAACTGACAGTTAAAATCAAATTATAGTGGCTTTGGTCTTGTTAAAAAGGGAAACATAAAAACAAAAAATTGATCCGAAAAAATAGGGGGATTTGAACCCGACGTGAATCGAACACGCAACCTTCTGATCTGGAGTCAGACGCGCTACCATTGCGCCACGGATCCTTGGATGTTAAGCTCTTTTATATTTTAGTTATTGATTCAGTAATTCACTTATCTTAATTTGATTTCCTCAAAAACCTCAATTTCATCAATTTCATTAAAAAAAAAGAGGTTTAAATTATATGAACTAAATACAATAGCAAGGAACAGAAACACAGATAAATAAGAGGATGAAGAAGCTAAAAGTTCACCATAATTTGCATAATTATCCATGTAAATATAATTACTTATATATGTCACTATATAAATGTAACTTCATCCACTCTTCTTCATTATGCACATAACTTCCAATACTCTTCACTGTTATACTTGTAACTTATAAACTCCTCCATGATCTCAATGATTAATGTCATGTTTGAGGTAGCTAGAAGTCATAAATAGAGGCATGATCAAGAATTGAAATGATAGACACTGAGAAGAAATATAAAAAATTCTCCTCTCTTTTTCTCTTTATTTCTTGCTTTCCTTTTTTGTAAACGTGTAAATATAGGAAACAATATATTCCCTATCCATAATTAGAATATTTTCATATATTGTGTAAATATAATTATGGTAAGACTAGGATTCCTCTTTTGTATAGGCTTAGGATTCCTATTGTATAAGGGATGAATATCGTACTCTATATATACATTGATATTAATGAAAGACTCCCTAAGGGAGATTAATATCATCTTACATGGTATCAAGAGCCAAATAAACAAAACCCTAAAAACCTTTCTCTTCCACAGCCGCCGGCTGCCTCTCCTACGCCGCGGCCCTCCCGAATTTTCTTCTTGTTTTTCGAGTTTTGTTCTTCCTTTCTTCCCTTCTCTAAATGGCTATCCCTGATTCTTCCACACTTTCTGACGCCTCTACCTCCACAAATCCCACCACAAAGTCATCACCCCCGTTTCACCCCGCCCTTACTGTTTTCAACATCAAGAACCATATTCCCATTATTCTTGATCAAGAAAACAATCAGTATTCTCCCTGAGTTGAACTTTTTCGCAATCATACATGTCTCTATAACGTGCTTGACCATATTGATGACACTATTCCGCGCCCTACGGAGGTTGATGATTCTATCTGGCATCGTCTCGACGCCGGCGTCAAACAATGGATATATGGTAGTATCTCTCAGGATTTGCTCATTACTATCATGAAATCTGACTCCACAGCCCTTGACTTGTGGAATCGTTTGGAGGAAATTTTTCAGGACAACAAGCACACTCGTGCCGTGTATCTGGAAGAACAGTTCAACAAAACACGTCTTGAAAACTTCTCCAATGTATCTGAGTACTGCAAGCAGCTTAAACTTCTAGCGGATCAACTCTCCAACATCGGCACGCCTGTCACTGACGATAAAATGGTGCTACAAATGATTTCTGGCCTTACTAAGGGCGAATATGATACTTTGGCCACCATAATTCAACAAGCAGATCTGCTATTGAGTTTTAACAAAGCTCGCTCACAATTGTTGCTCGAAGAAACCCGTCGTGCTAAGCAGGATGAGCACGCCCAGCAGGTGTTAGTTGTCGACACGCAACCCCAAGATCAGACGCCACCAGACAACTCCCAACAGCGGCAGGGCCGCGGCGGCAAGGGTGGAAAAGGCCGCAGCGGTAGAGGAGGCCGTGGTCCTGGCAAGGGTCGCGGTCAACAGAACCAACAGCAGCAACAACAACAGAGATCGCAAAACAACTGGGCCGCGGCTCCTCAGCAGTTCGTCTACAGCGCCGCGACGCCCAGTGCAGAGCCGCGGCGCCCCAGTTCAGAGCCGCGGCGCCAAGTCCATTCCAGTACCAGCAGCCATACAATCCGTATTCTTACCCCGGTTTGTTAGGCCCCGCTCCAGCCCCACAGCAGGCCCACTTCATGCAAGGTCAGGTCCCGCATCCCTCCTTCGGCATGACACCCACTGAGTTGGGTCAGGCGTTCAGCACCCTCTCTATGCAACAACCTGACAATACTTGGTACATGGACTCAGGCGCCACATCTCACGTCACCTAGTCTGCAGGTACTATTCTTAAACTGTTTAGTTTAAAGCATTCTCAATATGTTACAGTTGGTAGTGGACAACGCATTCCAGTTAAGGGTTATGGTACCTCATACACACAACTTCCTCATCCACCCTTCTCCCTAAAAAACACCCTATATGCCCCACACATGATTAAGAACCTCATATATGTCCGCCAATTTACTCGTAATAATTCTGTCTCTGTGGATTTTGACCCTTTTGGTTTTACTGTAAAAGATCTTCATACGGGGACACCTCTTACGAGATGCAATAGCACGGGGGATCTCTATCCATTCACTTTCACCTCCGCTGCCAGATCTTGCTCTCCCGTCACTCTAGCGGCTGTTTCTTCTTCAACTTGGCATAATAAGCTTGGTCATCCAGGAGTCCCAGTTTATAATTTTCTTAGAGGCAATAATTTCATTGCTTGTAATGGGAAACTTGCCCAAAATTGTGTTTCTTGCTCTTTAGGCAAACATATTCGTCTTCTGTTTAAATCATCTACTAGTGTTACATTTGCTCCTTTTGATATCATACATGCCGATTTATGGACATCTCCTATCTCTAGTTCTCTCGGTCATAAATACTATCTTGTGTTGCTTGATGAATTTTCACACTACGTTTGGTTATACCCTCTTAAATTTAAATCGGAAGTGTTTGTCAAATTTCTTGAGTTTCGTAAGTTCATTCAAACACAATTTGGAAAAGGCATAAAATCATTTCAGTGCGATAATGGTCGTGAATTCAACAACTCTATGTTTCACCGCTTTTGTACCACTAATGGCATGGTCTTTCGCTTCTCCTGCCCTCACACCTTACCACAAAACGGTAAAGCTGAAAGAATCATCCGCACCATTAACAATATGATTCGCACCCTATTGATTCATGCCTCCCTCCCTCCATCCTTCTGGGTGTATGCTGCTAAAATGTCAGAATACACTCTAAATATTCTCCCTACTAGCACTCTTCACAATATGACCCCTACCGAAATCCTCTACCATAGAATCCCCTCTTATGATCATCTACGGATTTTTGGTTGTCTGTGCTATCCCAACCTTAGCTCCACCGCCCCTCACAAGCTCGCTCCTAGGTCCACTCCATGTGTCTTTCTAGGATTCCCGCCGAACCATAGGGGCTATCTATGCTATGACTTGTCGACTCGTCAGATCCACATATCTCGTCACGTCACATTCGACGAGACCACATTCCCATTTTCGAATCTTCCAAAATTCCAAAAATAGGACTACTCATTTCTTGACGAGTCTGCCATCTCTCCCGTCATAATCGAACAACTCACATCCTCTATTCCGTCGTCAGAGCCACGGAGCCTAAACTTCAGAGAAACCTGTCAACCTTCTAGCGCTGCGACTCTCGATCCAGGAGCCGCGGCGCCTCCGACGGCTTCGCCCCCACCTTCTCCTTATCCGACTTTACCCCGTCTCGACACCACTCCGCCATCCACACTGTCCCTACCCATCCAATGGAAACTCGTTCAAAGCATGGAATCTTCAAACCCAAAGTCCATTTCAACTTGTCTGCCCAAACCATCTCTCCACTTCCAAAGAACCCAAAATTGGCCAAACACGACCTTAATTGGAATGCGGCTATGCATGAGGAATTCAATGCTTTAACTAAACAACACACGTGGGATCTAGTACCTAGACCTGAGGGGGTGAATGTCATTCGTTGTATGTGGCTATTTCGTCACAAGAGAGACAATGGGGATCTTGAGAGGTATAAGGCCCGTCTTGTGGCTAATGGCATAAATCAGCAGGAGGGCATTGATTGTGGTGAGACCTTCAGCCCGGTTGTCAAACCGGCTACCATCTGCACAGTTTTGAGCATTGCCATGGGCAAACACTGGCCGATCCATCAGCTTGATGTGAAGAATGCATTCTTACATAGGGATCTGAGAGAGACAGTCTACATGCATCAGCCACCAGGGTTCACCCATCCAGCAGTTCCTCACTATGTGTGCCATCTCCGTAAGTCACTATATGGCCTGAAGCAGGCCCCCCATGCGTGATATGATCACTTTGCCAGGTATATCTTGCAGATTGGATTTGTATGCAGCAAGAGTGATACATCACTTTTCATTTTTCATCGAGGTAGTAGCACTACTTACTTATTACTTTACGTGGATGATATTGTTCTTACTGCCTCCTCCGACGGATTGAAAAATGAGATTATTGTCTTGCTCAAGTCCGAATTTGCAATGACTGATTTGGGGAAGCTGAGTTGCTTTTTGGGGATATCAGTGACCAGGTCTGCCAATTATATGTTCTTGTGTCAGCGTAAGTATGCAGAAGAGATTGTGTACAGGGCTAAGATGGCGAACTGCAAAGAGGTGCCTACTCCAGTTGATTCCAAATCTAAGCTCAGTGCTATGGATGATACTCCAGTCTCTGATCCTACTCTGTATATGAGCCTTGCAGGTGCACTTCAGTATCTTACATTCACCAGGCCAGACATAGCTTATGCTGTTCAGCAGGTGTGCTTATTCATGCATGCCCCCAAGTAGTCTCATTTCACTGCTCTTAAGCGTGTCATTCGATACATTAAGGTCACTCTTGATTATGGTTTGCACCTATACCTCTCTGCACCAGACAGGTTGCTTTCATATACGGATGCAGATTGGGCAGGGTGTCCGGACACGCGACGCTCCACCTCCGGCTTTTGTGTTTTCTTAGGGGATAATCGATTTCTTGGTACGCAAGCGACATGCTACCCTATCTCGCTCCAGTGCTGAGGCTGAGTACAGAGGCGTTGCAAATGTAGTAGCTGAGATTTGTTGGCTCAGAAATTTACTGTTAGAACTTCAGTGTCCTTTGCGGCAGACATCTATTGTGTATTGTGATAACATATCTATCATCTATCTTTCTCATAATCCGGTTCAACATTAGCGAACCAAGCATATTGAGATAGACCTACACTTCGTTCGTGAGAAAGTTGCGTTAGGCCATGTCAGAGTGTTACATATTCCATCATCCTATCAGTATGCAGACATATTTACCAAAGGACTTCCCAGACAGTTATTTCTTGACTTCAGATCCAGTCTCAGCGTCCGGCCTCCTTCCGCTCCGACTGAGAGGGTGTGTAAACGTGTAAATATAGGAAACAATATATTCCCTACCCATAATTAGAATATTTTCATATATTGTGTAAATATAATTATGGTAAGACTAGGATTCCTCTTTTGTATAGGCTTAGGATTCCTATTGTATAGGCTTAGGATTCCTATTGTATAAGGGATGAATATTGTACTCTATATATACCTTGATATTAATGAAAGACTCCCCAAGGGAGATTAATATCATCTTACATTTTTTATTGTTATTTTTAGCTTGATTTCTCTAACATATTATTAGCACTGTTGTTCTTCCTTTTTATAATCCCTTCTTATATTCAAGGACATAATTCTTTTCTAGTAATAAACTAAATAGTACGAGCATGTATGCGTAAAATAAAAGACGAGATGTGTTGCAACAAGTTTCTACACATCCAGGCTAGGGGCTCACCCACTTTCACAGGTTTCATAGGTTCAAGAGATTCCACTAGCCAATCATGAAAAAACAACATTACCCCTTCCAGTGCAATTCCTCCTAAGCACACTTTATATGCAATAATTATTATGCTTATGATATACCAATTGTAAAAAGGTATCATGACAATATTGATGATCTTCTAGTCATAATCGTCACTTCACTTTTCTTCTATTTCTAGTAGTACTACTACCATAGACTTTGTGAAGGGGAAAGTCCCGAAGGCGAAACCCCCCATCTGTACCAGAGGTCCTTTGGCCAGGTGGGATGTAAATCGAGGGATATGCGCGAGTGGCAGCCTTGCAAGGGAGATGATCAACGGGACACGAACCCAGCAACAACCCTTGCAATATTTCAGCAAAGACTGTCACCACACGGATTTGAACTCGCGACGTCGGAATGGTTGTACCCCAATCACCTTGCCACTTCCCAACTCGCCTGTGCCCCTGTGCCCCTGGGGGCGTACTACTAGCATATACTGATCATACTTAAGTAATGTTTTCCATATAGCTAAAAGGCAATTACTTATTTCCTTCATGTTGGATGGTACATAGTCATACATGAAAGCCTATTTGAATGGTTTTTCATTACTTGCAACTAGCACTACATTATTTTATGAAATAACGACGTATCTGTGGTTTGAAAATTTAATCTTTTTAACCCAACACGTATTTCAAAGCTACACTCACCTCGCATGTACAATGTGTGTGCTAGTATATTCAAAGAATTGTAAGAAAGTGATGACAGTTAAAGGAAAACAACAAAAAATAAACAATTTATAACATATCAAATGATTTCAGGTTGAACCAAATGTGTGGTAAAAATTTATATAGTTGATCACGACTAACTGTTGGAAATTTGCCTTTGGCGGGAGTTGCGACCGACCAACTTTAACGGCTTAAACACTAGTGTAACGTATGTTGGAGAATCCGGTTCTTCACACATGCATGATCTACTAAGTACGTAGATAACCGTAGGGCCAAGAATCGTCAAATTTCATTGAGAAATGAAAGAGATATTGGTTCACGAAGTAAGGTGTTTGAAGCATGGAAAGTGTGGTATTGTGTGTAATTCTCCCTCATCGGTAGAGGAAGAAAGAATTGTTGTGTATATAAGATTCGAAATTGGTTTGGGGTTTGGGACCCCAAGGGGTATCCCATGTGTTTAAAGGAGGGAGGACCTAGATGTGCTTCGGTTCAAGGAAAGACCACACGCGCGCCGCCCGCCCGTCCGGTTCCGAGTTCCGTGTTCTCGGGTCCGCGGGTCCGCGGGCCTTCTGATATTATCTTTTTGGGCCAGAAAACTTTGCCAGAAGTACAGTTTGATCCCAGAAGTTTCAGATGTGCAGTTTGGTCCCTGAAGTTTCCAGATGTACAGTTTGGTCCCTGAAGTTTCCAGAAAATCAGAATTTCGACGGTCAAAAACAGAAATGCCAAGCACTCAATTCAGCCATTTATTTTGGCTGAATTACTCCTCCTATAATGGCCAAAATAGTTGGTCTTTCTCCCATTTATGTTGGTGACTTTACTACCTCCATAATGGCCATTATTTGGCTATTATGGAGGCAGTTTTCAGGCAGTTTTCAGCCCCCTCCATCACCTATATAAACACCCCCTTACACCATTGTTGAGCACTAAGACATATGCACGAAAATACATAAACAGATGCAGAAAAACAGTGCACGAAAATACACAACCGAAATAGTTTTCTTCCTACAACTTCCAAGCATCATTTCGTTACTCAATATTCTTCACGGTAGCTCTTGAGTTTCCTTTGCTCAAGGGTTCCATTGCTGTTTTATCTTGGGAGACAAATTGTCCAGGACGTATAAAGGATACATACGGGGCAATATTGTCTTAAGGGAGAGTGCTACACTCGACTCAAAGCAAAAACCAATTTATATTTTTCCGTCTTCTATAAAACTGGAATTTCCAGTTTTACTTGTATAACTATTGTAATTTTCAGATTTCATGTTGAATTATTGAAATCTTTATTTATCCTTTCGAATACTTGTAATAGTTAAATACTTTCCGTACTGCTTTATAAAGTACCATAGAGCAAAACTCCCAACACTAACTTGTGACTGGAGCATAGATATAACATTTGTTATTAATATAACATAGTTCTTTTCTTCCAACAAGCTTGAGACTAATTACACTTTCGCAAGTAAAGATGGAGTTAACAAGTAAAATTAACATACGTTTTATGGAAAATGAGAAAAGAAAAGAAAAACATGTCTAATGTTTTGGTCTAGAATTTTTAGTTTTACTAGACCTAACGATTTATGATTGGGTAAAACACCTTTAATAGAATAAGTAAAAATCACTGTCAATTTTTCATTTTACAAAAATCTTAACTCAGTAACAAATTAAATAAAACAGCAACAACAACAACATAACATATGTAGTGAAATCCCACATAGTGAGATCTGGGGAGGATAGAGTGTACGCATATCTTACACCTCCTCCTCCTCCTTCTCCAAAGCCGACTTCCTTTATCGAGCGGCTCTCTCTGTTGACGATAAAAGCGATGGTCCGGGCTGGGCTGTCTGAAATAAGCGGTCATTTTTCTCGGTCCTTGAGTATCTGCTTGTAATTGTCATGCTCAAACTGGGAAGCTACCTTTGATACAACTGCCTTGACAGGATTGTTGGAGGAAGCTTGGCTAATCTTCACCCTCCTCCTCCTCCTCCCCCCCCCTCCTCCTCCTCCTCCTCTTCCTCCTCTTCTTCTTCCTCCTCCTCCTCCTCTTCCTCTTCTTCCTCTTCCTCTTCCTCTTCCTCTTCTTCCTCTTCTTCTTCTTCTTCTTCTTCTTCCTCTTCCTCTTCTTCCTTCTTCATGCTTCTTCTTCCTCTTCCTTCTTCCTCTTCTTCCTTCTTCTTTCTCTTCCTTCTTCCTCTTCCTTCTTCTTCTTCCTCCTTCTTCTTCTTCGTCCTTCTTCTTCTTCAGTACAACCTTATACAAGACATGTTGTTTCTGCGGCTAGTATTGAAAGCCTTAGAAATAGAATGTTTAGTGGTACCACTGCTAATCAAGTTAGCGAGTTTGATGTTTTTGTTTTGCAGGTTATTATACCGTACCAAGCAATTCTCAATGAAGAAGGACGTGAAGACTTGCTTAAATAATGGAGGGAAAATGAGAAGACATTTCTGACACTATCAAAGATGGCCCTAGATGTGTTGAACATTCAAGCGTCATCAACAACGTTTGAAAGCATTTTTTCTGCCGGAAGATTTCAAATAGGAGAGCACAGACACTCAATAACGGGAGACAGCTTGGAGATTGCAGTTTTATTCAGAGATTGGATACGAGCGGAGCGTAGAAGGTGCGGTCAACCGGAGATCAACGAAGAAAACGACGAAAACTACAACGAAATCTTGTCCGACGGAGGTGGAAGCAACGTCGACCAATTTGACCAACAAATTCCAATTCCAACCGAAGAACCACAAGACATTGTGAAGAAATTCGAAAATGTGTTTGTAAATATGTGATTTTTTTTTTCCAATTTTGAAATTGTATTACAAAAAAATCACATTTCTATTAAATAATATAAGAGGCACAAAAACAGTCTTGGGATGTTTTTATTACATTATCTTGTTCAATTATTGAAGTGTTTATATATATTAAATGCCAAAAAAAACCGGTCGCCACGCCCCACCCCACCAATACCGGTCCCCCTTTTTGGCGGGATGAGGGACGGGATGGGACAGTGGCCTGTCCCGCCACAGCCCCGAACCCGACTCAATCCCTAGTCCCTCCGGGTCCCGTCGGGACCCGCCCCGCTCCGCCCCAAACCCGCCTACCGACCAACCTTCATTAGGCCCAAGATTCATTCTTTACCTGGTATCAGAGTCAAGCCCATTCCAATTCTTTGTTCACCGATGTTCCCCCAAATTATATTGTCCACGACGTGCGGGGAGAGTGTTAAAAGTCCCACATCGGAAATGAAATGGGAACATGGACTCCTTATATGAACTTGGACAATCCTCCGTCTACAAGCTAGCTTTTGGAGTTGAGTTAGGTTCAAGATTCATTATTTACACTAATCATTAATTCGATACAGCGCTACCCGACAATATTTGTTCTAGTAACTTCTTGAAGGTTCGAGAAATTCTCCTAAATGTCTCCTCATCAAGAATATGTCCGGCTCCACAACTATATATGTCATGTGTACTACCTCATTTTCCTATGTTATGTATTTATTGATCTATACTTCTGCATGGATTGATTCGTAAAATTAAGAAATTGCTGATTTTTTCTTTTCTTTTAAAAAAGTGCACATGATATGAATCTATGTCACAGATTCAAAAATTTAATTTACATCAATTTAATCTTAAAATTTTTAATATTAAACTCAGTATCTATTAAAATTATGAGTTGAAATTTGGATATTTAAATTTTTAGTAATTTTTGTTTAATATTGAGAATATTGAGTTGAATTGAACTCATAGATCAAAAGCTTCATTCGTCTTGAATATGGTTAATTGATGTAAAAGGTACGTGCCTTAATTGCTAGAGTTTGAATAAGTAGTCAAGAAACTTGAATCAAATATAAAGAAGTTATGCGCTCACCAGAATCGTTAGCAACTTATCAACCATCCTTTTACAATTATGGTAATAATCTTTTTATCATGCTTGACTTACCATACCTTGAAGGTCACTATCACAAAAGTGGACTTTACATATTCTTACTACATATTTCTTATCTCAAAGCTCCATTAAAAGTGGTATATACTTGTCTTAAAATTTCAAAGAGAGTGATATTTATCTGTCTTAAAGATTCTATTGAGAGTGATATTTGTACAAACATGAAATGATACACATGTAGCTTGAAAGCCCCATCACTCTTTGTTCGAGTATGTTCGGTATGGAGGAAAATAATTTTCGGAGAATATTTTTCAATTTTCTCATGTTTGATTTGTTAAAGTTTGAATTATTTTTTTAGAAAAATAATTTTCATAAATATTAGAATGACTTCCTTAATGGAAGTAGGAAAACACGTGTCACAATGGCATTCCATATTAATTGTCTTATCCCCGCCCTCGAAGTTACCCCCTCCCCACTAACCACCCCACCGTTTAACCCCACCCTCACCATCGCACCCTAACTTAGCCACCCCACCACCTACCTACCCACCCCACTCCATCCACCACCCACCCCTACCCACCCACCTAACAACAATAATAGACCCTCAGCTAAAAAAGAAAGTAGTAGATGCACGATTGCAAGAAAAATTAGACAAGAAAATATCCAGAAATAAAGAAAATGGAGCAACACATAGTAATACACACATAAAGGGTAAGGATCAACGTGATACCTAAACAATACCACTAAGAAAAAAGGAGAAGAGGAGAAGAAGAGGCTAGCCCCTTACCACTCCCACACAATGCGACAAAAACTTAACTACACACCAACCTTCTACCTCAATTCTCGACCTCCAAATCGTCCTATCTAAGGTCATGTCCTCAGTCAGGTGAAGTTGTGTCATGTCTTGTCTAATTACCTCCCTCAGTTCTTTTTCGCCCTACGTCTACCCCTCATAACTCTTGCTACTGCCAATCTCTCACACCTCCAGACCGGTGCATCCTCACACATCCTCTTCACATATCCGACCATCTCAGCCTCGCTTCCCTTATCTTATCCTCCACGGAGGCTATACTGACCTTGTCCCATATAACTTCATTCCTAATCATATCTCTCCTAGTATGACCAAACATCTTTTTGAGCATCTTCATCTCCGCTACCTTCATTTTTAAACGTGGACGTTTTTTACTGCGCATCATTACACCCTATATAACAATGCTGGTCTAACCATCACTTTATAAAACTTACCTTTCAACTTTGGCGATATTTTCTTATCACAAAGAACCCCGGAGGCGAGCCTCCATTTCATCAATTCTGCTCCAATACGATGTGCGACATCATCATCAATCTCCAGTCTCCTTATATTATGAAATCGTGGTGTTAAAACAAGAGTTTAATTCATTAAATCTAATTACATGTATGATTGGACGAGGTTAGTTTAGTTCGTTGTTTGATCAACAAAATTTGATTAGAAAAATATTACTCCGTCTGTCCCAATTAATGTGGCATAATTTTCTTTTTGGTCTGTCCAAAAAAGAATGTCACATTTTTATATTTAGAAATAATTTAACTTTATGAGATAATTTACAGCCATACATTTTTATAAGACTTATTTTGGACCACATATTTCAAAAGTCTTTATTTTTTTAAAATTCCGTGCTAAATTAAATGATGCCACATAAATTGAAATGGAGGAAGTGCTATTTAAATTCAAGGAGGTATTTTAAAAGACTGTGAAGCGCGAATAAATCCATTAGTTATAATATAAGCTGAGTGACCTTTCTGCAAATAATTCCATTAGATTGCAACTTTTTTAATTTTTTTTTCTTGTGAATCGATAAAATCAAGGAGTCTAATTTTTTTTATAAACAATATTCCTCCGTCTCAAATTATTTTTCGTGATTACTAAAAATAGTTATCTCAAAATATTTATCCATTTAGAAGTTCAAGACACAATTAATTTTTTATTTTTATTTTACTCTTAGTAAAATTTTATCATTAATGGAGATGACACACAAATAGATTAAATATTTAATGGAGAGAGATTATAACTTAGATATAAATAAATATAAATTAATTAAATATTTATTTTAATTAATATTTATTAAAGAATGTGTAAATTTTTTTTTTTTTAAAAATAATTTAAAATGTAAAGCGAGGAGTTGAGCCTGAACTGGCGAACCGAAGTCACTTTCGGAACCATACTTCCTACAGCTAACATGTGTCCAGTCCAGCGGGAACGCGCAGCGCAAACGAACCTGAGCTGCTATACCGAATCCCCCGCTGGCCATCGGGGACCGAGTGGTAAGGCCATGATCCGCAGGGGAACAGAGTGAGGAGTACTAGCAAATATTCTAAATATCTTAAACATTTCAATATCATTTCATATGTTAGTTGCTTTTCGTCCGGTTTGGGAATTTGACTTCTACCAAGTTACTTCAATTAAGAAAGTACAGAGAATTAGACTGGCCTTTTGGTTGTTTGGTCCGAGTCACAATATCATCGCTACATACAATTCCAAGAACAATTTACCCAGTCAACAAACAACACCAACTATAAACAAAAGTAAAAATAAAAATCAAGAACCCCAAAATTGATTCACCAAAATTCCTTCTTCCTCTGTAAGTATCTCCACAATATTTATTAAAAATTCAATCTTTGTTTTTGGGAATTGTTGAAAAAGTGAAGAGAGCGTGCGGGGATGTACTTTATTTTCTAAACCCCATTTGGTATGATTGTTTAGTGTTTTTTTTTGAATTTAATACTGAAGTTTTATTGATATAATTTTCTGTTTCAAGTGGGTTTGCACATGTATCGATCTGGGTTTTAAGTCTAAAGGTTCAAACTTTACACATGGGGTTTTGATAAAGTTCTTGAATTTCCAAGAACTGAGCTTTTTCTTTAGATTGATTCAGGTATTGCTCGATTCTCTGTAGTTCTGTATGGTTTACAATATCTGAGTTCTTGATTGTTGGAATATCTTTGAGGCCTTTGTTTCTTGTAGTTGAAAAAAGTGTTGTTTTTACCCTTTCTTGGAATAAGTTGAAGATGATAGATATTTGAGTAGTTTCTTGGATTGTTTGATGGATTAATCATCATATTGTGCTGACCCTTTTGGGATTTCGAGCTCGTGGCGTGTTGGTTTCAGCTGAGGAGGACACTATTGACTTTAGTTTGATGACTTTATTGAGTGTCTGTTGAATATTTGCTTGTTTTTGCAAAGTTGTAATTTTGGGTGGCTGAGGAGAAAATATGATCAAGCTATTTGGTAAGAAGAATCCTAAGAAGCAGTCAAAGACGGCTGGTGGTACGTCTAGTTTAAGTTCTTCAACTAGTTCAAAGAAAAGTGATGGAGGAAACAAAAAGGTTGGGGTATCAGCTAATACTGTTATTTCAGCCCCTTATTCTGTTTCAGCTTCGACAGGGGATAAATTTGTTCGAGATGGGAGTTTTAAGCTGAATGGGAATATGGTTGCAGCTTCTTACGATGCATTGCCAAGTTTCAGGGATGTACCCAATTCTGAGAAGCAGAACTTATTTATTAGGAAGCTCAACATGTGTTGTGTTTTGTTTGACTTCACTGATCCTACAAAGAATCTTAAAGAAAAGGAGATCAAGCGACAGACGTTATTGGAGCTTGTGGAGTACGTAACGTCTGCAAATGTAAAATTTACAGAAGTGGTGATGCAAGTAGCAGTAAAGATGGTGTCTACAAACTTGTTCAGGGAACTCATGCCCCAGCCTCGAGAGAACAAGACGTTGGCCTTTGATGTAGAAGAGGACGAACCTGCAATGGATCCTTCATGGCCACATCTGCAGATTGTGTATGAGTTTCTTCTGAGGTTTGTTACATCACCCGAAACTGATGCAAAACTTGCCAAAAGATATATAGATCATTCGTTTGTTCTCAGATTGCTTGATCTTTTTGACTCTGAGGATCCTAGGGAGAGGGAGTACTTGAAAATAATACTGCACCGTGTCTATGGGAAGTTCATGGTACACCGACCTTACATTAGGAAGGCTATTAATAACATATTTTATCGTTTCGTTTTTGAGACTGAAAAACATAATGGGATTGCAGAGCTTCTGGAAATTCTGGGCAGCATAATTAATGGGTTTGCTTTGCCACTAAAAGAAGAACACAAGCTTTTTCTTGTCCGGACATTGATTCCCTTGCATAAACCCAAATGCTTAGCCATGTACCATCAACAATTAACTTATTGTATGACACAGTTTGTTGAGAAAGACTGCAAGCTTGCTGATACAGTTATTAGGGGATTGTTAAAATATTGGCCAGTAACAAATAGCTCAAAAGAAGTCATGTTCCTTGGTGAGTTGGAGGAAATCTTGGAAGCTACACAACCATCAGATTTCCAAAGGTGTATGGTGCCGCTGTTTCGTCGAATTGCTCATTGTTTGACTAGCTTGCATTTCCAGGTATGTCTAGATATACTTCTATTTATTAATACTTTCATGTATGATATGCATTATAGAACAGTTCTAATTTCTTATCTTTATAGGCGATGTTGGTTTTTATGTATACTTTGTGTACAGTATGTTTATGTTCCATAACTTGCAATGGCCATGTGTTGTCTGGTGGAAAATGAAAAAATAGAAAATAATTGAAGCTAGAAAAGTTGACTGATACGCAATTCTTCTATTTCATTTTCGTTTAGGATTACCTGAAAGTTCCTTCTACCATATTTCCCCCTTGGCACAATGTTGTGATAGTCATAGTTTTGTTTGTGTTTCCAATTGGTTAATGTCGACATGTTTTATGGTGGCTAGAGATGAGTTGATTTATGAAGTAGTGGATTTGTTGGTTTCTTAAATGTTCTGAAAATTAAGAAATAGCATGAGTATTTGTCAGAGGCTGTTATGGAGCTGATACTCTTTGAGTTTGAGATGGGGTGGTGCCGAGTTTATTTTAGTTTATTCTCTGCCCATTCATCGCACCTTAGCATGGAACCCAAATTGTGTAATGTAGTTTAGTTCCATCATAAGAAGATGAATAGAATTGTCTAAAGTAATTATCTGTTATTCTATACTGCTGAGTACTGGCACAATAGGCGGTAGTTTATACAGTAAGATGGCAAGCAAACACTATAGTTGATGAACAACTAAAACCATAAAAAATGTCAAAAGTTTCTAGCATATTTTTGTTTGTTGTAATGACAATTACCTAACTAACTTTAGTATAAAAGCCATATGTACAGTAGCTCTAGAGGCTCTTGGTCAGGATGTACTTTATTCAGCATCTTCTGGATGCGTTATAATATGAATATAATACATTACTTCCATTAAAAAGATACTAACAATTTGAAGTATCAAAAATGAAGTATAGTTCTGGTTCTTAAAATAGAGAAAACATCAGCAAAAAAAGAGAAACTGGCAAGGAAGAAAAGCTCTTCTGTAATTTCTTGAGCTTGTGCCCCTTTTGATTTCCATCCCTGCTTATTGCAGAAAAATTTCCCCTTGTTTCTATCCTGTGCTGAGATGTGTTGTACCTTTATGGGTTTAAGCCATTTTATCGACTGCTGATCAGCGGCGGCCATATGTAAGGAATTGAATCATCCAAAAGTTGCATTGTGCAGTAGAGTAAAAGCATATTCTTTTGTATATTATATATTGATATCTACAAATTTTTTAATTCCTTGAAATAAAATAAAAAAAATCAGGCGAAAGTGGCTCTGGCTCAAAATTACTAGATTTGGCGTTTTTCATTTTTTTGAATCCCTTGTTAGAATCGCCACTGCTGCTGATGGTGTATTTTACTATTGCTCATAAAGGGCTTATTGCAAAAGGAACCTGAACATTTCCCATAAAGGATGACAATTAAAGATTTCGAAACATTGCAACCACATTCACCTTTAACAGGGATAATGGATGAATCATTTAATGGTTTTTCCGCACTTGTAAAACTCTAACGAATCCCAGAGAGTTCTGCTTTACCAGTGCTACTGCTTCAGTGCAGCTGCATGGGCAGATATGAATGATGTATGTCTTTGTTTCCATCAGTTCAATGTGCAACCATTTACAGATTGAGGTTAAAGCTGGGCTCTAGCATGTTGCTGATGTTGGATCTTTGGATTTTGGCTGCAAGACATGCTTATTAGATTGAAAAAGTTAGTCCCTTTTGGTTGTAGTAACTATTTGCGGCGCTTGCATTTTTGGAGTTGTAGTAAGGCATTTCTCTGAAATGTGGTCATTGAAGTAACTATTTTTTGGCTGGTTTGGTCATGTGTTATAATAGTATGATTAAAGTAAAAAATTATGTCTAATTTGGTGCATCTGACAATCGAGTACTCTCTCTGGTCCACTTTGCTAGGCACTATTGAAGGCATAATTAAGTAAATAAAACTATAAGAGTGTGTTTTCAACTTAAGTTTTTAGATGAGAGGGTTACACATTTCAACATAGTATCAGAGCATGTAGAGATCCTGGAGTCTCACCGCGATCTATTAAAGAATTCCACGTGCTTAGCCCATGAAAAAGAATCAGGCTCGCATGTGAAGAGGCACATGAAGACATAATTAACTAGATAAAAGTGTGCTCTCTCTACTAACAATTTAAGCTTTTAGATGAGATGGTTGCACATTTCAATAGACACAATTTCCTGATGTGTACGTTCCAAGAAGAATGACACAAGCTTTTATAGCCACACAAATGTTATGGCATGCTTAAGACGACAAGATTCAAAAGTTTTATAGCCACACAAACGTTATAGTGCATTTAAATCACAAGTTTTTCTTTATTAAAACTTTTTGCCAAGTCAAACTATGACAAACAAAGTGAAAGTGAGGGGCATGTAGATATTTAGAGTCCCTTTGTGTGTGCGCACGCGGGGGGTCCTTTTCTTCACAAGTATCGGGACCCCCTTAGTATCCCCATTACACCCTCTTAATTAGTTCATTAAACCAACCACGACGCTTTAATTAAGGTCAAAAGTCTCAACTTGCCTGTTTTAGAAGTCCGACAGGCACAACTCCGTGCATGTTAGGCTTTCTCTTAAATGACAAATGATCTGTGAAATACTCTACCTTTAACCAACCTATATTTGATTCAGAGAACTCTGGTTAAAATGCAGGATACAGCTACCCCCTCCCGCTTTTTTCTATTAAGCAAGACGATCTACACTATTTTTCTTAAAGTTCTGCGTTATTCTCCAGAGGAAGGTTTCCTGATTAGTTGTTCTGGTTGCCTGATCTGACTTAGAGTATGTAATCTTCTTCTGCACTCCTATTATGGATCACTTTATCACCTGTCATCAAGCCTCCTACCCCAGACTTTTCAGTCAATTTGGAATAGATCTAGATGGATCCCTATCTTTATCTCTATCCACGGAGATACCTATCTATATATAGAGAGAGAATGCATTTTACTCCTCATTGTTGCATTTCACCATACTTCGTTCATCTGGTTATATTGCCTATTTTGTGATGTGATGTGAGGACAGAGTAAAATAATAGATAGCTCAAATCTACCTAAGACAAATTAGTCTGTAGTGCCAAAAGGTCCTTCAGACTTGTGCTCAAAGAAATTTTTTATTTCCATCAAAACGTATTTTCCTACCTACCTCTAATCTCTTGTAACAACTACAGGATGCCTTAATGGAAAAGCTTCAGTACCTTTTCTATGTCAATTCCTATGCAGTATTTAATACCAAACGCAGTAATATTGCTTGGGGAAGAGTTAGAGGAATTTCTTATCATCTGTTCATGAAAACCACTATTCGCCTAATCATGCGAAAGCATTGTCCTCTAGGATCTTTGATCTTGGTACATTGATGTAAAACACATGGATGACTTTTGTGCTTCCTACCTCATCCATGTGAGAGTGGTGCTGGGAAAAAATACGCTGTACACGTCTTAACACGGCTTGTTTCTCTGGACTACTATCGCTCCACACTGTACAGGTGCCTGGTGTGTAGGCTAGTGAGAGAAAGCAGTTTCAAAATCATATTTTCTTTTATTTAAGGCCTTCAATTTAAGTAGTTAGACAGTTAAGCTAGAACAGGAGTGCAGCAGAATTGACTGGAAGAAGAGGGTATAAGATGCGAACTGAACCTCTTATTTGGAAGTCTGATGATTGGAGTGGTAGCAATGGAAGCTGAAAGGAGGAGACAAGTTACTCTGTTAAAAGGATTTCTGCACTAACATTTCAACAAATTAGGTAATAACCGATGAGTAAGACAAATTCTACTTGTAGCAAAGAAGAAATAATTCCTCTATATAACAAAAAGAAGTGATAATTCAGATTATGTGGCTACAAGTTGGGTCACATGTGGGTTTACATGCTATCTACTTCTTTGCTGCACTAATATTACTGTTAATATACTGAGTTGTCAAACTTAAAGTTATTTTTCTATTTGTGACTAATGGTAAGAATCATTATGTCTAGTATGGACACCGAATTTGAGCAGAAACAAACCCATATTTTATCCATGATTTACTAATTTTCAGCGGGTTGAGCCCATATTTGACCTGTTATTAAATATCACTCGCCAACCCATTTAAATATGGGTGGATTGGACAGGTTAGCAAAAAATGGGTAAGAATTGCCAGCGCTAGGCATGATCTATGTGATTGGTATTTGACAGTGTAAGCTAATAGAACATTATTTACCCTGTTAAACCTGTTTGTCCAGTCAATACACTCTTCATGCTAAACCTGTTTGTCAAATAAATAGCATATGTCAGTTGGTGTGCTGAGCAGTAACTGGTGAGATTAATGTACAACATTACTTGGATTAGCTAAAGATCCAAACATTATTACTTGGGCTAACTTGGGGAGCATTTGTAGTAGTGTCAGGAGAGGATGCTTGTATCTCAGAGAATATTGGTTATGATAATTTGTGTGATGTTACCATTAAAGGTTCTTTGTCTTGAGCCGAGGGTCTTTCGGAAACAACCGCTCTACCTACCAAGGTAAGGTTGCGTACACTCTACCCTCCCCAGACCCCATGTTGTGGGATTTCACTGGGTATGTTGTTTATAATTTGGGCATAGCGCAAATGTAGGTTTATTTTCATTTGATGCTTCAAATTCGTTATACATACCTTATGTAAAATTCTTGATAGATATGAAAACATACCTTATTTAAGTGACTTTGAGAAAACAATGCTGTAACCATTTTCTCCGTCAATGAAGCATTCTGATAGATAGATAGGGAACTATAAGAGAAGAACACTCCTTGGGAAACGTGACTCCTCTTAAACTCACTCTCTTTCTTTCCTTTCCCTGGTAAACTTCTTCCGGTGATTTCTCACTCCCATTTTAGAGACGGAAGAGAGGATCTTCTTTATTTCGGGGGAAAAATCTTTTGAGTTAATTAATATTAGTGATCAACTTCGATAGATGGCCTACACGTATTGAGTGCACCAGGAGATCTACTAGCAGAATTAGAATAGATGAAGAAAATCTCCGATGGGTTTGCGATGCTCTTACATAGGCATCATCGGGGGCGGGGAATCATTGCAGGAGATGGGGAAGGAAGATACAAGCATACACATAAATAGTATTTCAAAGCTACAACAACAATGGTCGTTTTGTGAGAATTCAAGTTTGGTTACAGGGAATCTGCGGTGATTATTCTAGAATCAAAATGCAAACAAGGGATGGGGAGACATGGTTGACAAAATGCTACAGTTCCTTGGAAAACCACATAATCCCAGCTTCAATCTCGTTTCTCATCACACGGAATTGTGCAAAAGCGATTAAGATCCTTCGATTGCTAGAAATGGTAGCTCAAACAGCGAAAGCAGCTCCTGATGGAATTCAAAGCAGCACTTAAAATGACAACCGAATATTCTTTTTAAAATGTGTAACAGGTTGTTTCAATGACCATTCAATCATAGCCCTAATCGGGAGGTGATAAAAGATGCTTTATCAATAGATGGAAACTATGTGTTGGCCTTCCTGTTTGACCTTCCATCGAAGCAAGAAGCAATACAAGTTAAGGCAGGCGATTGGTTTGGTAATGGTAGGCATTTATCACTGGATTGAAGCAATACAAGTTAAGGCAGGTGATTGATTTTGGAATGGTAGGCATTTTATCACTGGATTGGTGGACTCCGACATTTGGGTCAGTGCTAACAAATGGGAAGCTTGGCCAATGCTGTGTCAAAGCTTTTAGTATTCATTTACATGCATGGTTGTTTGATACTTTCCGCATCATCAAAGAGCTCTGTGGTGGCTATATCGCAATCGACGAAGATACCAACAAAACACATCTCCTTTGGGTTAGTATTTAAGTCAAGAGCTTCAATGTGAGCCTCCGTGAAAGTGACAACTATAAGTGGGTGATTTGAATTTTGAGATTTCGATGTTGTCGGATTCTCATGAAACTCAGGCCGATAGGAAAAGACGAAGCCAGCAAGAAGGCGAAGGGACTGATTGATGGGTCTGACTCCTCGAGCTTTCAAAAGCCTGTATATGCCAGCAGTGGGAGTAGGCGAGCCCATTGCTTTGTGTAGATGATACCCTCATTTCTATGGTGCTGAGGAATCCCTGGTGCTATACCTGAATCTTACGTTGCTCATTCTTTAGGCTCTATCAGGACTACACAAAAATACATTGAAAAGCACCATTTATCCGGTGCTGCACCAGTGGTACTTTTCCAATAACCTACGCAGGGTCGCCACTTGGTGCTAGATTCAGATTAACTGATTTGGAATGGTATAGTGGAAAAGTTTGAAAGAAGCTACTACTTGGCAGACGCAATACCTTTCAATGAGTGATAAATTTACACTTGCTGACTTACCAATAATGTATTGGATTACATATTCACACACTTTGTCATTTTTTCCCATCCCAGTTAAGTTGTAAAAGCAGCTGGACAAGATTAGAAGGAATTTTCCTTTGAAAAGTAGCAGCAAAATACACAAGTTTCATTTGGTGAAATGGCCAAGAGTCACAACCTAAATCCCTAGGTGGTCAGAGAATCAGAAATCTCACTATAATAAATGCATGCCCATGAAATGTATTTCGAGATATGTTCAGGAAAGCCTGCTCTTTGGAAGAAGGTGATGTTTGCAAAGATGGTGTTCAGAGCCATTGGTGGACCAAAATTTCTAGCGCTCCACATGGTGTTGGGCTCGGGAGAAATATAATTAAGATGTGGAATGAATTTTCAGTGTTACTTTTCTCAAAAAAAAGTTGTGGGATGAATTTTACCAAAACTGCAGATTCCAGGTCGACAATGGGGTAAACATCAAGTTTTGGAAGGAGAGGTGCCTGGGAAATTCAGTTCTGCAGATTGAATATCCTAAAAAGTCCAGAGTCTTATAAAGCAGATCAAACAATACTTGGAACCCACTACTCAGAAGGAATGTGATGTGCAGTATTGGGAGCTTGATGAACTACTCAACTTACTTGAAAGACTTGGGAATTGTACAACCAATCAACAAATTTCTGACAGACTAAGATGGGGCAATAAAGCTGATAGGCTTTACTCTGTAGAAGCAATGTTCATCCTTTTGTGCCCAAAATGAGATGGTGCATAATTGGCTATGGAAACTAATCTGGAAAAGACAATTACCCTCAATAATGATTTGATCAACTGGACAACACTTTATGAAGCATGTTTGACTCAAGACAATCTCAGCTGAATGAACATACATATTGTCAACAGATGCTTTATGTATCAACAAAGAATAGAAACCAGCAATGTTGCAGATATTTGGAACATGGTCATTTCAGTTTTTGGACTTAGTTGGGTCATGCCTGTGGGCGTGTGAATATTAAGGATGCCTATATATGCTGGAGTTCCTTGAAAGTTGGTAGGTCCATGAGGAAAATCTGGAAAAAGGTTCCTACGTGTATTTTTTTGGCGTGTAGATAGAAAGGAACCTTAGGTGTTTTGACGGAATATCAACTCCAACTTACTCTCTCACGTCTAAACGTCTTTTGTGTTATACAGTTAGAGTAATCTTTGCCTTCATAAACTCACGTGACACCTTTCTTGACACCTTTTTGTACTGTTTGAGCTCCCTATCTTTAATATAGGGTACACTGTAATGGAGCTAACAAATTCATTTTTGTATATCTTATCTACTATTTGTATCTTCTTGATGCCATCAATAATATTACTTCATAATAAATATAATAGAAGAGAAAACCATGCTGTCGTTTTATCCTTAAGGGTGGTCAAACCCTGATAATGGATTGTGATAGAAACATACAAAATCTTTGTCTATGCTCAAGTAATCTTAAAGTTATGTTACAACAAGAATGATCAACTTTTCAGTAAAGTGGAACTGAAGCCAGGCAGTTTGGCTGCAGGTTGATGCATGTTGCTTTATGTTGCGGGACATATTGCTTGGAGCTAGTTCACCTTTTGGCCCCTCTACTAACAGGCTAAAAAGTTTGTGTCAGTTAGTTGAAGGTTAATATGGTTAGTAGGATTTAGAGGTCATATTGAATTTTTTCAGTACGACCTTACTCCCCACTTTGTGGGACTTCACTGGGTATGTTGTTGTTGTATTGATTTTTTTTTTTGTAAGTTGAGGGACTAAAAGTGCAATATTCTCCTCTTCTTCTTTAATTTTTTTGTTCAATTATTGATAAACATCGTATAAATAATTTTTGGACAACTAAAAATTGCTGTAGATTAGAAGTTACCTTACATTTATTTTGATTTTTTAATTTGGATGAGAATTTCCGGCATCTTCAGAAAATTCAGTTATTTGATGTTTTCCACAATGAATTTTCACAAATTTGATTGACGGATAATGTTCTTGTGAACTCATAGAATGGTTAAAATGAGAAGATCAGGACCTCATGTGTTTACCATGTTTGCTGCAGGAGTTAACTTGGAAAAAAACTGGGATACAAGCATTCTAAATACATTTTGTTTTGTTTGCTCTGCTTAATTTTCAAAATTTTCCAATTCAGAAGACTTAGTGTTTGTGTTTCACTATAGGTGGCGGAAAGGGCTCTGTTCTTGTGGAACAACGATCACATAGAGAATTTAATAAAGCAAAATCGGAAGGTGATACTGCCAATAATCTTTCCTGCACTGGAGAGAAATGCCAGAAACCATTGGAATCAGGCTGTTCACAGTTTGTCACTGAATATTCGGAAAATATTCTATGATCTTGATCCTGAGCTATTCAAGGAGTGCTTGCACAAGTTTCAGGAAGACGAATTGAAGGAAGATGAGATTAAATCAAGACGTGAAGCTACATGGAAACGATTAGAAGAAGTTGCTGCCAAAAATACTACAAGTAATGAAGCTGTGCTTGTGCCATCCACTAGGCATTCTCGAACTTAATATTAAGATATGCTTGTTCTTCCTTGTTCTCTAATTTTCATAATTCTGGTTAATTTACATTTTGGAAGCAATGAATTTATCAAGGGAAAAGGGATTTTGTGTGTAATTGGCTTTTTTCCCCTGGTCAGTTTCATCTTGGTAGCTGTAGTTGTAACTATAATTTGTTTGTGTTAGCTTTGGCAATTTGGAAATGATATGGGAGTAAGTATGTTTATCAGCATTATACTTGGTTGAACATCTTTACTTTCATTGTTTTAGTAAACTTTTTGGTGAATACCACTCTTCAACAAATGCTTATAACTCTTAAGATGTTCCCTGCAAGTAGTTTTTGCTGTGTCTGGACAGAAAGGAACATAAGATGTTTTGTTTGATGGTTTGTCAACTCCGCTACGATTCCTTAAGGCTAGATGTTTTGGTTATTTATATAGTTGGCATAAAGCCTTGCCTGTAGATCCCCCTGATAATTTTTTGGTCTTTGTTAGCTCTATGGTCCTGTCATAGCCTCTTATGTAAAGCAGCTAACAAAGTATTTTTGCTTACATAATTTTTTGTAATTTATGTGTGTATTGGAAACAACCTCTCTACCCCACAAAGGTAGATGTAAGGTTTGCGTACATCATACCCTCTCCAAACCACACTTTGTGGGATTATACTGGGTATGTTGTTGTAGTATCTATGTGATGCCAGTAATGAAATCTACTATTACTTCATCAAAAAAAATATCTTAAGATGAGGTATAGATTATAAGATGTAAGTTTGGCATTTTTCTCAAGAGACTCTTTGCATACATTACAAACGGAGAAGCTACAGAAGCTGACGGGGAAATAGATTAGTCGCTTAGTCTAACTGGAATATCATTGGGTATGTTGTTGTTGTTGTTATAACTGGAATATCACAAGTTAAATTGGTTATGGAAGCAAGGAAGGTTATAATGAACTTTGCAGGTAGGTAATCATTTAGCAAGGCCGTAACTTATGGAATCAAGGTTTTATTTATTTATTTCTTTTGTTTTGTTTCACATTTATTTTTTTTGTGAAACTGAAGGATCCCAGCCCAGCAAATGGCTGTGACCAAAGAGGTTCTGGATGCGACGGCTCTCTTAACTTCTTCGTGTATTTAGGAGCTAAACTTTGTCAGGGTAGTCCATTTGTAAGCATTAGCTGGCTTATAGGAGAAATGAACCAAAAGCTACATGATGCCTTCAATCAAAACAATAATATACTACTAAGTAGTAAGTACTAACTACAAAAGAACAAACCATAATAACTACAAATAAAAATTTGAAAGTAAAATACAGATGGTATCTGTTGCAAAGTCCAATTGATTGAAATATCCTCTTTTTATTTATCAAATGGCTGCCTAACATTGTCTTCAGACGTATCTCCTTATGTTAAGTTCTATTTCCTTAAATATTTTAATTAGCTGATACTAAGCCTTTTCCCCCCCTAAAGCTTTCCTGTTAAATTATTTTTCTTTAGGAAAAAGGGATAGTTGTTTAGGAAGTCTTTAACACATTTTCCAGGGAATTTCAAGAGGTTGAGCCATTTAACTTTTCTGTCTTGAGAGTAACAAACTATATCCATCTCTTGGGAGATAGATCTATTTATATCTTACTCATGTGATTGGCTTGAGTGATTAACTAACCTCCATTAATAGAGTGAGAATATAAGTTCACAAGGAGTTGAAACCACCCTATATCAATTAAATGCACTGGTTGCATCTTTTTTGTTGAACTTCCTATCATTAACCTTTTCAAATATTCAATATTTTGTTTCTTTCCAGTTAGTTATTAAACTTTTTACCCTATATCTTGCACATAGTTGTAGAAATTATATATTGTTCTGTTTGAAGGAGTTTATCTACCTTTAGTAGACTTATCAGACTGTTAATTGCTATTGATGGTGTGTGAAGTTTGTTTGTTTAAGGACTCAACTGTTTTCATTAAAATTAAGACGCATGAATCTGAATACATCTGAATATTAAGATGTGTATTAAGATTTAGATGTCTGAATATGAATACACATCTGAGTATTAAGATGTTGTCTCTAGATTTGGATACTGAATGCTTATGACTGTTTGTTTCCAATATCTGAATGTGCATATGAAATTAACCAGTACATCAATAAAATATTATAAAAATTTCATTTCAGCAAAATAAATTTATTTTTGAAGAAAATAATATTTTGAATATTTATATTAGATTAAAAATTTAAACTATCTCCTTTTTTCTATAAAGATAAAATTTGAACATTTGAAAGCAAATAAAAGTTATATCAATACAAAAAAATCATGTAACAAGGTAACATGAATTGTTTTAAGAATTTGTGCATATTATTAAAATGATAATCTTTCTAGCTCTATCAACTGAAATTGGTTTAAACAGAACTGTTATGGCTTTATCCCACAAGATGCTTTCTAGTAATAAACTTTATTAGAATAAGATAAAAAGAGCAAACTTTTCAATGTTGACACAATTTATGAGCGTTCTGTGTTGTTTCTTGAAGCTTGGTATTATATACTTCCTCTGTTCCAATTTATGTGATGTACTCTCATTTGACACGTACTTTAAGAAATAAAGGAAAACTTTTGAATCTTATGGTCTAAAATAAGCAAAAGGTATTTGTGTGGTTATAGATCATCTCGTTTTGCGTAAGAGGTAAAATTTAAAGTTAAATTATAGCTAAATAAAGAAATATGTCATTCTTTTTGGGACGGACTAAAAAGGAAAGTGAGCCATTCTTTTTTGGGACACATGGAGTATTTAGTTTCAAATTTGATTATAGGATTATGTAGTATTCAAGTTTTTTCGTTAATTCATTGTTATTATTTTGAGAATCACTAATTTATAGTCACTGCGATCTTCAAATTGAGAAGTGAAAGTAGAAATTTTATTGATAAGATGGATTCTCCATGTTTAATTTTTCTGGTGTAAAATAGATCAAGAACTGGGTTTATATATAGGATTTCAAAACACAATTTTTGATAGATTCACGAAAACGATTTTGTTGTTGTAGTTAATCAATTAATATTTGCGGCAACAAGAGTTCTTGATAATATTTGGTTGAGAAATGATAGCTAGAGGCGTGAAAATTTTGATGAGAAGAGAAGTCGTGAAAGTTTTTGTGATATAAGTCGTATTATCTTAAATGAGTTTGAATTGTGTTAAGACTTTGTTGCAAATCAGACTCATTCAGACCCATTAAGAGGGTTCATCAGACTCTTAATTTATTTTTTATTTTAACATTTTAAATTCTTTTTCAAATATTATTTTTATATATATATTATCTTTTATTTTTCATTTCTAAACCTTTACTTCACGTTTTTCTACATAATTTCTCATATTGTGCTTCTTTCTTATTTATTAGCTATGTTAACTTTCTTATTTATTTTTCTTTATTTTTTTTTCCAGCTAGCTATGTTATATATATATATATATATTTTTAAGTTACACTTAATCTTAGAAAGGATAAGTCATCCATAAACTTGACTCATAACGAGCTAGTGATGTCATTAAATTTAAATTTCGTTGTTGGATGAAGTTATATACAAATTTAGTTTATATTGAGTGATATTAACATTGATAGATTACTTTTTAACATTTAAATAATATTATGAAATTATGATTATAAATATTAATTATTTTGTCAAATATGTTATCCGTGATGTTGTTGCAAAATGTATGCTCCGTAAGAAGTTCTTATTAATTGATTCAATTAAAATATTATTTATTTATATATATCAACTATTTTACAATACTAGTTACAAATGAGTGAAATGACTATGGTTCTTGATGACTAGTGGTCTTTTCTGCTTTAGAAAGTGGCTGCTTTCGAAAGATTGTATAGTGGCTGCTTTAGAAAGCGGTTGCTTTAGAAACACTAGTTACAAATAACCTAACAGAAGCAAAATAATTACTAGTGGTCTTTTCTCCTTGCTAAAATGACTATGGTTCTTGATGACAATAAATAGACCAAAAACTAACTTCTCTATGGTTAGAATAGGAATAAGAATAGAATTTGTATATAGTATCCTACATTGAAAATGATTGGAATGTAGTGTCTATAAATATGACTCAATGTAATAATGTAGATACACAATTCAATAATATTTTTTTCCTATAATTTCTCACATGGTATCAAAGCATTGGTCACAAACATTCGGAAAAAAATACCATCACATCACAGTCCCGTGTGTCAATTCCGACGACTGTTTTGCGTCACTTTCTCTCCGGTGGGTATTGTGCAAAATCTGAAACCACCACCGGTAGAGAAAACTCCGGCGACCAAATCCCTAAAAAAATCAGATCGCCGAAACCCTAATCCGGCACCGTTAGATCTATTTTCTGGAAGATCTATGTTTCTCCCACGATTTTTTTTTTTAAATCCCTCAGTCAGGTCGCGCAATAATTCCGACCTCAACCATACAATTTTCTTCAAAATTCGATCACTTTTTATTTTTTCGGCGAGTTCTCCGGCGATATATGAGATTTCAAATTTCAGATCTGGTTCCTTTTTATTGTGAGATTTCAGATCTGGTTTTCTAGATCTCATATCAGTTAATTGTGATTTCAGTTATGACTTTTCAGATCTGATTTTCCAGATCCCATATCTATTTCTTGTGATTTCAGATCTTATCTCCAGTTCTCAGATCTGTTTTTCCAAGATATTGTCCATTTGATTTCAGATCTCATTTCACTGCTGGTCAGATTTCAGATTTTACAAGATGTCTTTTGGATCTGATAATTTTAGCTTAAAAAATATGGGAATCGAAACTTCAAAATTTTTAACAAGGAGATATGAAATTCGAACATCTCAGTCTACGAAGAATCGACGAAGAGGCCGTTCTGGAAGATCTCGATCAAAGTGTAGTATATATAACCAAAGTGTAGTTATTGTAAAAGGCTTGGAAATGCCCGTGAAGTATGCACATCTCGACCTAAGTGTATTTATTGTAATAGGTTTGGATACACTCGTGAAGTATGTTATTCTCTACATGGTCGACCACCCAAGAATGCTCATGTTGCTCAGACTGCCACTATAGGTAATCAACGGGTGCATTTATCCGAAGACGAATATAATGAGTACTTTCAGTATCGAGCACATAAGCAGACATCTCCACAAGTAGCCTCAGTGGCACAATCTAATACCGCTGGATCGTGAGTTGTAGACTCTGGCACTTCTAATCATATTTCTAGTGATAAATCATTTTTGTCGGATATTGATTATTCACCGTCTCTTCCTGCTATTACTTTAGCCAATGAGATTCAAACAAAAGCAAAAAGAGTTGGACAAGCTAAACTCGTATCCTCTATCACTCTAAATTATGTTCTCTATGTCCCTGATTATCCTTTAAATCTTGCATCAGTCAGTCGTTTGACTCGTGTCTTAACTTGTGTTATATTATTCCTTGATGATTCTTTTATTATGCAGGACCGCAGTACGGGACAGACGATTGGCGTATGATATGAATCACAAGGCCTCTACTACCATACATCTACTCCTAATTGTAGCGCTCGTTTTTTGACCCGCGCGGGTCAAAGCGTTGTGCAACGTATCCGGTGATTCCTGGGTATTGAATTAAGGAGCCGCCACCTAATTATTCTAAGGTGAATTAGGACACCTAAATATTAAATAAATGCTGCAGAATAACTCCAATTTTAAGGTCTGCGAAACTAATGAGATTCTAGGTAAGGGTTCTTTATTATCCTAAAGGGAAGGGTTTAGGCATCCTTTAAGATCCGCTAACTTGCGGTTATCCGGTCAAACTCAGGTTAATTATTATACTAAGGAAAATGCATGTTTTAAAAATAGAAAGTTAAAATAATATTGCAAGTATTTAGTAAAAGAATGCATTTTATACAAGTATGCATTTGTATGGTATTAAAGAAAAATACATGTAAAGTTGAAAAAGTATGCATTTGTGACAATTAATAGCAAGGAGAAAGACGAATTACTTATCGAGCCAGAGAAATAATTTTTGGAAATCATTTTGAGTTGTACAATTAAAAAAGTGAACAGAAGATGATCACAGTTTGTTTAGAGAATTTTAAATATGCATGACGAGCCTAAAAATAAATAAACTAACGGAGGGTTTCTATGTTTAAATTAACCGAGCCTACAAGTAAATAAGCTAGCGGTGGGTTTCCCGTCTTAGACTACCCTATGAATTAATTCTAAGACTACCTATTCTAAGCATTTCAATAATTACATAAGTGCAATAAATAATATTACAATACAGAGCGAGATAAAGCTGAATTAAAAAAAGTAAAAACAACAACAAAATAAATAATCTCCGAGGAGTATTTGCCTTCGTTGACTTTGTTCCTTGCAAGCTGTCAAGAACAAACGGTTAGAAATAATTAAATATAAATAACTTCGAATCCGTATCCAAAACAGTAAATGTTTTGATTACGGAGGGTTCAGACTTAAATTTTGAAAAAAGACCATTCCAATCACGTCGTGGCTACAAACATATAACTCAGTGGTCATTTTAATTGCCTTGCCTACTAAACATGTTGGTCTCTCAGATGAAATAAGAAAAAGCTTTAAGTCTCATCCTTGCCCTGAAGTTATATTTCCGTCTTTCCAACTGTGGAGGCCTAAAAAATCGATGGATATTTTCATCGGCCAGTGTAGTATCATGTTCAAATCAGTAAATTATACCAAAGCAGTAAATCCGAAATCGAAGGCCAATTTCTGAAGGAGCGCGACCTCAAATTCAATTTCATTGGCCTAAGTGTAGTATTTGTTCAAATCAGTAAAAATAAACCGAAAACAACAAACTGAAACCGAGAAACGATTTCCGAAGGTACGCGGCCTCAAATTCAATTTCATTGGCCTAAGTGTAGCATCGTGTTCAAATCAGCCCATTTTGATCGAGTGTAACAGTCTGTTCTTTTTAAAATAAGCAGTAGCCGATGACTAAAGTGCAACAGCTATTAGGTTCAACATCACTATTAATATAGTAGAAACAAGATGTACTTAAAGTGCAACAACATCAACCCCAAAAACAGCATCTCAAAGTTTGCAGCAGTTCCGGAAAGCAGCAGCACTGCTTTAGAAAGGCAGTCAATGGGTTCTGAAAAGAAGCAACCCAAACTCAAGTGCAACACTTGATTCAGATTGTACAAGATGATATGGATGTTGGGATCCAGAACTCCCCCATGTCATGTAAAGAAAAAGGAAAAGTGAAGAATGAGTATCAAGAGATACATGCATGTCACAACTCAAAAGAAGCATGACACAACTTAAGAGAAACTTCAAGATTGATCATAAACAACATGTCAAACATTAAGCTTGAAAGACAAAATAGTGAAGGGGGAGCTACCACCATTTATATTCTGATGCCGCAACAAGATCAAAAAATTTTAGAACCTTAGGCATGGCAAGCACTTTAAATAAATAAAAATACATAGATGAACAAAACAGGTAGATGACTAATTCAGGAAGACATTTTTTAGCACGAAGATGAGCTAATATGTCAATTTAAGACAACACTTCGAAAGGGTGCAAAGTCATTTAGATTAAGCAATATACATAGGATACTAGTCATATTATACATCCATCAAACAACATACGAACATACAAACCGGAGCTGCACCATGACTTAGCATTAACACATACACAGGAATCAAACCAGTATTGAAACAAATGGGGGTGGGCACTTAAAACAGATCAGAATGGGCATGAATGCATCAAAAGTAGTGATCTAGGTACCCTAAGCAGTGGACATTCAAAGGGAAATGTACAAGCCTACATGAACAGAATAATCCTCTAAAAAGGCCATGACAGGACCAACATGAACCAAATTAGTCACATACAATCCTATTCTCACTACATTAAATAGGATGACACTTTAAATTGGGAAAAAACAGGGCCATTAGTGGTCTGGAAAACCTACAGGAACATGATCATGCTGTTCTTTCAACTTAATACTATCCCAAAATAGGAGCATGATATGGTTAGGGAACATAGAGCAAGTTACCAGTCAATCAACACATAAACCATAAAAGGAGTTCAACAAGAGAGGCATGTTTCAACAGGACCCTAACATGATCAAATAACATCCCGAAAGCAACACATAATAGGATGGAGTTTGATGAATATATGAGAGCTAAAATTAGTGCCATGATAATCAAGCGTAGAAATATATGCAGAATGAAATGGAACATGTGCATGTCGGGGAAAAGAATATGAGATTGACGTGCTGGAAGGATCAAAACTAGGCATGCTCTTCACTTAGGCAGATTTAAAACTATACTCAGGTCACTCTATTCTAAACATGGCATATTAAACAAGATAATCCCAGTCAAATGTCCTAAGAAACCTTCAACCACACATAGTTTGCCCGAGCATATACATTAGTTCATAAGATTAATATCACATTTAACCAGTTGAACAATTTGTCTAAATCAGTTAGAAACTAAGTGATTTAATCTCCTGGAATAAAAATCATTTGTCACATTGAATTTAGTCTATTTATCTAAAAATCCATTAAATCAAACTAACATGCAAATCACTAAACAACACACTAAGCAGTAACATGTATCATCTAATGCCATAATATGCCATATTTTGATCTTAACGGTCTCTTAACCAAGCTTAACAAATGATCAAACCAGCATACATATCACACAGTACATCATCCTTTCACATTATAGTAATGTATAAACAATACTATTAAATATGAACCTAGCAGATAATGAACAAAATTAAATCTAGCCTAGTTAAAACATGCTAAACAGATATAATAGTACTAACAACTAACACATAATTAGTTTAAGAAAAAAGTACAAACAAGAAATCAAGATTGAGAGGAAATTGAGTTTACTGACCTTCTCCGGGCCGCGAACCGAGGCGTCGTCTCGAATCGTCGACCCGCTTGGAGAAGTTTGTTTATTCGATTGAAAATAACAGAATGTTTTGCGGCTTTGCCGAGCCGGAAACGAGTAAAAAAGGGGATTTTTCTGAATCAAAAGCTTGTTCAAAAGGGAGATTTCTCTGTTGCTGAAACCTTTGCAAACAGTAAGAAAGTATGGATTTTTAGTCGACTATTTTTCAAAAAAAAACCGAGAACTCTTTTTTGTTGTTCCGCCCGAGCCCCCCTTTAACAACCCACAAAGGGTTCTATTTATAGCCCCAATCGAAACCCTAATGGCTGAGGTTTGAATTTTGAATTCAAAAACAAATATTGAAATGTGACGGTTTATTTTCATCGAAAACCGAGACGATAATGAAGGGGTACGGGTTCATGTTCTTACCCACCGAATCCTTGAAGGTATTCTGGGGATCGACCGCGGCATGCATGCTTCGCCTGTCGATTTGACTTGGACGAGTTATTCAAAGCTCTGAGTTTGCAGAAAAAGGGGAAAAGGGGACTGCGATGTGCGGGCTCGACGGTCGAGAGGACATGGTGGCAGTGGCATAACGATGTGATAATAATAATAAAAATATAATATTTGCGAAATGTTTAATGCTTAATAAAAAATGGAAATGCGATGCAATTTTGCGAAAATGAAATAACATAGACTATTAGGGTAGAATTATGATTTAGACTTTAAAAAAGGCAAATGATAGTAAGACATGTGAATAATAATAATAATAATAAATAATAATAGTGATATTGAAAATAATAGTAAATATATATATATATATATATATATATGCCTATATTAAAATTGTTTTTGAGGTGTCCGAAAATATTTAAAATTGCGAATAAATCGGAAAAGACGGGACAAAATTGGGTGTCAACACTAATTACTCCATAACAGGTATGGTTACAGATCCTCCAGATTTAATCCATAAACGATTGGGACATCCGAGTCTGTTTAAGACACGAAAGATGGTGTCTAATTTTTTTAGTCTGTCCAAATTAGATTGTGAGTTGTGTTAACTTGGGAAACATACTCGCACTACCTTTTCACGTAGTGCCGAGAGTCGTGCAGAGTCTATTTTTTCATTAGCTCATTATGATATTTGGGGTCCTAGTAGAGTTAGTTCACCCTTAGGATTTCGTTAGTTTCATTGACAATTTTTTCAGATGTACTTTGCTATTCTTAATGAAAGATCGTTCTGAGTTATTCTCTATATTCAAGAGTTTTTGTGCTGAAATATAAAATTAATTTGGTGTTTCTATTCGTACTTTTCGTAGTGATAATGCCTTAGAATACAAATCCTCTCAGTTTCAGCAGTTTATGCCTTAGTATTTTCTAGGTATTGAGGTTGTCCAATCTATGTTAGGCCACTTAGTGATCCTGGAAGATATAGGCGGCTGATTGGTAAGTTGAATTATCTCACAGTGACTAGACTTGCCATTTCATTTTCTGTGAGTTGTAGTAAAGTCAGTTTATGGATTCTCCATGTGATAGTCATTGGGATGCAGTTGTTCGCATTCTGTGATATATTAAGTCAGCTCCAGGTAAATGACTGCTTTTCAAAGATCGATGCCATGAGCAGATCATTGGATATACAGACGCTAATTGTGCAGGATCACCCTCTGATAGACGTTATACATCCGGATATTAGAGGTAATTTGATGTCCTGGAAGAGTAAGAAATAGAGTGTCGTTGCTCGATCTAGTGTTGAATCAGAATATCGAGCAGTGGCTGTAGCGCTTTGTGAGCTAGTTTGGATTAAGCAGTTGCTGAGAGAACTAAAATTTGGAGAAATCAATCAAATGGAACTTATGTGTGATAACAAAGCGGTCCTTCATATCGCATGAAATCCGTATTTCATGAGAGGACTAAGCACATTGAGATTGATTGTCACTTTGTTAGGAAAAAAATACTATCTAGAGATATTGTTACTAAATTTGTGAAGTTGAGTGATCCGCTTGCAGATATTTTCACCAAGTCACTCAGTAGTCCTCATATTAGATACATCTGTAACAAGCTCGGTACATATGACTGATATGCACCAGCTTAATGGGGAGTGTTAGAATATGAATATGATTTATATATAGTATCCTATATGAAAAAGAATCGGGACGTAGTATCTATAAACAAGGCTCAATATAATAATATAGATACACAATTCAATAATATTTTTCTCAATTAATTTCTCACATATATAAGTATCGAATGATTGTTGGAGAAAAACAAAGCAGGGTGTCTTCAAGTTTTTAGAATTTAGCTCATAAACAATTATGGCCGTCGTGGCACTAAAGAGATGATTATGACTTGAATAGGAAATTAATACTTCAACTTAGTATAAAAACCTTATTTTACTACAGTAAAAATGTAAAATATACTAGTCGGCCAAACAATAAACAAGAATTAACTTAATAACAATCTAACTTCTAAAATGAAAATTAAAAACATAGCAGGCAAACTATAGGAGGAAATGATTAAACATATAGCCTTTTATAATTTGAATAGAAGAAAATGATCATGTAAATATTTTTTGTGTCATTTTTAAATTTCTTATGTATAAAAATAAAAATCTCTGATTAAAAGGACATAAAATTTAAAATAAATGTGTAAAGAACTACAAAATTAATTAAACGTAATTTAGTGATAACAACATATGTGAACGACATATATTTTACATTATTGAATTCGTAAAAATACAAAGGGTGAGTAAGCTTTTTCGGTGGTAAACCATGGTGCACTATCCAATAATCCAAAAAGCACATTTTGCTCTTCTCTCTTTTTTTTTTTTAGCCAAACAGAAAATGAAACCATGCAATGTCTTAATCTTATATTCCATTAAAATATTTAATGGTATCTCCGGTTTAGTGATGGAATTCTAAAATCTTTGTACGTCGTTTCCTAGGATCAACGAATAATTATCCAACCGGCTATTTTGACCTTTAACGCATCTAATTGGATAATGTTGAGGTGAAGATTGAATTAATACTATTTTGGAACATATTAGCAAAAGAAGAAGTCAGAAATCCACATATTTAATTACTATGGGAAATTTGTGCTTTGAATCTCTCAAAGATATGGATAAATTCTGATTTTAATTTTGGAAAAATAATACCACATGACAATTTGAAGAAACTATTTACCCGAATTAACCCATGTTTCTTAAATTATTCGAAAATGTCTAATTTTTAACTTTCCTTTCACATCACGACTCCCTCTCTCTCCTTCCCCTATCTCCTCACACTGCCGGAGCTCCAGCCAAGGCTTCTTCCTCATCACCATTATCCACGCACCCCAACACCACTGCTTCACCAGAGATCAGTGGAGGGAATCTCCGTCGGCGGTGATAGCGCTAATAAGCTCGCTTGTAATACAATGATTATTAGGAACTAGTAATGCACATATTTTTACTGTATAGATGTTATACTTAGTGAGTGTCTGGTTCTTTGTAAAACTAAGATACATAGAGTAAAGTATAGGATATGAATTTGTTTTCTAAACCTAATACTACAAAATTGTGAGGGTGTTGATAACGGGTTTGAGGAAAAATGAAGGCTAGTTTTTTTCTTCTTTTTTATGATTAATCCATATATAATTTAGCTCATGTATTATTGTTTTATGGTATATGATGTATAATATATATTACAGATTATTGTATTAAGTTATACTAGATTTAGCTATGCACGATTCATAATACAAATCAAACACTTAATGAAGCAACACCAATATTTTTATACCATGACATCTAATACATCAAAACAAATGAGTGGAGCTATCTTAAGTTATGTTTACTAATACTGTATAGATTTATAGACCACCAAGTTTTAGGTCGATGTACAATGACATGAAATTGGTTATATCAAATTTGATATGGTTATCTGATTTTTTTTAAAAGTTATATACATTAATAATATGAAAAATATTATATTATGAATAAAATTTAACTGGTTATAGCGTGTATTATTCTATTTTTCACATTTTTATATCATATTTACTTTAAAGAGTCATTTATATGACATGATTTAACTTGATGGTGTGTTAGACCTATACACTGCAGTGTAAGAAACTTAAGCTAACTTGAGAAATAGAATAATGATTGAGTATAAATTCTATGAACTAACATAATCAAGTCAATGTATATAACTATAATCCATAATAACCCACTATAATCATTAAAATTAAACTCACAATATAAATATTCCTTACACTTTCAATTTATATAACTAAAATCCTTATTACTATTGTAGTAAAAGATAGTATTACATTGGTCCCTTAGAAAATATTTCTCCTCCCTCCACTATAACTTGTTGGTGAGCTTAGCACACTCATATTACGGATTGTAGTTCTGTATTGGACTTAGATATACATGCACTTAAACTATTCAAAAATTAATTACAAGAAGCTACGTACTCATGTTAATTTCGTTTTGTATTAATTGTGTTACTATTTTCTTCGAAATTGTGTTAAATTAAATGTAATCTAGAAAGATTAAATAAATCCCCCGCTAAATTCAATGATCATCATGGCTGACGATCACACGTAGCAACAACTCCCTGAATGGAAGCTTCCATTGTTTTCTCAAAGTTTTACTTTGAACGAAACAAAATTCCTCCGCGGCGTTGGAACAGTTATACCCTTATCTTCAACGCCTTTTAAATAAATAGTGGAAGGCAAATGGTTGATGGATTTGGGGCTTCAATGGCGGAGCCTTGGTTAGCTGCTCATCTTGACCCTTCAAGGTATAAATTTTCGGTTGCTAATTCTTTTGTTGTTCAATATTGAAGTTTTTGGCATTGTATCTCTGTTCATTTTTATAAGGTGGGGTTAAGGGAGTTAAAGAAAGAAAGTGTAACATTTAAACTTGTGATCAGACATATCATGACATTTCTATGGCTGAACGAGCATTTTATTAAGACATAATATATAAACATGCGCTCAACTTTGCGCAAAGTATGCCATCCAACTTTGGTTGTGCACAAGTAGGTACCTCAATTTTTATAAAGTTGAACACGTAAACACGAATGTTGACGTGACACATAAATTTTGAAAGTCTCTAGATGATCATTTTGTAAGTTGGACTGTTCAACTGACAAAGTGGAGATAAGTTGAAGTGCTTACTCGTACACACCCAAAGTTAGAGGGCATACTTGGCAGCTGAGGACAAGTTTGAGGATATGTTGATGTATTATGCCTTTTATTAAAGGTAAAATGAAAAGGCTAAAGCTAGAGAGGTTTCAGATATAGAAATGCTTCATTCTATTTTGAACAAACTAAAATTGAAAAAGTGTCATGTAAAATAGAACGGAGGGAGTACCAGCTAAGTTAAAGGAATTTCAGCTACTATTTTGGATAGAAGAGGGTAGTTTCTCAAGGAATAATTTCCTTAATATGAGCATATCATCTGCTAGGATTATGCAAAATTTACGCTATTTTTCCCACTTTTGAATGATATATACATTTGATTCCCTAAGGTGTAAGCTAAACAGAGATGGCCTTGTGATATTTTAACTTTTTAAGTCTCCAGACCTGGGAAACAGGGAGTTTTGAGAGGCCAAATTAGAGTTTGAGTGAGATGGTGTGATAAATTCAACTTGAAAGACAAAAGACTCTAGTATGAAATCATAACTAAGATACATGATCCTCCTCAAAAACTTGCTTGCCAGCTCCTTTTGAATATAGTCAGTTTATTAGGTGATGTTTAGAAGCAAATATGAAACCAAATTACTTGCCTTCCACACCTATACATGTCAATTTATTAAATTGCTGGTGAGAGATTGAGATGATCATGACTTGAGGAGAAATATACACGAAACTGCTTTAACTAGGTTCAATCTGATCTTAAAGGTGTTTTCTCCTTGGAGTAAGCAATGGAGCCAACATCGCGAATTATGTTGCACGATATGCTGTTGAGGCAGGGAAACTTTTGGATCCTATAACAGTTGTGGCTCAAATTCTAATGTACCCTTTCTTCATCGGCAACATTCCTACACATTCAGAGATGAAACTGCCAAACTCTTACCTCTATGACAAAGCTGTTGATTACAATGATTGCAGGAAACGGTAAATGAGTAACTACTAAGTATTACAACAAAATGAAATTATAACAACTGAAATTTCAATAAACTGAAAATAAGAAACTGAGATTACAAGCACTTTGATTTGCTGGGTCGAGTGATGGCACTCTGTCTTTAAGACAAGATTGCCCCGTATATATCATTTCTACGTTCTGGACAATAGTCTTTCAAGATAAAACAGCAACTCAACAAATGAGCAAAGGAAACTCAAGTGTTACTTTGAAGAACTTTGAG
The DNA here is from genome assembly GCA_034509755.1 of Anisodus tanguticus. NCBI lineage: Eukaryota > Viridiplantae > Streptophyta > Magnoliopsida > Solanales > Solanaceae > Anisodus > Anisodus tanguticus. The sequence goes on along the minus strand of CM067550.1, from coordinate 47,298,938 downwards.
TAATGAAATGATGCTGAAATGTAGTAGGAAGAATTCTGATTTTTCGTTTGTGTGTAGTCTCAACAAGTGAGCCAAAGGCTTCTTTATATAGTGTATGGAGGGGACTCATCAACTGTCCACATAATTGCTGTTACTGGCCATGTAATGACAATTAGTGAGTAGTAATTCAGCCAAATGAATGACTGAATTAATGTGCAACGGATTAGACCGTTAGTGAGAGTTATTCAGCTAAGTAATGGCTGAATTGATGTGCATATTAATGGAGGTTAACGTTCCAAAACCAACAACAAAAGCACAAGTCCAATTTTATCTTACTTGAAACTTCAGGGACCAAACTGTAAATATGAAGCAATTTGGGTCCAAAAAGATAATATCCCAAGCCTGAGCGGGCGGGTGGTGGCGCGCGTGTGGGCTTAGCCTCGAACCAAAGCACATCTAGGTCCTCCCTCCTTCAAACACATGGGTTACCCCTTGGGGTCCCAGGCCTTTAACCAATTTTGAGACTTATAAACTAAACAAATCTTCCTTCCCCCACCGATGAGGGAGAATTGGTCTCTACCACATTTTCATGCTTCAAACACCTCACTTCGTGGACCAATATCTCTTTCATATCTTAACGAAATTTGACGATCCTTAGCCCTACGGTCATCTACTCACTTAATAGATTATGCACGTGTGAAGAATCAAAGTCTCCAACATGCGAAATCCTAGTGTTTAAGTCATTAAAGATGGTTGGACGCAACTCCCATAAAAGGCAAATTTCCAACAAAAGCTACATGCATTCTTGCTTGGAAACTTTTCCTCCCGGAAACAGATTTCAATCTGGACCATGTAGCTGCAAATCCCATTATACCAGGAAAAGAGATGCCCTTGAATTTAAAGCATATGCCACCAACGCTTACAGTGGTTGCACAGTATGATTGGATGCGAGACAGGGCCATTGCCTATTCAGAGGAACTTCGATGAGTGAATGTTGATGCCCCTCTTCTTGATTACAAGGATGCTGTACATGACTTTGCTACCCTTAACGTGCTTCAGAAAACGCCTTGCTTAGAGGACATTTCAATTTGGGTCAAAAAGTATATATCCCTCAGAGGCAATGCATTTTCATATTAAGTGAAGAATCAGAGAGGAATTGACACTGGTTACGCTCTTAAGGTGTCTGCCGACCTCTTTTCGTTACATATTTAGTTGCAAATGAGATTTTTGTAGCAATTTTCAGTCCTGTTAGAAGTTAAGACGTAAATTGTACATTTATTAATTCATGATCATTCTTTTATTTAAGGTATGTTGTGATGTATATAGCTCAGACTTCAGAGGAGACGCTGAAATTTAATGTAAATCCCTAGCATTTCCCTTTATGGTTTCAGCTGCCTGGGACCATTTGATGAGAGAGTTTAACTTATATCCATTGACGATGTAGAAAATATTTACGCTATTAGTGTATTTAAGGTGTGGTAGCAGGTAACATGTTTTATATTCGAGATTAACAACTTGATACTGTCATATCAGAGTATATAATATATAATGTAAAGTTTCGAACGAGAGACATTGTGTCATTAATGCAGATGAAAGTTTGTCATTTGCGGCTTTGCCATTATGTTGGTTAATCTGAAAATATGAGTAGTTGTCTACAGAAATAAGCAGCCAGATCAAGAATCGAAGATGGCATTTTCTTTGAATATTCTATTATGTGAACATTCTGAATTTCATTGTGTGGTCAAATAGTGTTGGGTACTCTATTATACTTTTGAAGCAGTACGGGAAGTAAATAACTATTACAAGTGTTCGAAAGGATAAATAAATGGTCAATCTTCAAAACTGCCGCAAGCTTGTTTTGTCTTGAATCTTGATAACCTGAAATCAAGAAACAACTAAATCGGATGGTTACAACGTTGTGTGTTGAGTCGAGTGATTGCCCTCTGTCCTTAAGACAAGATTGCCCCGTATATATGTTTTTACGTTAGCGGGCAATAGTCTCCCAAGATAAAACAACACTTTAATCTCAACACTACAAAGCCAGTAGGTTGAGCCTGACGAAGAAAACAAATATGAATTGACTTGCTGAAGATATGGAAAAGGAAGGAAGAATTTCTGTTTACTCTTCTGTTTTGTCTGTGTATATAGTGTGTCTCTGTTGTGTATATCTTGTGTATATCACACTGTATTTCGTCACTGTTTTTGTGTATTTTCGTGTGTTTTTCTCACTGTTAGTGCACTGTTTTCGTCACTGAAATGTGCTGCTATTTTCGTGTATATCACACTGTATTTCGTCACTGTTTTTGGGTATTTTCGTGTGTTTTTCTCACTGTTAGTGCACTGTTTTTCACTGACTGTTTACTCACTGTTTTGAGCTGCGTTTTGTGCTATTTTCTGTCTGTTTGCTCACTGTTTTGTGCTGAATTTCAGTCACGTATGTGTCTCCATAATTGAGCCAAAACAGCTCAATATATATCATCACAAGAGGGTTGTTCAACTGCCCAAAATACTGCTGTAAATAGTCATTAGGAGGGCTGTTAATGGCTGGTTTAAGGCCATTAGTGTGGCATGTTAAAGGCTATAAGTGAGGCTGTTCATGGCCATTGAAGAAGGGTGTTTATGGAGGAGTTAATCAGCCAAGTAATGGCTGGTTAATGCTCCAAAAAACAATCCAACGGTAGGCAGAAAGTTTTCTGCCTACCGTCACCCCAAATCAACTTTCTAGAAACTCTAGGGACCAAACTGTAAATATTAAGCAATTTGGGGTCTAAAAAGATAATATCAGAAAGTCCCCGTGGCCCGGACCGGACGGGCGGCGGCGACGCGCGTGTGGGCTCAGCCTCGAACCCAAGCACATTTAGGTCCTCCCTCCTTTAAACACATGGAATACCCCTTGGGGTCCCAAACCCTTTACAACATTAGAGACTTATATAGAGAGCAGTTCTTCCTATTCCCATCGATGTGGTAGATTTGTCCCACACCATATTTCCATGCCTCAAACACCTTACTTCGTGGACCAATATCTCTTTTATTTCTCAACGAAATTTGACGATTCTTGGCCCTACGGTCATCTACTTACTTAGTAGATTATGCATGTATGAAGAGATAAAGCCTCCAACATGCGAAACACTAGTGTTTAATTCATTAAACATGGGTGGACGCACCTCCCCGTCAAATGCAAATTTCCAACAAATAGAACTGCGGAGTTTAGTCAGCCCAAATTCGCTGAAAATAATACATAAATATGTTTAAATTATCCATTAAGAAATAAGCAAATGAACAAGAGATTAACTTTTGTTTGACACGTTACGTTCTTTGCAGTCTTAATTTGCAGAATGGTTGAAACGATCAATCTTTTAGAAAACAACAGTAACATTCTTTTAGTACCATTTCAACCCTATCAAGTGTATGATTGAACAGATTAATATTTTCATGGGATACGTTCAAATGTTTTCAAGTCTTTTAGAAAACAACAGTAACATTCTTTTAGTACCATTTCAACCCTATCAAGTGTATGATTGAACAGATTAATATTTTCATGGGATACGTTCAAATGTTTTCAAGTCTTCCGCCCCTATTTGATTTTACTGTCCCCCCCCCCCCCCCCCCCCCCCCCCCCGTTTCAAATTGTATCTAATTTCCAAATTGGAAAACATTTAAAAAAGGTAGCCCGATGCACTAAGCTTCCGCTATGCGTGAGGTCCGGGGAAGGACCGGACACAATGGGTCTATTGTACACAGTCATACCTTGTATTTCTACAAGAGACTGTTTCCACGGCTTGCAATCATACCTTGTATTTCTACAAGAGGTTGTTTCCACGGCTTGAACCCATGACCTCCTGGTCATACGACACCCTCCAAATTGAAAAACATATCTTTTACAATATTCAATGTCTTATTTATATTCTATTGTTCAAAAGAACATGTCATTTTACATCATGCGACCACTAAATCTGAAGATATGGAACATAAGTCACATGATCTTTTAATAATAATGAAAAATCAATTATAAATATATCAAGTATATGAAAAAATGTTAAAATTTCAAAAGAATTTTTTTTTAGAAAAACTGATACAACTATCTATGCCAAATATATTTGTACGTAATAACATTTCAAGTAACCAAATTCGTTATTACATAGTGATTACATAGCTTATAAAAAATAATTAAATATTCAAAAAAATAAAATGTTTGAGATGTTCATATTTCAAGACATAGTGCGCATGAGCTCATAAGATGAAAAATTCAAGACATAAAATGTGCCTTGGATGAGCATTTCAATTTTCACCTATAGAGACATTAGTCCCAAAACAAATGATTGAAAGAATCTCAATTATGCCCTTTACAATAGTGCATCGCATAGGGAAAAGTCAAGCTCTTACTAGTAGCAATTAATACTCTATCCGTTCACTATCTTAAAAATAAAATTTTATTTTTATTTATTTACTTTATTATATCAAGAGATAAATAAATTTTTTATTTTATACTTAATAGTAATTAATTAATTCTCCAAATTATTTTCTATTTTTTTAATATGCTAATAGAATGAATATTATATTAATAAATAAGTAGCCGTGAACGGAAAAAGCAAAGTTGAATTATAAATAGAGTTTAACTAGAATATACTGTCAGTGGATGGCTTTTTTATAAGGGAATTGAGATATATGTTGGTCTTCTATGGTACTTTATAGAGCAGTACGGGAAGTAATAACTATTACAAATGTTCGAAATGAGAAATAAATGGTCAATCTTCAAAACTGCCGCATGTGTGTTGTGTCTTGAATCTTGATCACCTTGCAAAGCCAATGTTGAGAACTGCCGCAAGTTTGTTGTGCCTTGAATCTTGATAACCTGAAATCAAGAAACAACTAAATCTGGATGGTTACTTGTGTGTTGAGTCGAGGATAGCCCTCTATCCTTAAGACAAGATTGCCCCGTATATATGCTTTTACGTTAGCGGGCAATAGTCTCCCAAGATAAAACAACACTTTAATCTCAACACTACAAAGCCAATAGGTTGAGCCCGGCGAAGAAAACAAATATGACTCGACTTGTCGAAGATATGGAATAGGAAGGAAGAGTTTCTCAATACTCTTCTCTTTTGTCTCTCGTGTATATAGTGTGTCTCTGTAGTGTATATCTTGTGTATATGTGTGGGTTTGCTCACGATTTTCGTCACAATTTGCTCACTTTGTTTTGAGCTATTTTCGTGATTTGTTTTTCGATCGATTTTGCACCGTATTTTCGTCTATGTTTCGCTTGTTTCTTGCTTCTTTTTTTCAGCCAAGTGAAGCTCAATATATAACAAGAGAGGAGGGCTGTCCAACAGCCACAAACAAGGCTGTAATGGCCCTTAAAGGAGGCCATTAAAACAGCCAAGTAATGGCTATTAAGGCCATTGAAAGAGGTCGCTCACCGCCCAAGTAATGGGTCGTTAATGGAGGAATTAATCACCAAATAATGGCTGGTTAATGCTCCAAAACGCAGTCCAATATTTACAGAAAAAGTCTCCAGAACCCGTGAACCCGAAACCCGGAACTCGGAACCGGACGGGACGGGCGGGCGGCGGCGGCGCGCGTGTGGGCTTAGCCTTGAACCCAAGCACATCTAGGTCTTCCCTCCTTTAAACACATGGGATACCCCTTGGGGTCCCAAACCCTTTACCAATTAGAGACTTATATAGAGAGCAATTCTTTCTATTCCCACCGATGTGGTAGATTTGTCCCACACCACATTTCCATGTCTCAAACACCTTACTTCGTGGACCAATATCTCTTTCATTTCTCAACGAAATTAGACGATTCTTGGCCCTACGGTCATCTACTCACTTCGTAGATCATGCATGTGCGAAGAGACAAGGTCTCCAACATGCGGAACACAAGTGTTTAATTCATCAAAGATGGGTGGACGCATCTCCCCGCCAAAGGCTAATTTCCAACAATATATTCCTTTGTTTCAATTTATATGATTTTTTTTAATCTAAAAAATAATTATTTTTTATATTTAAAAATAATTTTACTTTAAGAGATGATTTATAACCACACATTTATATATTTTGGAGCATACATTTCAAAAGTTTTACTTTTTTAAAAATTATGTATCAAGTCAAATGATGTGACGTAAATTGAGAAGGAGAGTAGTATAGTAGCTTTAATCCTGAATAGAAACGAAGTTACCATGCCACGGGTATGGCAAATATTTATTAGTAGTATTAGCTTTCATTTACAAAGTAGCAAACAAAAATGAAATTTGTGGATAAGGTGATCCAAGAATCTCACAGCTCACAAATAGCAGGAGTGATTTGTCACTCCATCCACCTTGCAAAAATATCTCAAAAACTATACACAAACAACAACAAAAAAAAAAATAGAGAGGAAAACTGATAGTAGCAGAAAAATTGTAAGAAAGGAATATGGAAGTGGTTATGTCTTTGAATCCACTAGTTAGATTACCCCTTTCAAATTCAAGAACTCATGAAGATTTATTACTGGTTAAACATTCACTATTCTCCACAAGAACAAGAAGCCAGAAGAGGCAACATGGGAAATTGTTAGTGGTTGAAGCAAAAGGAAGGAAAGGAGGTATGGCAGCTCGTCAGTACCAACGTATGGCTCCACCAATGCCCAAGATTGAAGATGATGGCAACCCCAAATTCGTTATCTTTATCCGCATGGCTAATGTTAGTACTCACCTTCTTTATATGTTTTTGGCCTTTTATTTACTTCAGTTGGGGTCAATGAATATGATTGTTGTTGTATTTATTACTTTATTTTGCTGTAGCTTGAGATATTTTTGGCCTGTATATCGAAATTAATTATGGTCACTAGCCCGATAAAGTGATTATGTAATTAAATGTATATTTATGTATATTATATGTATACTTTGCGTATATAATATGTATATTTATAATTAATATATAGAAACTTTACATTTGTTGGCAATTATTCTTTTGAGAAGTCCAAATATGTAATTATCCCATTTTTGGTCAATTGGGAGAGTAAAGTTAGCTCCTTTGGCATTCTTGTTGTTAATTGGTTGAAGGTATGCGTTGTTGTTGAAAGAAATAATTCCTTGATTATTTTCATTAATGAAAGAGTATATATACAATTTACAATTTTCATAATAGAAAAATCCTATTCCTATTCTAATACCAAAACTATATTCTAATTGTACAAGAATCCTACAATTATGGTAAGTGTATACTACTAATTAAATACAATAATTTTACACTAAATTACTACCTTAAAACCGTGATATACACTTATATGGTAAGTGTATATCACGGTCCAAAACAGTTTCAAAGACCATAAGACCCGTTATATACACTTTGCATAGTAAGTGTTTATCACGGGTATACACTGCTTATCACACGCCCGCAGTCATAGCGGACGATCTTCGTACGCTGAGACTATCCCTGAAATCTTCAAAAATGACCGAGGGAAGACCTTTGGTAAAGATGTCTACAATTTGATACCTGGAAGGGACATGGCAGATGCATACTTGTCCTCGAGCTATCTTTTTCTGAACAAAGTGGATATCTATCTCTATATGTTTAGTGCGTTGGTGCTGAACCAGATTCCCAGAAAGGTAGATGGCACTAATATTATCACAATAAACCAAGGTAGCTTTCTGAATAGGACAATGAAGCTCTAAAAGAAGATTACGTAACCAACAGGATTCAGATACCACATTGGCTACCCCTCGATACTCGGCCTCTGCACTAGAGCGTGATAAAGTCGACTGACACTTGGCAGACCAAGAGACCAAGTTATTACCAAAAAATATACAATAGCCAGACGTAGAACGTCTGGTGTCTGGACAACCCTCCCAATCAACATCTGTATACGAGACAAGTGTAGACGTCGACGAAGGATATAAATGTAAGCCATAGTCAAGTGTCCCCTGGATGTACCGAATGATGCGTTTGAGCGCATTCATGTGCTCAACCCTTGGATCATGGATAAACAATCACACATGTTGTACAACATACGTAATATCTGGTCTCGTGATTGTAAGATACTGAAGGCCCCCTGCAAGACTGCGATAGTTGGTCGGATCCTCATAAGGCGAGCCAGCCGCATCACCCAACTTGGGTTTAGTATCAACCGGAGTGGAAGTGGACTTACAGGATGACATCCCAGCCCTCTCAATGAGATGTCATCGTGGCAGGGACGGTAGAAACCCAACCCTCTCAATGAGATGTCATCCTGGCCCAATTCGGGAACTGGCAGAGACGGTAGAAATCGAGCCTGGACCAATTTCGGTATTGGGCTGGGTACCTGGCCCAATCGCCGGAACTGGCCCAATCACTGGACAGTGAGCAGTGGTCGGTGGTGGTACTGTAGACCCAACGGGCAGTGGGCCTGCTGGTGGATTTTGAGTGCGGGGCATGTCCGATAAATAGTGGATAATATAAGGGGAGACATCGTCATCCAAAAAATTATACGAACTAGGCACGAGACTACTCACTTTAGAAAACGGAAATTGGAACTCATAAAAAATAACATGGCAACTAATGATGATTTTATTAGACGATAAATCAAAACATTTGTATCCACGATGATTAGATGGATAACCCAAAAACACACAAGGGGTAGAAAGGGCCTGAAGTTTGTTAATTGTGGTAGACGGAAACAACAGATAACATAAGCACCCAAAGACCCTAAGATGTGAATACAATGAAGTCTTATTATATAAAATTTGAAGAGGGGACGAGTATGTCAAACCTTTGATAGGAAGAATGTTAAGAAGATATGTAGCCATTTGTAGAGCATGCTGCCAAAACGAAGGGGGTACGGAAGCATGAATCAATAAAGTTCGGACAATGTTATTAATGATACGAATTTTGCTTTCGGCTTTCATATTTTGTGAAGACGTATGAGGACAAGAAAAACGGAAATTAATCTCTCATTATTAGCACAAAATTCCCGAAACACCCCATTATCATATTCTTTGCCATTATCACATTGAATATTTTTTATTTTTCGTTTGAATTGAGTTCTAATAAATGCTCTAAATTTTAAGAAAGTGGAAAAAACTTGAGATTTTTCGCTATCGGAAAAGTCCATAAAAAATTAGAATAATCATCGAGAAATAGAACATAATAACGATGACCCAAAGAACTGAGAACAGGAGATGTCCATAAATCGCTATGAATAATATCAAATGACATATGAGCATTTGAGTCTACAAACGACAATCTAACAATTTTTCCTAAAGAACAATATTGACAATTCGGAGTACTACGCGTACCCTTACAAGAAATAAAATTCTTTTTATCTAAGAAAGACAAAATAGACGACCCCGGATGACCTAGGCGAGCATGCCACAAGGAAGGAGCAAGGGCTGCAAAAGTGGATGGCAAGGCTGGACTCGAGAGACCGGAACATGGCGTGATAGGATAAAGATCTCCCCTACTATCACACCTCATTAGCGGAATCCCCGTCTTGAAATCCTTCACAGAAAACCCAAACGGATCAAATTCAACAGATACAGAATTATCATTGGTGAATTTACGGACAAACACCAAATTTTTAATCAATTCAGGGGCATGAAGGGTATTTTTCAAAATAAGGGGTGGATGGGGGGGGGGAGACAAAGTTTTATTCCCGTAACCACGAATTGGAATTGAATTATCATTACCAACAATTATACCACGATTGTTGCTCAAATTGGAATAAGATAAGAGAGTACTTGGGTCATACGTCATGTGAATAGTGGCGCCGGTGTCCATGTACCAATTTGGGTCCGAGGAATTTATTCCAAGTATGTGCATCGCAGTTTAAATGTCGGTAGGAGTGGGGCCCACTGCATGATGGGCCTGGTGGGCCCGACCTACCTCTTTGCTGACTCGGAACCCTACTATATCGCTGGACCAGAACTGCTGTGCCGAAAGTATGGCTGAAACTGGGCCCAATTACCGTAGGCTGAAGGCGCTGGAAAGAAGGGACTGTTGGGTCACTGCCCATTGGCCAGGGGGCTCAAGGCTGGGACCAGTTAGGCTGTGGCCCATTGTTGTTGGGGCGGGATCCACTGCCACTATTTTGGCCACCACCGCCACTGCCGGAACCGCCGCGTTTGCCCACGCGGTTTTTTCCATTATTTTTCCGAGTATTCTTACCGCCACCGTGAGCACGGTTTTGACCCAAATTATCAACAAAACCTGGAGAATTTGTGGAGGACGTCATCATGACTATGGGACTAGCACTGGTAGCCGCCTTCTTAGCCAATCCGGCTTCTTCCAAAGTAAGCATGGAGCGTGCTTGATAGAACTTTGGGAGAGGGGTACTTTGACGAAGGAGAGTTCCAATGCCACTATAAGCCTCAGATAGGCCAACAACCATATGTAGAACTAGACGATCTTCACTAACGGGCGCACTAACGTTGCGGAGTTGGTCCGCCAATTCTTTCAACCTTTTGCAATAAGCTGAAACATTCGGGAAATTTTCCATGTTGACGTGGAAAAATTCCTGCTCAAGAGTAACATCTCTGAAATTTTGATTATCTTGGAATATGTCACGCAACCTATTCCAAGCCGCCATCACCGTAGCATCCGGCTCAATAATCGTCTGCACCAGGTCGGTAGAGATAGTGGAGTAAATCCACTGAAGGACGGTGGCATCAAGAGTCGTCCACAACTTAGGATTATCCTCGCGCTTAGGTACCTCCGTATCCTCAGGAGCCGCGGGGAGTATGTGATGGATGACTTGATGCGAGTGTGCATGAATTTTGAACACTTCGGCCTATGTCGCATATTAGACGTTTTCTATTTCAAGAATAAGAGGGATGTGATTCTTGATGTTAGAAACAACTAGGGCAGGGTGAAACGTGTTCTTGGAGGTAGACATAAAGAAAGAAAATTTGGTGAAGAAATAAATAATTTCCGGGCACGGAAACCGAGGAAGGGAGCTCGGAATCTGACTGTTTGGACGAAAAAAATTAACATAGACTTCTGATATCATGAAAGAAATAATCCCTTGATTATTTTCATTAATGAAAGAGTATATATACAATTTACAATTTTCATAATAGGAAAATCCTATTCCTATTGTAATACCAAAACCCTATTCCAATTGTACAAGAATCCTACAATTATGGTAAGTGTTCACTACTAATTAAATACAAAAATTTTACACTAAATTACTACCTTAAAACCGTGATATACACTTATATATGGTAAGTGTATATCACGGTCCAAAACAGTTTCAAAGACCATAAGACCCGTGATATACACTTTGCATAGTAAGTGTATATCACGGGTATACACTGTTTATCAGTTGTCTTAGTCAATCCTCACCTCATGAGCTAGTTTTTAAGGTTGATTTAGCCTCAGTTTTGATTTTCTTTACGTGATATCAGAGCCAGATGCATCTCAACTTTTTTGTTTAGGCCCTTGTTATATTGTCCATGCTCTAGATATCTCGTTTGGGCGTGTTGGGTGTAAAGTATTACCCGTTGGTCAAGCTAGGGAGTGACTTGTTGAGTCGTCATTATATGGTCTTTGAGAATCCTTACCTTATGAGCTAAGGTTTTGAGATGGATTAGACAAATGTCCATTTTCTTGACGCTTGTTGTAACAAGACGCTTGAGAGAAAAGGCTAGACTTGTACATCTTTTGTTCTTTTTGATAAGCGGGCTAGTCTTGTATCTGTGCTATTATCCAAAACTAGAAGCAAGAATTGAGTTGAATATTCAAAGCTTATGAGCAAGTAAGATGGATGGACTTGAAATCAAGTGATAAAATTAGTTGCATATGATTAGCTAAGGGTACTGAATCCTTTGATAGAAAAATGTTCTACTGGTTGATCCTCACATTCAGCTGTTATCATCTTAACTCAGCATCCTTCATCGCTTCCTGTAGGAGGTCAAATGTAATTGACTTTGAAATGAATGTAGGCAGTTCCTCAGCTCATGACCACTTTAAAGTTTAAAACTTCGCGGCTTAGTTCTTATTTCTTCCTTCACGTAATCTAACTCAAGATCTTGCTGAATTAGATTTGTGCTTGCGGAAATTCTGATTCTTGTTTTGTTTTATTCCCCGGACAGGTTTATCTTTGGTACCCCCTCAATATCGTAACAGGTGGCACGACTGCAAAAATTATGGTTGCTGCAAAAGACAACTTTCTTGGGAAATATATATACAAAGATACTCTAGCTAGGAATCTCGCAGCAGTGATTTACAATGTAAGTGCCATATAAGCTGAGAGTTCATAACAAGGCAAAGCATTGATATTGATCCTACCTTGAAATTTAAGATGTACCAGAAAGATGAGTAAATGATCAAGACCTATACGCCTGACATCATTTCTTTCTTTATTTACATTAATTTTGTGGTTATACTGTTTCTGAGATGCTTTAACTTTCTTTCTACTTGGAACAGGATGAAAAAGAAATCAAGAAATTGGCAATGAAACAGCATCGTGTATTGAAGTCAGCAACAGAATTTAGATATGGATACAAACTTGTCGTAATATTCTCAGTCTCAGCAGCATTTATTATTGATTCTTTGTTTTATTTTGTGTTCTTGCTAATTCGTAGGACACCTGTAAAAGAAAGAGCTGATTTCTTTTAATCTGTCTGATATGCAGGAAAATAACAATTTGAGGGCCGCCCTTTCTACCTCAGATGTGATTGAGGTATGGAAGTAACAGCTGTTCTAAGATTTTTGTTTACAGCAATTATAGGTGGTGGGATATTCTAAACCACGGGAAAATAAACATAATCTTAAGAACAAAAGACTTTGTTAAAAGAAAAGAAGAAATATTGAGGCCAAGTTGAATCTCAATTGTAGTACACATTTCTGCTGCTTTTTTATCTAATAAGATGGACAAATCAATCTCTAATCCTTAGTACAGATTTGTTGTTTATCTATTTAAGGAAATTTGTCTGAGAATCAGCATAATTTCCTTTGTGGAACTCTCTATCACCCGTTTCTGAGTTTCTCACCCTTTATATTCTAAAAGTTTGTTCTATTTCTTAGGTTCATTAATCATTTCATTTGGCAGTGTGGTTTACGAGGGTGGATGTAGCCTTTCGGCTATGGGTTCATTTGAACTCATAATTTCGGGCGCGGAGTATATATATATATATAACAAGTATTAGAATTGAACCCATAATTTTAAAATTACAATGAATTCAATGCTGAAAGTCTTAAAAGTTGAACACATTAAATTAAAATCCTGAATCCGCCTCTGGTGGCCTATGATGTTGAATGATTTATTCTACACTCAATGACTTCCTATTCCGAACAGCGCAGCTACTAACTAATCAAATTGTGAAATATGCACCATATGACAGTTTCTTGATTCGCAGAACAAACTTATCTGAAAAATTGGAGAGCGAGAACATCGACTTGGTCCAAGTAGTTCTCAGTAATGATCTTTATATGCCCTGCTTAGTGTAGTGACACGCTATTATGCTTTTCGCTAGATGACATCTTTCTAAATTCTAATCTTCATATGAACCTTTTCAGCTTCCCACCCCGGATAAGCTTAAAACGGTCGTTGATAAGGTGAAAGACTTCTTTGGAGATGCTAAGGAGTCATTTGGTAAGCTGACAGCCCTTCCAACATCGGAGGAAGATTCACCAAAAGAAGGATAAGATAAAACCACGTAAGTCATGCAGAACTTAGATGCCACATGGATGACTGTCGTTACATTCACTTTTCTTCGATGTGTTGTATTTAACCTTCTTAACTTAGCAGAGCCAAGAACTGAAAACAAGCTCCCGTAGATGAGGAAAATGAGGAACTATACTTCAAAGCATTCTTGTTAAACCACTCTTCAAACAAAAAGTTTTTAGCTCTTGATATTCCATGCTTTTGATTGATTAGACTGTATGTTGACTTCTCTCACATCGATGGGATAAGTGCTTGGTCTCCTTATATGACTTGGGCAATTCTCTTCCCTTTAAGATAACTTTTGGGGTTGAGTTAGACCAAGATTCATTTTTTACATGGTATCAGAGCAAAACCCGTCCCAATTCATTGTTTCCGATGTTGGATCCCCTCTTATATTGTCCACGCTCCAGATGTCCAGCCCTGGGCGTGAGGCGGGGTGTTGAGTTCTCCCACATCGGTGGGATAAGTGATATTTGGTCTCCTTATATGGCTTAAGCAATCCTCCTCCCTTTAAGCTAGCTTTTGGAGTTAAGTTAGATCTAAGATCCATTCTTTACACTGTAATATACTCCACCAACTCTACTGGAAATTTTTGTTAAATAGCCTCAATTTTGTTCATCAGTAAGTTTTTTGTTAATGTGAAATGTATCGACTTCAGCCACTGCACACTTTTGTTCACAAAGGAATGTCAGTATTATAAAACTTGTATTTTTTGGAACCTCAGTGAGGATTTGTTCATGGTAAAATTGTAGTTATAATCTTGGATTTGTCCCCATTACATTTGTTAGTGAGGAGTATTGCAAATAAAGTTCCACATTGAAAGTTGGCAAGAAAAAGAAATTACTTATGTGTAAGGTGTAGTGGTACTTTTACAGGTATGAGGTTTTCTCGAAAAATCTGTGTGAACTTGATCCAAAGCCAACAATATCATATCGCGTTTAAAGTGTCTTTGAATTGGTCACGTCGTACTCAGAATTAAAAGACATGTATGTAAAATTTATTTAAAACTATGTCATATATAAATAAACTTCCTCAGGTTGTTTTCAAAGCTTGGATCCACCCGTCAGAATGGGTATAGCTTTGTGCAATGGCCATAGAAAATTTCTTGTCCTCAAATGCGTATAGAAAAAATTCCTCCTTTATATGTACCCAATGACTTATCTCTCAACGTCGTGATTGCAAAATTATCTAATCAAATGGATAAGAAGTGCATAACCTTGCTTTTATGCATGTTCCACTAAATTTGAAGTTGGCGTTTCAACGAAAATATTGTTTTCAGAAGTTTGATTTTTCAAGTAGTTGATTTTCTTGCATGAATACGGATGTTAGAATGATTTATCTTAAACTATACCTAGCGCCCGAAAGTTATGATTCAGGGTAAGGTAAACTAAACATAATTTAAGTAAAATAATTATAAAAATTGATTCTCGAAAATAACCGCTCTAACTATCAAAGGAGATGTAAGGTCTGTGTACACTCTACCTTCCCCAGACCCTACATTTATGTTTTTGTAATTATAAAAAATTGATAGTTTTGGAGAATTTTTATCCATTATCTCTTTTGTTTTTTGTTTGAGATACACGTTTTGAGCTATTAACTGCCATAGCAAACATGTTTGCAGAGGGGGACATTCCAATGGAACTCCAAAAGATTTACAACATCAAGGATAAATTTACCCCCAAGGAATAGGAAGAGTTTCGGGGGAAGAATAAAGTCAAGAGATTCTAAGTATTTGGATTAATTTAAAATTAGAGAAGCCATTGAGTCAAAGTCAGTTTGCTAAATTTAATCACTACATTCTTAGATATATGTGGTTAGCTGAACATTTTCTTTAAATGCATTTCTCTGCATTAGAAATTCTGTGTCTAAGTTTGTTTCTTTGGCACAATAAAAAGAGTGGAAGTACTGTCTTGGCTAAAAAAAACAATTGAGATCACCATTTAAAAGACAAAATTGTAAAGCAATTAAACTCTATATACCAAAGTGAATCAAATTTCAGCACATATAGTGATATCTAATATTCAAAATTATAGCAATTTAATCCTTCATTTTTAATATTTGTGTTCTAAAATAAGTTTTGAGCATGCTTATAAGTTTGTATAACCATTTTGGGCTTGATGGGATGATATGATTTAGGATCCGAGAGGATAAGGAGGAATTTCGACACCCTTTGGAACATGTTGAAAATTTTAGAAAAATTATAGGCCACACTATGGTTGTGTTGTGTGTCGCACACCCATCGCAGGCTAGGGATCATGTGATGGCTGGTGCAATGCATGCGCATCAGACAAGGCCCTGGTATCTGCATCCATTTGTTCTGTTGATGAAAGAATGAGCTTGTTTCACTTTGCGATTCTACATCGCCAAGATAAGTCTTTATATTGGTTTACCAGGTAAGCTCTTACAAGAATATCCTTATCGCTGGTACAAATAACAACAAAAATAATTTACTACACATGACCGGGAAGTTACATGATGCTAGCAAGGTAAAAGAGATAAACACCCCAGCTTTGAAAATGCCGGAACTTCAATGGTTTAAGGTGCTATAAATCATGTCTCTAGCTTAATCTAATAAGTGACTTATGTTTTCCTTAAGCTTAATGTTTACATGGTTGTAGGCAGTGGCGAATATTCTTCCGATAACATTCAGAACGAAGAAAAATGTCGTTAGAAAAACTCCCTTAATAGTGTTCTAAAATGTGTATCTAATTCTTTCTGTACTTGTTTTTTGCACACATACATAAGGTTCAATGTCGAAGCATTGGATTCTACTTAACCCGCGAAACCCTCATTATTAGATCCGCCACTGCATACTCCGCTATGCAGCAATTTTGCCACTTGCCTAAGACTAAGTTAAGGTCATTCTTTTATGTACAGTAGTTTTCGACGTTATTCAAGGCAACAAGTTTGATATCTTGGAAGTTGGAAGGGTGCTTAGCACGTGGCTACAGGTATTTTTATTGGGCATAGCCAGTTTATAGATAACTGGAACGGAACCACTTGTATCTACATCAGCAAATGATAGAGTGTTCATATTTCTTGTTAATAGGGACATATTTTTCTCTTGATAACTGGTAATGGAGGCATAATTGTAACGTAAAGTTTCTCCCTTCTGCTACCTTTTTCTTATTTTGAAGTGGTTATATTTCTTGATCTTACTGAAAATTAAATGACATAAGATATCTCATTCAACGTCAACATTAACATCTACATCATTTGAACATATCATTTTCCACAAGTGAACTTATCCACCAAATAAAAGTTAATCCCTACAAGTGAAGAATTGTACCATGGGGGAATTTATAGGATGAGTTAAATTTTATTAATAAATTGGAAGGTCGTTGGATAGTAATAAAGAATAGAATTCAAAATATTATAGTAGTGTTGATATTTATTATTCTCTAACAAAATATATTAGTGTTAAAGCATCGAAATATTATAGTAGTGTTGACATAAGAAGAAGTTACTAAATATAAAAACTAGTATTAGCGCATCAAAATCAATCACAAAATATAATCAAACTTTCACTACTGTTAGTGAAATCCTTCTTTTTGGGTAATGAAAAGTTCATATTAAACATAAAAACATACTACATAATCTGATCGTACCCTATTACAGAAGGTGCTAAGGACTTAGGATAGATCATCTTACAATTAAGTCTACAGGGAAAACAGAAGATGGGTTACATTTGTACAAGTTCCCACCACATTTCCTAGGGAAGTACTAGCAAAAACATTAGTAGAAGTTCCTACTACTGTAGGATACTTACAAAAGTGTTTCCTAGTTAGACGTTGTAGAGACAGTGTCCTAGATTTATCACTTTGTAGCGGTACTAAAAGAGTATATGGTAATTGCACAAAAATATTGAGCCCATGGGATTCCATTGCTAACTTAGCTAAAGCATCAAGCAAAATATTTTTCTCCCTCTAAACATGTTGAATCCTTGGATTATTGAACTTGTTGATAAGGTGCTTGCAGTCAGAGACAATATGTATGTTATGAAATAGGATCAGAATAGCAGCATCAACATTTAGTTTGAAAACCCCAGCAGCTGGTGGATTCCACTTAAGTTATAGAGGAAATGATTGTTTTTTTTGAAGCCATATGGGGTCCTAGGTAGTAGTAATCAGTGGTTTGATTAACAATTTACAGATTGTTAGCAGACTCATTCTTTTGATCACAGATGTTTCTATTCAGCTTTAGCCATATTCTTTTGAAAAATCAAGACACAAAGAAAAACTAGAAAAAGATTTTATGATATGACTTCGATTTGGTCAATTGACCTATATATTGAAAAACTAATATAAAAGAGAAAACATTAAAACTATGAGAGAATAATCTCCCCCTAAACGAGACTTCATTTGTGGACTATATTGTAAATGATATTGTGTTGTTTATGAGAAGAAATGATATCTTATTTATAGAAGTTCAAAACTTGTCCGAAAAGATAAATATGATAGAATCTTTCACCACTTGATTTGCGTTTAATTTTTTTAACTGGATGTTCCCGAAGGGACATTTCGGTTCAATCTTCACCTAAGTTTTCAGTTATAATTCGCTGCAAACTTCCGGCAAACAGAACTAGGGATGGCAACGGATCGGATCTGGATCGGATCCTACTAGATCCAGATCCAGATGCATTTTTCATACCTGAATCCAGATCCGGATCCAGATCCATCGGGTCCATAAAAATCATATCCAAATTCAGATCCATCGGATCCGCCGGGTCCACGGATCAAATCTGGATCCACATGTAAAAAAATTTGCCTTGCTAAAAATGTAACCTTGCAAAGAATTTTTTTTTGAACTGACAAACGATTTTAAATTAGCTAACAGTTTACTATGTTTCAATTTTGAAATGTTCATATAAGATATTTTATTTGTTGTCTCGTTTTGATTGTGAGCTATTAATTGAAAATGTTGGACAATGACAATAGTTGTGGAAAATGCTGACTAGTATTTCCACAATGCAGAACTTGCATGTGCTTGGAATCTTCACAAATGAAGTGAATATAATTTTAACTAATTGTCTATGGAGATGTTAGTCATTCACTAATATAAACATTGATTTTATTATCGAAGTTACCTCTTTATTTTTTGGGTTTTGAGTTAACGCGGGGATAAATTAAACTTGCAAGGATGTGCTTAATAAATTTAAGAAAATACTTATAAAATTACATTTAATAAAAAACGGATCCACGGGTCGGATCTGGACCGGATACGGATCTCAAATACAAGATCCAGATCCAGATCCGATCCGTCAGAAATGGATCCGGGTTCGATCCGGATCCGTCGGATCCAAATTTTGAAGATCCATATCCTATAAAACGGATTTGGATCCATCGGATTCATCGGATCCACTGACATCTCTAAACAGAACAAATAACTCTTAAAGTGAAAAGTAATCTCTACGTAGAAATAAAAACTTTTGGGAAACTAATATATATGTACTTCTAGGACATAGACAAGTAAGGTGGCACATCTTTGATTAAAGTGCTTTTTATCCTCTTTCCCCTTTTTTGCATTTTAAAATAAAAAATATGTATTTGTTTTTTCATTTTCTTAAACCTCAAATGTCTCTTTCCCTTTTCAAAAGTCACACCTGGCCAATTAAGACCTTCCCCTTCATACTCCCAGTTGTTAGTAAAAATAGAATAATATTGATAAGAACAAGTAAAACTGAAAAATAACTTATCGGATGAATGCGGTTTTGGCCAAATTGTGGTAAAAATTATTTAAGTCTATCACTCCTTAATGTTCCACAACACTCTCAAACATTTACACCAGTGACCGAAAGTTTGGAGTTTACACAAAGAAGATTTTCCAAAAAATAGAAGGAAAAGAAGAACTCTGCAGAAGTAGAAGAAGAGATAAATTTCGGTGTGTAAAAAAGAGACCCCTAAACTTCTAGATGACAATTAGGGGTCGTTTGGTACAAGGTATAAAGGTGGGATAAGTATTTGAGATTAGATTTATCCCATGTTTTGTTTGGGATACTAATTAAACCCAATATAAAATTATACCAGCACTTGGGACTAAATTATTCCATCTCTCATGTAGGATTAGTTATCCTGGGATAATATTATAAAGTGACCATCTTATTCCTGGACCCTTTTCATTGATTAAATTGTGTGTATGTTTATGCTGGTTTTAGTTTTGGTTCTTAGCACATAGTTAGCTTCTGTTTATGCAATTTTTAGTTTTAATGTACCCGATTTTTATTTAGTTTCTGCAAAGATTTTAGCTACAGTTTCTGCACTCTTTTTTTGTTGCAATTTCTGCACCTTTTTTTTCAGTTCCTGCACAGTTTCTGCAATTTATTGCTTCAGTTCCTGTATTTTTCTGCATCATTTTTGCACTTCTTTTGCACATTTCTGGCATTTTCTGCACAATTTTTGCACTTCTTTTTCACAATCCTGCATTTGTTTTTCATAATTTATTAAGCCATTGAATTGGTTAGCATGTGTTAAGTAACCATTTGACAATTTTTTTTAAGAATACGTGTATTTTTTTGTTTTAGTGACTTAAATGGTAGTTTCCCCATGTGATATTATTTGACCGAACACAAAATTAAAAAAATAAAGAAAGAATTTGTTATGTTTACCAATTTGCCCTTACTTTGGTGCCTACTTTTGTTAATTTTTCTTCACAATAAGTACATCTTCAAAATTATGTGGACCCAAAAAGGGTAAAATAGGGGGTGGTGCCGTTAAATAGTCAAATAAGGAAATGTGGTGTTCTTTTTGGAACAAACTAAAAAGAAAATGATGTCACATAAATTGAGACGAAGGAATTTTCCATTTTGAGTATAGATAATAGTGAATCCTATCGATCAATTTATGATTCAATTAAGTCATGAAAATATCAAGGATAAAATTGGAAGTAAGAAATTATCCTGTTTTATCCATTTTCAAACCAAGTTGAATTATATCTAGTATATCCCATTTTTAATTCAATGAACCAGACAAAGAACTAGTACAAA
The DNA here is from genome assembly GCA_034509755.1 of Anisodus tanguticus. Taxonomy (NCBI): domain Eukaryota; kingdom Viridiplantae; phylum Streptophyta; class Magnoliopsida; order Solanales; family Solanaceae; genus Anisodus; species Anisodus tanguticus. The sequence continues at coordinate 47,278,357 of CM067550.1, read as the reverse complement.
ATAATCTCAGGACAACTTTATCCGCGAACCAAACGACCCCTTAAAGGTCAAGATCATAAGCGCTTATGATGTTCGGAAAAATAAATATTGCCATTAACTTTAAGTAGAAGCTCATTTTTCACTCTATTATTCTATAACATTTACTAGCCCTCTAAGGTACTTTTCATTATAACCTGAAAAAAGAGAGCTTTTCATTTCCTATGAAGGATATTTTGCATTTCATAAAAGACAAAAGGGAAAGTGAGAAGAAATCTTTGACTATATATATATATATATATATTACCAATAAAGGAATTACTATACATGAAATAGATAATTCCAACACAAATCATATCAGTATTGAAAAGAGTAATTTTCCCCCTATATTTGCAAAAGGACACGACGTATTTCTTTCTCTTTATGGTTAGTGACATTCATTGTTATATAATCTTACAAATGGTTAATTGATTACAATCATTTCTCAATGTTGTGTTTTCGGGTACCTTGGTAAAAAAAATAGAAAATTGATGATGAAGATAATGTTGGGACTCTTCTCACTATTTTACTTTATAAAGCAGTACGGGAAGTATATCACTATTACAAGTATTCGAAAGGATAAACAAAAATTCAATAATTCAACTAGAAATCTGAAATTACAATTGTAGAACGAGAAAAAGTCGAAACTGTTTTGTTATTGCTGAGTCGAGTGTGACACTCTGTCCTTAAGACAATATTACCCCGTATGTATCATTTATACGTCCTGGACAATTTGTCTCCCAAGATAAAACAGCAATGGAACACTTGAGCAAATGAAACTCAAGAGCTACCGTGAAGAATATTGAGTAACGAAATGATGCTTGGAAGTTGTAGGAAGAACTGTTTTTGCTTGTGTATGCTTCTGTATTTTCGTGTATCATATATGTTTTTTTTTCAATAATGGTGTAAGGGGGTGTTTATATAGGTGAGGGAGGGACTGAAAACTGCCTCCATAACTGCCAAATAATGGTCATTATGGAGGTAGTAAAGTCACCAACATAAATGGTGAAAGACCAACGGATTTGCCATTATAGGAGGAGTAATTCAGCCAAAATAAATGGCTGAATTGAGTGCTTGGCGCTTCTGCTTTGACCGTCGAAATTCTAACTTTCTGAAAACTTCAGGGACCAAACTGTACATCTTGAAACTTTAGGGACCAAACTGTACATCTGAGGGATCAAACTGTACTTCTGGCAAAGTTCTCTGGCCCAAAAAGATAATATCAGAAGGCCCACAGCCCACGACCCACGACCCGTGAACCCGAAACTCGGAACCGGAATCGGACCGGACGGGCGGGCGGCGGCGGCGCGCGTGTGGTCTTTCCTCGAACCGAAGCACATATAGGTCCTCGCTCCTTTAAACACATGGGATACCCCTTGGGGTCCCAAACCCCAAACCAATTTCGAGTCTTATATACACAACAATTCTTTCTTCCTCTACCGATGAGGGAGAATTGAACACAATACCACACTTTCCATGCTTCAAACACCTTACTTCGTGGACCAATATCTCTTTCATTTCTCAATGAAATTTGACGATTCTTGGCGCTACGGTTATCTACGTACTTAGTAGATCATGCATGTGTGAAGAACCGGATTCTCCAACATACGTAACACTAGTGTTTAAGCCGTTAAAGTTGGTCGGTCGCAACTCCCGCCAAAGGCTAATTTCCAACAATCCCCTCTTGAAAGAGATTTTGGCGCACTCACATGGTGTCTTTTCATTTCCAGCAATATTTCAGCGGATCGATGTTGCATAAGGAGAGGTAGCTTCAGCTTTGAACCTTCCATAGTTGAATACCATCGGACTTACTTACTGCGCGGTGAACGTGATGTCTTGAACCGTCAGTGTTTAGTGTAAGCCAAGTCAATGGTACCAACACAACAAATTCCCTTACTCTCTTCTTCGTAATGTTTTATCCGTTTTGGCCATGGATAACGTCTTGGATTCTTAAGTGCGTTCATTTTGAGGCGGCCCGTCCTCGCACTTAAATAGGTGGTCTCCTACAAGGTATCCTGCTATACCCCACTATACAAGTGTTAGGAACCATTAAAAGTTTCCCAAAAAACCTAACCTCAACTGTTGAGGAGCATTACAGGTTTTGAAAACTTAACCTTTACCCTCACTGCAGATAGCACTTAAAGTCTATCGCGGGAACGACTTTGGATTTGGTGTTTCTTTTCAGAAATCACTATCCGAAGTGCTCATGCTTCCACTGAAGCGATCAACTGAACCTTTACAGCTTAGTTTTCCCATTGAACCAAATTACTGGGATCTCCAGTTAGTAAGGTTGGGTTACCACTGTATTGGTCTGTATATTTTAGGTTTTAAGCCCATTCCCCTAGACAGGCAAAACACTTGATCTCCGGGTAGTCCCTTAGTTAGTAAATAAGGAAGTGACACCTGTGATGATCAACTGCCATACGGTCTTATGTCTCCTGACAGATCCTGACAGATATTTCCAGACGCCGTCATCCGTTTCCTTCCTAAAGCCGATCGGCTAGCCACAGTGTATAACTGCTGAAGGCACGGGTTTCTCCCAATAAGTGACGTCCTCTAAGGAGTCGTGAAGTTACTCAACTTCTTTCATGCTTTGTATAAAGCGATAAACTCTGATTCCATCATGAATCGTCCGATGCAAGTTTGCTTAGAGGATTTTCCAAGAACCACTATACACATTTACTTGTGGCTTTGGTGTTCTTCGATCCGATGTCCGGTTGCATCACTTTGTGTTCTCTCGAACCATTTGGACATCCGAATACTATAATCCATAGATAAGCGAATAATTCAGATATCATCATATCCGACTTAACGCCTTCTATTGATCATGTATTAAGATTATCAGTGAACCTTAGTTCAACTGATCTGATTGTAGGACGATACCAGGTCGGTTGTAGTGTGTACAATACATTGAACTACACGTGATCTATGCGTATCGCTCCTTGTTTATAGGTGCACCATGATTCCAATCAGTTCTATGATTCATATCCATTGATGGCTTCAACGAGACTGTCAACTATCGACCAGTCCGTTAGATGTCTTTAGAAATCCAATTCCTAAGATGTCATCTGTTATATTCATATCGAGACTTTGTTTCAATTTGACTTTCACTTTCAGACTGTTGGTTTTCCAACTGTTGGCTTTCTAACTTCAGAGTTAGTGTTTCTGTGGTCAGATTCATTATTTCGTTTTATCCGAGACTTTCGGGACCAAAATGTTAACATTTCAGGGACCAAAATGAAAGTTCGGGAAGAAGCCCAACAGTTCAAAGCAAACCAATTTCGATCCTCTTCTTCCAACTCTCCGGTTGGGAAGGCTGTTTCAACACCCATGCCATGTAAGACTACAATGGCCCTGGATGAGAAGCTACTCACAGGGGAGCACTTTTTACAACCCAAAGGTTCTTTTCCCAGAGGAAGATCAACCATTACACAAGTATGGTTCTATATGATGGAATATATTTCTCTCTTTAGCTTCTTTCCAAAGCAGCGCTTTTGGAGATAACAATTATTTGTTAATTGTCCATGATTCGTTCTTAACCATACAAGCTAGAAGGACTGGAACAAGTCTTTGTCCCCTCTTTGCTCCGTCTTGGTTCAACATCTAGAATTCCTGAGTTCTACAGATCTGGAATATTAAGTTCCGGATAGCCAGCAACTTTCGAGTCCTGTAGATACGGAACGTCTAGTTCCGAATGTCGTGCCCTCGCGGGTTCTTGTTAACCTTGAGCAATTACTCCTTTTTCCTTTTCAAGGAAAGTTATCTTATAAGAATTCAAAGATTCTTTGACGCCAAGAGGCGATAAGTACTACTGTTATTTACAGATCCAGTGGATATGCAATCTACAGTCTTAGGTCGAACTTGACCTGTTTCGGTAGTCCAACTTCTACCAAGCACCCCACATCACAACTTTTGTATGTGAGATCCTTTCCATGTCTCACACGGAGAGTTATCCTTATCCTTATGCGGAGTTCTGTTGAGAATCGCATTAGCGGTAAGGATCGCCTTGCCCCACATAATTTAGGCGTACGGGTTTGCGCTTGGCTAACACCGTTAGACTGAGGTGAGTAATGAGCAGTCGTTTAATGAACGATGCTTCACATTTTCCTCCACTATCACTACGAATTTCTCAATCCGTAGGCTTAGTTGATTTTCAACTTCTGCTTTGTAGCGCTTATCCGCTTCAACAACTTCATCTTTGCTTTTCAATAAACAAAGGATTCGGCTCTGTTTTTGTAGCCGATGAAGTTTTTGTAGTCGAGGTTAGGAGTAAATTCGGCTCTAGAACAGTTCAGCTGTCATTGAATTCAGCTAAATACTTAAATTACTTTTGACTGTTAATAATTTTCCACCTATATTAACTCGAGTGTGACTGTTGAGTTGATGTATCCGAAAGTAGCCGTCGTTTCAGTCTGACTGCCCCACATGTCACTTCAATTGTCTCGTCTCCAGTGCATGCAATGATGATTACTTCTTGAAATGTGTTTCCCCTTTAACCGAGACGTCTCCATTACCAAGAATTGGCTATGATGATTTTCGATCGTGCTTTTGAAAATAACAAATTAATCTCAGTCGCGCCTCTGAAGGTTATTTAAGGAAAAGTATCCCCCCAATAGGTTTCTCACCTAATCTTTGGCCCTTTTCTTAGTCAAAAACCATGGCTTCATTTTTTTTATCTCGAAGATCAGGAAAAAGCATTCTAGCCGATAGTGACCTGACCCCTGCCTTGGCCTTTGTTGATGAACATCTGGTTCTGACTCCGTACGGTGGACCGAAACAAGGTGATTCTCTCTAGTTTCAGTACCTCAGCCCGATAAACCATGACTTTTTTTCTACTTGTGACTGGTTCACCGGCGGCCGCTGTTCGGCTAACCTTCGTACTTGGCCGACTAAGGTCGCTCATTATTCGGGTTGGTTGGACCGAGTGAAGTTGGTCACAAAAGCCGAATGGAGGCGCATAGGTCCTTTTGATGTCACCGCACTGTCAAAATTTGATCTCAGCTGTAACGTCGGGCTCGGGTATGTACGACGCCTCTATTTTTGTTCTTGGTTTACTTGGATGTGGGAATCCATATCCCACCCTTTAACTTCAGCATTGCTCTCAGCATTCTTGATCAAATTTAGAATAAATCCCGCAAATTTGATGGTCCATTGTCTTTGACTATTGGAGATGGTGTTTCTAGAGCAGTACGACCAACCTTACGATACAGACGTGTGAAAGAAATGGCTTTCTCTGTATTTTGTGACCGGGCAGCCGGTCTGTGGCTGTCATTTAGCCATACATCCCCCGTTGGAGGGAATTAGCTTATTTTGTGTGACCAGACAACCAGTCTGTGGCTGTCGTTTATTCATGCATGTCCCAAATCAAAGAATAGTACTTTTTTTTAGATACTTGCCATTTACATTCCTGTCAATTTCTTCGTCATGCATGTTTATTAGTCGATATGCATTGCCGACGATCCGTTGGCTTACTACGAAAGGTCCTTCCCAATTTGGTGACCATTTGCTGAATTTACGATCTTTCATCCCAGTCGGCAAAATGGTTTTCCAAACTAAGTCTCATTCGACGAACCTCTTAGGCTTAACATGTTTGTTGTATACTTTAGCCATTTTACGTTTATCGGCTTCGATTTTTTCTAGGGCCATCAGTCGATCTTCATCTAGCTGGTCTAACTCCATTAGCATGGCCTGTTGATACTCCTCTAAACTTAGAGAGTTCTGCTTGGCCACTCGTAAGGATTTGACATTAATTTCCAATGGCAACACTGCATCTTGGCCATAGGTTAGCCGATAAGGTGTCATCCCGATAGCTGTAGATTTAGAATTCCTGATCGCCCAAACGGCTTCATCCAGAGTGAGATGCCACATTCCTGGTTTATCCTCAACATTCTTACTAATTGTGTTCACAATAAATTTGTTGGCGGCCTCGGCTTGCCTATTCGTCTATGCATAATAAGGTGAAGATGTGATCATTTTGATACCAAACTTCTCAGCAAAGGCTGCCACCTTAGAACCAGTGAACATCGTCCCTTGATCAGTGATAATTATCTCAGGAATACCATATCTGTATATGATCTAGTGTTTGATAAACTGAATGACATCTGTCTGATGGACCCTCTTCATCGGCTGAGCCTCCACCCATTTAGTGAAGTAATCGGTAGCCACGATAATGAAATTGTGGCCTTTAGCCGATTGTGGATGAATCTTGCCAATGAGGTCCATAACCCATCCTCTGAAGGGCCAAGGTTTTACGACTGGGTGCAACAACTCGGCTTGTACCCGTTGGATTTGTCTGTGTTTCTGACATTCTCCGCATCCTTTTGCATACTAGAAGCAGTCAGCTGTGATAGTAGGCCAATAATAGCTGTGTCGGTAGATCAACCGCTTAATCGTTGGCCCCGCTCTGTGTGATACATATACTCCTTCATGGACCTCTCTAATAACCTTCAAGGCCTCTTCTTTGTAAATGCACTTGAGTAGTAATCCATTAACGCTCTTTTTATTGAGGTCATCGTCAATGATCACATATTTCAAGGCTCTTCTTTTAACCTTGAGGTATTTACAACTGGAGGGATCTTTTAGGTAGTCAATTAGTAACTGCCTCCATGAGTCAATTTGATTAACGACTAACACTTCGGCTGGTAATTCATCGTGCTCTAGGGTGAGTAGAGACTTCCTAAATTTGGTTTTAGGGAGTGGTTCTTCATCTATTCGAGGCATGCTCGGCTACCGGTTGGTTGTCATCTCTACTTGCCCCCCAGGCATATGTCTAGCGCCGATAGGGACCTTTTTGAACCTCAGGGTTTGTTCCTGAAGTTCTCGTTCAACGTCCCTCGAATGTTTAGGGCAGCCATGAAAACTGCTCCTAGCTGGCTGCCTATCATCGCGAATGTCATGTAGGCTGCCTAACCGGTTAAACACAGAGGTCATTGTGGCCTTCTCCTATTTGGTAGATTTCTTTGGGACCCACACCTTTTTCATTGTCTGTCTCCCTTTGGTGTCCCCTGACTCATCGGGCTTAGCAAAAGATACCATAGATATTGGTACCACAGGAAAGGGATCAGTACCAATGTACATTTCAGCCATACTCTTGTCGGCTAGCTTGAACCTCCCCTCTTTGATGCCCTTTTGGATAACCTTTTTGAAGACCACATAATTAGAAGTAGAGTGGTTGTATGAATTATGCCACTTGCAGTACTTCTTATCTTTGAGTTCCTCGGCAGGTGGAATCCTATGACCATCAAGCAGCCGAATCTGCTTATCTTTGAGCAGATGATAAAAAATATGATCTGCCTTTGTGATGTCGAATGAGTAACCGACCATGTCATCGGATGAACTCGTCTCCTTGCCTTTTACGGATCTCAAGGCTAGGCAAGAGTAAACCTTACCCCTAACAATCTTGGCCACCATTGCGTCTGTCGCGTAGTCAACTGACTCTGCGTCGGACTCATTCACTTCAATGATAGATACCAAGTGGGAGCCTCAATTTCGGTTGGCTCTTCTCCGCTCCTTCTCCTAGATGTACTGCTCTATTGGCTAGCCTTTTCGGCTAATTGGCTCAGGTCAGAGCAGAATTGTCCCACCAACTTCTCCTTTAACTGAGGGTGCATGTTGTTGATTATCATGTGGGCACACTTACACTCAGGGAAGTGTATGGTGCATTTCCCAACCTTCTTTTTGAATCTCTCGATAAAATCGGCAACCGATTCATCGACCTGCCGCTTGAGATTTATTAGATCAGTTATGGTAACCTGAGGTTGGGGCCAATAGAACCTATCATGGAAGCAACCCTCCATGTTAGCCCAGCTCTGTACGGAATCAGGAGCCAAAGAGGAGTACCATGCAAAGATTGTTCCCGTTAGAGAGAGAGAGAATAACTGCAACTTGTGATACTCATTCTGGCCAGCCTTGCCACATTGGGCAGTAAATCTACCGATGTGCTCGATAGTGGATTTGTCATCGTCGCTAGAGAAAATGGCAAACTATAGTGTTTTGAAGCCCCTCGGCAAAGGTGTTATCCGATCTACCCAATTGGGGTAAGGCTTCTTATAAACATGTCTGCCCAAAGGCTTCAGTTGGATGCCGATGTACCTCCGCATGGTATTAGCAATAATTTCAGAGTTTATTAGTTGTGACGTCCCCTGCCGATTCTCGACTGAATTCGGCTGGTAGGCATTCTGCATTGGCGACCTCTATTCTGCACTTTGTTGGACAAGGTTTTGAAAGTTGTAGGTGGTCTACTGGCCATTACCAATAGGTGGGGTAGTGCCCTATTGGTGCTGTTGGGTATGGCCACCAGAGTCTGCAACCTGAGTTCCTGGAATGGCTAACAGAGCCTGAGGATAAGGTGGAACAGTATTACATGGCTGCTCTCCTCAAACGTCGGCCATTCTTAGAAAATTTATGCTTCCTGGAAGGTATGGACTGGATACTGACAATGATTGCTATAATGGTATTTCATTGTAAATAGCGTCACCAGATAGCTGAGCTAAGTCATAGCCAGGGGCCATCGACTACCAATTCGGCTAGCCAACATTGTTCGCATGCATCGTAGGACTGATCGTAGAAACGTATGGCATAACGGGCTGCAATCCAAAGTGTCCTGGAGCCTGAACTGGTCTCTGAGCCATGTTGATCTGCCCATACTGCAAACTCGCTTGGTCAAGTGGCAAATTTTGCCCCCCAAGGTTCGGCGGTGACCATACAGTGTGCTGGTTGCCAGGTGATTGGGTTTGTGTTCCTAGGTGCGCTACCGGCTGCACCTGAGTAGGCACTAGCTAATGCATATGCGGCTGAGGAACAACACCGGGATTCACGATCTCATGCTGAACAACACCGCTCATCAGAGGGATGACAGAACTAGCCGAGCATTCTCCTGGGTGCATTCGATTGGTTTCCATCTCCCTCGCTTGCTGGACCTCATTATGTACCATCGGCTTCACAATGTCAGCCAACTGTTTAGAAACTTGGTACATAATAACGTGGATGCCTAAGTCGATCTGTTGTCTAATAAAAGACGTGGTCATTATGGTTGAACCTTCAGATTGGCTAGATTCTTCCACAGCTTGGGTTGATGGAGGAAGTGGAGGGGTATCAACCGATGTAGGCATACCCGAGGAGGATTCTGGTTCGTTGTTCCTTCTGGGAAGATTTCGTTTAGGATGTGGACTGGACTCAGGGTTCATTTTCTTACCGGACCTTAGGCGCATACGCCAAGAATGATCCTGACCTGGAGAATCAAACTTTGCTATTAATTCACCTATGGTCCCACTGGGTGTGCCAAATTTGTTCTCGCCCTAAATTCTGTTCTCTGCCATTTTATCGGGTGACCAAATCAAGAGACAAATTGATTCATTAACTTAAGCGATTTGGGCTGAAAATAGAACTCTAATTTCCAACAATGGGTTCCCCAACTACTCCAGAAAGCGTTAGGACGATAGTATGAGTAAACTAAGAGGTAAGAAACATGAATGCAACTGAGTACAGTAAAGTAAAGGATAAATATAGATAAAAATTGAGTTGTTTGATTTATTGGTTGTGTCCGTATATACAAAGAATGATCTTATTTATAGTATAAAAAAGAAAAAAAATTGCACAACATGATCCCTCCCCCCCATATCAGCCATCAAGTAACCCACTAAGTTCAATGGCCGACTATGGGTGAGGTGGTGCCGATTTTCTTGCCCTCTACTCCTCTTGCTCGGATAATGGCCCTTTCTTTTAGCTGTTGTTGGTTGTTACCGCTTCTAGGGGTCCAGAAACCCTTTTGACTTGGTCATTGAGGCGTCTGCATCTGAGTGGATCCTAGTCGTACCTCTAACTAACATCTCATCTAAGATGCCTTAGTAGCCGATGAAGTTCTTGTAGTCGAGAGCTAGGAGTAAATTCAGCTCTGGAATAGTTCGGCTATCACTGCATTCGGCTAAACACTTAAATTAGTTTTGAGTGTTAACAACAGGGAACACAACACCCAATACCCTCAAAATGTGACATATTTACCCGCCTTATGCCCCTCATAAAGTAATTTCCTTCTTATCCAACCGACTGAAAATATCCAAATACCTTTCGCCCAAAATTCTACCTCCATGTTACAATTGCAGTACATTTATATATCATGGTGGACTAAGAGAATCGTAACTACCCGTTCGGTTATTTAGCCCTTTTTGGAATTACAGTACCTAAAATGTCCTTTTGATGATCTTTGTTTTGGTGTTTTTAGCTTGCGGGGGGTGGGATGCCACGCTTCCTGAGGTAAATCAGACTCAATTCGAAATAAAAATCATAAGTTAGAGCTTTCTTGAGTTTTTGAAATGATAAGTTTGATTAAAAGTTGACTTTCAGGTAAACGGGTTCGTATTCGAGTTTCGTCAGTCCCGTTAGGTCCAGAAGGCCGTTTTGACTTAATCGAGTCCTTGGTTTTGGGTCCTGAGGCGTTCATGCGGAATTTGGGTACTTAGTTGTCTATTTTTGAAATGTGAGAAAGTTAGATGGGTTTTGGGGGAAAATGTCTTATAATGATGTCGGATTGGTGTTTTGAGTGCGCATCAAGTCTGTATCATCGAATATACTCAGTTAACATATTTGGTTTGTGTCGGGGAGTCCGAGATGAGTTTCGGGTGTCAAAACCAAGTTCAAAATATAGTGTTCGGCTGTTGGTTTCCTTCTTCACGATCGCGAAGAAGGGATCGCGATCACATAAGGATGTGAAGTTGTGCTTCACGATCACGTGAGGAACTCCGCCTTCGCAAGCATGCGTGTGTCACCGGGGGATGAGTCGCGGCCTATGCGTTCGCGAGCCTTGGTCTCGCGATCATGAAGGGTCAGGTTGGGTCGCAGTTGAGCCTTGTGATCGCGAGACCTCAGACGACGATCGCGAATGGATCACTGTAGCATCACTTATAAATGCATAATCTGAGGATCACTTCCCACTTTTCACTTTTTATTGTTTCAGCTCGGTTTTGGGGGGGATTTCAATGTGCCCATCTCGAATTTTTATTGGGATAAAGTTCTAAACTTGTTTCCTTCAATTTATGTCATTTCCCTTCAATAATTAGTAGATTCAATCGTATATGGGTTGAAAAATTAGGGGTTTAAAACCCTAGGTTTGAAAAGAGAATTTTGTGAATTGAGTACTACGTTCAAAGATTTTTATCGTAATTTTTATAACATAGACTAATTAGGCTTTGGGTAATGTTACGTCCCCAAATCGGGAAACGTGCGGGTAACTACCTTTTTTCCACCCGATAGGCGAATCCATCCCTTAATCACAACCCAACCAATAATAAGTAGAACTCAACCATCGAATAAATATAATAACTCCAGGATAGATAAGGAAATAGTGCGGAAGTAATACAATAATTCCAAGGAATATGGTCTAAGGTCGTACAAGAGTCACTGCTACATAACTACAAGTCTGAATACTAATACATAGTCTGCAAAGTAAAATACTATCTCGAAATGAAAAAATAAGACAAGTAGATAAAGAGAGACATCCGGGCTGTAGATCCATATGTGTGCTCACCCTAGATGCTCATCAGCAAAGCCTCTGGAATCAGTCGCGAGGAGAGGAAGTGAACCATGTCACATTTCTGCACTCATAATAGAATGCAGCAAGGTAGTATCCGTACAAACACTATGTACTGGTAAGTACCATATGCCGACAACAGTTAGATAACATATATAAAGTAAGAGATTGAAAAATAAGCATGCTCACAATCAGATATAAACACAACGCAATCCAAGAATAACATCACAACTAGAAATATCAAGTCCAAATCCAATAAGTATGAATATGTGAATATGAATGCATATGCAATGCAATGATACACACACGCTTCAGGCGGAATACCTTCACGCCTCGATAGTCATGACCCATGGGGGACCCATGAAGTCCATGTACATGCTGCGACGTACAGTCTGATCCAATATATGTTGCGGCGCGCAACCCGATCCAAATGTATTATCATTAATATATGAATAATATTAATGCCAATGAGAATATATCAATGCCAATAGGAATATATCAAGCCAACCGTGCCACCGCATGTACACATAACATTATGTCAAGAATGAATTAATCTTTCCTCTATACACGGTCAAGCCTAGTATCATACATATGACGACAAGCCACTAGATAAAATAAGGCAACAAACACAAGATAACCCGAAGGCGTAACATGCTTTCTCTAACAATCACTAACTCTACATATGCTTTGCTAACTGAAGTCTAACCATAAGATAAGCCGTAACCAACCTGCTAGCCGAGCATGAGTCACGAACTCCTAATCCAGAAGTCCTCCCGAGTGAATATCGGACGGTCGTAGTTCAAACAAGCGCATGAAGTTCCTATGTTATCACAAACATTCAATCAACACATAAGGATCAATTCTTCATTACACATGATTCTAATGATACCAAACATGTCTTGTAAGGAACTCGGGGTCAAAAGTAAATCTAAAACCTCATCCCGGACCCCAATGGTCAAAATGGTAATTTTATTGAGAAAACGAGTTCAATATTATCAAAATAGTGTTATACGGGTTCATACGAATCTAACATCATCCATATTGATATGCTTTAGTCCAAAACTCAAAAAGTGACCTCGGGCCTATAAGGGCAAAATCAGAAATTTAAGTTAGAAACACGTTACTAATAATCTAAATAACCATAATGCAAAGTTTCATGAAATTCTCACCCCAATTGAGCCTCCAATTTTATGACTTTGTCAAAGCCCTCTTTGTGTCAAAACCCATAAATCGAATATTTGCAAAATCCAAATTGAAATCAAAATATATGTTAGAAATAGTTTACACAAGGTTTAAACAAGCAAAAAACCTAGAATTTACTCAAATCCAATAATAATTAATTAAAGGAAACTCAAATTCAACTTAGGGTTTAAAATCCCCAATTTTCACCAACCAAATATGGATAAAATCGATAAACAATGAAAATAATATGAATGAAATGTCAAAATAAAAGTTGGATACTTACCCCTTAGTTGAAACGAGAACAACGTCGTGAAAATCAGCTCAATCGAAAATCAATAACTCAAGTTATGTGCAAAGTACTAAATGGACGCATTCTAATTTATAATTCCACATATAGACATTCAAAAGCCGTCATTTTCGCCACCATAACCTCTAGTTTTGCCTCTTTCCGCGCCATCTTATATATCCCTATTTGTCTACTTATCCACCTCATCCTTGCTTTCTACCAATTTTGCGTACGTTGCTTTTTTCGCTTCCACCTTCTCTTGAACTTTACCATTACACCACCAGTCCCCTCGATGCCCACCACGGCTACCATGCGAGACCCCTAGTACTTCTCTAGAAACCTTCCGAATGCAACTGGCCATCTTGTCCTATATTACGATCGCATCCCCACTACTCCCCCAAGCCTCCTTGGCCATCAACCTCTCCCCCATCTCCTTAGACATGGTCAAACTCCCCTATTTGATTCTTAACCTGTCATCCACAACCCTCTTCTTCTTCTCCATCTTGATCTCCAAATCCATCACCAAAAGCTTATGTCGGGTTGTAAGATCCTCCTTCGGAATAACCTTACAGTCTTTACAAAGACCTTTGTCAACCTTCCTAAGGAGCAAAAAGTATATCTGAGTCTTAGCCACCGAACTATGGAAAGTCACCAAATGCTCCTCCTTCTTCAGGAACCTTGAATTGGCTATTACCATCCCAAAAGCTCTAGCAAACTCCAAAAGTGATACGCCTCCTCCGTTCCTGTCCCCGAGGCCAAACCTCCATGCACGTCGTTATAACCCATCGGAAGTGTCCCGATATGTCCATTGAAATCCTCTCCTACAAATAACTTCTCAGTGGTCGGTATACCTCCTACCACTTCGTCCAAATCTTCCCAAAAATGCATCTTATCCTCCTCTTCAAGCCCGCCTGCGGCGCATACGCACTAATAATGTTCATAGTGCACCCTCCAATTATCAACTTAATCGCCATCATCCTGTAATTGACCCTCCTAACCTCTACAACCCGATCCCTTAGCTCGTTGTCTACCAAAATGCATACCCCATTCCTATACTTTGACCTACCCGAGAACCATAGCTTATACCCTTCTACATCCTTAGCCTTAGGTCCTACCCATTTGGTCTCCTGGACACAAGCTATATTAATCTTCATCTTCTTAAGAATCTTAACTAGCTCTATGGCCTTTCCCGTTAGAGTTCTAATATTTCAAGACCTTATTCTCTGCCTAACATTACCTTTACCCTACTTACCCCCTAACCCTCGCCTCCGTCCCCGACCGAGAACATGACCATAGTCTACCATCATTCACCAAAGCCACTAAAGAAAAAAATACTAGTCAAAGGCTAATGTTAACACACACGGGAACTAATACTAAAGCACAAATTAGCAAGAAATACCAAAAGGGAAAGGAAACAATGCCAATAAAACTAAATAAAACTAAAGAAGGATGTGCAAGGAATGGGCCGTTGCTAGTACTGAATTATATCATTTCTTATTTAAACCCTTACCCTGTGACATCACTATCTTCGACAACATTTTGAACAAAGAAACAAAAAAAAAAATGGATACAAGGTCCCCCGGGCATAGCTGGATGGCAAAGGAGGAGACTTACAATCTTGTTGGAGGCCTGCAGCGTGGGTTCGAATCCTGGTGGGAGCAATTTGCTCTCTTATGGGGTAGGACCTTGTAGGTGATGTTAGTTGTTTTGTTCTCAAACCCTGGTCATTCAGGCACATCCCGCGATTTACTGGTAGTAGTGCTGAGGGATCGGAACTACTATCTCTAAAAATAGTTTGACGCAAGCAAGGAAGCTTGAATATAAAAAAAAAATGGATACAAGAGGCATGTCAATCCTCTACTATGGTCGCAACATTGATTTCTGCAATAGGACGTGCTGCATCTATTATGGTGCTAGGTGGATGATAGAGATGAATGTGACTTCACTCGTTTTTATCGTATAAATGCAATAAGCATGTATTTATCTCTTGGAGTTGTGTTCATGTTCTTGTTAAGCTTTCTCAAAAGAATTTCGAGGTTGATGATTGTAGGCAACTCAACTTTGATAGTTTCATCATTCTAACCGGCAGTTAAATTTTTTTTTCAGGTAGTTGTATTATTAAGGGGAAAACAAGGATTCTAGGAGTGACATTATGCTTATTTTTAACAATCTTTTTTAGTACAAGCCATTAAAACTCCTATGCGAGATGATTTGATCCACTTATGGTCCGGCCAAGTTCCTTAGGCAACTTGATATTTTTGTTCATTAGCAGTAATTTTTTTTTTGTATTTAATAAGATATCATTAAACATAAAAAGAAGCTCACCTAACAGGTAACAACAAATCATTCTCACATAAGATAAAGCCTTTAGCTTCCCAATAAACATTTCCTCATAATATTAATATATAGTGGGAAAGCTTCTTTCTTAGTAGTAAAATGTTACGCATTTGTTGCAACACAATATTTTAGTTCTTGCCGTCAAAAATCTTATTAATAGATATTAAAATTTAAGTAATTTAGTTCAAATGTCTAAATTAGTAGACAAAGTTCTAGCATCAAAAACATGAAATAATTAAAACAAAAAAATTGGAAAGGAGATTTACTATATTGCTAATATCATGATCATATAATATAAGGAAATAATGAACTTTTCTAAATATTAGTTGTAATACTTTGACACAAGATACTTTTCTAGTGGATAACTTATAAGGTCTTTGGTAAAGAACTAAAATTAATTGTAGATTGAAGTATTGAAATTAAAACATGAAAATTTTAAAAACAAATTAATGCATTCCTATGTTATTATACAAGAAAGTTATAACTTTTTTTATTAAAAAAGATATGAAAATGGTACTTAATGCATTCATAATCACTTACTGCTTTAATGTTTTAAAATTTTGAAAAATAAGAACTTGAAAACTTTAAAAGGAGATTTACGTATTTGCTAATGTTATCATAGACGGAAATTATGAAATTCTTTATTGTTTAAAAATGTTTGATAATGAACATAAGAAAATACTTACATTTTTAAAATTAATTGTAATTTTTTAATAAACATGTTAGTTTCTTAATATAATTTTCTAGGAAATTAAAAGTCAATAGTGAAGTTTTTAAATCATTAATTGTAATTACAGGTTTACCCAATATGTAATACACTTATGAAGGATAGAAAAATCTGTCCACGTTTGTGTTGGAATTTCGTGCTTTTTAAAATACTAAATACTATATAATTTTTTTAATTATTATAAATAAAAGGTTTCATTTTTTTTAAAATTTAGTTGTGGTAATTGAAATGAGTGAGCAAATTAAGTGAAGTTTTTGTCTCTCATTGACTAGTGATATACCTATCTCATTGGTTCTAATTTTTTCTTCTCATACATCTGTTCTCCTTTTTTTATTATTATTGTTTATAACAGTTTCATATTTCGATTTAAACTCGATTTTTCTGAATCAACTATTTTTATTTTTCCATTAAAAGAAATGTTTGAAGAACTTAATTCTTGAAGTGATAAATTTATAGTTTTGCGTCTAAAAAGTTAAAATAGTGAACTTTACATATAAGAGTGAATAATTTTATTAAGAACTTTAAGAGATCTTATTAATTTTTTATTTTAAGCCACTGAATGTATTAAGCTTGGAAACTCATATAAGCAGCTTTCAAGGTCGGTAAATGGTGTTATTGAACCAAGTTTATTCGACTCACAGTAATTTATTTATTTTTTAGCCGAAGAAAAATCATCATATTTGAGAGAACAAATAGTTGAGGATTTTTGGGATTTGAAACCTCAACTCAGTCATATTTGGGTAAAAAATCATCATATTTGGTCAACTTTCAAACAAATAATTTAAACTAATAATTAGGATATTAATTACTCCGTCCGTCCCAATTTGTTTGAAAGTTGACCAATTTAGAGTCAAACAACACTTTTTTTATTATGATTTTTTCCAACTCTTTTCATATATTGTAAATTATTAATTATGCAAACTTATAATACTTCTCATGTAGTTTTGAAATATATAAATTTTATTATGAAATACTCAAAGAATTTATATTTAAAATTAATTCACAAAAACGTTGTTTGACTCCCAAACTAGTAACACAAGGGGTTTAATACAAAATTTAAACTATATCCTGATTGAGCTAAGTTTTTATTATAAACAGACATAATTTTAAAGAAACAAATTCAAAAGAAAGAAAACTAGCCGTTGGGGTTGCCACCCCATTGTTCCTCTCTGACTTCAATCAAGAAAATAAGTCGTTTTCTGTAACCATAACGTTCCAATCTTTATCAGTTATCAACACCCTTTAAGCCTTCCAACACAATTACATTTCCGCATTCAAGAACAAAAACACCTTCTTTAAGTTTCAAGAATTAGTCCAAAAAGAGGTAAAGAAATGGGTGAATCTTCTTCAGCTTGTTTGGTACGATCTTTCTCTGAACCTTCTCAAGAACGCACCGAGGTTAGTCCAGTTAACAAGATTTTTTTTTGTTTTTTCTTCTTGATTGAGCTAGTGGGTCTGGTAAATTGCAATGTTCTGCTGCTTTTCCTATGAGAGTTAATTAATAGAATATTTCCCGAATATTCTTCCATTAATTGTATATCTCCTATTTTATGTTGAATTATAATCCTTTTGTAATTATGTATTAATACAATTAATGGAAGAATATTCGGAAAGTATTCTATTATTAATGAATACATTTGAAGTTTACTGTTATTTTTGTTAATATTGTGTTAATTGTCTCTATTTGTATTTTTCATATTTGAGCAATGGGTTTTGTACTCCCAGTGTATTAATCTGTGGTAGACTTTTTTTACTGCTTTGAGTTGCTTGTTCTTGTGCCGAGGGTCTACTCTCCCACATCCCACTTTGTGGGATTTCATTGAGTATGTTGTTGTTGTGCACAATGATCTGACCCTTTGCATAGAAGGGTGTTTATGAACAACATTCAAAAGTTTTTTTTTTTTGTTTGAAAGGAATTTTCTGCACCTTTTCCGATAAGGGTTTGTGAATCTATTGACTACTGAGTGAGATTTTTGGGAATTCAAGCAGTAGGTTACTTTTGCTTATGTGGCTTCTGCATCTCCAATGTTCTGTTCATCATTTCTTTTAATGAAATCAATCCGAATGGAGCGGAATGGAATTAGGGGATTCATACTGTTAATCCCAACTTGTTTGGCATTGAGGTGTAGTTGTTATTCTTGTTGTTAGTGGTGTTATCATCAATTCTTTATTGAATTAATATTCTCGTGAGTCCTAGCTAAGCTGCTTGGACTCGAGTGCGGGTGTCCTATACAGGTGCGGATCTAGAGGTGGGATCCCTCATGATCTAAATATTTAATATTCGTGGGTACGGATCCAGATACGGGTGTGGAGATTCGACTAAAAATAGTTCAAATAACTACGTTCTCTATAGTCCCTAGAGTAGAGCTTATTTTTGTGTGTTCTGCTCCAGCAGAAGCATCATTGCCCTTTATTTTAGGATTCTGTTACTGTTTCATAGTTTATGAGCTATTTAAACTGACGTAGTCATGGAAATTGCACTCGTGCTGGGGGAATATGAATTTATGGATTGAAAAATCATTTGTAATTCTACTACTCTCGAGTGTTTGAGATTGAATGTGAGTAAGTTTCTCATTTAGAAGCTGAGCTGGAAAATTCCTCATTACAGGGAGACCCGTTACTTGCATTAACAACATCAGTATCATTTGGAAGATTTAAGTCAGAATCGCTGGCCTGGGAGAAGTGGTCCTCATTTACTCACAATCGGTATCTTGAGGAAGTTGAGAAGTATGCAAGGCCTGGTTCAGTTGCTGAGAAGAAAGCTTACTTCGAGGCTCAACACAAAAGAGCAGCTGCTAAAAAAGCTGCAGCTTTGCTAGAGCAACAAAATGCAGCAGTTGATGAGTCATCTGATCTGAATGTGACGAATCAAAACACTGATCATTCTACAGTGAACTCTGAATTGACAAGGACTAGCAGTGATGTGGGTATTGAAGAAACGCAAAGAGTAGAGGGAGAGTTGAATGTGACAACTCAAATTAATGATGATTCTCAAAGGGAATCCGAGTTCACTAAGAATGACAACTACGGGGGCTCTGAGGTACCACAGGGAGAACAGGGCCATTTGAATGTGATAAATCCAGACCTTGATAATTGCACAATATGCTTTGAGTTGCCAGAGAATAGCAGCCATATGGGTATTGAAGATGTGCCGGAAAATGAGGGGGATAATACAACTACCTGTGGCAGCTATCCTACTCAGGAAGAAATCAACTTGGAAACTGTAGAGACTGAAAACACTATTGAACAATCTTATCCACTAGAGAATGAAGTCAAGTCATTGAATCAGCCGGAAAATGTTGTTGTAGAGGTAAGTGGGAATATAGAGCAACTGAAGAAGAAGAAGACACAAACAAAGGTTTGTACCATTACCTGGTTTATTCTCTCTTTATTGCTAAATGGGATTCTTTCATATCTAATTGAACATGCTTCAATCTTGTAGAATGCCACTATGGCGGGAGACTCCATGCTGTCAATGAAGAAGAAACCGAAGAAAACATTATCCTTAACGACTAGGTTAACAAATAAGAATGAATCATCAAAGTTCAAATCTCGTGTCAAACCAGTGACAGCTCTGCAACCTATAGTGACTGATAAATCTGCTCCAACTAGTAGAGAGAATGGAAAAGTCTTGATTGACAAAAAGCATTCGAATCCAAAATCTCGTCACATGTCAATCAAGTTTTCTTCTCACAGAGAGGAAACAAAGAAAACATTGTCTCCGATTCTTGAAAAGGTAGTGAATTCAAGACTTGTAAGATCCATCACCAAAACACCTAGAGTCAGCAAAGTTCAACAGACTTCAACTCTGGTGCATTAATTGATCTTTGTCCTTAATTTCTCCTGCATAGGTTGCTCTTCTGTTATCATATTAATTAACTCTATTCTGCAAAATGCAGGCATCGGTAAGTGGGATATCAAAGCGTCCTTCTGAAACCCCTCAAGGAGAAACTAGAAGGTAACTATGTACTGTTTAAAACTGAAACAGAGCATTCAAATGTCTTTCTTTATTGATGAAGCTCTCAATGTGCATCAGTTATCTAAACATTTTATTGAATGGGTCAAACTCTTTGCTTGCAGGGCTAGAACTAAGCTTGACCAATCATTCTGTAGAAGCAGAAAAAAAGAGGGTGAATCGCTATCACACTCAGGGTGAGATCTTCTGGTATCTCATATTTTGTTTGGGTACCATTTGGTTATTGATTTCAGTTTGATAAGGACTTTCTGATATCTGTTAAAGAAAGAATTGTAAAATGAGCTTTTGTTTTGTTTATATGCATGATCTTCAAGGTTTGACTTTAATAATGATTCCAGTTCTTAATATATTTTTGTCAATGAAGCGTCTTTCTGCTATATTGTTATGTATTAGTTCTTAAGTGATGCAAGTTTGAGGCAAATAAAAGGTCATGTTGCAAATAATGATTGTTTTTGCCTTACATGTTACTTAGTTGGGACATATTGATCTCAAGTTTTTTATCTTTTGGAGCAGAAATCTCCAATCAATAAACAAGCATGGAAACATAGCATGTTCCCCTACTGTATTTTCTCCTTTCAGCTTAAGGAGTGAAGAAAGAGCAGCAAAACGAAGAGAGGTACATGAAGAGATAATCGATGTCTATGTTTCTGTTCCTTTTTTTCATCCGTTGAATCTGATAATTCACTTGTAATCTGTTGCACTTCAGTTCTTTCAGAAGCTAGAACAAAAGCTGAACACAAAGGAGGCAGAAAAAGAGCAGCGACAAGCCAAACCAAAGGTCATTCCCATCACTTAATTTCCAGAGGCAATATATGTGAAATATAGGCTTACTAATGGTACTCAGCATAAAATTTCTTTTTAAGGGGACTATTTCTCGTTTTACAGGAGAAAGCCACCAGTAGTTCTAAAGTGCTTACATCAAGAGCTAAACTAATTCCAAGCATTCTACATGAAAGAGAATCATCTAGTAATCAAATGAAGAAGGTACTATTCTCTTTTCCCTTGGCAAGCTAGTTGTTACCATTTAGCAACACCATTGTTGGTGGAACTGGTATTATTATGTTCACGAGCAGGGAAGCAGATGGAATTTCATTTGGCAGTATACTAAGGAGAATGTCTCGTTTTGCAGGAGAAAGCCACTAGTAGTTCTAAAGTGGTTACACCAAGAGCTAAACCAAATACAAGCATTCATCAGGAAAGAGAACTATCAAATAATCAGATGAAGAAGGTACTCTTCTCTTTTCCGTCGACAAGCTAGCTGTTACCATTAGTTGCAACGTTATTGAATCAATGAGGCGGAATTTGTCTCATGTGCCAAAGCAGGGAAGAATATGTCAAGATTCTCCACATCTAGGTTCCATTGTACTTGAATAGAGAAAATCATACCAAATTTATACATAGCCTAAGACTCATATGTAAGGAGCACCTCTTGTACACTGTTAATCAAGTCAATGAGAAGCTTCTACTTTCACAGTCTCAGAGCTTCTATGATCTTAGTACAGACTCATTCTGCTGCCGGTAGGCGGTATTGGTCAATGTGTACTGCCTACCAAGCCAATGTATGTAATCTTCTTTTGTTCTTCCTTCTGGTGCCTGAAGACGCTCCATTCAGAAAGCACTGGTGTTCCAATATCAGTTAGATCGTTTCCTTCTTTTTCTGGCGATCGATGTCCTTCCTCTAAATCTTGAATTTCTTGTCATTGTTCTACTAATTCAAGTTACGTCAATAATATTTCTAGATATTTGCAACATGATGTCTCTTTTTAGTGATTGAGAAAGATTCCTTTTTGTGTGTAGTACAAGAAGCACATTTGTTTACTTTTGAATGAAAGAATTCCAACACCATTTTTTCTTTATGTTGATTGCAAAATCTCAAGGTCAAATTCTTATGTTTTCAAAATAAGCAAACTCAAGTTGATTTTTTCACTTGGAGTTAAGAGAGCATGTTAGAATATCAAGTAGATATATTTCTATATTCATACATACACGTCTAGGTTCATTGTACTTGAATAGAGAAAATCATACATATTTTTTTGCATAGCCTCAGATTAATATATAAAGAGAACCTTTTGTATTTGTTAATCAAATCAATGAGAAGTTTTTCTATTTTCACAACTATATGCTAAGGAAGGAAACTTGTCTTATTTTGCAGGAGAAAGCCACTAGTAGTTCTAAAGTGTTTACATCAAGAGCTAAACCAAATGCAAGCATCAATTGTGAAAGAGAATCATCAATTAATCAAATGAAGAAGGTAGTATTCTCTTTCCATTGACAAAACTAGATGTTACCATTGGCAGCAGCATATGTAATTGATAGAGATTTGCTTCCTATTATTCCACTGAAGTCCAATGTCAAGGACACTAGATAAAATCTAGTATGCTGCTGAAATTGTAAACATTTTGGTTCTCACCTTTATCCATTTGTGGCTTGCAGATGCCGCGACAAAGTTGCTCACCTAAATTTAGAGGGAATCCCGTGTCAGAAGTCCAAGAGAACAAACCTCGACAACCTTGGAGGCTTTCAGGGAAGCCTGGGGGATCAAAAGATGTTAAAAGGGAAAACAACCTTCCAAATCATTTCCCAGTGGAAGGTAGATCACACAATCCCAAATCATCTATCTGTGAGAGTATGCGGGAAAATGCTTCTCCAAATATCCAAGTTTAAGACAGCTGCTGGTCCATAAAAAGAGCATTTTCCTAACATTTAACAAAATGCTGCTGCTTTTCAATTTTGAAGTTCCGGGGGCTGCAAATGGCATACATCACTTATAGGCTGTTAAGACAATTCTCCAAATGTCTAATACAATAGGGTATCCCATTTTGTGTTTCTGCTCGAGTGGTGAAATTCTGCATGTTTCCATATATCAATATTTCCTATTGACACAACAATGGAATGTAAATAATATGTGTTTTTTGTCTTGGCTGAATTTGTAATATTTTCAACAATATTCCTGGATATGGTGCTTTTACTTAAATTATTTACAAGGGGATCCCTCTTTTTACAAAAAAGAAAAAGAAAACAAAAAGGGATGAGCACATTTGCATGCTGGCCCTTACTAAATCTACTTACAATACCAGATAATTAAGCATATGCTTTGACTAGTAAGTTGTTCGAGAAGCTTGCTTATTGTGCTAAATTTGCCAATGCTCTCAAGTACATTTTTGTGAGGATGATCTTCCACTCCACCAAAATCAAAAGCACTTCCTTACAAGCTACTCACCCCCCCCCCCCCCCCCCCCCACCCCCCCCATGGAAAGCTAGCTTTAGTAGAGAAAAAGGATGCTAGTTGTTGATGAACAAATGCATATATATATATATGATCAAGGTGTTAGACTATGAACAAACCTTGGTCCATCACAATACCTTCCAATGAATCAATTGGATACTCATGATCAAACCGCAATGTATCATACAAGCATGTTGGAACTCCAGAAATGGGTTGTGGATCATTGTAGTCAAATTGATCTATGTTCTGAAGACCATTACTAGCTAGAAAAAATTCCCCTTGAATAGAAGCACCACACATATCCTCTCCTAGAGATGCAACAATTGATCCACTTCCCAAAGTTAGATTTCCTTGGCTTGATTGCGGATGACTGATTACATTGTGACTCGTCACACACCATGTAGTACTTGGCATTATTTGCTCAAGAGTATGAAAATTTGTTTGTTGATGGCTCACAGGTTGAAACAAGTTAGCAGTACTTTGTATTGGAGAAAATTTTCCTACTCCTTCACTTTTGTTCTTGAAGTAAGAAGGTTTATTATCTGTATCTGGATATCTGTCGCTCTCTTCACGAGACGGTACATGGTTGAGAAAACAAGTCGGTTGTGTGCGATCAACTGGGATTTGATGAGAAACCACAGGCAGTGGCTGGTGACTTGATCCATTTGCTGACTGAAAATGTGGTTTAAAGTCTTGCTTGTATTGAGGTTGTGGAGCTTCTCCGGTAGAGCAATATGGAGCGGGTACCTTTGCATTTTTTACATCAGTATTGACCAATCTAAAGGAATCGTTGAGGCCTATCTTTGAACCAGCAGTCTGAGAATCAAAGCTATCTCCAACCACAGACCTAGGCTCTGCTGCTGGCATTGAAACAACACCCTTTACCTTGCTCTCACATATGTTGGATTTCCCATTTTGAGCAATTTCTTTGTCTCCAGAAACACCACCATACTTGTCATTTGCAACATCAGTGCACACATCCACTGGATTCTGAAGGGTGAGACTAGAAGAAGTTTCTTTACTAGAAACATCTTGATGCTTGATCCCACAAAATGAGGCCTTAGCTTCATCTTCTTTCTGCAACCTAGTCAAGTAGAGGCGATATTTCTGCAAGAAAATGATATTGTTATCATAACTTTTACACCCTTTAATATACCAAAACCTCAATTTCGAAAAGAAGAGAAGACCATTCACATTAATATAGTAAAGGAGTTTCACTTTCTCCTAAGACTTCAAACTATACTAGTCATTAAGATTACTATGAATGAAAAGTAACGAAGTCCTTTTCTTGACTTGGCCTGCCTGCATTATACCTAACCTTTTAACTTGATTTCAATCTCAACAAAGCCCAAACTAAGGTGAATAGACTTGCCATCTTTTCTTTTATTTGTCTTTACAACAAAAACAACAACAACAGCGTATCTCTTAGTTGCAATTCTCTGGATCTAAACGTAGGTGCCTTTTCACTAACTGGATCTGATTTTTGGGTGGAGGCAACTTGCAAGAAACTAACCAAATCTGGTGACAAGTGAGAGGTCTTGGCTTAGCTGGCTATATACGTTGGCAAAGCATGCCAATGACCCTCATCAGAAATACAAGTCGTAAGGCAAAGCATGCCAATGACCCTCATAAGAAATACAAGTTGTAAAAATATTTACCTGTAAGTGGCTAGCAACATTTTCTCTAGTCAACCATGGGACACCCATCAAGTCAAGGATCTTCTTCGGACCAACTTCTGCAAAGCATAAAAAATATTATCACAATATCCCAAGAAAACAATTACTAGAAATATGTTCAGAAACTTTGAAGATGAATGGAGCTAAAGTTTTGGTTTTTATCGTTTGCTGTAACTTGACAGTAAAAAGAGATTCCAATAAACTTACTGTCAAATCCAATCTGGTTTACAGCTTTAACAAATTTCTGATGAAGATCGACAGTCCAAAATACTCTGGCTTTCTTCATGGAAGAAGGATCGCCAAATCTTGAATCAGACATTTCTTTTTCATCATCCTTATTCTCAAAATCTTTTCTCTTCTTGCCTGAAAGGAGTTCAGCTCCACCAAGCATCCACACTTCATCATATTGATCCAGATCATTATTTCCGACATCCCTTGCCTCCTGCATCTTTTTTCTGAGTACATGCTGCCATATGTTTCTAAGTTCTTTCATCCGTATAGGCTTTAAGAGATAATCACATGCGCCGTGTTGAACACCCTTCATCACCCTGCTTGTTTCACCATCAACAGACATCACTGGAAAGGTATATGAAAAATCAGTGCAATTGTAATGGAGAAGATTGACGTAGCCAATCAGTAATTAGTCCAGAACAAAACATAGCAAGTCTTAAATGAAAGGGAACTGACTTATGACGGGAAGATCCATCTCAAGTCCAACATGCTCCAGAAGCTTAAATCCATCCATGTCAGGCATGTTAACATCACTGATCACAATGTCAAATCCATCCTTTCTTTCTCGGAGCAGATATAGTGCCTCTCGTGCTAGACCACATGTCGTCACTGAAAGAAACCAGTAATAAAGGTCTTCAGAAACCAAAAGATTGCAACTATAAATTAGAGATAAATGGATCTACTTTAAGCTAACAAGAAGTCTTTAGATATCTTTGTTCAATCGATGGATAAAATGCCGACAATTCAAGCATGCAATCTAGAGATTTCAGTGGGGGCATGGAAAATGATGAGCAATTAACTCATTAGCAACAATATGCTCTCTGCCTCAGCACCAAAATAATACAATTGGAGAGATCAGACGCGTGTTGGGATCTTACAGAGAATCTACATTGGTTCAAAACAGTAAAAGCTCAACAAGCTATCAGTTTAAGACTGCATTTATCTCTGCAGCATCATAACCAGAAGCAGGATGGAGAGCTAATAATAAATGACTTAACTCCTGAGTTAGAAAATAAAATTGCACTATACAAGTATGAGAACTTGTAAAAGTGCTGATTCAAAGATAATCAGAAACCACCAATTGATATTAGTGGCAAAACTAAGGTGAAAAAGCCATTGTGATCTTCATGAAGGAGTGTATGTGCCACAATATATAGAGCAAACTTCACCTAATGCAACCCCAACTTGCTACAGACCGATTAAACTATCAAACCACAAAGAGCTTACTCATTTTTTTACTCAAGTGTGACCTCCATATAGACGAATTAGACGAAGTGCAGAACTCAAAGGGATAGATTTACATCCACAAAGAGGTTAAATAATTCAATGGAACTATGAAAAAAAATATAATATTCAATAGTCTGCCTAAATATAACATCAAAAAGTTTCTTTTAGTCAAAGATGATTTACTTTTAATAGATTTGAGATGAAATCGAATGTCAACGATTAAGTGTCAATCTGAAAATCCTAATTAATTTCTTAATTTTCTTTTTTCCCCTTCTCTTTGATCCCTCCATGAGCTTGCCCCTAGGGGGAAAAAAGGATCATTTGAAGCTGTAATTAAAAACTTTGCAGAATTAACAATCTAAACCAGCATAGCAACAAAAGTGCACTTCATACAAATTCATTGTTTTAATCAAATATAAAAGGCATATTTTACTTTTTGATCCACTCTTCCATTATAATGGTTCAATGGAAATCATTAACACTCAATATATGATTACTGTAATAACTTTCCCTATCTTTGGAATCAACACACAGGATTACATGATTCTAGGACTTTATAGACCTAAACAGTAGGCACTTTTTCACATGCACATAGAAGGCATCAAAATTCTGGAAATGAAAAAAACTTCAACAAAAAAAAGTACACTAACTACGAAATATAGCCTTAAAATCAAGCTAAGGAGGTTCACTACAGAAACTAAAATCCAAGCTTGAAAATCGAAGATCATCCAACAAAAAAAAGAGTTAAAAGGGTGTCTTTTTCAAGTGGTAAAAAAAAATAGAAGCTGGAAAATCGAAGGTCATTCAACAAAATCAAAACAAATGAGTAAAAGGGTGTCTTTTTCAAGTGGTGACAACATAATTCAAGCTGCAAAATCCAAGGTTATGCAACAACAACAACAACAACAATAACAATATACCTAGTATAATCCTATAAGTGAGGTCTGAAGATGGCAGAGACCTTATCCCTATTTGAGAAGGTAGAGAGGCGGTTTCGATAGCCCATAGCTCAAAGACAAAAAAATGAGTAAAAAGGGTGTCTTTATGCAGTGGTGAAACAAAATTCAATCTTGAAAATCCAACATTATTCAAAAAATCAAGAAAATTCAATCTTGAATGATATAAACCTTCATAAGAACACTTCTTAAGCATCTTTTCAAGAATCTTCAACCAAGTAACATCATCATCAACAACAAGAACTCTTAGACCAGCTGGGAAAGTATCACTTCTTGGAGAAGAAAATCCAGCACTGGTTTTACTACTATTCGCCATCATACAACAGCCAAATTCTGGGGAAGACAGGAGCACAACTTGGTATTTATTAGTAGTATTACTAATATATACTATATAAATAGGGAATAAACAAAAGTTATAATCTTATCAGCTATGTTTTCCGTTTTGTGTTTTTATGTGTGATGTGTCCGAGAGAGAGTGTGAAAGGGACACACTAAATTTAAAAAAAAACGTTTTGAGAGAGCAAAAAGAGTTTTAAAAATGGAAAGGTTTAGAGGGGGATATAATGAGTGAAACTATCACTATTTGGCGCCGGCTATTTCTCTATTTATAACGGTTCTGTTCTGTTCAAATATGTATTTATATGTTTTGTGTTTTTAAAATCTTTCATAATAAATATTCCCAGATGTCTATTTTTATTTATATAATATACTAAAAATAGATGTGCACTTTTACTTTTTAAATTTAGAAAATCAAGAGATAATATTGAGAGACCGGACAAGTGTATCCGGATGTGACCGAACCAGTTTGTCCGGTCACGGGTGGTAAAATCCTATTCTAAATTTAATAGTTTTATTTTATTTTTTGGTAAATTGTAATTTTATTAGAATATAATTTTCTTATTAGACTATGAAAAAGAGGATCTTACTTGTATATAAGAAGGTCATTATGATTAATACAAAGTAGAAAGAATTCTCTCATTATTCTTGTCTCTCTAAATTCTCATCTCTATCTCAATTTTAACATGGTATCAGAGTCATGTTAGAAAGAATACAAAACCCCTAAAATAATGGGAGATGACGGAGATACCGGCGATAAACGCAAAGGAATCGCCGGTGAAGAAAACAAAACCCAAGGAAAAACAATCTCTCCTTATGACATTACGTCGAATGATAACCCTGAAATTGTGGTGACATAGGTCCAATTGAAGGGAGAGAATTATGAAGAATGAGCTAGATCCATGAGGACGACCTAAGAGCAAGGAAGAAATTCGGCTTCGTTAACGGTACGATCAAGAAGCCGAATCAAGAGTCACCATACTTGGAAGATTGGTGAACTATAAATTTACTATTGGTGTCATGGATTTCCAACACCATAGAACCAAGCCTTCGCTCAATCATTTCACATAAAGAGAAAATGGAAGAATTATGGATGACCATCCGAGAGTGGTTCTCTGATATCAACGGTGCAAGCAGAAGGGAAGGACCATAGTGGATTACTATGAAAAACTCACTAAGCTGTGAGAGGAATTGGCAAATTACGAACATATTCCAACTTGAAAGTGTGGATCGGAGAGTGCATGTGCAATCTGGAGATCCTTAGAAACTAAAAGAGAAGAAAAAAAGTGCATCTTTTCCTAATGGGATTGGATGAGGCAATGCATAAACGATGAGGTTGAACATACTGGACTAGGAACGGTTGTCGTCATTAAACAATGTCTATTCAAAGCTGGTGCAAGAAGAGTGTGTGAGAGGAATCACACAAAAAATAGAAGACTGGAGTGAAACTATGCCTTTTGCCATACAAGGGAGAAACCCTCACTGTGACCAAGGTTAGAAAAGAACGATGATGCATTCTGCACACATTGCAAGAAAATTTAGAGAGACAAGAATAATGAGAAGAGAATTCTTTTTGTTTTGTATTCATCGTAATGACCTCCTTATATACAAGTAAGGTCCTCTTTTCCATAGTCTAATAAGAAAACTCTATTCTAATAAAACTGCAATTTACCATAAGTACAATTTCTCCATTATTGCTTATCCATAATATTTTGCCATGATCTCTTTACTTTACTTTTTTCAAACCTTCTCTGACTTTTTGTCATGTTTTCTCTTGAGCCGATGGTCTTTCGGAAATAACCTCCCTAACTCCCAAGGTAGAGGTAAGGTCTGCGTACACTCTACCTTCCCCAGACCCTACCTTGTGGAATTACATTAAGCATGTTGTTGTTGTCGTTTTTTACCAAAAAATAAAACAAAACTATTAGACTTAGAATAGGATTCTACCAACGTCGTGATTGGACAAACTGGTCTGGTCACATCCGGACACACTGATCCAGTCTCTCAATATTCCCCCTCAAGTTGGAGCATGGGGGTATCGACAGTCCAATTTGTCAAGTAAATATTCATGTTGTGATTTGCCCAAATTCTTTGTAAACACTTCGGCCAATTGCTCGTAGGTTGACACATAACTGAGAAGTATTATACCAGATTGGAGTGCGTCCGAACATAATGACAGTCGGCCTCTATATGTTTAGTTCGTTCGTGAAACACTAAATTTTGTGCAATATGCAATACCTCTTGACTATCACAATACATTTTCACCGGATATTTATGTTCAACGCCTAAACTATGCAAGATTCCCTTCAACCATTTCAATTCACAAACTGTCATTGACATTGAACGGTATTCCGCCTCTGCTGACGAGCGAAAGACAATGTGCTGCTACCTTTTCTACCAAGAAATGTTTTTGAACTAAAACACAATTATGATAGAATCCAAATAAAATAGTAAATTCAGGACAAAACCTAACAAATCTCCCTTGGTCTGAATTTTCTGGCAAAATAATCTTGATTCTCCATCTTCATATAATCTTTATCACTGCTGTTTTTCATGATTAAAAATGAGGTTAAAAATATTATGGATTAAAAATGATTTAAAAATCTATTTTACTTTATTTTTAAAAATATAGCAGTATGAATATTAAAAATATGATTAAAAGTTCATCTTACTTTAACTCAAGAGATCGCAGGTTCTTTCTTAACGAACCAACACCATAGGTCGGAAAAAGAAAACATCTTCTCCTAATTCTCTCTACATTAACTCTGATTTTGTCTTGCACCATCTCATAACTAGATCCATATCAGGGGACCAGAGATGGGAGTTATGGGAGATCAAATTCAACATCAACTAGCACTATTGGTGTAGTTGTTCCAGGAAGAACGTGTAGCTAATTTATCCAGACAGGAAGCAATAAATGCTCGATTGGATATACTCACAAAGGACATAAAGGATTTAACAAATTCTAACGCCGATTCTGAATCAACTGAAAATACCAGTCAGAACCGAGGTTGGAAAGGTAAAGCTGCAAAGGCAGGAGGGTCAGGATCAGAAACAGGAGGAAGTTCCTTCATTCCTTTTTTTACTGGAGGGAGGGAGGGAGTATTTACTAAACTAGTATTTTTTCTTGCAATAGTTTTGTTATTCCAAATTTCAAAGTCTTTATTTTAATTTTCCAAGTTTTAACGCATGAAAATAGTAACTTATTAATTTTAAAAAATCATTATCTTCTTTATGATCATGTTAGGAAAGTTGTAACTATCATATACAAGCCTTTTAAATCAATACAATTTTCATTATTTTCTTGTAAGTGGTATAAGAATGTATTAAATCTATTTTCGTGTTTACGAAGTTATTGACCACATTATCTCTCCTACACCGAAGTCCACAGACCTACCCTCGGCTTCGACTTCTGATGATGCACTGTGGTCTCTTTTGGACGCAACCGTCCTCCAGTGGATATACGACACAATCTCTAATGATATGTTGCACACCATCATTGAGACCGATGTCACTGCCCGTCGGAAAGTATTTTTCACGACAACAAAACTCAACGAGCGTTATACCTTGAAAATAAGTTCAAGGATGTTCATCAGGATGATTCCCAAACGTGTCTGCATATTGTCAAGAACTCAAGATGCTTGCTGACCAACTCTCCAACGTTGGCGCACCTGTCACTAATCAGCGACTGGTTATGCAACTTATTACAGGCTTGAACGAATCCTATGACGGCGTTGCCACCATCCTTCAGCAATGCACGTCGTTACCACCGTTTTATGAGGCTCGTTCAAAGCTAATTCTTAAGAAAACCCAAAAAATTAAGCGCAACACCACTCAGGCCAGTATTGCAGACAACACCCTCACTACCACCGTCGGGCCCTCCACCGACGGCCGGGCCTCCAACTCCGGCAGCCAGCACTACCGACCCGAGGACCCGCAGCAGTCTGAATCGACCCGCAACAATCGCTGAGGGCGGCAGACTGGCAAGAGCTGCGGCGAATGAAATTCCAGCAATAATGACGGTGGGAAGGGGTAGTCCTCGCCGGCATAAAACAGTCAACAATGACCGCGGCAGTGGCAGCCCTCCACCATGGGCTACCTACCCGCCATGGGCCACGTGGGCCTCTCCTCCTTTCCCGTATCCAACATCCTCATGGAATCCACCTCTGATCCAACAGGCCCAACCTGACATACTCGACGCATGTCCACAACAGGCCTACACAGCACATGCCCCCCCACCCTCAACTTATGCATCGACTGACATTGAAGCAGCTACGAACACAATGTCACTCAATACTCCAGATGAAAATTGGTATATGGACACAGGCGCCACATCTCACATGACGACATCACAAGGTACTCTCTCGTCTTATTCTAATTTGAGTAATTTAAATCAGAATATTATTATTGGTAGTGGACAAGGCATTCATATTCGCGGTCTTGGTCATTCACCCTTATCTCCACCACATCCACCACTAATCTTAAAAAATGTCATGCATGCCCCTAAACTCATCAAGTATCTAATCTCTGTGTGATGTTTCACAACTGATAATAATGTTTCCCTTCACTTTGATCCTTTTAGTTTTTCTGTGACGAATTTTACAACAGGGAGACGAATAATGAGATGTGACAACATCGGATATCTCTACCCTATTTCAAACGCCGTCAAGAATCCAGCCTCAGTTCTATCAACCTCTGTTGCTCTTTCGTCTTCCTTATGACATTCTAGAT
This sequence comes from Anisodus tanguticus, assembly GCA_034509755.1. Taxonomy (NCBI): domain Eukaryota; kingdom Viridiplantae; phylum Streptophyta; class Magnoliopsida; order Solanales; family Solanaceae; genus Anisodus; species Anisodus tanguticus. Next base: position 47,245,927 of record CM067550.1, on the reverse strand, counting down.
TAGGATATCCAGAAGATTCTGTTTTACGCTCCCTTAGGAATAATAATTTTATCAATTGCAACCGTATTTCTAAGACTCCTATGTGTGAATCTTGTGTTTTTGAGAAACATGTTAAATTACCATTTTATGCATCCACAAATTGTACTTTAATGCCTTTCGATATCATACATAGCGATTTGTGGACTTCCCCTATTTTAAGTATGACTGACCATCGATATTATGTGTTGTTTTTGGACGATTATTCCATCTTTCTATGGAGTTTTCCAATTGGCAATAAATCCCATGTCTACCCCATTTTTTCCTCATTTAGTGCTTTCGTAAAAACACAATTTGAAAAGAGCATTAAATGTTTTCAATGTGACAATGGCAGATAATTCGACAATAACCAATTCAAATAGTTTTGCTCCAAAAATGGTCTTACCATTCATTTTTCATGCTCTCACACCTCCTCATAAAATGGTAAAGCCGAACGGAAAATCCAAACCATAAACAACCTAATTCGTGCCCTACTTGCTCACGCCTCAATTCTCTAAATTATGCCATTACGCACTCTCCATTACCACCTATCTCCTAAACATAATCTCAAACAAGTCTCTAGCTCAACATTCGCCCACTCAAGTTCTGTTTCGTAAGAACCCCTCCTACCAACACTTGCGTATTTTTGGATGTCTCTGTTATCCTCTCCATCCGACCACTCACAAACTCCAACCTCGGTCTTCCCCGTGTGTGTTTCTGGGTTACCCCGCCAATCATCGTGGTTACTCATGCTATGACTTGTCAAGCCATAAAATTATTATTCCACGTCATGTCTTATTTGATGAGTCTCAATTCCCCTTTGCCTCCCTAAACTTGCCACCTCGGCATTCCTACGACTTTCTAGATGATGGCCTGAACTCCTTTCTAATTTATCATTTAGATAGTCCGCCGTCTCAAACCCCGACACCCGGACCCACTGCGGTCAGTACGAGACACGCTGCCCATCCGGTTCCGCCGACAGTGGTCCAGAATATCTTGTCTTAGGGTGATTCCACAACCACCTCTTGGAAAACCGAGCCTCGGCCAGTCGATCCCACCACCCCTGCCCTTCCTCTTCTTCCCGGTAGTCCTGCGACACCCCACCCTCCTCCCATCTCGCGTCCCGAGACACGCTCTCAGATAACGGAAACCCGTGCCATGTACGAAATTTCTAAACCTAAACGACTGTTTAACCTATCCATTTCAGTTGTCCCTTCTCCTGTCCCTCAAAATCCGAAGAATGCCTTGTCCGACCCAAATTGGAAAGCCGCAATGATTGATTAATATAATGCTCTTATTGATAATAAGATGTGGGACCTAGTACCCCGTCCGCCTGATGCTAACATTATTCGTTCTATGTGGATTTTTAGACATAAAAAGAAATCTGATGGTTCTTTTGAGAGGTACAAGACTCGTCTTGTAGGTGATGGCAGGTCTCAACGGGTGGGAGTAGACTATGATGAAACGTTCAGCCCGCTCGTAAAGCCTGCAATAATCCGGACCATCCTCAGCATTGCCCTATCCAAGTCTTGGCCCATTCATCAGCTTGATGTCAAGAATGCCTTCTTACATAGAGATCTTCATGAAACGGTATATATGCATCAGCCTATGAGTTTCAGGCATCCTATTCAGCCGGATTATGTGTCTGTTGCGAAAATCGCTCTATGGACTGAAATAGGCTCCTCGAGCATGGTACCAACGGTTCACCGATTATGTCTCCTCTATTAGTTTTTCACACAACTGATTCGATCATTCCCTGTTCATCTGCAACAAGGGTCCAGACATGGCTTACCTCTTATTATATGTTGATGACATCATCCTCACCACATCATCTTATGCTCTCCGTCGGTCCATTATGTCTCTCATTTCCTCTGAGTTTGCTATGAATGATCTGGGTCCCCTGAGTTATTTCTTGGGCATCTCTGTCACTCGACATTCTGGCGGCTTATTTCTGTATCAGAAGAAATACGCCGAAGAGATCCTTGACCATGCAGGCATGACATCTTGCAAATCATCCCACACGCCAGTAGATACCAATTCTAAGCTCAGCGTTGATTCTGGCCCTCCGTATTTAGACCCGACTCACTATCGTAGCCTGGTTGGGGGCCTGCAGTACCTCAAATTCACGAGACCAGACATATCCTAGTTTATAGTAAGGTAAATACTTTTGTAATACTATATATATCGTAAATCATTGATCAATAAAATAGAGGAACATATTCCTTTACTTTTATTCATTTTCTATTAGTTGGTTAGTAAGCACAAATTATTATTTCAAGAACATTTACGTATAATCATGACAAACATTATGAATACATGGTAGCAGGCCAAGGGTCAGTAGAGGTATTAGGGCTTGGTAGTGGGTAGGGATATTGGTGGGTGGGAAGAAGACAATATCGCTTATGAACATGTTTCTCTTTTCTCATCAAGAAAATTATTTTTTGATTTTTTTTTAAAATTATTTCAAAAAATGTTTTTCAATAGGAAAAATTAGAAACTCCATGCCAAACACATCCAAAGAACAAAGAAGATTCATTGAACGTGTGTATATTATTACATTGATGTATCATGTATGTTTGACCTACAAAGGTTTTGTTAATCTTTGTGTTGGTCTATTATGACTTATTACGGTTATGACCCAAAGAAAATGTACTCCATAAATGTGGTATATTCATCCCCGTGCAAATTTACCATAAAATATACTCCCTCAGTTTTCATATTACTTGATCATTTTATCTTTTACACCCCCTTAAGAAATTATAAATAAAAAGAGTATTTTTACTACATTAATTATACTCTAATCAATATTAGTTACTTTAAAAAACAATTAATGTTAAGGAAAAAGTAGAAAAAACTTAATTAATTCTATTTTGTTTTTCAAAAGTGGCCAAGTAATTTGAGACGGATACTTTTAGTAATGTTGCTAAATAATATGGGACGGAGGGAGTAAATGTCAAAACACTTCTATTAGATACCAGCATCAATCATTTCCTTTTTTAAGAATTATGAATTGATCACATTTTTAAGTAGTGTTTGAAATCAAATTTTCAGTTTTGTTTCCATTTTGCATAAGCTTTGAAAACATAGGTGATTGAACAGAAACAAGAAAATTAACCTGGCCTTTCAAATAGTCTTTTAGTCAAATTAATGTTAATTGTTCTGTCGGAGTAGTTGACAAATGACTGGAGAGGCACCAAAAAATAAAAATAAAAACAGTTGAGGCTTCATAAAAAATACCTGGTTAACTATCATTAGAAAGTTGAAATACCAATATAAGATTGCTCCAACAAAAATGGAACGTTAAGTGCCTTCATTTTCTAAAGTGCCAAATACATTATACATAAGTTCCTTAGAGTTGTCACCAATTTTCACTTTGATATTTGAATTTATTATTTGTTCCTATTAGACATTCTAACATCATTTAAAATATATCTATTGAACATCTTATACTCACATGACACACATATATTTAGGAGAGAAGATACTTGTTGGAATGTTGGGGGGGTGGGGGTGGAATTATGATTTGTTCTTATTAGACATTCTAACATCATTTAAAATATATCTATAGAACACCTTATACTGACATGACATAAAAAGATATCTACGAAGGAAGATACTTGTTTTAAACTCAAAAGATTTTTTTTAAAAGAAAAAATCTAGACTGAGAAGCCATGTGGCTTCTTTTAATTCATCCTTTTTCCCTTGTCATTATATTGCATGTTAAGTTCACACACTATTCTTTTCACGGGTTGATCATGAGGTGTTTAGAAACACTTTAAACGGAAAGAAATAATCTCTTAATTATTTTCATTAATGAATTGGGTATATATACAAGTTACAATCTTCTGAATATGGAAAATCCTATTCATACAATATTTCTAAATCCAAATCATACTTGTACAAGAATTCTACAACTATAGTAAGTTTGTACACTAGTTTAATTACAATCCCAATCCTATTTGAGCACGGTACCGTGCTATATTCTATCACACCCCCGCAGTCATAGTGGACGGTTGTCGTACGTTGAGACTGTCCCTAAAATCTTCAAATAGAACTCAGGGAAGGCCCTTCGTAAAGATGTCAGCAAGTTGGTATCTGGAGGGCACATGTAAAACGCGTACTTGTCCACGAGCAACCTTTTCGCGAACAAAGTGAATATCCATCTCGATATGTTTAGTGCGCTGATGTTGGACCGGGTTGCCAGAAATATAGACTTCACTAATATTATCACAATAGACCAAGGTAGTTTTCTGAATAGGAAAATGTAATTCTAATAAAAGATTACGCAGCCAACATGATTCAGATACCACATTAGCCGCGCCTCGATATTCAACCTCTGCATTGGATCGTGATAGTGTAGTTTGGCGTTTCGCAGACCACGAGACCAAGTTATCCCTAAGAAACGTACAATAACCAGATGTCGAGCGTCTGGTATCAGGACAGCCACCCCAATCAGCATATGTATATGACACAAGAGTAGAGACGGAAGAAGGATATAAATACAATTCATAATCAAGTGTGCCCTGGATGTCCCGTATAATGCGTTTGAGTGCATGCATGTGCTAAATCTGTGGGTCATGCATAAATAAACACACTGCTGAACTGCATAAGTAATATCAGGTCTCGTGAAAGTAAGTTATTGAAGTGTCCCTGCAAGACTGCGATAATGGGTGGGATCCTCATATGGTGTGCCTGACGTAGTACTCATCTTCGGTTTGGTATCAACCGGCGTGGAAGTAGACTTACAAGATGACATACTAGCTCTATCAATAATCTCTGCAGCATACTTCATTTGAGATAAAAATAGACCACCTGAATGACGCGTGACAACAATGCCCAAGAAATAACTCAAGGGTCCCAAGTCTTTCATTGCAAATTAAAAACTGAGAAGTGACATGATAGACTTGTGCAGATTATCAGATGAAGCAGTCAATATAATATCATCTACGTATAATAAAATGTATGCCAGAGAAGTACCACGACGATATATAAATAGAGAATGATCAGACCGACTGTGAGAAAATCCAATAGTAGTTACATAATCTGCAAACCTCTTATACCAAGCCCGCGGGGCCTGTTTAAGCTCATACAAAGACTTCTTCAGCAAACGGACATGATGAGGATGATTAAGATCTCAAAAACCCAAAGGCTGATGCATATAGACTGTCTCCTTAAGATCACAGTGTAAGAAAGCATTATTTACATCCAACTGATGAATAGACCATGCTTTTTAGAGAGCCAAACTAAGAACAGTGTGAATGGTAGCCGGTTTGACCACTGGACTAAACGTCTCACCACAATCCACGCCAACCTGTTGAGTTTTACCATCACCTACAAGACGAGCCTTATGCCTCTCAAAAGAACCATCCGAATTTTCTTTATGAATAAAAATCCACATAGACCGAATAATATTAACACCAGATGGACGGGGTACTAACTCCCACGTCTTATTTTCAATAAGAGCATTATATTCGTCAGTCATAGCCAATTTCCAATTTGGGTCATGTAGTGCAAACACATGGTTATATGGTAGTGGAGATTTATAGACATTAGAATTGAGATTAAAATATTGTTTTGGTTTTAAAATACCCCTTTAACTACGAGTAACGGGCCCTTCACTCGAGGTAGAGTAGGGTGGATTTTGGGCAATGTGCGGGACGGTGATGGACTGACCAGCAGGGGCGGAAGCCAATACTGGAGTGGGCTGGAACACTGGAACAGTACCGAGATCGGTACTGGGCCGTGTTTCTAGCCCACTGGGAAGAATCGACGGAACAGTGGTAATGGGACTGTGTGGGCCAGCAGGCAGTGTGCATGCTGGCGTATTTTGGTCACGGGACAAGTCTGATAAATGATGGATAATATATGGTGAGACCTCGTCATCTAAAAAATTATACGAACTAGGCACGGGACTACTCACTTTAGCAAAAGGAAATTGGGTTTCATCAAAAAGAACATGACGACTAGTTATGATTTTATTAGATGATAAATCAAAACATTTGTAATTACGATGATTAGATGGATAAACTAAAAACACATAAGCTGTAGAACAAGCTTGAAGTTTGTTAATTGTAGTTGACGGAATAAGTGGATAGCATAAAAATCCCAAGACCCTAAGATGTGAATATGAATGAGTCTTATTATAGAGAATTTTAAAGGGAGATTCATATGCTAACCCTTTGGTAGGAAGCACGTTAAGGAGGTAAGTAGCCATTTGTAGTGCATGATGCCAAAAGGAAGGGGGTACGAAAGCATGGGCTAATAAAGTTCGGATAATATTATTAATTGTATGAATTTTCCGTTCGACTTTCCCATTTTGTGAGGGCGTATGAGGACAAGAAAAATGAAAAACTATGCCATTAGCATCACAAAATTCCAGAAATAACCCATTATCGTATTCCTTGCCATTATCACATTGAATATTTTTAATTTCTCGTTCAAATTGGATACAAATGAATGCTCTAAATTTTAAGAAAGTGGAAAAAACTTGAGACTTTTTGGATAACGGAAAGGTCCACAAAAAATTAGAATAATCATCCAAAAATAAGACATAATAACGATGGCCCAAAGAACTTAAAACAGGAGATGTCCATAAATCACTATGAATAACGTCAAAAGGCATCAAAGTATGAGAAGTAGAGGCTACAAATGGTAATCGAACATGTTTCCCTAACGGACAAGAAGAACAAAGTGGAGTGCTACGCGTACCCTTACAAGAAATAAAATTGTTTTTATGCAAACACGAAATAATAGACGATCCAGGATGACCCAACCGTGTATGCCACAAGGAAGGAGCAAGGGCGGCAAAAGTATATGACATGGCTTGACTCGTGGAAGTGGTGGTAGTAGTGATTGGATAAAGCTCTCCCCTACTATTGCATCTCATTAGAGGTATCCCCATTTTGAAATCCTTCACAGAAAACCCAAAGGGATCAAAATTAACAGAAACCCAATTATCAGTGATGAATTTCCGGACAGACACCAAATTTTTAATTAAGTTAGGGGCATGAAGGGTATCTTTCAAAACTAGAGGTGGATGTGGGAGAGACAAAGTTGTATGTCCATAACCGCGAATTGGAATTGAGTTGCTATTACCAACAATTATACCATAATTTTTCTCAAATTTGAATAAGACGAGAGAGTACCTTGATCGGACGTCATATGAGAAGTGGCTCCGGTGTCCATATACCAATTCACGTCTGGGGGATTTAAGCCAAGTGTATGCATTGCTACTTCAATATCTGTAGGTGTCGGGATCAGATTTGGTCCCATAGCATAGAAGGCTTGGGGGGCCGAGGCCCAAGTAGGCCTTCCTGCTATCCCGACCCATTACTATACCGCATTCCATTATTTGGGACTAAGAAACTAGGCCTGGAATTTTGCTGGAACTGAGTCCAGTTTCCCGGATAAGGAGCAGGCGAAAAATAAGGGTTGTTGGGCCAATAGCCAGGGGGCCCACGGCTAGGACCAGTTGGCCTGTGGCCCACTGCTCCGAGGCCCACTGTTGTTGCTGCCACTATTTCGTCCTCCACCACGATTGCCACCGTTGTTTTTGCCATTATTTTTACGATTTTGACCCTTTTTGCCACCACCGTAGTTACAGGTTTGGCTCGAATTTGTAGAGAATGAGTGAGGATCGTATGACGTGGTAATCATTACGACGGAATGTGCTCCGATAGCCGCCTTTTTAGCTAAATCGTCCTCTTCTAATGTGAGCATGGAACGGACCTGATAAAATGGTGGCAGAGGATTACTTTGACGAAGTAATGTTCCAACGCCATTATATGCCTCAGAAAGGCCTGCAACCATTTGAAGAACAAGACGATTATTGGTAATGGGTGCACCAACGTTGCGGAGTTGGTCCGCCAATTCTTTCAGCCTTTTACAATAGGTCGAGACGTTAGGAAAATCTTCCATGTTGACATGGGAAAATTCCTACTCAAGAGTGACAGTACGATAATTTTTGTTATCTTGGAATATATCACGCACCCTATTCCAAGTAGCCAATACCATAGCGTCGGGTTCAATAATCATCTCCAAGAGGTCTGTAGAGATTGTGGAATAAATCCACTGGAGAACGGTAGCATCAAGGGTTGTCCATGACGTAGGATCATCCTCGGGGGTAGGCACCTTCTCCTCTCCAGTTACCGAGGGGATTATGTGATGGAGGACTTGATGCGTGTGTGAACTTTGAATAATTCCGCCCACGTCGCGTATTGGACGTTTTCCATCTCAAGAAGAATAGGGATGTGGTTCTTGATGTTGGAAACTGTAAGGGCTGGATGAAATATGTTCTTTGACGTAGATATAACGAAAGAACAACAGGTGAGTTAGGGACTAGGAAGAAAATTTTGGAAAGGAGGAGGAAAAGTGCACGGAAACCAAGGAAGTGTTCACGGAAATCGAGCAGAAATTGAGAAGAGAGGAAGTATTTTGGGGAGAAGGTATTTTAGACCTAGACTTCTGATACCATGAAAGAAATAATCCCTTGATTATTTTCATTAATGAATTGGGTATATATACAAGTTACAATCTCCAAATATGAAAAATCCTATTCATACTATATTTCTAAATCCTAATCATACTTGTACAAGAATTCTATAACTATGATAAGTTTATACACTAGTTTAATTACAATCCTAATTCTATTTGAGTATGGTACCATGCTATATTCTATCATAAATGACGTTAAAATGTCTAATAGGATCAAACCTCAGTTCAAGTGTCATAAAAATTGGTGTCAAGTTTAAGAAAATACTCATGTATTCGGCTTTTTATAAAGAATTTATGTTCTGCGCACTAACAGTATAAAAAGACAACCTCATATAAATAACTTAGAAATAAAGTAATCACCTACTCAATAATGTAAAAGTTATTTTTACTATCCATATGCTTTATATGTTTCAGTTTGTGTGGTTCTATTGTTGGATTAATCTTAAAAAAGAATGATTGTTTTGAAAATTTGGACATAATTTAATTTAAATATCTTATTTTATTTTTAATGAGAAGCTTTTGGACACATAAATATTATGTCATATTTAGATCAACTTTTAAAAATTTATAACCACATAAATCTTATGACATAATATTTAGTATCACAAATTTTAAATATCTATTTCTCGATATTATAGGTTCATATAACTTGAAACGGTGCGAGAAATGGTAAGAGGTATATATGTTGAAGCTAGCTAATGAATGAAGCTGGCTAAGTGGGTGTGAATGAGAAATGGAGGAGAAATTTAAAGCAAAGTTCTTTTTTGAAAATGAGCTTTGTACCACATCGGTGGTAGAAAAAAAGAGTTGTGTGCTTATATATGAAAACACTTCTTCTAATTCTTAAAGAGTTGAGAAGAGGGACTCCCCTCGCGACGTCATCCTGTTCTGAACAGGTATTTCGCTGGCTATAAATATAGAGGGCGTTTGAGGTACTGCTACTCTTTTGACAGGTTTATCCGTTATATCCTGAAAGGAAGTAATCCATAACTTCGGGTACTTGAGGGGATTAAATTCCTTAAGGACACACAATGAATTCTATGATCTCGAATATTTAAGTTCCTGCATTTTACATTTTGCTCAAATTAATTTAAGTTTTTGATTTATTAATTTTGAAAATAGATATACTAACAATATAACTTAAACTTCTTGCCAAATTCTTTTTGTTGTCCCCCAAATATGGAGGGCTTGTGCTACTATTTTACCCAATTCGAGCATTTGCCACTAAACAAAGATGTGATTGGTGTAGTATATTTATTATTAAAATAAATTATTCATCTCTCATAGTTGTTGGTGGCCATAAAAATTAAAAGATGGTCATAACTCTCACTCTTTCACTTTTCCATGATGTAGAATGTGGTTATTACTTTCATTAACCACATTTCATGTCTTCCTCACTTAGTTATCCACTACTCTCTATATTTACTATATGGATGATTTCTACAACTATATATAGAAGTGTTTCTTCCATGAATTGAGATGAAAAAATATTGTATTGTGTGTGAGAGGTGTGAAAATATTGTGGTGTATAGTGAGGTTGAAGAAGTGAAAAAAGAGAGTTGAGGAAAGAAAATATTCTAAGTCACTAACTTAGTTACTACAAAAGAGAGTAATTTTATGTTGAAGGAAGGTGTTCTTTTGGTGGAGCTTTGGACTCAACATCTTGTCCAGAGTTTGTTGAATTATACGACGTGGTCGGGCTGTTGTATCTTGGAGAGGACAAGACAAAGAGATATACTGCTGGACCGGTGAAGATTATACCGCAATGGACTTGAATCTCCTTAAAGAGAGAGATATCCGCACTCAGTCTAAATATTTATTTATTTTATTGTAATTTTCAACTATAATAATTTGTGGTATATTCACCAACAATTTTAAGGAGATTCAATGTAGTTGTAGTTGAAAAATTCGCGGATATCAAGATAGGAGATTACATCATTCTGCTTCAGCATCACTAGATCTCTTTAAGAAATGAAAGGGTAAAATATTTTTCTACTTGCTCAACTCAAGCGGAGAAAATGTAAAAAAAAAATTACCTAATATTTTTCATGAGTAAGTGATATTATTTTTCATGAACACATTTTCATTAAATTCTGGAGATAGTGGGGGGTGAAAGAAAAAATTGACATGAAAAGTTTATGCATTTATAATTGAAAATGAGTTTGAACAAGAAAAAAGTGTGTTAAGTGCATATATTAGTTTAGAATAATTCACATGCTATTGTTTGCATATGACTTGGTGGGTGTTATTAAAGAAGCTACAAAAAAAACATGTTGAGTAGCCATTTTGACATGAAATATTTGGGAGAGAAAAATACTATATCGATAACGTGGCAAAATGACAAATTAAATTAGGACATGTGGTAATTATTATTAAAATGATAAAAATATGGAAATCATTGTAAAGAATGGATATTGGTTCTAACTCAACCTCAAAAGCTAGCTTATGAGGGGAGGATTGTCGAAGTCCATATAAGGAGTCCAAATTCTCATTCCATTTTCGATGTGGGACTCTTAACACTCCCCCGCATGTCCAGACTCCGTTAACTGGAGTGTGAATAATATAATTTGGGGGCCCAACATCAGTGAACAAAGAATTGGAATGAGCCTAGCTCTGATACCATGTAAAGAATGGATCATAGGCCTAACTCAACCCCAAAAGCTAGCTTATTAGGGGAGAATTATCCAAGTCCATATAAGGGATCCAAATTCTCATTCCATTTCCGACGTGAGACTCTTAACAATCATGTTCTTTGTGTTCTTCACTATCTTCATGTGTGTTCTTGTTCCAACCACGATTTCAATCCAAAATTTCAAGAGAAGCTTCTCCAAATTTGTTATAACTTCAGCTAAAGATTTCCCATGAAGACCCGAAGACAACCCCAACGTTAATTTCTCAAAAATTTCATTAGATTAAGTAACCCATTTTAAATCTTCAAGCTTTCTAAAGACCTCATCAATGGTGTTTAGACCCAATTAATTTGAAATAATCTAAAGAGACAAGTTGCCAAGTCAGTAAAAAATATCTAAATGGCACAACGGAGGCCTACCTTAGCATTACTTGAGATGTTCAAGTGACAAATTTGGACGACCACAAATGGCTACCGATGAATTTGGCCTAAAAATATAATATGTTATATGTATATCATACGCTTGAGATGTCATTTCTACTGAAAGTGCTCAGTTTTAGAATTTTTAGATACACAAATATGTATATCTTATATATCTACTATAAAAATAAGTAATATCATTATATTTCATTACTTTTTTAAAAATATCACTATAAAATGAGAAGTAGCATAGATCAAGTATTAAGTGGATTACTTGCGCTAATCACAATATAGGTTATTATTTCAGTTGTATTAGGATAAACTCAATTTATGATAGAAGAATTCTTTAGTTCAATCATGAAAGGTAGGGAGTTCACCAATTAAATTAGCGCTCGATTCGTTACTCATACTTAAAATATAAGATTTTAATAAATGCTATCTGAATTAATTGGATTGTAATTATCTTTGTCTACTAAACTTTTAATAATTTATTATTCACTGACTCGTTTTCCTTGGACCCGTGCTTGCAAGGGCTTATCATTATCTAGTATTAATTAATGTGAGAATGGTATAATTGTAACCAATCTCCAACCTGCTATTCGCTAATAGCAGTTCGATCCACAATAAATGGTCCAATCAAGAATTCATATTTTTTTGTGTGGGTTGCCTTCAAACGCATTGTTATTTAATTTTTTCCCTTCATATATGTGGTCTTTAATTTTTGTTCATGCTATTTTTTTTTATTAAAATATTTAGATTCACTTCACAAGGCATAATCTCTTTAATATTTTTTCTTCGAAAACTGATTTTTTGTCTCGCGTAGCATAAATTATGTAGGAGTTAAGTTATGCGGCATAATTTTATAGCAACTTTTTAAATTATGTTGAGTGTTGGAAATTATGCCTTATCCGACATAATTTGTGTGGATGTTATGACACATGTTGAAATTAAACGCTAATTATACCTGTCGAAATCTAAAATTATGTTTTTTTTTCATATTATGTTTAATGTTGATAGTTATGCCTTATCCGATATAATCTGTTGTATGATACATATACCAAAGATATAATACTAATTATACCGAGCGAAATTCTAATTATATCGTACCAAAAATAATAAAAAGCAAAAAAATCAAAAAACTCAAATTTAAAAGGCAAAAATTAAAGATCACCCCAAAATAGTAACATTTGTTCGAATACCCGAATCCAGACAAGTTGGCACATCATTTTCAAACCTTATTCTTCTAGTATCTTTTTGCATCACCCAACCAAAACACAAAGAATAAAAAGAAATGAAAGATATAGATTATGAATTTCACGTGGTGATGAGCATGAACAAGTTTCCTCGTCAACTTTACACCACGACAGTGATTTGACACAGCTGATAAGATGTAATCTTATACTACTAATTTTTTTAACAATATCATAAGCCGTCGAGGAAGAGCCCAAATATTATCAATTTACTTTTAAATATTAATGAGAATAATGTCTTGAAATTTGAGATGGTGGATCAATTGAAGTATATATTTTGGAAAAAAACAGATACTTAAAAATAAGATAATTTCAATTGTAGTACATGGCATGTACCTATGCACATCTATGTCCTTCTGTATCTATGTGAATATCACCGCTGTTTGTTGCTTGATTTCAGTTACTTTTTACTAAGCATGATTATTTTATATGAGGAATATGGAGAAGAAATAGAAGGGGAAGAAGGTGGTGAGGCAACATGCATGCCACATGGAGTCCACTTCACCCAAATTTTAAGAGCCATGGCGGAGCACATTTAAAAATAGAGGTATTTTTTATTACTTTGTTGACAATGGGGGGTCATTTATTCCCGTAGTATAATGAAGGTTATATCATATATGTAATTAATATTTAAAAGTAGAGGTAAATTTGATATGTTTTCCTAAATTTAATAGTCACCTTATAATTAATCATTCCGTTTGTCGATTAGTTGAGATCATATGAAAGAATATGTTCTTGCTTCGTTTTTTGTTTGTGGAAATTTCAAAGTTGCGAGAAAAAGTGTTTGTTGAAGTAAAAAAAAAAAAGGTGAATTAGTTATAACAACAAAAATAACAATCTTAATATGTCTTCTTTTTATTACCCTTTTTCCGTATTTAAAGTTCTTTTTTTAGATTTACTTATTTGAAATATTTATTCTTGTAGAATAGTGTAAATCTCCCCTGATTAGAGTTCTCTTATTAATGCAATATATATAGAGTGTACAATTGTAGTTCTAATGGAATTAAGATCTCTATTTTACATTAATTACACTAAAATATTAATTACAGAATGTATTGTGAATATATTCCATATATTCACTGTCACACCCCCTCAGTCGGAGCGGGAGGAGGCCGGACGCTGAGACTGGATCTGAAGTCAAGGAAGCCCCTTTGTAAAGATATCTGCGTACTAATATGAAGAAGGAACATGAAACACCCTAACGTGACCCATTGCAACTTTCTCTCGAACAAAGTGAATATCCATCTCAATATGCTTGGTTCGCTGATGCTGAACCGGGTTGTGAGATAAGTGGACAGCAGATATGTTATCACAGTAAACCAAAGATGCTTTACGTAAGGGACAATGAAGCTCAAGAAGGAGATTCTGAAGCCAACATAGCTCGGCAACAACGTTCGTAACACCTCGATATTCTGCTTCGGCACTCGAATGTGAGAGTGTGGATTGTCGCTTGGCAGACCATGAAATAATATCATCCCCAAAAAATACGCAATAGCCGAAAGTAGAGAAACGAGTGTCCGGACAGCCTGCCCAATCTGCGTCTGTGTAAGAGAGCAACCTAGTCGGTGCGGAGGGATATAAATGTAGTCTATAGTCAAGAGTTCCCTTAACGTACCGAATGGTATGCTTAAAAGCTGTAAAGTGAGGCTCCCTAGGAGCATACATGAACAAGCACACCTGCTGAACATCATATAAAATATCTGGCCGAGTGAAGGTGAGATACTCAAGAGCATATGCGAGACTCCTATAAAGAGAGGGATCGCGTACCGGATCCCCATCATCCACACTGAGTTTGGACTTTGAGTCAATAAGAGTGGGCATGATCTTGTAGTTTGCCATTTTAGCCCTGTAGACAATCTCCTCTGCATACTTATGCTGACACAAGAATATGACATGTGCGGATCTGGTCACTAATATCTCCAAAAAATAACTCAACTTACCCAAATCTGTCATAGCAAATTCAGACTTGAGCAGGGCAATGATCTCGTGTTTCAGTGTATCCGAAGAGGTTGTCAGAACAATATCATCCACATATAAAAGAAGATAAGTCGTGTCAGTACCTCGATGAAAAATAAACAGGGAAGGATCACTCTTGCTGCACACAAACCCGATTCGTATGATGTATGTAGCAAACCTCTCGTACCAAGTCCTAGGGGCTTGTTTCAAACCATATAGTGACTTACGAAGATGGAAACCATAATGAGGAACCTCTGGATGCACAAAGTCAGGCGGTTGATACATATAAATGGTTTCTTTCAAATTCCTATGTAAGAAAGCATTTATTATATCAAGATGGTGAATAGGCCAATTTTTTCCAATAACTATGCTCAACACTGTGCGAATGGTGGCTGGTTTGACCACCGGACTAAAAGTCTCACCACAATCAACTCCCTCATGCTGACCAGTACTATTAGCCACAAGTCTTGCCTTATGGCGTTCAAGCTCTCCACTATCTCGAAATTTGTGATGATAGAGCCACATACAATGAATCACATTCACCCCTTCTGGTTTCAGAACAAGATCCTAAGTGTGTTGATTGGTTAACATATTAAACTCCTCACGCATGACACATTCCAATTTGGGTCAAGTTTGACTAATTTTGGGTTTTTAGGAATGGGTGAGATGGTTTGAGTGGATAGGTTAAAGTGAGCTTTTGGTTTGAAAATTCTGTGTTGTGTATGGGTTTCCATACGGTGTGTGGGGATGGTCACGGGTGGGGCAGGGGGCTGGGTGGTGACTGACTGGACTGGAAAGTGGGGTCAGGTATGGGCTGGGAGGGTAACGAGCAGGGACTGGGGAGTGGGGTGGGTGTGAAGTCCCAATTTGTTGTTACAATAATAATAATAGTAATAATAATAATAATAATAATAATAATAATAATAATAATAATAATAATAATAATAATAATAATAATAATAATAATAATGATAATAGTAATAAAAACCATCTGCACATTCCTCCCCCCTTGTTCTCCCTCACTTGCACGTCCCCCTCCCCTTTAATCTCCCTCAACCTCTTCTCCTTCCACCTCCCACAAGTTACACACACACAACTCACTATATATTCTACATAGCACAAAAGAAAGCACTTAGCACAAAGAACAAAAATCAGAAAAATACCAAGAGAGCAAGAAGAACAAAAATCAGAAAAATACCAAGAGAGCAAGAAGAGAAAGGATTAGTTGGAGTTTGAAAGTTCATTTGCAGTACGAAGCAACAAAAGGTAAGTTCTCTCACTCATAACTCTTAGTAAAATCCCTTATTTTTAAGTTACAACACATATTAGAATATGATCCGGATGTTAAAAGAATGATCATGAAATTATTGTTAGTAGGTTATTTAATAACTAGTTTGGGTCATGAAATTTACAATCTGTTTCCCTGAGTTATCCTTGTTAGAATTATATGAAATTTTATAGGGTTGTACATCTATCCTTCAAGATCAGATTTAGCCCAATCGGGGCTAAAAACAACATACGGTTTGAGAGTTATCGCACTTCAAAGTTTCTACCTAGGATCGAATGAAATCCAGAGGGCAGAACGTATAACGGAATAACTATATATATTGGTTAGGAATCGAAAAGGTTGTGCTGAATAAAAGTTCTATATTTATCTATTCTAGACATTTTGAGACTTTACAAAGATTAATCCGACTTACAGATAAGAAGTTATGACTATTAAAGATTGTGTCTTGTTTTACAAAAAAATCTGGCGAAATAGTTTTCTGAGAGTTGTTAAAATAACAAAACTGAATGTTTCGGTGAGGAATCTGAAGTGTTGTACTGAATAAAAGTTCTAGATTTCTCTATTTTCGACAGTTTGAAACTTTACAAAGATTAATCCGACTTACGGATAAAACGTTACGACTATTTTAAGATTGTGGCCTTTTTATAAAAAAATCCTGGCGAGACAGTTTTCATAGGGTTGTTCTTGCATGAATTTGTACTAGTTACACTAAATATTTCTAGAGGAAACTTGGGATGGTGATAATATCCCTATGTTACCTTCGATTTAGCGTAAGAAACACCTTATTTGAAGTTACGGTTCGAGAGTTATAACCCTTACAAGTGGGAAGAGCGAAAAGCTGAAAGAAAGAAACATTATTTGAATCTTCTGAAATATGACAATATATATATATATATATATATATATATATGTATGTATGTATGTATGTGTGTGTGTGTGAGTGAGTGTGTAAGTTTAGTTATACATTCGAGATGATAGAAATCTTGGTAAGGTAAATAGTCTTGCTATCACCTACAGGGCTATTCAAATATACTTTCCTTCGGGCCTATTCAAATATACTTGCCTTAGGGGCTACTCAAATATACTTGCCTTCGGGGCTATTCATATACATTTGCCTTTGGGGCTATTCAAACATACTTGCCTTCGGGGCTATAATTGAAATGCATTGGATCGGGTTGCACACACTGCAACAAATATATATAATATATGATATGAAATAAGGTGGGTGTACTGGTTAACTAAGTATTCCCTAGAATGAGTTGGAAGGAGATTTTGTGTGTGTGAATATGTATGGGCTTGTATACCGACAGTGTTGAAACTTGTTTTCATGAAATGCTTATTATGTTCATAATATGAATGTACTTAAAATATTGTGAGGTTGCTTTGAATTGTAGGGCGAGGTTATCACTCAGCCCCGGATGATAGGGCTGACTCTTTTATTTAACATTGTTTCAGGAAAGTGCGATAGAGGAAAGCTCCGCAACAGGGCTAGCGATCATCCCGCAGCCTTATTGTCCCATCAATCCGTTACTTCGGATTTGGTGAAAGTTGTTCTAGATTAAGTAGGTTTGAAGAAATAAGTTTTCGTTATCTCGGGGAATGCCCCACATGAGACTGTTTTCTTTTGAGATTCGAATGTTTTATTCTGTATTTGAACTTCCACCGTGTCTAGAAAAATTAGGGATGCTCGAGTATGGGTTCGTGCTTTCATTAAAGAAGTACATAATTATATTATTTTTTCACTTAGATATATGTATAATTTAGGACGAAAAGAATGAAAATGGTTCGTCTGGAAAGGGATGGTCGTCCAGGTGCTATCACGCCCTAAGGGAAGACTTGAGAAAAGTCGGGACGTGACAAGTTGTTATCAGAGCTAAACCAGGTTAGGAGATTCTAGGAAATTTCTTTGAGCTGGGTGCTTTACCGGTTACTTATTGCGACGGTGTGCGCGCCACCTTAGTAATAAGTGAACGGAATAACATCCTAAACAATTTCACTTCCTTTATAATCTTCTCGTGCCTATCTTGAGTCTTTTCAAAGACTTGGTTCTCGTACTACCTCCTTCGAAGGATTTTGGAAGGGGATTGCGACCCGATAGTGTTTCTCGATGAGGTAGAAGACCTACTGTTTACCCTGGGATGTGTAGAGACGCATGACATCAATTTGGTAGGCACACGTTTAGTGGAAGATGTGGGGGTGTGGTAGAGAAATTTTAGAAGAAATCATTTCCCGATGACGTGGGGGGAGTTCAGAGTCGCATTAATTGAAAAGTACATGCCCAACACCCGAAAAAATGCGCTCAGGCGTGAGTGTGAATAGTTGAAACAAGGAGACCGTAGTGTGCAAGAATACGATACCAAGTTCATGCGATTATCGGCATACAACACACATATTATTCCTACAGAAAGGGAGAATGTCAAAAGATTTGTTGAGGGTTTAAACCCGAACTTGGCAGAGAAAGTAGTGGCATTAGCCCATGATCGGACATACCTTCATATTGTTGACATGGCAATGAGGGTAGAGGGTTTTGCTAAAGCAAAAAGAGAGTATTCGCAGAAGAGCCTTCGATCGTCAGAATCCTTTAATCAGAATCAGAACAAGAGGCAAGAGGGCAGTAAGGGTTCTTCAAAATCGAGCCAGTCTCATTTTAGGCCCCAAGGGCATATATGGGTCAGTCATCAAGGTAGCAACGCCAAGGCCACCAACCCCAACGCAGGGAGTGACAAACCTGTCTGTAAGGTTTGTCAAAAGAGACATTTTAGAGAATGCAGGTTCTCACAGAGAGGTTGTTACAACTGTGGAGAACCAGAACACTATGCCAGGGATTGCAAGAAGAGAACCCACACTCAGTTTTCTCATGGGAGGTCAGAAGCGACCACAACTGCCCACAAGGAAAATCAGGGCAACCAGTCCCGACAGAGTTAGGGAGGTTAACAATCCAACAATCCTAACAGGCTCTACGTTTTGCCCTAGAGGAATGAGGCGGAGATATCCAATGCAATGGTCACATGTATTTTGTTTGTCTTAAGTATTCATGCACTTGTATTATATGATCCTGACTCTACTTTTTCGTATATGTCAATGGGTTTTGCTAAGAGTCTACATGTAGAACCTTCCTATTTAAGTGAATCCTTTGAAGTCATAACACTAGTGGGGACCTCAGTTTGGGCCTCTCAAGTAATTAAAAAATTTCCCATTAGAAGTAAGTGGTATAGGAATATTAGAAGACTTAGTATTAGTTGATATGGTAGACTTTGACATTATTTTGGGTATGGATTGGCTGTCAGCATGTTATCCCATGTTGGGTTGCCGGCAAAAGGTTGTAAAATTATCTTTTCCTGTGAACCAGAAGTTTTTATAAGGGGTACAATTGGGACACCCTCGAGTCGACTTATTTCCTATCTTAGGGCAAAAAAGTTATTAAGAAGACACGAAGTGGAATACTCTTACCTGGCTAATATAATGGATACCCAAAAAGAGTCCCCCGAAGTGCATATTGTCCCTATTGTTCGTAATTTTCCAGATGTTTTCCCTGAAGATCTTCCAGGCCTTCCTCCGGATAGAGAAGTGGAGTTCGCTATAGAGTTAATTCCGGGTACAAGACCCATTTCTATTCCTCTGTATCGAATGGCCCCAGCTGAATTGAGAGAGTTAAAAGAACAGTTGAAGGATCTTCTGGATAAAGGTTTTATAAGGCCTAGTGTTTCCCCCTGGGTGCACCAGTCCTTTTTGTGAAGAAGAAAGACGGTTCGCTTTGAATGTGCATGGATTATCGATAACTCAATAAGGTCACGATCAAGAACTGATACCCGTTACCAAGAATCGATGATCTTTTTGACCAACTTCAAAGAGCCAACTATTTTAACAAGATTAACCTTCGTTCGGGATATCATCAGCTGAAAATAAATTCGGATGATATATCCAAAAAAAACCTTTAGAACATGATATGGCCATTATGAGTTCTTGGTCATGTCTTTCGAGTTAACCAATGCCCCGACAGCTTTTATGTATCTCATGAACAGAATCTTCAAATCATTCTTAGATTTGTTCGTGATTGTATTCATCGATAATATTCTAATTTACAGCAAGAGTGTTGCAGAACATGAAGATCATCTGAGAGTAGTGCTTCAAGTCTTAAAACAGGAGAAACTGTATGCTAAATTTTCAAAGTGTGAATTTTGGTTGGAAAAGGTAGCCTTCTTGGGCTATGTTGTGGCAAGGGATAGAATTATGGTAGACCCCCAAAAGATAGAAGCAGTGAAGAACTGGCCAAGACCTACCACTCCAACAGAAGTTAGGAGTTTCTTGGGTTTGGCTGGGTATTATAGAAGATTTGTAGAAGGTTTCTCTAGTCTTGCTGCTCCTTTGACTCGATTGACTCAGAAATCGATTAAGTACCAGTGGTTAGAAGCATGTGAAGCAAGTTTTCAGAAACTGAATGAGTTGTTGACTATTGCACTAGTCCTAACCTTACCATCGGGACAAGAAGGGTTCACAGTCTATTGTGATGCCTCTAAAGTTGGATTAGGATGCGTCTTGATGCAGTTTGAAAAAGTGATTGCGTATGCATCTCGGCAATTGAAGATACATAAGAAGAATCATCCAACTCATGACTTGGAATTGGCCGCGGTAGTGTTCGCCTTGCGAATATGGAGACACTATTTGTATAGGGTGCATGTAGATATATTTACAGATCATAAGAGTTTACAGTACATAACCAAGCAAAAGGAACTGAATCTCCGACAAAGGAGATGGTTAGAGTTCTTAGGGATTATGACCTTAGCATTCTTTACCATCGCACTCAATAGGAGATCAATAGGCAGCTTAGCCCACTTGACAATACAAAAGAGAGGTATTATAAGTGAGGTACAAAAATTGGGAAACCTCGGGGTTGGTTTAACTGAGGCCAGTGAAGGTAGGGTGGCGATGCATGATACCTCTCAGTCTACCTTAGCTTCGGAAATAAAAGAAGATTAGTTTGAGGATACAGAGTTTGTTAAGTTTCTGGAGAGGATTTAACAGGGAAAACCTTCACAATTTACATTAGGAGGAAATGACGGTGCCCTTCGGTATAAGGGTAGGTTATGTGTTCCTAAGGTAAAGGACCTAAGGAGGAAGATATTAGATGAGGGTCACAACGCAATGTATTCCATTCATCCAGGGTCAACAAAAATGTATTAGGACCTCAAGGCAAATTACTGGTGGGATGGAATGAAGAAAGATATTGCAGAGTTTGTCGAAAGGTGTCTTACGTGTCAACAGGTAAAAGTCGAACATCAAAAACCCGACAGACTACTTCAGGACATTGGTGTCCCCATGTGGAAATGGGAGGTGATTCATATGGATTTTGTGACTGGTCTACCAAAAACTCGAGAAGGTTATGATTCTATTTGGGTGATTGTAGATCGGCTTACAAAGTCAGCCCATTTCCTATCGGTCAAGACTATAAATCGGGTGCCGCAGTACGCGCATATTTATTTAAAGGAAGTAGTGAGGTTACACGGGATTCCATTACAAATTATTTCAGATAGGGGTTCCCAGTTCACCTCACACTTTTGGCAAAGTTTCCAGCAGGGCCTCGGGACAAAGGTCAAGTTGAGTACGGCTTTCCATCCGCAAACCGATGGACAAGCTGAACGAATAATTTAAAACATTGGAGGACATGTTGCGGTCTTGTGTGTTGGACTTTCAGGGCAACTGATTGGACCATCTATGTCTAATTGAGTTCACATACAATAACAGTTTCCATTCTAGCATACAGATGGCTCCGTTCAAAGCCTTGTATGGGCGAAAATGTAGATCTCCACTGGGATGGTTCGAAGTGGGTGAGACACAACTGTTCGGACCCAAAGCCATTCAAGAAACAAATGACAAAGTGTAGATAATTCGGGAGTGAATCAAAACAGCTCATAGCAGCCATAAATCTTATGCGGACCATCGCAAAAGAGATCTCAAATTTCTAGAAGAGGATAAAATGTTTTTAAAAGTCTCTCCAATGAAGGGAGTGATGCGATTTGGCAAGAAAGGGAAATTGAGCCCAAGGTTTATTGGACCATATGAGGTCTTACGAAGAGTGGAGAGTGTGGCTTACGAACTAGCCCTTCTACAAGAATAGAAGATGTGCATCCGGTGTTCCATGTGTCAATGTTACGGAAATACTTGCACGATCCAGGTCACGTCATCCGACCCCAGGAGATAGTCCTGAATGAAAATCTTTAATACAAGGAAGTTCCGGTAGAAATACTGGATAGAAAGGTTAAACGCCTTAGGAATAAAGATATTGCTTCTGTGAAGGTCTTGTGGAGAAATCACTCCACAAAAGAAGCCACATGGGAAGCCGAAATCAAGATGAAAGTCAAATATCCATTCCTATTTGAGTAAGGTAATTAAATGTGTTAAGTTGTGTTTCATATGTGTGCAGTTTGTGTGTCTATGTGCTTGTGTTACGATTTTATTCACATTTGAGGACGAATGTTGTTTAAGGAGGGGAGAATGTGAAGTGACTATTTGCACTGGGATGGTAGGGAGTGAAGGTAATATGTTTGATGTTCAAGTCATCCAGAGTAGAGTCAACAAACACAACTATAATACAAAACCTGAAGAAGAAATTGGAAGCAACAAAGGGAAAGTGGCTTGCCATGCTACCGAAAATATTATGGGCGTATAGAACCACGACAACTACGAGTACCGGAGAAACTCTTTTTTTCTTGGTCTATGGTGCAGAGGCTTTGATTTTGGTAGAAGTTGAAACACTAAGCTTGAGGTATCCCCGGGCAGAGGAGCAAGATAATTCGGAATCAATATCCGTTCATCTAGACTTATTTGAGAAACGTTGAGATTTTGCATACATCCGGATGGTTGCCCAAAAGCAAAGAATAGAGCGATACTATAACCGGCAAGCAAAACTAGGGGACTTAGTTCTCCGGAGGGTAACTTAAAGCACACAAGAGCATAATGCAGGAAAACTAGGTGCAAACTAGAAAGAACTATATACCGTCACCGGATAATTGGAATGTAAGTCATTTAAAAAAGTATTACATGTTGTAAGACAAGCATGCGCTGCACTTTTTTTCCAATTGGATTTTTCCGAAATTTTTTTAATGAGGCAATACCGATTAAAGCACATGTTTACAGTCTTGCTACCGAGGAAAGTTATCCAGTGTCCGGGTCCTCATAGCATGAACACCCAGACACTGGGGGGCCATATGCACCTGTATAAGAGGGTAAATTCGAAACTTCAAGGAAAAACATGTATTACTAGGACTTCTTGGAGCATAAAAAAATTACATAAATGTAACCGTACTGACCAAACTAGATGGCAGCCGAATTATTCTTGCATTTGTCTTCACATTTATAAGGTAAAGAAATCAATGAAATTTTCCTTTTATGATTAAACTCTTTGCTATCAAGAGCATAAAACGTGTGTTATTATAAATATATCAACAATTTCGTGCCATAATGAACATGAGACATTTTCTTCTACAGCACCATTAAAAATAACGACCCTCTCTTATCAAAAACCTTAACAATAAATAAAAATTAAGGCTCTGGTTACTCAAAGTGTCAGAGTTTTAAGTTGACTGGTATGTTCGATAAATACACTACATTGTCCCTCTCCAACCAGTGAAGTGGCTGAACGCCCCTCGAATTAAACGAGGTAAGTCCGGGAACAACTGCAAAGGCCATGTAAAGCCCCAATAGGTGATGAAAAATACATTTTTAGAATAAATTCAAGTTTGATGGAAAGTTGTTGAAGGACTTCAAGACTTATAATTTATTAAGTATAAAGAAAATTTCAATTATTGTTTGAATCACTAATAATGGTGAAATTGTAATCATCAAATAAATTTATGAGAAAAATGGAAACTTTCTTCTATAGATAAAGCATGAAATGAAGTGAAGCCCTTGACCAAATTGCGGAAAAAGGAAATTCATTCATTAATATTTTTATGGGGCTGGAACCAATCCGGTTGCAAAAGATTACAACCGAGACTAAAAGTGACCTTGTGACATATAAAAAATGAAATAGAAATTAAAACCAGCGCGAAAGGTAAGGATACGCTTGCTCCATGATCCGTCGGGGGTGTTTCAGTATTACCAACAAAATAAAGAGACCAAAAGGTCAAAAGGGGGGCTCATCATCAACTTCCACATCAGAATCTTCTCTATCACCATGAAGTTCCTCCAAGGATAGCTCTGCATCGTGAAGGTCGATCTCCGCATCCAGGATTTCAAAAGGGATGTCAATCCCTGGTTTGCTGGATTTCTCAGGCGAGTCTTTAAAACAGCCAGGTCCCTATAGAGCTTCCACCTTCGGCATTCGTCCTAGAGCTTAGTGATGGTATTCTCGGAGGAAACAAACTGCTCCCGAGCAGTGGCCAAATTCGCTTCCAGTCTAGTCATTTTTCCCTGAAGGGTCATGTATGAAGAGGTCAAACTTGAAGGGAATTCTTTCGATTCCTTAGTGACTTAACATCATCCTGTAAATGTAATATGAGGGAATCTTGTAGAGAGTTAGAATCTCTAATGTCAGCCCTAAGGCTTTGAACCTCGGCTCATAGATGCCGAACTTTCTCTAACAACTTTTTTCTTCATGGGAGGGAGCCATAGCTTTAGCTAAATCCATTGTGGAAAGAGTAGTAGCATGTCCCTATATAGGAAAAGTTCTGTCAATAAGGAAGCAATGTTGTAAAGACGAATTGTAAAGGGTGATAATTTACCTGAAGAAGTATGTAAGCCAGGTGCGCGAGAGAAACCTCTAAGGTAGCACTCGAGCTCTTCTGGGAGGAGAAGGTGGATATCCCATACTAAGTACCAGAGGTAGGAATAGAGCTATCTTGGGAAATATGGGCCAGTGGGATAACTGTCTCGATTCCCGGAACTTCATATAGAGGGCTCACAGGATTTATGCCTTCGCCAGTTTCTCTCTCGTCTTCATTAATTTGAATAACACCGTTTGTACCTCTCTCTAGAGTTTGGTAAGCCACGCGGCAATTCTAACTAGGGAACCAATTCCTACTGGGGCTTCGGGAGTTCCTTCTTGGGGTTTACGTTATTGCTAGAAGAAGACTGGAGTATGTTGGTCAAGAGAGCTGCACGAGATGGTACTTTTTGGGCCGCATGTTTTCTTATTGGGAGCCCTATATAAGGAGTGTAGTTAATGAGAAGTGGGCATAGGAAAATGAATAAATTATAACGAGGTGCATTAGGGTTTAACTTACCATGATATTTTCCTTTCCACTAGTCAAAGGTGATGTTTTTCCATGACCGGGTGATGTTGGGAAAGGCACGAAAAAGGATCACAACCCACTAAAAATCCGGTTGATGATTTGTGGTTTGACTAAAATGGCTGCAAAGATGGAAAATACGCATATACGAAGGGGATTTCTCAATTTACGATGGAAATATAATTTTCTAATTAACAATACTTACAAATAGTGTTCCACTCTTTCGAGAAGGAATTAGAGGAAGGCTGATGAATTTGGTCAGTCCTGATCATTATGAACTGGGTTAACCAGCCACGGTCAAAGTCATATTTGGCATTGACAAGGCTACAAGCTCTATGGGGGTACAAGTGAATTATGCCACCCTGAAATACCCGAGGGTAGTAGAGGAGGAAGAGATGATCGATTGTGAAAGGCGCGTTGGCACAGTCGGCCAACATTTGGATGCAGTACACCAACCTCCAAATCTTGGTGGCTACATTCCCTAAACAAACTCTAAATTGACGACAAATTTCCTTGATAATCTGTGAGACAAGAAGTCAAAAACCTATAGAAAAGGGGTACGTATAAACCATCAAAAAATCCATGGTAGTCTATGTGGTCAGATGGGTCTATATTTCTGATGATCGTATTAGAGTCGAAGTTACAATCCTTCATGACATCAGGAAGAACCTTTGTTGTTATCAAAGATTCAATCTCTTCAACGGGTTCGAAGCGCTGATACATGAAAATCTCCAGAAAAGTCTAACCCTGAAGGGAGAATTTTTGTGGCAAGAGAATGAAGTTCAGCTTCTTGGCTTTTGGGAGTTATATATTCCTTCCTTGGGCGACAGTTCGAGGGAGAACTGTCATTGTCGTCGGGGGAATGCGAAGGAGTGGACTTAGCAGAAGACATTATAAAAGTAGGTATGCAAAAGAAAGGAAAATCTTTGGGGGTTAAAAGTTTGGAGGAACTTTTAGTTGCCTTCTAAGTGAGATTTTGGACTCATATTTATGGAATGAAAATATAACGTTTGGGCAATGAAAATACATGCACCATCATTGCAATACTTCACATCGATCAAAGTGAATGGTTAGTTGACGCCATCTAAAATCATTGAAAATATGTGACGTTTAACATTTTTGCAATCATTGCATTTCAATTTTCCCGTCGAAGGGTAGGGTTTTGATCAATCTGGTGGTTAAATCCACTTCCAGAGCGTGTAGGGGTTGTGCCCGAAAAGTGCGGGAACTATCTGTATAGGGAAAAATATGTATAATACAACTGAACAAACTATGTTGTAATACATAGCAGATGGAGCTGAGTTAGGTCCATGTCAGCCTGTGGTGCAACCGGTAAAGCATAAGTAGGACCGGAGGTGTAGTGTGTACATGAGGTACCGATAGTTCTGAAGATCATGTGAACCGTTTGAATCCCAACGGGCAGCCATTACTAGTTTGACCTCACACCTTCCAACGAATCATTAATGACATCTATGGAGACACTAATTGTCTAATTATTATAGCATTCATTCTCTTGTATTAATAATGTCATATATTGTGGGGTGTGTACCTATGAGCTCATGTACAAATAGAACACATTGATCCATTGTAAAATATCATATGCAAGTTATTACGATATACTTATACATTTTACTCTCAATTCTTGTGCTTTCATAATTGTTACGGAGGCTTTTTCAAGAAGTTAATACGAGGCTCATGCTAAATATTTCTTTACTTTATCCTAATACTACTAATCTATTTTACGCATTATCTGATATATTCGTCAAATCAGTCACTTGAGATCCACGTGTCCTTGATCACGTATACAAATTCAATTGTACCATTTTACGGGTAAACAATTGCCTTTGTGGTTTAAGTGTTGAGTTAGTTCATGCACTCACCCAAAGTGGTCAGATATGTAAAAGGAACAGCTGGTTTGGGCTTGTTTATGCCTAGCAGGAGATGCACCAATCTAGTGGCTTATTGTGACTCTGAACATGATCTGTTGTAAAATTTGGAGAAGTTGTGATCTCCTGAAGATCTATGAAGCAAAGCACAGTTTCAAGAAGTTCTGCAGAAGCATAATTCATAAGTAAGGAAACAACAGTTGCAGAGATAGTCTGGCTAAAAATACTATTCAATGAACTAGGAATTGAGGTGCAGCTATCTGTGCAACTGTTCTGTGATAGAAAATGTAACACCCCGTATTTTCGGATAGCGGTTGAACTCGTAGCGTAGGTAAGTAGACCCGGACCCGGGAAAATTTCGTTGTACTTGTGTATATTAATAAGAGGATTAGTATATAAAAGGGCGTGATCCCGAAATAATTTTGGGATTTAGTAAGTGTGACGATGGAGTTTAAATAATTGTGTATCCCGGAGAGAGTATAGACTGGTATTTTATTACGGGAAGTATGATATTGACATATGAGGATTTTAGTAATCGTCGGGATTTAAATAATTGGAGACCGGAAATTTAATTGTGTATAATTAATTAATTGTGGGATTAATTAATTAGGGGGGGACAATTTATAGTGGGAGTAGGTAAGTGAGATGTTATAATCGATTTGGGGGTGGCTAAGCCCCAAATCGATCGACCGAGAACAACGCCCATAAGGCTTCCTTCTCCATTTTCTTTCATTTCTTCAATTCCATCTCTTCCACCATCAATCCTTCAATGTGCTCTCTTCATCTCTACCAAACTCCTTCACCAAATACATTTCTAGTAGCAGGAGCAAGCCTCGGTCGATGGGTTTTCTGAGATTTCGACCAAAATTTGGGGATTTTCGGGAGCTTTCTTATAACCAGCGAAGGGGGAAATTCGTGGTGTTCTGGGTTTAGATTCTAGTAGAACCGAAACCATTAACAAGCTTAGAAGCTCAGAAGCTAAACAAGAAACCTTGAATGCGAAAGGATTAGGGGTGAATCAATGTTGGTGATTTCGTTTGAGTTTTCTTTCGGAAGTCGTTGGGATGACGGAGTTCGACGACACTCGTCATCTTGCGTTTAAGAGAGGTAATCTTCTTTATTCTCTAAGTTTGTACAAGTTCTAGACTTGATTCTTGCTATTAGTTCTAAAGACGATTGTCGAAAATGCGAATTTGGGTTGGGTGTTGTCGGGGACCGTCGTTACTGAGAGTTACTGGGTTTGCATGTGAAATTGTGGTATTGTTTCGGAGATTTTAGTAGTATAAGAAGGAGGATTAATAGAGTTGGATGTTTCACTACTTACATAGATTTCGATATAGAAGGAATATAGGTTCTACGCGGTTAAGGTGTTCGTTAGAATATCCCTGAGAATCTGTTTTTAAAATGTTGTGTCGATTATGATTTAAATCATCCGTATGATGTAGATAAGCATTCATAGGGGCTTACAAGGACCCGCGGAACTTAGATAAATTCGACAACAAGGTTGAAGTTCTAAAACGAGGCGTACGCTAATATTGAGTCGATTAATTCGTCTAAGAGGTATGTGAAACCCTTACTTCTTTCTTTTGGCATGCTTTAATGGAAGTACGGCGGACGTACTTAATTCTTATATAGTTTAATTCCTAAAGAGGATTGTTATGAGAAGTGCCTATGATTTTTCAGCAAAGAGTTTATTATGACATTATTGTAATGATTTTATTGAGAGTCAAATGATGTTTTTTTTACTTGCATGGCACTCATGATATCTACTCGTGCTAAGTGTTACTACTTCACCTCACCGAGTCCCGGGCCGGGTTACGACTCGTGCACAACCTTGCATTGTTCACCGAGACCCTCACTAGAGGGCCGGGTTACGTAGGATGGATCCATAGATGAGAGATGACTTTACCGAGTCCCAGCATGGGCCGGGTTATGATATGATTCCACCGAGTCCCGCACTAGTGGGCCGGGTTACGTTACAGATGTATATATATGTATATGGACAGACTCTCATGTTTTCTTGCCTTGACTCACATTTTTATAAGGCACAAACCGA
Source organism: Anisodus tanguticus (assembly GCA_034509755.1). Taxonomy (NCBI): domain Eukaryota; kingdom Viridiplantae; phylum Streptophyta; class Magnoliopsida; order Solanales; family Solanaceae; genus Anisodus; species Anisodus tanguticus. Next base: position 47,216,707 of record CM067550.1, on the reverse strand, counting down.
CTTTTATGGTTTATGGCACGGTTGGATTTGAATCTCGATTTTTATACCGATCTCATGTTTCGTTGTCTACTTATGATCTCTTTTACGACTTCATGTTTTACATACTCGCACATTAGTTCGTACCGACCCCCTTTCCTGGGTCGCGTTTCATGCCCGCAGTACATGTTTCGCTTTGGTGAACCTCGGGCCTAGGTTCCTACTCGGCAGTTGGAAAGCTCCTTTGATCCGTAGTTTTGTCATGTTGGTACCGAATCTCTTTAGAGCTTCGTTTGTATTTAGGGGCACGACGGGGCCCCGTCCCGTCATATGTCGTTCTTCTTCTTATAGAGGTCCGTAGACAGTGGTGGGTTGTACGTATGTAAGGGTTATGACTCGTTTGGGTCGGTCATGTTATTGTATTCGTCTTTGGGGTGTTCCCATGTTTATACGTTACTATTCGGTGGCGGCCTTGTCGGCTTGCTTGTTATTTTATATTGGCTAATTGTGACTCCTCGGAGACAGTGCATTCGGGGGTAAAGGCGGCCTTGTCGGCTTGCCTACCCCGGCATATGTTGTTATTGCGACGTTATCGCCGGATTTCGGACTCATTAAGGGTTAGTTAGATTATGTGTGACAAAGTTAGTATAATGACGTCATTAGGGCGGTTAGTCGCGGCCCATCGGGTCGGGTCGTGACAAAAGTGGTATCGAGCGTTAGTCCTCGGAATGTCTACGACCGTGTCTAGTAGAGTCTTGCGTATGGGTATGTTGTGCACCATACTTATACGCAGGAGGCTGCCGGACATTTAGGATTGGTTTCTATTCTTCTTACTCTAAGATCGTGCGATAGAGCTATGTTATTAGGTTACTCCCTCTCTGACGTATTAATGTGTTACAGCTATGCCTCCAAAGAAAGCGACAGCCGCTAGAAGGGCAATACGAATTCGAGGTTATGAGAACCTACCTTACTCGTATACGGGAAGAAATAATGTAAGTTTGGGACATGGAATATTTGAGACTCTTAGAATATTAGATAATCGTTGAGACCTTAGATATACAAGGCCTTCTTGAGTAAAATATTTTATGGTTGATCTGGGTTATAGTACATGGTATGTGTGAAGTCTATTAGTTGTGATGACTCCTTGGTATGCTTATGTTTATATGAAAAGGAATATGAGATATGCCAAAAAAAAAAAAAAAAAACGGAATTGTTATTGTTGTACATATAAGGTTTGTTGTCTCTGGAGCAAGTTGTCTGGATAAGTCCTTGAAATTAGTTCAGCAGGTAGTTGATAGTCATTAACGGGTTGTCCTACTTGTGGATGGGGCTTAGGAGTAGATGGTCCGCTACATGTTGTAATGTTACCCTGTTTAAGTTGATGTGTTCCAGCTTTTCTTATGAGTTATGCTATCCATGTTATGTATAAATGTATTCTGTCTTGGTCATACTTCTTAGGGTGGTCTGTTAATGTCCCTGTACAGTATGTGGGTTGAGTATAAATCACTTGTGTTAGGACCTATCTTCGCCAATTTTGCTCAGTGGGACTACCTCTAAACAGTTAATTAGACTTGCCTAGATATCTTCTATGTTTGATTAAGATTTCCCCCGTAATTGTCTTTGCGTATCTTAATGTAGAATGCAAAATGTTCTAATAACCCAAGCCTGCGTTTTACCTCTTAAATAGGGAATAGATTCGTATGCTAAACATGTTGTCAATAATTGCTTAAGGGAGTGGAAAATTGAGTATTTACAACATTCCGGAATGACTTTGCTCACGCAATACGCAGTTTACTTATTTAGTTAACTATTAAACCTTGAGTATATTATGCCAAGCATTATGAAATATATGTGAATATTGGGCTACTTGTGACTACTCTATTAATGTCTAGCATGTTCAGTTGGTGAAAACACTGTTAGAGTATTGTGTGATGATTATTTGTGTGTTAAGTGGCTGTCTTGTTAAGTTTAAGGGTTATTTGACCTTGTATGACCCGTTTAAATGAGTGAAGGGCTTAATGTTTTATTTATTTATTTATCTGCCTATAATAAGGGAACTAAGATTTAGCATAAGAATGTTGTTATAGTTAGGATAGGATCACCTAATGACTTTGAAATGGATGTGTGTCTTGTTTAAGTGCTGTCGTGATCTGAAGGATAGCTTAGGAGCCTATTTGGTGTATGTTTTGCTGGTTAAAGGGTCATATCTATCCTTGGCATGTCCCAATAGTCTTAGGTGGTCTAATACCCATCTGGACATAACTATTTAAAATAACCTTGTCCCTTCCTTATGTGCATAACTCTGCATCCAGTTGGTTGATTGTATATGCCCATGTTTTGTATCTATGTGTTGATTAAATCAAACTGGTAAGTCCACCTATTCCCATGTCCGCTACTGCAGTGTGTCTACCCCCTTCTCCTTTCATGTAATGTTGGTAGACAATATAAGATCATTTGAGTTGTGACAGGTATCTAGATCGCATGTTGGAAAGAAAAAAGATGAATGAAGAATGAATATCTGAGTAGTTCCTCAACTAGGTGCATTCCCTTGCCTTTGTCGAATTGGTTAAGTTATTAAGTGAGTAGTGATGAGGTTAGCATGACATGGATTGGCAGGTTGGATTGAAGTTGGGTTTAGCATGTATGGGTTATTTAAATTAATGTGATGACCGATATATTATTTTGGAAACTCTTTGGCTATCTGTAAGTCGTTTGGTCATATTATCTACCTAAAACAAGCGCCTCTAATTAAGAACAAGATTAGTTGTCCTATTTAGCAAAACTTGTCTTATATCGTCTGATATGATAATTTAAAACTAGAAGAGAATGACTTAAGTGTGTTGATATGGTTGAGGTTATGTGATGTTAATTATGATGGGAATTGATAAAGGGTAGCCTATGTGATGATTGTGAATTATGAATATTACCTAGATTCCGAGCCTGCTTTACTGATTTGGGGGTATGTTAGAAGTTATAACTAAGCATGCCTAAATAAATGGTTATATGTTTGGATTAATAAAAAAGGAATATGTGGATTTTGCATGTTGGTTGATAAGGTTGTTGTATAGTCTGGTGTAATTTTAGTTGAATCATGAAATGACTTTTAAACTATTGTATGCATAAGTTAAGCGATAATAACCTTGTTTGGATTGATTAGTATTGTTAGAGACAATTCCGACTTGATAGGAATCTAACCTAAAGTTAGGAGTAACCTATGACTTATTGGTTATAGTAAAAAGACCGGTGTGACTTCTATTACATTTTTCATATAAGTACAATAGTAACCTTGGTTGAGTATAAGCTTAGAGAATATGTCGGCTTACTGTTTTTGGTTTTTTCTATGTGATATCCGGTAATTTGGAATGATGTAGCCTACATGTGGTCTCCAATGACATGTGTAGCTTCAATTATGACTACATGATGTCCGTCCGTGCTATTAATATCTTTGTTACTTCTATGGATGCATAATGTGATATAAACTGGATTTTTTTTTTTTAAAACCAAAGGACTTATTTTAGTTTATTGTTGGAATTTATGAGCTTAACACTGACCCAAGAGGTTGTGGTATGTCCAAAGGGAAGTTTAGTTCCTAAGTTGTTTTCTTAGGTATGTACTTGTTGTATCTATGTTCTTGTAACTTGAACTTTATGTGGTCCGAATGTTGAAGTTATGTTATGAATGCCTAGAAAAGAGTATTTCGCACCCATTCATGTATCCATGTTATCATTGCCAATGTGTAAACCAATCCACCTAGTTAAGTGCATGTATAAGTAGGAATAAAAGCTTAGAACCACTATGCTAGTTGACATGTGCTCCTAACAAGTTAAAATGATAAACTTAGGCTAATTTCAAAGCATGATGGCCTTTAAAGGGGTGATTCGAGAAAATTCCTCCGGACCCCGTAATTCTCGCTTATATGAACTGTTGGTATGCAGCCTCTTAAGGTATTTGTTGTGGCCCGGATATGGTGTGATTGTAGGTTAGGTGCAGGTATTGAAGCAAGATTAACCCGGCAAGTATTTGATGCCTATTAACTATGGTATAAAGGGGTGTTTGACTTAGTATTGGCATTTCGAGTTGTTTTTTTTCCCCGATGTTAGGCTTTACATAGCCATGTCCATAGGTGAGTGGCACCACCAATCTAGACCCGAACTTGGTAAATGAATCTGTATTAATTAAGGTGCCGACCGGTTATGCTTGGAATAGAGGCTCAACATGGTCAAGCCCCATTTCGCACACCTAACCGAGTAGGTTGCATTTAGTTACTTGTTTTCATGTTGCCTAAGGACCACTGGTTTATGAAATATCTAGCATGTTTAAACTAGTCTTATTCGCCGATTAGCCGTTGTTTTGTTATCGCTATCGCTGTCCCCCGTGGGCCTTTAATCATATATTATGGCCTCAGTTGGCACAGATGTTGCTGCCCCTTTTTCCGTCTCAAAGGTCCTATTTTCAAGCATGTTGTGCTCCCCTAGTTATCTACATTCCTTGTTAAGGCTTGTGTCTCTTAAAATACCGAATTCTCGAATTATAGTTCTTTGCAGTTAGTGATTGAGGTGATAAATGCTTTGTGTGTTTAAGGCTGGAACCTGTCATATTTTGAGATAATTTTAGACCTTGAGGACTGCTATACCTTAGCCATTAACACTTTACTTTGGGTATGACTTATTGCAAAAATTTTGGGCCATTCTATTTTTGATTACAAAATGTGGCATTCTTATCCAAGGTCTTTCGTTAAAGTATATTTTTAGCAGACTCGATCTTGATGAGCTGTTGTCCTTCCCTCAAGGATAAGACAGATACTACACTATAGGAAGACATTGTGATGTGTTGTGTGAGGTATAGCTGAGTGAGGGTGCTGGGTTGCTGTGCCATGGGGTAAGTAGTGGCTACATTGTGACCAAATTTTGCTGCATTTTACCTCCTTTGTGGTTGCTGTTTTGGCTACCAGTTGACTGCTATTTTGCTGTTATTTGCTGCTGTAATCCCTGCTGTATTTTGGTGGAATTGTGCCCTGCACAAACACATGTTGCTGCCTTTATTTTGAGACAGCTGTAGGCTGAAATTCTGGGCAGGGGCAGAGTGAAAAAAAATCAGCAGTTGTGTTGCTGCACTCTAGCCCAAAAACAGTGCAATAAAAGTATCAACCGCAATGGTATAAAAACAGTTGCATGGCTAATTGTATTGAGGTGTGAGCTTTTATAAATAACTAGGTTGCGTATAGAACTCTAAAATTAGATATTAGGACCTTCTACCTCCTTTACCTATTATTTGAATTTAAAGAATGTAGTCACCATGTGTTTATTTTGGTTCGCATATGAAACTGGAGTCTATTTCGTTAGAAGTAGTTATGGATGGATATGTATCTCCTCACAGTTTAAAAGATAGTTTGAATTAATCCCTGAATGTCGTACCCCTTGTTTTGAGGATTTGGAATAACAATTGGTGTATTCTTTTTGTATGGTGTCAAAGGTTAGAAATGTCGTACCGACATTCGAGGACGAATGTTTCTAAGGGGGGAAGGATGTAACACCCCGTATTTTCGGATAGCAGTTGAACTCGTAGCGTAGGTAAGTAGACCCGGACCCGGGAAAATTTCGTTGTACTTGTGTATATTAATAAGAGGATTAGTATATAAAAGGGCGTGATCCCGAAATAATTTTGGGATTTAGTAAGTGTGACGATGGAGTTTAAATAATTGTGTATCCCGGAGAGAGTATAGACTGGTATTTTATTACGGGAAGTATGATATTGACATATGAGGATTTTAGTAATCGTCGGGATTTAAATAATTGGAGACCGGAAATTTAATTGTGTGTATAATTAATTAATTGTGGGATTAATTAATTAGGGGGGGACAATTTATAGTGGGAGTAGGTAAGTGAGATGTTATAATCGATTTGGGGGTGGCTAAGCCCCAAATCGATCGACCGAGAACAACGCCCATAAGGCTTCCTTCTCCATTTTCTTTCATTTCTTCAATTCCATCTCTTCCACCATCAATCCTTCAATGTGCTCTCTTCATCTCTACCAAACTCCTTCACCAAATACATTTCTAGTAGCAGGAGCAAGCCTCGGTCGATGGGTTTTCTGAGATTTCGACCAAAATTTGGGGATTTTCGGGAGCTTTCTTATAACCAGCGAAGGGGAAATTCGTGGTGTTCGGGTTTAGATTCTAGTAGAACCGAAACCATTAACAAGCTTAGAAGCTCAGAAGCTAAACAAGAAACCTTGAATGCGAAAGGATTCAGGGGTGAATCAATGTTGGGGATTCTGTTTCAGTTTTCTTTCGGAAGCTGTTGGGATGACAGGTTCGACGACACTCGTCACTGCGTTTAAGAGAGGTAATCTTCTTTATTCTCTAAGTTTGTACAAGTTCTAGACTTGATTCTTGCTATTAGTTCTAAAGACGATTGTCGAAAATGCGAATTTGGGTTGGGTGTTGTCTGGACTTGTCGTTCGAGAGTTCTTGGGTTTGCATGTGAAATTGTGGTATTGTTTCGGAGATTTTAGTAGTATAAGAAGGAGGATTAATAGAGTTGGATGTTTCACTACTTACATAGATTTCGATATAGAAGGAATATAGGTTCTACGCGGTTAAGGTGTTCGTTAGAATATCCCCGAGAATCGTTTTTAAAATGTTGTGTCGATTATGATTTAAATCATCCGTATGATGTAGATAAGCATTCATAGGGGCTTACAAGGACCCGCGGAACTTAGATAAATTCGACAACAAGGTTGAAGTTCTAAAACGAGGCGTACGCTAATATTGAGTCGATTAATTCGTCTAAGAGGTATGTGAAACCCTTACTTCTTTCTTTTGGCATGCTTTAATGGAAGTACGGCGGACGTACTTAATTCTTATATAGTTTAATTCCTAAAGAGGATTGTTATGAGAAGTGCCTATGATTTTTCAGCAAAGAGTTTATTATGACATTATTGTAATGATTTTATTGAGAGTCAAATGATGTTTTTTTTACTTGCATGGCACTCATGATATCTACTCGTGCTAAGTGTTACTACTTCACCTCACCGAGTCCCGGGCCGGGTTACGACTCGTGCACAACCTTGCATTGTTCACCGAGACCCTCACTAGAGGGCCGGGTTACGTAGGATGGATCCATAGATGAGAGATGACTTTACCGAGTCCCAGCATGGGCCGGGTTATGATATGATTCCACCGAGTCCCGCACTAGTGGGCCGGGTTACGTTACAGATGTATATATATGTATATGGACAGACTCTCATGTTTTCTTGCCTTGACTCACATTTTTATAAGGCACAGCTGACTTTTATGGTTTATGGCACAGTTGGATTTGAATCCTGATTTTTATACTGATCTCATGTTTCTGTTGTCTACTTATGATCTCTTTTACAGCTTCATGTTTTACATACTCAGTACATTAGTTCGTACTGACCCCCTTTCCTCGGGGGGCTGCGTTTCATGCCCGCAGGTACATGTTTCAGTTTGGTGAACCTCAGGCCTAGGTTCCTACTCAAGCGAGTTGGAAAGCTCCTTTGATCCGAGTTTTGTCATGTTGGTACCGAATCTCTTTAGAGCTTCTGTTTGTATTTAGGGGCACGACGGGGCCCTGTCCCGTCATATGTCGTTCTTCTTCTTATAGAGGTCTGTAGACAGTGGTGGGTTGTACGTATGTAAGGGTTATGACTCTGTTTGGGTCGGTCATGTTATTGTATTCGTGTTTGGGGTGTTCCCATGTTTATACGTTACTATCGGTGGCGCCTTGTCGGCTTGCTTGTTATTTTATATTGGCTAATTGTGACTCCTCGGAGAGACAGTGCATTCGGGGGTAAAGGCAGCCTTGTCGGCTTGCCTACCCTGGCATATGTTGTTATTGCGACGTTATGCTGCCGGATTTCAGACTCATTAAGGGTTAGTTAGATTATGTGTGACAGGTTAGTATAATGACGTCATTAGGGCGGTTAGTCGCGGCCCGTCGGGTCGGGTCGTGACAGAAAAGAAGCCATATAAATTGTTGCTCATTCAATATTTCATGAAAAAATTAGACATATTGATAATGAATGTCACTTTGTAAGAGAGAAGATCATTGTAGGGTTGATACAAACTCGACACATAGGTATTAAGGAGCAACGAGCAGATCTGCTAATAACGGGCTTATGTAAACTACTGTTGGAAATTTGCCTTTGGCGGGAGTTGCGACCGACCAACTTTAACGGCTTAAACACTAGTGTAACGTATGTTGGAGAATCCGGTTCTTCACACATGCATGATCTACTAAGTACGTAGATAACCGTAGGGCCAAGAATCGTCAAATTTCATTGAGAAATGAAAGAGATATTGGTTCACGAAGTAAGGTGTTTGAAGCATGGAAAGTGTGGTATTGTGTGTAATTCTCCCTCATCGGTAGAGGAAGAAAGAATTGTTATGTATATAAGATTCGAAATTGGTTTGGGGTTTGGGACCCCAAGGGGTATCCCATGTGTTTAAAGGAGGGAGGACCTAGATGTGCTTCGGTTCGAGGAAAGACCACATGCGCGTCGCCGCCGCCCGCCCGTCCGTTCCGGTTCCGAGTTCCGGGTTCCGGGTTTCGGGTTCTCGGGTCACGGGTCACGGGCTGTGGGCTGTGGGCCTTCTGATATTATCTTTTTGGGCCAGAGAACTTTGCCAGAAGTACAGATTGATCCCGAAGTTTCCGGATGTACGAGTTCGGACGAGAATTCTTTCGGATGTACAATTTGGTCCCTGAAGTTTCAAGATGTACAGTTTGGTCCCTCAAGTTTCCAGAATCTGGACAGTCAAAGCTGTTGCCAAGCACTCAATTCAGCCATTTATTTTGGCTGAATTACTCCTCCTATAATGGCCAAATTCGTTGGTCTTTCTCCCATTTATGTTGGTGGCTTTACTACCTCCATAATGGCCATTATTTGGCTGTTATGGAGGCAGTAAATCAGTCCATTCCTCACCTATATAAACGCCCACTTACACCATTGTTGAGGACACTTGATATGCACGAAAATACACAACCAGAAAAAATCTTCTTCCTACAACTTCCAAGCATCATTTCGTTATTCAATATTCTTCACGGTAGCTCTTGAGTTTCCTTTGCTCAAGGGTTCCATTGCTGTTTTATCTTGGGAGACAAATTGTCCAGGACGTATAAAGGATACATACGGGGCAATATTGTCTTAAGGACAGAGTGCCACACTCGACTCAGCAAAAACAGTTTCTATTTTTCCGTCTTCTACAAAACTGGAATTTTCAGTTTTTCTTCTGTAACAATTGTAATTTTCAGATTTCATGTTGAATTATTGAAATCTTTGTTTATCCTTTCGAATACTTGTAATAGTTAAATACTTCCCGTACTGCTTTATAAAGTACCATAGAGCAAATCTCCCAACAACTACAACATGAAGTTTTGATTGGCAGGTTGGGAATGAAAATTTTGTTTCGAGCCTCAGCTTGAGGGAGAAATATTGAGACTGTGGGTTCTACACTAGCTGATTATTCAAGTTAAGCGGTTAGAAAAGTTGTTAGTCAGCTTTGCTGTCATGATCTGTGATTATGTTAGCTTTAGAGTTAGCAAGAGAAGTCAGTTAATACTGTAGATAAGATAGTCAGCTAATAGAGATAGAATAGAGTTGTACAATTTCTTCTTCCATACGATTGAATGAAACACACTGCATTTCTTCTTCTATTCGGTTATTGCTTTCCTCTGAGCTCCCATTAATGGTGTATCTCAACATACCAAATATAATTTATCTATTATAGTAGTAATTCCTCGATGGATAAATTCATCGTTATAAAGTGGGTAAAGTTTTAGTGACTTTATGTAATTAAAAATAGTTTTATGATTTGATTATTATAATATAGAAAAATTTTGTTAAGGTTTTTTCTGAATTTCCTATTTTATTTGGATTTTATCATAATTGTGTTTTAATTCTGAAAGACTACCGTGTATATCACATGGTAGTCCGTGTATATCGGTTTCCTCCATTGTATATATTTTACCATAATTAGTAGAATTATTGTATATGTATAATTATGATAGTAGTTTTGTATTGGTAAAAGCTAGTAGTTAGAAAAAAGGTAGATTTAATTTCCTTAATTAGATATTGTATATCATGTATATATACCTTTTCATTACTAAAAATAATCAGGGGATTATTCTCTTTCATGGTATCAGAAGTCTAGGGAAAACTTTTTCTTCTCAAAACCACATCTCTTCCGCCGTCGTCTCGACTACCGAACCTCGGCCACCGATCGATCATTTCCTACCTTCACAAATGTTTTCTGAATCCCTAATTCTCCTCTTGTTCTTTCAATATGTCTACCTCAAAGAACACCTTTTGATCCTTCCCTTGCAGTCTTCAACATCAAGAACAACATACCTAGCGTTCTTGAGATGGAAAACATCCAATACGCGACATGGGCAAAACTATTTAAAGTTCACGCACGGTCTCATCGAGTCCTTCATCACATCATCCCCTCGGCAACAAGCAAGGAGAAGGTGCCTACCACCGATGATGAAATAGAGTTGTGGGAAACTCTTGATACTACGGTTCTCCAATGGATTTATTCCACTATCTCTACAGACCTCTTGTAGACTATTATTGAACCCGATGTCACGGCAATGGATACTTGGAATAGGTTGCGTGATATATTTCAGAATAACAAAAATTCCTGTGACGTGACCCTTGAACAGGAATTCTCCCACGTCAACATGGAGGATTTTCCAAATGTCTCAGCCTATTGTAAAAGGCTCAAGGAGTTGTCGGATCAACTCAAGAATGTTGGTGCGCCTGTCACGAATGATCGTCTTGTTCTTCAGATGGTTGCGGGCCTATTCGAGGCTTATACTGGCATTGGAACTCTTCTTCGTCAAAGCAATCCTCTCCCGTCGTTCTATCAAGCACGTTCCATGCTCACCTTAGAAGAAGTCGGATTGGCTAAAAAGGCGGAAACCAGAGCCAATTCCGCCATGATGGTAGCCATGTCCGATGATCCTTACTCACTCTTGGACAATTCTAGCCAAAACATAACAATGGTGGCGGCAAAAAGGGCCAAAATTGGAAAAATAATGGAACAAATCGCGGTGGCAAGGGCGGCAGCGGCAGTGGCGGCAACAGTGGTGGCAAATCAACGGCTGGTGGTAGCAGGCAGGGCACCGGGCCACTGAACTTATGGCAGCAGGCTTGGGCAGTGGCCCTGGGCCATGTCATGGGCTAATGGGAAGTAGCCCATGCCACCCTGCCCAGTTTTAGTGAATTAGGCCAGGCCCAACTACAATCGGCCAAAGCAGACATGGCCAATGAACAGTAACTGGCAGCAGGCTGGCCTGCTTGGGCTTCGTCTTCAGCAGGCCTTCGCTGCTACCTGCAACATTAGTTCCAGCCCCCACAGATATCGAGACAGCGATGCATACATTTGGATCTCCTCTGAATGCAAACTAGTACATGGACACCGGGGCCACCTCTCATATGACGTCCGCGCCAGGTAATCTCTCGTCTTATTTTAATTTGAGAAACAACTGTGGCATAATTGTTGGTAATGGTAATTCAATTCTAATTCGTAGTTATGGTCACACAAATCTGTCTCCCCCGAACCCACCTCCTTGTGGCATGCACGTTTAGGTCATCCAGGGCCGTCTGTGATTTCCTCTCTTAAAAACAATAATTTTATTGCATGTAATAGTACGTGTAGTACTAATATTTGTCCTTGTTGTCCACTTGGAAAACATGTTAAATTACTATTTGTAGCCTCAAATTTTAGTACTTTGTTGCCATTTGATATTACTCATAGTGATTTGTGGACATCTTCCGTTTTGAGCTATTTGGGTCACTGTTATTATGTGTTATTTTTGGATGATTATTCTAATTTTTTATGGACCTTTCATTTATCTAAAAAGTCTCAAGTTTTCTCCATATTCCTAAAGTTTAGAGCATTCATCCGTACCCAATTTGAATGAGAAATTAAAAACATTCAATGTGATAATGGAAGAGAATTTGATAATGGGTCATTTCAGGAATTTTGTAACACTACTGGCAACTAAGATTTCGGGCTGGCATGTCATCTTGTAAGTCCTATCCTACTCCGGTTGACCCCAAACCGAAGCTGAGTGCTAATTCTAGCACACCTTACGAGTATCCCTCCCACTATCCCAGTCTTGCAGGGGTTCTTCAGTACTTTACTTTCACGATGCCCGATATTACATATGCAGTGTAGCAGGTGTGTTTATTTATGCATGATCTGAGGGACGAGCACATGCATGCTCTCAAACGCATTCTGTGTTACATTCAGGGCACTTTTGATTATAGTTTGCACTTTTATCCATCCTCTATATCTACTCTCGTGTCCTATACTGATGCAGATCGGGGTGGATGTCCAGATATCAAACGTTCGACATATGGGTATTGTATGTTTCTTGGTGATAACTTGGTCTCTTGATCAACTAAACGCTAGGCTACTTTATCACAATCTAGTGCGGAGGTCGAGTATCGAGGGGTAGCGAATGTGGTGTCCGAGTCATGTTGGCTGCGTAATCTCCTATTAGAGCTTCACTTTCCTATTCAGAAAGCTACATTAGTCTACTGCGATTATGTTAGTGCAATCTATATATCTGGAAATCAGGTCCAACATCAGCGCACTAAACATATCGAGATGGATATTCACTTTGTTCGTGAAAAGGTAGCTCGTGGATAAATACATGTCTTGCATGTCCCTTCACGGTACCAAATTTCTGACATCTTTACTAAGGGTCTTCCCTTAGTTCTGTTTGAAGATTTTAGGGATAGTCTCAGCATACGACAATCACTCGCTATGACTGCGGGGGTGTGAAAGACTACCATGTATATCACACGGTAGTCCGTGTATATCGGTTTCCTCCATTGTATATATTTTACCATAATTAGTAGAATTCTTGTATATGTATAATTATGATAGTAGTTTTGTATTGGAAAAATCTAGTAGGCTTGTATTAGGAAAAGGTAGATTTAATTTCCTTAATTAGATATTGTATATTATGTATATATACTTTTTTATTAATGAAAATAATGAGGAGATTATTCTCTTTTAACTTCAAAAAGGTTTCTTGGTAGACAATATTTTCTTAGTGCGAAAGGATTTTTCCATATATATCATATTTCTTGGAGGGGAAGTTTTAGAGTTCTATAAATAGAGGATCCTTTCTTTTCTTACATAATACAATAGCATCCACAATGTAGTCATTAAAGAGTCTCGTTTAGGAGGAGATTTTCTCTCAATAGTTTTTATGATTTTCTTTTATATTAGTTTTTCATATGTAGGTCGATTGACCAATCAGTTTATTGTATTATGATTCTTTTTATAATTTCTCTATGTTATCGTCGTTTAATAACTTTCACATGGCGCCCTGATTTTTTCGATCTCAACAAGTTTTATAATTTTATTGTTATAATGAGTAAAGTCAGTTACTTTAATGTGACAAAAAATTATGATTTTATTGTTATAGTAAATAAAGTTCAATGATCATATATATGTGAAATTAACCCGTCAATTAATTAGTTATTCCGTTTTTCAGCAACTTGAGCTTTTACAATTTTAGAACCATGGAATACGCTTATATCTTTCTAACTAAGAACGATAAATGTTTTTTTCTCGTTATTTTAGACATAAAGGAACTATTAACACTCTAATGTTGAGAAACTTCAAACGCTAAAATACCAAATTTCTGAATATATTATTTATACTTTCAAGTCAATCACCAAGGACCTAACGTTGAATTCTAAAGTACTTTAAGATTTTAAATTAGTCTAGTCTACCGGCCAGAAAGAGAGAAAATTCAAAAGCTTTTTTTATATATATTTTGTACAGAGTCTATATTTGTCTTCATACATGAATAACTTTATGGTTTTAATTTCATAAAAATGGTACGTGTACCTAATGCACCTTTTCCTTAACGAGTAGATGAAAATTTCATTTAAAAAATTCTGTAACTATAGAGGGATCTAAGAGGTTCACATATAGGGAGTATAAAGAAATTTTTAGAGTGGGAAAGGGTGTTGGGCAAGGGGGTAAGAGGCAGAGTGAAGAATTTGACAAAGGGTGTACGGATTTTTTTCTTATTTTGTGTTAAGAATGTGCAGAATTAAATATATACTCATAATAGTTAATATTTAATTTATATACATCAAGTAATTTTCAGACGAAGAATATACACCGGACCATCCTTCATCTAACGTGGCTTCGCCCATAAGGAGGGGGTGGTTTAGAAAGAAAATATGGATGGCACAAAAAAGGGAAATGCCCACTAACAAAAAGAGCTTTTATGTTAAAGAAGAGTATTTAGCTAAAGGGGAAAGTGGACATGATTGGTCATTAACAAAATGAGAAAGGGGAAATAAGAATTAAGTGATGAACTCCATGGAACTATTCCATTAGTGGATATTTCCTTTTTATTAACTTAATCAAAAGTTAAAAGATATTATCAAAAACCTAGTTAATTATGCTCTTTTTTTTCTTTTTCCTTTTTAACGAAGGAACCCGCAGCCGTTACTCTCTCGAGTATGCACAGGGTAAACCCCGGACTGACGCAATAGCCTGCAAACCACGTCAGCCGATTAATCACACTTGGCAAGCCATGTGTGACAGGCTCAACCAAGAAGATTTATGCAGGGTATCGAACTCGTGACCTTGCGGTCTCGCGCTCTACTGCTACACCAACTTGGCTACCCTTGCGGATAAAACTGTATACATGTGTGGGGGATTTTCACTAAACCTATTTTTATTCCTTTTAATCCTTTAACTCCCTAAACTGGCTTTCCAGATGCTTTTTGACAACTAATATCACTTATTTATTCCCTCTTATTTGTCACTGTAGTTACTGACTCACCACTTAGGGAGGAGTCATTATATGACTATTTTTATTTTCTAGTAATTAATTTGAGGTTTTATATTCTAAATTCTTTAATTATCTTTTATGAAAATAGGGGGTAGATACTAGCTGGCATTCACAATACTGGTGCTCACGCAAAGGCTTTTTTCTAATGCTCCTTTACCGATGTAGTACGGTCTTTAGTGGTGTTTTAGAATAGGAAACTGTAAAAAGCGTTTATCTATGGAAATTGGCGCCGGCGGCTGACTCAAGTGCCCCGAAGTGTCTTGTAATGAAAATTCAATGCTCTGCCTCTTTCTAATTTTATTTTTATTGAAACTTCAGGGATCAAACTGTAAGTACTAAACAGTTTGGGGTCCAAAAGATAATATCAGAAGAAGTCCAAGGCACACGACCCGCGACCCGCAAATCCAGGGACCAAATTGTAAGTACTAAACAGTTTGGGGTCCAAAAGATAATATCAGAAGAGGCCCAAGACCCGCGACCCTAGCCCGGACCGACTGACAGCGCGCGTGTGGGCTTAGCCTCGAACTCAAGCACACCTAGGTCTCCCTCCTTCAAACACATGGGTTACCCCTTGGGGTCCCAAACCCTTGTCTATTTTTTAGGCTTATAAGAAGAACAATTCTTCATTTTCCCACTGATGTGGTAAATTTGTCTCACACCATATTTTTATGCCTCAAACACCTTACTTCGTGGACCAATATCTCTTTCATTTCTTAACGAAATTTGACGATTCTTGGCCCTACGGTCATCTACTCACTTAGTAGATTATGCACGTGTGAAGAGACAAAGCCTCCAACATGCGGAACCCTAGTGTTTAAGTCATTAAATATGGGTGGACGCAAACCCTCACCAAAGGCAAATTTTCAATAATACTCTCGATCTCTATCTAAATTTATGTGAAGGTATTTGACTAGACACAAAGTTTAAGTGTAAAATAAAATCTTTTGAAATTTATGATCTAAAATAAGTCATAGATATTTGTGTGTCTATAAATCATCGAATTAATGATAAAATGAAAAGTTTCAAGTTATATTAATACTATTAAATATAAAAAGATACCACTCTTTTTTGTACTAACTAAAAAGAAAGAGTTTCACACACACCTATATATATAGAGAGAGAGAAACTTTACAAACTCCAAATTATCGAACGTAAACACACTAAAAGTTGTAGTTGAACTTAGAAAAAATTAATTAACAATAAAATGTTTCGGGATATAGGTGAAATAATCCAAGAAATGAATTTGAGGCATACTCAACAAATAGTCAAAAAATATTATATTAAGAAATGAATCTTGTATTTAATTTAACTCACAAATTAGTTTATAAGGTAAGAATAGCTTCGATCATCAAACTAACGCGACATTACCTCCCCTCTATAATTGCCTCAAGCAGGGGAGGATTTATGATAAAAATTAATATGTCTTTAAATTCATTATTTCTCCGTAAAATTAGATATTTTATGTGCATATTTTTAGAATTGATTTAATATTATCCTGACACATTGACATTCATGTTATAAAAAGACTAAATGGTACACTTAGTTGAATGTTGAGTTATTAATCTAGATCAGTAATAGAGATCAATTCTCACTAAATACTTTTTTTTCTACTTTTTTTTAATGATAGCATTAATATTCTAAAAATTCTAGATCTACCCACATTTAAAGCCTATCTCATACTCTTCTTTCTTTGCTCCAAAAGGTGGAATCTCCCATCCCAGGAGCCCCACACCCCGGTCCGACAGGTCTGTGAAGGAGGTAAATCATGGTGAGTCAATTGATTTCAAAGGTTAGACCACTATCACGCTGCGCACAAGGGGCCCTCCTTTATTTCAAGAAGAAACCCCCACACTACCGCTGACGAGATTTAATCATTGGTCTTTGCTCCAAATATCTCCCTTGAAATCAATTGAGCTGTCCAAGTGGACTCATACTCTTCTTTCTTAAAGACACATTATTAACCGGATGTGAAATGTCAAGTAATAGTTGAGTCAAATGAACTCTTTTTTTTTGAAGAAAGAAGAGTTTAAAAAAAAGAAAATGAATCGATCATTGGTGCGACGGTTGGCAGCGTCTACGTTTAATATATTCAATTCTGAAACAAACTTGTGCATTTTACCTACCTTTCCAACCCAATAATCTACGGTTCTTTTTAAATTGTATGAAAGAAAAATATCTTTCTGGACTAAGTAATTTTTTAAGTTATTTTTTTGTTGTTGGATAAGTATCTCAAAAGTATTTATATAAAATAATACTATAAAATGGGATGGAGAGTAGGAGTTGGGGTGGCAGGGGTAGGGTAGTTAGGGTGTGCGGATTGGGAGCGTTAGGGGTGTGGAAGAAACAATGAGCTTGAAATACGCTTATGGAACTTATTTCTATAATTCAATAGGAAAGTCATTTTCTTAATTTTAAAAAAATTATTTTCTTAGAGAAAATATTTTTGATCAACCAATATAATAATCAAAAAATATTTTCTTATGTACCAAACACAACCTTGTTATAACAATTTAGGAAATATCTTTTATAGTAGTCCCTTACAGTGTTGTTGCTCATTTTTTTTTTAAAAAAAACAGAAGATTACCATTTGGGAATTTTTTTTTACCACACTACAACCCAAAGTGGCCCATTTAATAAATAATCTTAATTTTTATTTTTATAAAATTTAGCTAGTATAATCATAATATAATAATTATGTAGTATGGACTCAATATATGTTAGTTATACAATTATTATATATTTATTATAGATTTATTATACATTTGTGTTGGCTGCAGATGATTACGGCTAGACCCAATAGCGCTCATCGGTCACTTTTTTAGCCTATCTTTAAAAAATAGTCATTGTTATAGTTTAAAATTCAATAAATTTCTAATCATGACAATATCTTAAAGTTTTACCTATAAAAATTAAAATTCTATGATAATGATTATTTTTCAATTACAATGGACTAAAAGTGATTATTTGTGATGAGTTATAGCCTTCGTTTTATTTATTACAGTATTATAAATGTGGCCAGAGACTGAGGCAGCCACCTTTTAATTTTTTTTGACATATAACCTACTTCACACATGAGTGTTTGAAGTTAGGCTTGATCCAAACTTCATATAAAATGTCTGGCGTTAAATATAAGTGAAACTCATGCATTTCAGCAAGAAGTTCAGACGAAAATAATTCTTCAGTCATTTTTGCCTGAACTTCAACCAATATGACTAAAGTTCAAATAAAATGACTACAGTGAGATAAAAATGACTGAAATATAACAATATATGACTAAGGTTCAGACAAGAATAACTAAACGTCAGCCATATAAAACTTCAAACATTATGTCTCTTGTTAGACTAATTTTAGGCGCTACATCTAAAATTATCCGAAGTAAAATATACTACAAAATAAATAAATAATAGGAATAAATTAAAGGAAAAAATATCAAATACGTCATCGAACTATTGGAAATGGCTCGTTTATACCACTCGTTAATAGTTTGACTCATTTATATCATTGTCGTTACCAAAATGACTCATCCATGACATTTTCATTAACGCCTAAGTTAATGTAAAATGGTATTATAAAACCGGTGTTAATAAAATATGACATGGATGAACTATTTTGGTAACGACAATGATATAAATAAGCCAAATTATTGATAAGTGATATAAATAAGTCATTTTTTATAATTCGATGACATATTTAAATGTTTTTCCTAAATTAAATGATGAAGTCAAACTCAGATATTCATACACCTCGCCCTGCTATTGGTAAGGGAAGTGCATACTTGTGATAATTCGACCATCAGACAAGTGCTGCCAAGTGTCCACTATGTCACAGGCCATTAAATATGGGCTTCTGAATGGCCTTTCAACAAGCTTTTCTTACAGAATTTCCATTGTTTGATCCCTCTATCTCATATTAGTTGTTATGTTTTATTTTTTAAAAATTAATCTGATTAATTTTTAAAGTTAAATTAAAGTAGATTAATTTAGTATATAGTGATAAAAAAAATTCAGATATTCAAAAACTATACAAAACATACTATAAGTTGTAATTTTTCTCATATCAATTTGATAGAAAAATATATTTTAAAAATTAATCAAAGTTTGTACAATTTGACTCTCGAAAAATAAGACACTAACTAATTTGGGACGGAGGGAGTAGGTTTTGAACCACTTTAAATGGCCGACCCAAACGTAGAAATGTCGGAGAAAACAAATCCTAGAGAGCTTCTACTTGTAGTAATTGACCCTTGGACAAATGCTCGTCACTTTTAGTTTTTTTTTTTCTCAATCTACTTATTAAACACAATGACAAAAAAGAAAAAGGTGGACCAATATGTAAAGTGCAGCCCACCCTATCATGTTTAACTGGCCCAACACCAACTTAGGAGGTGCTACTATTTGACTAGTACTCTACCTCTTCTTTTTTAATAATCCAAAATTCCCGAAAATGCATATGTTTAAATTCAACGACAACATATAAGTGGAATCTGAAGAGGATGATGTATACACACACCTTAACCCTCTCATAAAGGTAGAGAGGTTATTTTCAAAAGACTCTCGGCTCAAGTAAAGCAATTCAAAGTAAATTTGACATAGTGTTCAAATTCGATAGATAATAACTTCACTTAAATATGCCAAGATTTTGTAGGGTTCAAACTCGTAACGTGCACCTAACACATACATCATACTCTTACCTCTAAACTGAAACCCTGTGGGCAGTACTCTACCTCCTCCTAACTTGTATGTTGAAGAAAACCTACTAATTGTAAAAGAATAAAGTTAAAGGTAAGCTAAAAGTTCATAACATGGTATCTTGTAGGAGCTATGGATAAGCTACTTAATGAAGGAATTCTAGGCACCCAGTTATATTGCTATGAATGTCTTCATAGGTATAGCCATAGCTGGAAGAAGACTCTATCAAATGATTGAGACTGTCCTTACAGTACATTATTCACTAGTACTAATTGTTTGGTTAGGACAACCTGAATCAATGCATGCTCACCTTATTACGAAATGAAAAGGAGAAAGAACATTTTTATACTATATGTATATATTTATACACACATGTTCATACGCGTGCGCGAGCATATGCACATACACATAGGAATTCATTAACAAATCTGTCATGTATATGCTGACTAAACAAAAGAAGTTAAAACCATGAGTTTTCCACCATACCTTCTGCTTCTGCAACTACACAATATTTGGTTCTTCCCCTTGATGAACATTGGGATAAATTAAATGGCAAAAGCATATGGCTTATTAGCTTTGGTCCATCATACATCCTTTATTTTAAATGGTAAAATACTGTACAAGCATAACAAGCACCATCTGCACTTGTCAAAGATATTTAGTCATTTGCCAAGCCATTTCAGCACTCAGGTTCCAAAAAACTGAATTGAATGTCAGACATATATATGTCTACACTTTCTACTGTCATGAGCAAGATGACTCTTTACATAATGTTCCTCCATTTAAGAAACTCATCACAGAATTGCACTAATAAACATGTGCAAAGATTAGTCATTCCACAAACACCTTGTCTCTGTTAGTATGGATAGCTAGTAGTTTAGTTAGCAATGTACGACGCGAGTGAGAATCCTTATTCAGCTGAAGTAATATGGGATTCAAACTCGTAATCATGAATCATGCATATATTGTAATAGGTCAGCATGCATGATTCGTTTCTTCCACTTCCAAGGCTATATCATATAATCGTAAAGCATTACATTGGTGTTAGGCACAGTAAGTGGCAACTTATCAATATAAAGGTAGAAGCGTGTTACGTTCTCCTGTGCGAGTACGGTGCTATCAACCACATCACAGTCACTAGTTAGAACCCACAAGTCTCTAGAGTTTACTCTCGTTAGACTACCTCGGCAAAAAGGGCATGATTGAGACCGGATGTACCTGACACATAATAGTATTTCAATATTTGGCTGAAAAGATTTGTGGGCGGAAATAATATATTATTTCCACTTCAAATACTCCCCAAACCGATATTTCAATATTTTACTAATATTTCAAATACTGATATTTAGTATTTGCAAATATTGATAGTGAAACCAGTATTTACAAATAATGAAGTTCAGTATTTGAAATACTGAAGTAACATGTGATGTCCAAACGGGCCAATCTTGTTAACATTTATAAAACTAGTTATGCGAAGGGGGGTCTCTTTCATACCAGTCGTGGAAACAGCCAACACACATGGAATGGCTACAATTAGGCAAAACCACCTTGGAGCCCGTCTCCATGCATATACCACATTCTTCTTCTTCTCCCTGTATACTTTTACATGACTGTCTTTTCTCTTCCACTCCTTCTCCATTTGAAGTGTTAGAGAGTTGAGTTACTTTATGATTCTCCTTCATAAATTCCACTAGATTTCCCTCCAGCTGCTTTAGTGAAGGATATATAATGGCTGCAAGATTTTATAACTGTTGAGCATTGATGAAATCCTAGCACACCATCCGATATCATCTTATTATCATTATTTACAGTGGAAAAAGGAGAAAAGTAATGTTGCCTCCGTCCCATTTTATATGATGATGTTTGACTGGCACGGGGTTTAAGAATGCAAGAAATACTTTCGAAACTTGTGATCTAAAACAAGCCATAACTATTTGTGTGGCTGTAAATCATGAATGAGGGTAAAATGAGAAGTTTAAAGTTAAATTGTCACCAACTATAGAATGGTGTCATTTTTTACAGAACTGACTAAAAAAGAAAGAGTTTCACATAAATTGAGACGGAGTGAGTAGTTTCGGAAATTGATTAACCAAGTTTTAACAATTAAATACAATTTCTTGCCTCTTCTTTTGTTTTTAATCTAAGTCTTACTCGCCTTCAATTTAAATTGCACCAAAATTTCACATTCATGTCTCAAATTTACTTCTTATTTGAGAACTTTCTTTTGCATTTCTGTCTCCCTCCCATTTTTGTACTCTAAACCAAAAGAAGAATAAAAAAGGAAAAAATACAAACCGTAGAATTCTCTAATTGTGGCTTTCCTTTCCTGTGGGGACATTGTTTGCATTTCATCAACATAAACCTACAAAGATAAATAATTTAGATTCTAAAACATCAGATGTGGAAGCAATACTAAGAGAATATACATCCTTTGAAAGGTGAAAGTGTATATCAAATGGACAAAGACAACCAAAAAAGGAAACTCTAAGTAATAAAGTGAAGTAAAAGCGAAAAGC
This sequence comes from Anisodus tanguticus, assembly GCA_034509755.1. NCBI lineage: Eukaryota > Viridiplantae > Streptophyta > Magnoliopsida > Solanales > Solanaceae > Anisodus > Anisodus tanguticus. Next base: position 47,194,669 of record CM067550.1, on the reverse strand, counting down.
TAACCTTGTAAACAAGAATATGAAGGAGTCCTAAACAACTAGGAAGAGTATCTAAACAACTATAGTCCATCCATTCTATTAGAAATAGCAAGAATGAGGCAAGAAAACCATAGGAAACTTTCATCTGAACACAATCCCCATTGAGATCCCGGGGAATTGCTGCTGCCCTGCAAAACGCACCCCATGAACAAAAGAATTGTTAACTAGCTATTCTTCAAACAGTTGTTGTATGTGTAACAAGAACAAAGATAGAACAAAACAAGCACTTAAAGAAAGGAAATCAAACCACAACAACAGCAAAAACATACCCAGTGTAATCCCACATATGGGGCCTGGGGAGGGTAGGATGTACGCAGACGTTACCCTTACCTTTATGGGGTACAGAGTTTGTTCCCGATAGACCCTCGACTCAAATCGAACCACCTCAAAAGCAAAATCTTCATAACTAACATAACATCACATGTTTCCTTTAAATTTTTTCTCCAATAGCTGAAGAAGTGTGTACCATCTAACCTAAAAACTTAAACCTATTAGTCATACCTCTTTTTAATTACTTAATTATACTATGGCTCAACCCCCCCTCCCTGACTTTTTTTTTCAAGGGCCAAACACGTGAAAATATTTCCTTTTTGTTTCTTTTTTTTTTTTAAAAAATTGGGTGAAACTTGAACCCGGGACCTTTGTCTAATATGATACCATGTTAACGTGTGTGACCATATCATCCAAAAGCTTAAAGCTATCATAGAGCATACTTTAAATTACTACTTCAACATTTCCAGATTGTGGCAATTTTGGCCACAAATCGATCCGATTGATCGTTGGTATATTTAAGTGTAAATTTAAACATCAAGCAAATGGAAATGGGAAATTGTTAGCTACTTTACTAGTAAACAAATTTGCACCAATTTCAATATAAAGATTACAAATTTTAAGTTATTGATGAAAGAAACTACCCAACAACCACAATGATGTGCAACCAACTCATAAGATGTACAACAATAAAATTGATCAGAAATAACAGATAAGACAAGAAAAATAAAAATTTACTTAGAATATCAAACTCTCCTAAGCAGTTAGAAACAAAAGCACTGAAAATAAAGAAAGTTTGAATAAAGACTTACATAGTATTGGCATGTTGAACATCAGCTTCAAGGGCTTTAATGGATTCTCTAAAGGAAGAATTCTGAGTCTGATTCTGCCACATTTATTCTCACTTTATTTTTACTTCAGTTTTCTTGAAGGCTAAAAGGAATAATTAACAAAAAAAGAGGGTCTTTTAGGATGATGCTTCCAAATTAGCTACAATTAATACAAATTAATGGGGAGGAGAAGAAACAGGAGATAGCTTAATGGTTTTAGCTTGCCGTGTTTGAAGCCTCAAAGTAAAGAAAAGGATATCTTCAATATCTGTCATCTCTTATTTGGCTTTCCTAATTACTCTTCCTTTTTTTCTCTACTTTGTTCTCGTTTCTTTCGTACACTGTGTTTGAGTAGTTTTTTTTTTTTAATAAATATTTATTTTTAAAAAGTGAGGTATTGACTAAATTTTTGAAAGAAAATAAGTGTTTCGCATAAACAGTTTTTCAGAAGCTAAAAATTGTCTTTTGTCCAAAAGTACTTTTGAAAAAAATACACTTAGAAGCACTTTTTAAAAGTTTAGTCAAATACTAATTGTTGCTCAAAAGTGCTTTTTAAATTAATTGGCCAAACAAAAATTATTTTTCGATAAAAGTACTTTTTTGAAAAGGAAAAAAGAAAATTTTAAAATAAGCCGATTTAAAAAACTTGGCCAAACAGTCTATTTAGACTCCTTTTGTTTCTTCATTATTTCTCATCCTGTTTTTTTTTAACTTATAATTTCCGACATATATACAAAACTCTAAAAAATATTTCAAAAAATTCAGAACTTCGAATCCATTTGGATTGACTTATTTTAAGTACTTTTATAATATTTGGGTAAAAGGAAAAAGTGTTTTTAAGCCAAAATAACAAAAATAAGCTAAAAGTCATAAGCTAAAATTCACAACTTATTACTTATAAGTCCATCCAAATGGTCTCAAGTTTGGATGTTTGAGTCAGGCAATTCGCATAAATGCCCTTATTTCGGGATGAACTTTAATATTTGTCCATCAAATTTAAAATATTTAATTTTGTCCTTCGCTTAATACCCCGAGGTTTTGGGTTCAATCCTCTGCTCAAACAAAAACTAAAACGAAATCGCAAGGCAGAGGTTTTGTAGCAAAAATAGGCATATTCGGGTAAAATTAGGGATATTTAGACAAAACTAGGCCTATCCGGTAGAGATTTGCGACCGCTCTTGCTCGAACTGGATTGCATGAATAGTGGAAGAACAATCCATTCGGATTAGAGCTGTGGCACGAAAAGACAAACTTTTACACAAAATTAGGTCTTAAGGCAAACCTCTATCTTAAAGGCAAACTTCTAATTAATAAGCCTAATTTTTCCGAATAGGCCTAGTTTGCTACAAAACCTTTGTCTTGCAATTTTTTTTAATTTTTACCTGAGCAAGGGGTTCGAACATGGAACCCATGAATTTTTAGGCGAAGGGTAAAAATTAAATATTCTAAATTTGAGGGGGGGAAATTAAAGACCAGTGTCTTTGAAGGTATTCCGCACAGAAAAAAGGTTTGAATCTGACTCTGGTTGTTAGGCTAATGTCATTGTCACTGCTTATTAGGATCTACATAACCTTCTTTAGTTTAAATTTTGGGACATAATGGATTCTTAAATTTCTCAATTAAATGGCTTGAGGCACGCACTTAATTACATATCTAAAAGGAAGTAGAAAATTAAATTTACAAATAATTTTTTTAATTTATGTGACTCACTCAACTTATACTAATAGTATGACATCTTTTTTTTTTATTTTATCTCACATAAAAGATGATCCAAAGTTTGTGAGAAAAAAATCTCATACAATTAATATCTGTTGTGTGAGATGCATATTACAAATTTTCTATAAAATATATGAATAGTTGAATGTGCACTGTAGGCTTAAGATGTCGGATTAATATAAGGTACACAAAAAAGATCTTTCAATACAGGAGTATGGGTTTGATGAAAAAAGTTTGTTTATCATTCTCTCCTATCTTACAAAAAAAAAAAAAGAGGAGGATCTCCTTCCGTCAGATCCTACATTAGAAAATGAATATTTACATAAACGTATTGAAAAAAATAAAATATTTATAGCCACTTAGTCATAAAATATCATTGATCATTTTTTAGCAACAAAAACTTACCATTCGACATTCAAAAATATATGTGAAAAAAGTAACCTTTTTAGTTGGTATTGTTGAAATATCTTGGAATATATTAGCGAGGTTAGATACAAAATTTGAGAAAATTGAAGGTGATTTGGATTTTGGGGTCAAAATTCTTAACTGAAATCGAGTTTGAAAAATGTTTTCGTGACACATGTATATCATTATATATATACGAGTAAATTACACACATATGGATACAAAAATATACATGGAAGATATACACAGTTAGAGATGGCAAAAACTTCGTCTTCTTTGAACTGTAGATCAAATCTCAACTCAAACCACCTCAAATCTCCACCAAAACGTCTTAAAATGAGATTTGAACTCCTTAAAATGTACCCAATTTATTCCAACAACACCCATTCAAAATAAATTTAAATTTCAAATATTTAAATTTTCTATCCAAGCTTACTCGAGTGTCATGGCCCAGATTTGGCACCTAAGCCACAATATGACACATGACGAGCTACTACCCAGAAGGCGAACTCTCTAAGCTAAGAATGCGAAAATAAAGAACCGAAAGAGAATTCAGTCTCAAATTGTATCCGTAGACATATAAGTGCTGAAGCTAAAGCAAAACACAAGCTTGCACATGCAACCTCAAAGTATACGAGTCATGGAACGATTAATAACTGGGTAACAAGATACGAAACGCAACTCGGTGAAATGAAAATACTAAATTCGCTAAGACGAATTGGCCACCATGATCTAATGATGGTTCATCTCAATTGAATTGACTGATGAATGTCGGAGTCGCTGCTCAACCACCTGCACACTCAAACAACAATAAGCGTGAGTTTAAAGATCCAGCAAGATCATAGACTCGCCCTTTCAGCTTACTCTCTGAGCAAGTCTTTAGAAATTACTGGCAATGCATAAAAGGTATAATTAAGGAAATAATAATAATAATAATAATAGTAAAGCAACTGAACTTGAGCTACAGGTATTGTAAACGTGTACAAGTATAACACTATAATCCCTACCCATAATTAGAATATATCCCATATATTGTAAATATATTTAGTGATAGATAATTATGGTAAACTAGGATTCCTCTTGTATTGTGACTAGGATTCCTCTTGTATTAGGGTTGTATATTGTACACTATATATATTGATATTAATGAGAAAGACTCCCCAAGGGAGATTAATATCATCTTACATATAGTGTACACGTGTACAAGTATAACACTACAACCCCTACCCATAATTAGAATATATCTCATATATTGTAAATATATTTAGTGATAGATAATTATGGTAAACTAGGATTCCTCTTGTATGGTGACTAGGATTCCTCTTGTATTAGAGTTGTATATTGTACACTATATATATTTATATTAATGAGAAAGACTCCCCAAGGGAGATTAATATCATCTTACATGGTATCAAGAGCCAAAACCCTAATCTAGAAAAATTCCTCCCCTTGTCGCCCCCCCTCTCTTGGCCGACGACACCACTGTTTTTTTCTCTTCCTAAATTTCCACCATTCTAATGGAAAATTTGGCTACTCCCACCTCTTCCGATGCTTCCACTTCTAACTCAATCGTCATCCAACCACCCACTATCCTCTCCTCACCGTTGTTCCATCCGGCTTTCGCCGTTACCAACATCAAGAATTTTATCCCTATAATTCTTGATCAGGAAGATGGTCAATATTGGTTCTGGGTGGAACTATTTCTTATCCATGCATGTGTATATCATGTGCTTGATTATATAGACGACTTTTCCCTTGTCCTCCCGATACGGACGATATCACATGGCGTCGCCTTGATGCTGTAGTCAAATAGTGGATATATGGCACTCTATCCAAGGATTTACTATACACAATCATGAAAATGGGTGCCTCTGCCCGTGATCTATGGACACGTTTGGAAGAAATTTTTCAAGACAATAAGAACACTCGCGCGGTGTACTTGGAAGAACAGTTCAACAACACTCGTCTTGAAAATGTCTCTAATATGTCAGAATATTGCAAGCAGTTGAAATTGGTGGCAGACCAACTGTCCAATGTTGGTACGCTCGTGTCCGAAACAAAGATAGTGTTACAATTAGTTGCAGGCCTCCCTAAGGGTGAATATGACACCCTAGCCACGATGATACAACAGGCTGACCCTCTACCAAGCTTCAACAAAGCACGCTCGCAATTGTTATTGGAGGAGACTCGACGTACGAAGCAGGACGAGCATAACCAGAAAGTATTAGCAGTTGAAACGCCTGCACAACATCAGGCCACCGCCGGCCAACAGCCTCCGCCGGAAAATATCCAACCGCGGCAAAACCGCGATGACAGGGGTGGCAGGGGTCGCGGCAATGGGCGAGGTGGCAAGGGCTGCGGGAAAGGCCGAGTCCAACAGCCACAACAGTTCAGCAACAACGCTTCATGGTCCGGACCAGTCTCTGGCTACCCAAATCAAAACTGGGCCACGATTTCAGGCTATCATCCAGCCCAGTACCATTTTCAGCAATAAGGGTTTCTGGGCCAGGCTCCAGGTTCGCGCCCACCAGTGTTCCAGAAATAACAGGCCCACGTCGTGCAGGCCCACATCGTGCAGGCCCAGTTTCCACAGCAGCCCTTAAATTAAATCGCTACCGACTTAGGTCAGACATTCAGCAGTATGAGTTTGCAGCAGCCCGATGAAAATTGGTATATGGACTCCGAAGCCTCATCTCACTTCACCCGGTCCGCATGTAATCTTTCCTAATTATTTCGTTTAAAGTCTCCACAATTTATTACAGTTGGCAATGGTCATCACATTTCAATTCAGGGCTATGATCACACCCACACTCCAAAACCTCACCCACACTTCTCCCTAAATAACGTCCTACATGCCCCCCACATCATCAAAAATTTAATATCCATTAGGAAATTTACTCGTAATAATTCTGTGTCTGTTGATTTTGATCCCTTTGGTTTTACTGTGAAGGATCTACGTACGGGGATACCTCTTACGAGATGCAATAGCACATGGGACCTTTATCCATTCACATCCTCATCCGTTGCAGGTTCCCGCCCACACACTACCCTAGCTGCTCTATCTCCGTCAATTTGGCACAATAGGCTCGGACACCTAGGAGATCATGTTTTTCATTTTCTTAGAAGTAATAATTTTATTCAATGTAATGGAAAACTTGCCCAGACCTATATTTCCTGTCAATTAGGCAAACATGTTCGTCTTCCGTTTAATTCCTCAGTTAGCATTACGTTTGCTCTTTTTGATATCATTCATGCTGATTTGTGGACTTCCCCCGTTACTAACTCCCTAGGTCATAAATATTATCTCGTGTTATTGGATGACTACTCTCACTTTCTTTGGATCTACCCATTAAAATTAAGTCCGAGGTTTTTGCCAAATTTCTTGAATTTTGCACTTTTATCAAAACGCAATTCGAACGCGCCATTAAATCTTTCCAATGTGACAACGACTAACAACTCCGCGTTTCAAAAATTCTGCAACAATAATGGCATGGTCTTCCGATTTTCGTATCCTCACACGTCCCCTCAAAATGGCAAAGCCCCGAATGTCTCATCCGTACAATAAATAACACGGTCCGCACTTTTTTGTTTCATGTCTCCCTCCCTCCATCCTTTTGGGTTTATGCGGTCAAAATGGTAGAATACGTCCTTAATAATTTACCCACTAGTACCCTCCATAACATGATTCCTACCGAAATCTTACACCGTAGGGTTCCCTCATATGATCACCTACGGATATTTGGTTGCCTATGTTTCCCTAATCTCTCTTCCACAGCCTCTCACAAATTGGCTCCCCGCACCACTCCGCGTGTCTTCTTAGGTTTCCCGTCAAACCATAGGGGCTATCTGTGCTATGACTTATCCACTTGTAAAATTCACGTTTCACGTCACGTCACTTTTGACGAGATGCAATTCCCCTTTTCCAACATCCAGAAATTTCAAAAACTGGATTACAAATTTTTAGATGAATCAACTCTCTCTCCTGTCCACCTTCGGGAACTATGCCCAACTGACACCACTGCACCTCCTCCATCTGCCACTGTACATTTCCTGCCATCAACATCCTTGCCACTGGTGTCCCCCCCGTCGCCGCATCTTTCCATCTCTAGCACCACTCTGCCCCCAGGTTCCACTGACTCACCGGTCACCGTCTCATCCACTGTGCCATCCCAACAATCTCACCACCGTGTCGACCACAGCCCGCCCCACAACCACCACCCACCAAACCCAGATACCAGACCTAATACGCCACCAACATCGTACTCTACCCTACAAAACATTTCCGGCATACTGAGAATCCCCACAAATCCTTACCACAGTTCACCAGCAACCAACGACCAAACCCACTCAACTCCAACCCCAAACACCGTCACTGTTCCGCACCACCCGACAGCCACCCTCGACCGAAACCCAGTCCCGACAACACAAAATGCACCACACCCGAATCTTCCATCACCCAGTCCAACCAACTAGTCGACCAACACTCTTACCCAGCCAGCGCCCACACACCGGATAAAAACCCGTGCCCAACACGGGATATTCAAACCCAAAATCCAATTTAACCTGTCCACCCAAATAATTTCACCTATTCCAAAAAGCCTTAAATTAGCCAAACTGGACCCGAATTGGAATGCGGCCATGTGTAAGGAGTTTAATGCTTTAACGAAATAGCATACTTGGGACTTGGTTCCTCGATCAGAGGGGGTGAATGTGATCCGTTGCATGTGGCTTTTTCGTCACAAGTTCAGGGATAGTGGTCACTTAGAAAAATATAAAGAAAGACTAGTGGCAAATGGTACTAACCAGCAGTAGGGCATTGATTGCGGTGAGACATTCAGTCCGGATGTTAAATCGGCCACCATTCGCACAGTTCTAAGCATTGCTATGGGAAAGCATTGGCTGATTTATTAGCTAGATATGAAGAATGCATTTCTTCATGGGGATTTAAGAGAAACTGTCTATATGCACTAACCGCCTTTTGTCCACCCAGCAGCCCCACATTATGTGTGCCGTATCTGTAAGTCACTTTATGGCTTAAAATATGCCCCCAGCGCATGATATGTTCATTTTGCATAGTTCATTATACGCCTTGGGTTTACATGCAGCAGATGTGATAACTCTCTCTTTACTTTACATCGAGATGTCACATTGTTCTTACTGCCTCTACTGCTGTGTTGAAAGATAAGATTTTTGCACGGCTCAAGTCTGAATTTGCCATAACTGATTTGGAAAAGTTGAGCTATTTTTTGGGGATCTCAGTCACTAGATCCTCATATTCTATGTTTCTTTTCCAGCGTAAGTATGCAGAGGAGATCGTACACAAGGCTAAGATGGACAATTACAAAATCATGTTCACTCCAGTTGATTCTAAATCCAAACTTTGTGTAATGGTCGGTACTCCAGTGACTGATCCTACTATGTATCGGAGTCTTGCAGGTGCACTTCAGTATCTCACATTCACCAGGCCTGACATTGCCTATGCTGTCCAGCAGGTATGCTTGTTTATGCATGCCCCAGAGAACCTCATTTTACTGCCCTCAAACGTATCATTCAATATGTTAAGGGCACACTAGATTATGGACTACACTTATATCCCTCAGCACCGACCGCACTATTATCCTACACAGATGCAGATTGGGCAGGCTGTCCAGACACCTGCCGCTCTACATCCGGCTACTGTGTATTTTTGGGTGATAATCTCATCTCTTAGTCTGCCAAACGGCAAGCCACATTATCCCGTTCGAGTGCAGAAGTTGAGTATAGAGGAGTTGTTAATGTTGTTGCTGAGATCTGGTGGCTCCGAAACCTTCTCTTGGAGCTTCAGTGTCCTTTAATTAAAGCGTTTCTGGTCTACTGTGATAACATATCCGCCATATACCTGTCTCATAATCCGGTTTAGCATCAGCGAATCAAGCATGTTGAGATGGACATCCACTTTGTTCGCGAGAAGATTGCTCTCAGGCATATTAAGGTATTCCACGTGCCTTCCTCATATCAATACGTGAATATTTTCACGAAGGGCCTCCCAAGACAGTTGTTCCTTGATTTCAGATCCAGTCTTAGTGTTAGGCCTCCTCCCGCTCCAACTGAGGGGGTGTGTAAACGTGTACAAGTATAACAATACAATCCCTACCCATAATTAGAATATATCTCATATATTATAAATATATTTAGTGATAGATAATTATGGTAAACTAGGATTCCTCTTGTATGGTGACTAGGATTCCTCTTGTATTAGGGTTGTATATTGTACACTATATATATTAATATTAATGAGAAAGACTCCCCAAGGAAAATTAATATCATCTTACAGGTATAACTAACAAGTGTAAACTTAAAATGAAAAATATAATAAAATGCTACGGAACATAGGTTGTCTGTCTGATCCGACCCCAGCGGTGCATCAATATCATGTCTCACCCATCTTCGGTGTGTAAGTTCCTATCTTACCTGTCTTTAGCAGTGCAACGACCTCACATCTTACCCGATCTCACTAGTACTGCATAACACTGCTATTAAATTTTAAGTTACAAAAATTGAACTTTAGAACATTATTTCAAAGTTTTACTTGTAAAATTGAGTGTCATGAAGTTTGGACTTTTACAAGTGAAATTCTAGGACAATATCTTGAAATTTAAATAAAGGTTGATAAGATGAAGAAGTAGCCTCTGTCACTTTCAAATGAAGAAGATTAAGGGAAAAAGTTTTTTGTAGCTGGAAAACTAGCATTTTTCTAACATCTCAAACATAAATTATAGTTCAACTAGTTCTAGAACTGGTTAATAGTATAAATTTTAGGGGCATTTCTGCGATGTACCTAGGCAGCAAAGATAATTACACAACAATATTCATTTGAAAAATGACACTTCATACCTATTTAGAAAAAAATATTTACAAAAACTTCAGCAGGTATATACGTTGTATATCTTTAGGATTACAATACAAATGTTGTACATCTTAATGGTGTAGGTTTTTGTTGGGTTGTTGTACGCAGCGGATATTGAAAACTTATTTCAAACCCAACAAACATAGAACTGTTTGACTATAGGGTAATTTAAAGCCGTAAACATAAGACTTGAATGGTACTTACATGTTTACAATATCTGGAATCTTTATCAAATATGGATGCGCACGCGAATGCCCTTTCGATTGCAAGCTTCAAGCTTCAATGTATTCCTCCTTTGGAAAGCTAGGAAATCCGGCAGAGGTTCGAGAGAGTGTTTTGATTCTAAGTCTCTAAGACTTATAATAATTATATGAAAATCAAGTGTAATGAATAATGAAGTGTAGGTCTGTATTTATACGTAAAAAATAGGTCAAACTGGATTAGGGTTTGACCTTGGGCCTGACCCAAAATTTGAGACAAAATAGGTCATGGCGCCGCGGCCCTATGGTGTGGGCGTCGCGGCGCTGACGTAGCCCTACACTGTCTCGTTTTATTTTCCGCACATTCTTAATTAAATTCAAAATCCAATTTTGACTTAATTAAAACAATCATTATTCATTTAAATATCTCGATTCTAAATCGAATATTTAATACTCTCTCAATACATCCTTAGATCGAAAAGGCAATCGACATAGTGTGACCCTCCATTACTTCACATATCGACATTAATCAAATTAAGGTCTACGCGGAACTCCTAGACGGCGCCGCAAGACGAACTCAATATGTGAAGTATGTTTATACAAATCCAGTAAACTTAACCTCTATGTGGTAAGATAAAATCCTTTCATTCACGACACACCCGATTAAGCTTAGGATTTGTCAAGTGTCTATCCAAATGGCTTAATCATTGTATCTCATCTATATTAGTTGAAAACAAGACCATATTCTAAATATGTCTATTTCGTTGGCCAACGACTTAGTCAACCTAATATCACTGTGAATATGAGTGTTCTCTCGAATATACATTCGAGGAATGAATCCTAATCTTGGCTCAACTACCACCTTTAATCTACATCGTAATGTACCCAATACAAGTTGTATCTCAACCTATAAGGCATTTGAGCTTAGGACATGATCAAAGTATATTACTCTGTAGACAATGTGCGCATTGACCTTAAGTCTAAGGACTTCTATCTCCCACACGCTGATCATACTTTAGACAAGTATAACAAATAATATATCAGCAGGGTATACCAATACTTCCAAAGTATTCATGTGTCCATCACGAGTAGTCATTACTCGTAGCAGGTGAGACATACTACACCCTCTAAGAATGTGATGCAGACCACATGTCGACTTATCACATATCATCGATATCCCATTCTCGATGATCATTAGTCGATGCTATTTTAAGAGTTGCGTTATAATATTAATATCTCACATTATTAATAACAACATAACCTCTAGGGATGCATATTATAGAATATTATAAGCAATCAACTAATAATTCAATAATTGCAAATGCCAAAATATTAATCTCCATTAATAATACGAATGTGTATAAAGTATATTTGTCATAATACAAATTGTCTCTAGGAAATACATATACCTTCAAACGGTACACAACTATTCTTATCGTTGTATATCATTAAGGTATATAAAATGTGAATATTATATTCTAAAGGTATGCAACTACCTAATCATTGCAGTGTAATTAAGAGAAAATTTTGTAAATAAATACAAGTAGAATTAACCCTAAATAATCATGTAAAAAGTGGACTCACATTTAGGACTGGTAAACTAGGCCTGTCCAAAATGCAGACATTACAAACTTGATACAGTAAGTGAGTGATGATCAGTTCATTAAAGGGATATTGACACTTATATACAATCACGAGTATTCATTGACATGTTATTTTGTCAAATATTAAGTTTAGCAACTGAAGCTCAAAAAAGTAGAATAATCATCTCTAATTATGATAAGAAATTCAATATTCTCTCCCTAGTTTCATGCTAGAAATATATCCTGAAAATGGCCGCCATTTTCATCTCAAATTAAAGATGACCAGATCCAAAAATCAATAGAAAAAGGAAAAGCAATTTCAACTCCTCCTCCAAGTTGGAATTGATCGCGAAAAAGGAAAAAGCAATTTCAACTCCTCCTCCTCCTCCTTTCTTCTTCTCGTTGGAATTGATCGCGAAAACACTTGGATGGGATTATATACAAAATTTAAGGAAGATTAAAAATAATTTGAACTTGTTTCAAGTAAAAAATCAGACCTAGAAAGTGTCTTAGCGACGTGTGTCTATCAGTGTATGTCACACACAAATTTTATGAAGACACATATATACAGGATATACGGAAGATAAAATAGATAAAGGAAGAACACGATGAGAGTTAGCTAAGTTACCAAACGACAAGAAGGCATTGCAGAACAAATGGATCTATCGGATAAATGAAGAACACGATGGAAGTAAGTGTTTTAAAGCGAGGTTGGTTGTGAAGGGATTTCAACAGAAAGAAGAAATTGACTACACAGAGATCTTCTCTCTCGTAGTAAAGTTGGTGACAATCAGAAATGTTCTTGGGCTGGTAGCAAAGGAATATCTGCATCTTCAACAAATGGACGTGAAAACTATTTTTCTTCACGGTGATTTAGAGGAGGAAATCTACATGAAACAACCTGAGGGATTTGAGGTCAAAGGGAAAGAAATGCCGGTGTGCAAGCTTCAAAAGATTCTGTACTGACTGAAACATGCTCCAAGATAGTGGTATAAGAAGTTTGACAGCTTTATAAAGAAAGCCGAATTCTTAAGGTGCGAGGCAGATCACTGATGTTACTTCAAGAGATTTGAAGACTCTTACATGATACTACTCCTTTATGTTGAGGACATGCCGATCGTAGGAGCAGACCTACATGAGATTGATAGGCTGAAGAAGAAGTTGTCAGAAGAATTTGTCAGAAGAATTTGCAATGAAGGATATGGGAACCGCAAAGCAAATCCTCGGATTAGAATCATCAGAAGTAAGGAGGGCCTCAAGCTCTCACAAGAAGAATACGTGAAGAAGGTTCTCAAGAGGTTCAACATGGATGATTTGCTAAGCTAGTTAGTACTCCCTTGGCTGGAAACTTCCGTTTGTCCAAAGATCAGTCGCTTGTGACCAAGGACAAGATGGAGCATATGGATAAGGTCCCTTATGCCTATGCTATTGGCAGTCTTATATACGCGATGGTATGTACGAGGTCAGACATTGCACATGCAGTGGGAGTTGTTAGCAGGTTTATGAGCAATCCGAGAAAGCAACACTAAGAGGTTGTGAAGTGGATTTTCAGGTATCTGAAAGGCAGCTCAACTTCAGCGTTGTGTTTCCGGAAGTCAGAGACAATATTGCAGGGATATGTTGATGCTGACAATGGTGGTGATGTTGATAACATAAAGAGCACATCCGGGTATGTTTACACCTTCGGAGGTACTGCGATTTGCTGGGTTTTAACGTTGCAGAAGATAATAGCTCTCTCTAGATGTGTGGCTGAGTACGTTGTCGTGACGAAGGCCATGATGGAGATGATGTGGCTACAATCTTTTATGCGGAAATTGGATCAGGACCACGAGGGGAGTGTGCTATACTGTGATAGCTAGAGTGTACTACATTTGGCAAAGAATCCGGTCTACCATTCCCGCACGAAGCACATACAACTCCGGTACCATTTGATCATATCAACTTTGAAAGATCTAGTATTAGTGCTTGAGAAGATCCCAGGGAGTCAGAATCCAGCAGATATGCTGACGAAGGCCGTGTCAAATGATAAGTTGGACTTCTTGGATGAGGATCAGAGTCGCCGCTGCAAATGGAGACAGATGATTGAAATTAGTCTCCAAGTGGGAGATTGTTGAGTTGTGGAGCCTAATTCATCGCTGACACTATGAAGACCCTACGCAGAGTGTGAAACGATGATCGACCTGACCGGTCAGGTCGACGTGGGGTTGGATTATAGTGGAGGGTATTTTGGGAATTTTGGGTTTGTATTATGTTCGCCCTAGTTTTCGCTATATATTCTGGGGCGCCGAGAATCGTAAACAAAAACTCCCTATTTTGATTATAGTGAAATCTACAGTGGCAAAGTGGACATAGCTCTCGTATTGAAAGTGAACCACTATAAGTCTGTGTGTTATTTGTTTTTCGCTTATTTACTGTTTTCTGATTAGGTCGGATTTAGGACTCAAATCCTAACAGGAAGTTCCCAATAAAAATTCAATATCATCCAGATGAGAGAAATCACAAATACGTAGATAAAAAGAAATCTGAATCCAAGCTTCAATGGCCTTTATTTACTTCCAAAAATCGACGGACAACTCAAAAAATGAAAGAATATTTCTGTAAAGATTGATTCTAGGACCTAACTCAACCCCAAAAGCTAGTTCCAAGGGAGGAGGATTGCCAAGCCATATAAGAATACCAAGGACCACTTACCAACCGATGTGGGAGAACTCACTACCGAAATTCAAAAAGCTTCAAATACATGTTTTCACATTTTTCACTATAAAAATTTTAACATTTTTCTAAGTTGTATTCATATCCAAACACAACTCCAATTTCCAAATACTATTTTCCAACTTTTTTTCAAATACTATTTTTTTTCAACTTTCACTTTTTTATGTCCAAAACGCCAAATATAAATAATGTTGGTTATTGGGTGCCAAATCTCTTAGATAAATATTAAATTTGAGCTACCAAATACCATATGCTAAAAATGAGCTCTTTCATACCAATTTTTACACATAATTGTCGTACCATGTCAATTTCTCTTCATTAGGTTTCGCAATCTGACTAAAAAGTTGCCGTTTATAAATGACTCACCCAGAAATGAGTCAGGAACTTAAATGATCAAAAAAAGTACAAAAGTAACAAAGTACCCCTAAAAAAAGTAGAAGTACCTTTAACGCAACATATGGTCAGTTAAGTCTTTTTTTAAAGTGAAGGAAATTGATTCAATATGACTTGGAGGTCATGGATTTAAGTCGTGGAAACAGCCTCTTGCAGAAATGCAAGATAAGGCTGTGTACAATAGATCCTTGTAGTTCGGCCCTTCTCCGGACTCAGCTCATAGCGGGAGCTTAGTGCACCGGGCTGCCCTATAGATTATTGTGTTAAAGGTCTCACTAAATCTAGGGCAGAACCTCTATTTCTCACACTTTGTGTTAAAGGTTTCACTAAATGTAGGACAGAACCTCCATTTCTCACACTTCTCCATTCCTTCATCTTCTTCATTTTCAACTTTTTTCATACTTTAACCCCTGATAAATCATGTCTCAAAACTTCGGAACGTCAATGTATATTATAGAACCCGATGTTTGTTCGTACGGTCTATATATAGGTCAAAACATCAAGGACCCTAGAAAATTTGGACCGCCGTCTTTGGCATTGTAAAATGCCCGAAATAAGTTTTTTTTACATCTTTTTATAGTCTTTATCATATTGTCTACTTATTCTAGTTTCAAGATAACTAGATATTTATTAGTTATATTTATAGGCAAATGGTGGGTGCAAATTCTTTAAGCAGGAAGCTGAAGATCCCGTTGATAAAATCGTGGTGGCGTGGTTTAAAAAGCTTTTGGTTGATAGAGATACCACGACTTCACGAAAAAATAGAGATTCCGTGAAATTTGATTTGCAGTTTAAACTTAAGGAAGTTGAAGAAAAAATTGAACTTCTTGAGTTGTTGGTAATAGACTGAGGAAAAAAAGTTACTTCAAGGATAACCTTAGAGACATCAATGCAAGAGAAATGCTTTGTAAGGAAAACTGAAATTTTGGAGGATGATTTGTGGTATCTTCTTGACATACATTTCAAGCATATTCAAAGTGATTAAAAATTGAACTTCTTGAGTTGTTGGTAATAGAATCGGGAAAAAAAAGTTACTTCAAGGATAACCTTAGAGACATCAATGCAAGAGAAATGCTTTGTAAGGAAAACTGAAATTTTGGAGGATGATTTGTGGTATCTTCTCGACATACAATTCAAGCACATTCAGAGTGATTAGGTCCCTATATTCATCTAGCCCCCTCAAAAAATCAGTCAAAGAGTCACCGTCGATGATATTCCACTCGTCGTAATTGACTAAACATTGTGGTGAAAAAGGTATTGGATATCTCCCTACTACAGATAATTTAAAATCTTGCCTACTAACTTTAATTCTCTAATATAAGGCATCGGATAATGTTGAGTATTTCAAGTTAACTATATTTAATGGAATACTATAATGCACAGTATTAGACTCATGAACAATATCCCCGTCCCAGAATAATGAAACCTTAACAATTGAAGGATCCGACATTCTTAAAAATTTACGAGTTGAATGAGTTTTTACTTCATTCAAAATCCGCTTTAAATAGACTTTGAATTAGCTCAAACGTATTATATAACGCAAAAGATTCTTGCACCATGCAACAATTTGTTGCGTTAAAGGACTTAACTAGCATAAACGCCGTCCCACCAGCTAAGACCTTTAACGCAATAAATTATTGCGTTAAAGGTGCTAATGTAACTTTTTTAAGGGGTACTTTTGACCTTTTTGAGTCATTTAACTTCCGGACTCCCCAAAAATGGACTTAAACAAACATATCTTTTTATAGGAAAATGGTGAATGAGTGGACTCAAATGTAAGAGAAGTCAAAATTCAAAAAGGCCAGAAGATGCTATTACCAGATAGTGCAGTCCTTTTCCAGCTTATAAATATACTGCTTAAATTTGCATACATGAATTCAACTATAATCCCAGAAAAATACTATATCTACTATGTAAAACTAGTTAATAAAATTAGGACTATTACCTCATGTAGTAGTTCTTGTATGGTTAAAAGTAAAGACAGATTCATAATTTAAACG